>JANFAH010000006.1:2400000-3000000 GCA_024663395.1 Pisolithus tinctorius | reverse complement strand
GATTTTACCCACACCTCTGTGCACTCTGTCTTACTTAACCACCAGCAGCAATGTTCTTTCAAGCAACTTACCACTACTCTCATTATCTTTTCTTCTAGGTTTGTGGTATTTTTGGCATCAATAGTGATATTGAGTCTTCAGAACCCATTGTGGATGTTGGAAGCTCTCCAAACTGAAATCACCCCCTTCTAGCTCCACATTGAAATCACTAACTGTGTTGATTTCCTGTAGGTGGCTGGTGTAGCATATCCCTCTGGATAAAAAAATTGTCTTGCTCTTCCAGTGTCCCATCACACAGCCTTGTTTATTCCCCCATGGGTTGAGAACATCAAGGTTGTGATCAAGGTTGTTTCTGTACCTACATCTGCCCAAGATAAATGTGGTTTAACCATTCCCCTGGACAAGGACTCTGGGGGTGTGGAGGTGAGTGTGAATGTGTGTGGACTCATCTCATATATGCATCTTCTAAAGTCCTGGTAATGCTCATGCACCTATTATAATAGAGGTTCTGTCCTTGTGACACACTTATTTTTCTTGGAACTGCCTGGCTTGTTGGCAGCCTTTGGCACTAAGAAACAGATTAAGGCTCATGTGGATCTTCATATCTGTGCATTTTGGTCTATTAAGCAATGTGTGATTGTCAATTGTTCAAAGAATGCACATTTGGAAAACCTATTGTCTGTGCTTCAAACCATGCATGGTTAAAGTAGGCAGGAGACAGGATGGTGTTCAAGTTGGTAGGTGTCAGGTTATAAGACATTGCTTTTGTGAGGCATGTGGTGTCCAAGGTGGAGGGTATTGGGGTGATTGTGGATGATTTCCATGCCTGAAGGTAATCGAGACTCAATCTGCTTTGGCCTATGTAGTTTTCAGAGAAAAGATTATTCAAATATATAGCCTTGATGTTATTTGATGCTAGAATTGACTGGTATGCAAGCAGCATGCCTCTTGCATCACATAGACAGTTGAGAGATTTCAGGTTGTTGAGGCAATGTGATAAGTCTGAACTCTCAGGAAAGTGTCACTGACACACCCAGTATCATTGGTGATGATGGGTCTCCCAACTTCAAAGTCTGCATCCACTGATCCACAACAGCACAGGCCTGGTGGTGGGTGCACTTTTGGGGGGATTGTGATGGGTGAACAGGGTGAACCACTCCCAGGGTGTGTAGGGGACAAAAGCCAACCATTTCCTCCTTCCTGTACCCCTTGCTTTTTGTATCTTGTCAATGTTGACCAGTCTGTCAATTTGTGCCAATGATGGCTTGTGGCATGATGCAATAATAATAATTGAGCTTGTACACACAGCACTGGCATGAGTGTGTGGGTGCACCAAGGATCCATATTGTAGCATAGCTCTTGAAACCAGGACACATGATTAGCAAGACTACATGTACAGTGGCTCAAAAAACTGACTGCATGTTTGGACATTTTTCACCACAGTCAATACTGCCCCATATCCACTAACCTAGGCCCTAACCTATAAGCATATGAAACAAAGCCCTTACCATTAGCTCTCTATTGGCACAGGGGTCAAGGGTTTTGGATAAGGTTTGACCAAATGGCAGCCATTTCAAAATGATGACTCATGTGGTCAGTTTTTTGACTTTATATCAATTTAAGTATCTAGTACTTCATATGAGCTCCTTTGGCCCTAATAACTGCTTCAATCCTTCTAGGCATGCTTTCTATCCATTTTTGACACTGCTCCTCATCAATCTTCCCCCAGTCTTCCACTCTTTCCCACAGTCAGTGAATGACTGTAGGAGCACTCTCATAACCTGAGAGGCATCTCTTGAGGTGATTCCAAGTATGTTCAATGGGATTACAGTCTGGAGATTGTGCAGGCCAGTCCAGAAGGTTGATTTCTTGTTCTTCCAACCAACTTTGGGCTCTCCTAGAGGTGTGCTTGGGGCCATTATCTTGTTGAAAGATTATATGACCTTCTGGAATTCCAGAATCTTCCAAGCTTTGCAGCAGCCCCTGCTCCAAAATGGCCACATACTGTTCAGCATCCATCCATCCTTCCACCTCACTCAAAACCCCTTCTCCATTCCACCTTCTGCAGCCCCATACCATCAGTGAACCACTTCCAAACTTAACTGTACTCTTGACCTCTCTAACAATTAGCCCTTCACTCTTCTTTTTCCACACATACTCTTGCCCATCTGACCGAGTCCTATGTATTTAGGTCTCATCTGACCATATAACTCTTATCCAGTCCTCCACAGTCCAATTCTGGTACTTGAGAGCAACAGCTAGCCTTCTCTTCTTGTGTCCATTAGAAAGCAAGGGCTTCTTTTTCTTGACCACACCCTTTACAGAGGCTTCCTTGAGGCTATTTCTAACAGTCTGTGGCAGACAGGAGTATCAATAAGAGAATTGATGAATTGAATGGCATGGACAGCATTTTTGGCCTTGCTAGTAATGATTTGCTGAACAATAGCCCTTTTGTTGGCAGGGGTAAGCTTTAATGGATGGCCACCACAAAGCCTAGTCCTCTCTGGCTGGAGTTTCTGAAGGACCTGGCATACTGTAGACTGCCCTAAGCCAGTTTGGGAAGCAATTTTCCTGGTGGAAAGATCAAGAGAGGAGAGAGATATGTTGCTCTTTCTTTGAGATGCAGAGATGGGTTTCATAGTGATGGTGGGGTTTATTTATAGTGTCTGACACTTGATTACATAAAGGTGACATAATAGAACCACTACCAAATGTATGTACTAATATTACAGTATGCCAGGGTCTAATATATGTAATTGAAACCTAAAGTCAAAAAACTGACTGCATGTGTCATCATTTTGAAATGGCTGCCATTTGATCAAACCTTATCCAAAACCCTTGACCCCTGCACCAATAGAGAGCCAATGGCAAGGGCTTTGTTTCATACACTTATAGGTTAGGGCCTAGGTTAGCAGATATGGGGCAGTATTGACTTTAGTGAAAAATGTCCAAACATGCAGTCAGTTTTTTGAGCCACTGTATGAAGACAGGAACAGGGGATGGTATCCATACAGTTGTCCAACATCCCCATTGAAGGCCTGTACTGGTCAGGAGAGGGTCACACCAAAATTGCACCAAAAATTGCCAAACTGCTCACCCTTGCCTGCATTGTTTGTAATTGATCACCACCAACTCTTCCCAGTCCCCCTGTCAAAGCATGACAACATCATGCAATAGTGCTTGCTCTTGTCCCCTTTGCACATTGTGTTCAGATCCATGGAGATGAGCTATGTCATTCCCATCATGAGGAGAGAATTTGTTGGTGGGAAAGGGGATGATGTCATTCAGAGTGACAAGGGCCAGAGAACAAGATCAGCAGCAGATAGACAGGGGCAGTAGTTGCAGCATGTTGATGGCACCTAATTTTGAACACTGTCACCATTGAATCAATTCATGACTTTACACCAAACACCCATTTCTCAATGACCAGAATGCAGCTAAGGAAACATTGTCTCTTAGGATTTTCAAAGAGTTCTGACTCAACAGCCAGCCTTGCATCAGTATGTTACTATCCCTTGCTAGAGATGTACTTCTGCATTCCCAAAAAATAGCCACCAGGACAATCTCAAGCTCAAACAGGTGATGTTGCCCCCATGTCTGAAACAGCAGGTGTGGCCTCTCCAGGAGTGCTTGCCAAAATGAGAGGCTTCTTCCATTGATTGAACAAAGGTCCTTCAACCCCCACCACAACCAAAACTGCTGGTACAGCTGCCCATGGAGAAGTGCAGGAACAAGACTCATCATGCATTACAGGGACATGCTGAGAGGGTCAACTCAGTTGAATTTTCCTCTGATAGCAGGAGGATTGTCTCAGGCTCACATGACAAGACTGTGAGGATCTGAGATGCTGAGAGAGGAAACCAGATTGGCAGCCCTCTTGAGGGGCATACTGGGGTGGTAACAGCAGTTGGATTCTCCATGGATGGCAAGAGGATTGTCTCAGGCTCTTCAGATGGGACTGTGAGGATCCAGTGTGAGTCAAAGTGTGGAAAGGTGGTATAAACCAAACAAATCCAACACAACAGACAAATAAGAGCAAGTGGTGGTTTGCCTCCATGGAACCTGGAGTGCAGAAAAACCTAAATGTGGGGGGGACTTCAAGTAGAGGTGCTCCTGGCACAAGTCATCAATGAGTTATGCAGGAGAGGATGAATGAATGCTGATTGAGAAGGGGATGCTGAACAGAGCAGGGGTGTTCAGCCAAAAGGACTCCTAGCACAAGTTGACATCAAGTTATGCAGGAGTAGTGGGATGACTAAGCAAAGACTGCTGACTAAGCATGGGGTGGACTGCAGATAATGAAGGATGGCAGATAGACTCTTCCAAATGAGCCTCAACTACCAAGTATACAAATGATGACAGATAGACCCCTTCATGGAACCTCAACTGTTGATGACAAGTTATGCTGGGAAGAACTGAACTGACTGACTGAATGCTTCTTGATTGCTTCTGTTGCTTGTGGGTTGTAGCTAAGTACATGGGAGTTTATATACTGTGGGGGGAGCACAGCTTGTGACAAACAAGGCACAAATGCTTGGTAAGTAATAAGTAAGGACTGAGTAATCATGATGAGTAAGCAAGAAATGAAAAGTAAGCAAGCAAAGAAGATTGGTAAGTATTGGCAATAAATGAGTCAAGGACAGTCAAAATATCACAAAATGAGTCAGATGGAGTCAGAAACTGAGTAGGTGCACTGATATCTCATTAGGGGGTGGCAATGCAAGTCAGATCTTGGCAGAGACATCTCTAGACCCAAAGATGGCATGACAGATGGACAGTGTTTCCAAATAGGGAAGTATTAATTCCAGAATTGAAGGGCATGAGTCAGGTGTCAAAGGGGCTAGGGCATTGGAGGTCTGTGGGGCAATGGGAGCATAAGCGATCACATCTCCCACCCTTTCATCCTCTCAGTGAAGTTAACAAAAGCTTCATGGATGGGGCTCTGATGGAGGAGGAGGAGAAGGGGGGACATCTTCTGCTGGATCTTGCAGTAAGAAGGCAAGATGCATGTCATACTCATCATGAATGCAATCAGGGAGGCTGGAGAACAGTAGACTATGCTGCAGCTGTCACAATGCAGGGAGAATGATGGACAAGATTGGAATAAAGATGGTGCAGGGAGCAGGGAGGAACGATCCATATGCTTCATCAACTGGGGAGACTGAAACAACCACATAAGACCTTTCTAACTGAGTGACAGACCTGAGGTGACCAAAGAATGTCCTTCTGGAAGTTATACTGACAAGGAGAACATGCTGACCAAGCTGCATGGGACAAGACAGGGCTGACAATGACAGGATGAACCAGGGGGCTTCAGGACAGAAGCTGGTGGGAATGCCTGGCAAATATACATAGCCACTGTCTCTGGCAAATGAGACAAGTGAGACAATTGACAAAGAGGCAGCCATGATTGATGGACTTAGTGAAATGAGCATCTGATGGATGGAGTGCTGTAGAAATGCATAGGGTGTGAGGATCCTCTCCAAATTTGGAAGGCAGAATCATGTGGCTGAGCACTTTAAGCAAGTGTGAGAAAAGAGTTGATATCTTCAGAAATGGTGGAGATATGGCAAAAACTGGAATGCCATACATGGGTGCTAAATACCTTTAATGTGCACTTAACTCACTTCCTCTTTTCTCTTTAGCACTGATGACTCATTCTTGTGTGGAGGATGACTGTTAATGTCCAGCAGTCTTTCTATGCATGAGGCCTTTAGTCTTCGTCTGCATGGCATGGGCATTGTGTGCAACTTGTCAACAAGTTAGGCAGAGTCAGCTGTAACCATGTCCACAACACCTTTGGTGTGTGACACCAGGATGCTGAGAGAGGTGTACAAATTGGCAACCCTCTTGAGGGAAACATATTTGTGGTCCACTCAGTTGGATTCTCTTTTGGTGGAAAGCTGATTGTATCAGGCTCATTTGATGCAGAGAATACTGTGAGGATCTGGGATGCTTGGAGAGGTGCCCAGATTGGCACCCTCTTAAGGGGCATACTGATTGGGTGAAATCAGTTGGATTCTCCCCTGATGGAAAGAGGATTGTCTCAGGTAGTGCTGATAAGACTTTAAGGGTCTGGGATGTTGAGAGAGGTGTCCAGATTGGTGGCCCTCTTGAGGGGCATACTGCTAGGGTCATGTCAGTTGAATTCTCCTCTGATGGTAAGAGGATTGTCTCAGGCTCAGATGATAAGACTGTGAGGGTCTGGGATGTTCATGGCTATGAGGGTTGCATGGCAAGATGGGCTGCCTACCATCCAGATGATGCAAGTGACCCATCTGATATCATCAATGGTGAGTACTGTCTCCCTTGTGATGTGTTGTCTTCAATTAACCAACTTCCATCCACTGCAGCATACTCAATCCACCTTTCATCACTTTCTTCACATGCACTGCATGACACTCAACAACTGCTTGATGGCCTTCTAGGGGAAGATGTCCATGTGATGTGCAAACCAGTCAAGCTTTCAATGATGGCTGGATCAGAGGTACAAAAGGGAGATTGTTGCTTTGGGTACCTTCAACCTTTTGGGAGCCATTTTACTCAATGTGGAACATAGTGATTATTTCAAGGGGTGGTTGTATAGAATTGGACTTGAGCCAGATGGTCCATGGAGATAAGTGGTATCAATGTTTCACACCAGTCATTTAGCCTTAGTATGACCTACATGACTTTGTATTCTATGATTCATAAGCAATGCTTACTCAATTACACTGCCTAATATTCAGCTTTACATGTCCTCTCAGTACCTCACATTTGCCTCCTGCACTACTGCCCCTCTGCCACCCACACTGCATGTACATACATACATGTAAGTGGGAGGGTCCAGCACTCACAGGGATGGCTACAGAAACTAGTAACCAACATGAAACTGATTAGCAGAAGTATGGTGGAGCAGTAGTGGAAATGGAGTGAGCATAACCCATGGATCTGGAGAGGAGTGTGTAGGCAACATGTCACTGACTTTACTGTCTGCTTCATGTCTTACCTGTCTGTCAGTCTTTGATGATCAGTTCTCTGGACCAAATTGAGATGATGAGATGAATACATGACCATCCTACAGATCATAAGAAATCAAGTATAGTAAAGTATAGTATGCATGACAACAATGTATGGATGACACCCTGTCCACATTTCACTCGACCAATTTCATTCCATGTACTTCGAGAATGTGTTATTCCTGCCATCATGCATACAATCAGTACAGGCAATGTGTGCATGCATAGGATACATTACAAGAGTGTCAACTCACATGAATGCAAATCCGACACAGTTATTATCTGCATCAAAGACCTGTGCATTGTAACAAGAAGTCCATTAAACTCTCCCCCAAAAAATCAAAAGATCAAGAACCACTCACTACATAATACCTCTCCATGAACTTTTGCCCAATAATAAAGTCCAAGCCCTGCCCACTCAATGTTCCCAAATTTGCAACAACGCCATACTGTTTCCCAGCAACACCTCCCCATGCCTCATTCTGATCAGTGGGGATGAGTTGAGCAGCAACATCCATTGAGAAGATGGTATCGCCAATTGTAAAGTTAAGAGGTTGCATGTAGGGGATGGAACTTGGGGGAATGGTGATGAGACCAGTGGATTTGTCAAGTGTAGCACCAGGGATGGAGGAGCGGTACACATCAAAGAAGTCGTCCGCAAGAAGGACCTCTACAAAGATAGAAGGTGTCTGCATATGTACATGAAGAAAAGGGAATGGGGTAGACATACGTGTTGTACCAGTGTCGACAATGCCTGCTGTGGATTTCAAAAAGACAATTTTGTTACCGTAGGTTGCAGAGGTGATGTTGATCCCCCAATAGTAAGCAGAAGGAAAGGTCTTCGTCACAGGGGTATATGTCAACTCACCTTCATACTGTCGTGCCCACATCAACATCATTGAGCATGTTCTTCATAAAGAACATGTCATAGTGGAGACACCTCACCAGGGACGAGTCAATGCTGCCGTACGTGATTTCTCCATCTGATTGATGATTCGGTGCTCAAAAACAACAGAACACGAATGAAGACAGTTGCGCTCACTGGTGTCACTGGAGTTATTTGCAGGGGCAAAGTAAATGCCTAAAACTTGATCATAGATCAACCCCTGCGAGACGGCATTGTTCGTCACGGTCAGGATGGTTGCGTTGGTATCGGGAGAAAGGGTGCCCTGGGTAAGGATGACAGGTCCCACACCGATGATACCGTCGACGCCTTCAAAATCAGCATAAGAGAGTGCATCACCAATGGATTGGTTGATGATGACGAGGTTAGGTGCGAGAGTGACTTGGTCGAGGTCTACAGCGTTGTGCTAGGCATGCACGTGTGCAAGGCGAATATTATGCACATACATTCTATGCCAGAGATGTAACCTAGACCGTATGTGACGTTGACAGTCTCACCAGTAGGAATGCTGGTGTTTGTCCGCACGTACGTTATTCCAGTCCCACAAAATGTGTTCGAGCTGCCAGTGTCGACGACGAGGTTGTAATAAGTGGGTGGACTGCTGATGCCGACACTGGTAGTATACTGGACGTACACCAAGTTAGTGGCGGGGACAGTGGTTGCGCCAGTCGACGCACGGTTCTTCAGGAAGGAAGCGCGGGCACGATCAGCATCGGGCAATCCCTTGAGATATGCACCTAAGCGTTGAAATCTTGTGAGAGGTATGCTGACAAAGGCGGATACCGAGGTAGCGAGAAGCACTATAGCAAAGAGGGACGCAAGGGATCGCATGCTGGTGGCTACCTGAGAGAAATCGGTACTCGATGTTCATGGAGAAACATCCATTTATAAAGGTGGACACATGAACGTCGGTACGGGTGATGCATGCACAAGGGGCAAGAGTCACATTGTTGTTCTGGGGGATCTGAATATTCAGCCTAAGGATGGCATGTGGGCCGCACTTGTCGTTACGAGGTTCTCGTCACCCCGAAGCACTCACCTATCAACGCCTCAGAGTCCCAGCTTTATATTCCAATGTCATAAATGCCTCGAGATCGAGTATCCAGGGAGGGAGTGACACATACCATACAGCGAAACATCGGTGTGCTCGACTTTCGGAAAGAAGCAACACGGACGCTGTCTCTGGTAGGGTGGCCCTCTTATCACTGCCAGAGCACACGACGTTCAGAGCCATTTTTAAACACAAGCGCTGTAGTGGCAAAATGTCAGTTGCTCAGCCAAGGAAGTCTTTTGGAGTCAATCACCGGGCCGGCCATCAACCTGAGTATTATTGATGGATCGTCGACAGGACTCATATTAAGATGGACCCAGTCACAGTCCGCCCTTCTGGTGTGGCAATAAAAAGAAGTCGCTCGACGGCCGACTAGCTCAGCTGGTTAGAGCGTCGTGCTAATAACTCGATCCTGTGGTGGCTCGGCCTGATCATCCTGAGCTGGCCGCAGGGTTGGTACGCGAAGGTCGTGGGTTCGATCCCCCCGTTGGCCATTTTTTTGTTGCTGTTACTCTTCTTGCCCCTGACTCCCTTATGTAATCCACACTATAAGGTTGAACGTTGAACGTTTGGCTTTCAATTTCAACTTTCTCCAGTACTTGTCGACGACGATGGCGACCTACTCTGCCTTTTTCTCGTCTGGTCTTCTCGCTCCTGGGATCACTAGACCATCTAGCCCAATCGATCCAGTCGACCGGGAATCCTTACAGCCACCGATCACACCAACCACACCACACGCGAAGCCTGTCGCAGCGAACGCGGGTGGTGAACGTCCCCGCATGCGTAGGCGGCGCTCAAGCATTAATATCGCTGCCAGTCCAATGGCTGCTATCAAGTCCCCCAGTCGGAATGCCACCAGTGCATTCCAACGGGCTGGTATCATGTCTCCTACACGCAGCCGCGCTGGAAGTGTGAACGAGGCATCTGAGAACAATTCTCTCTTTGGGAGGATGAGAAGTGGAAGTGTCACTGTGATGCAATCTGTTCGGTGGGTCCCTTCCTTTCCCATGTGTTGCACGGACTGAGGCATACTGCAGGACGCGTCGCGTCGTTCGTCGCACAGTTCCTACTGCCCCTCCACCGAGCGTCCCCCTCCCGGCAGTCCCTCCGCCCTCTCCAACATCCAAATGTTCAGGTGGACTTCTTCCTCCACCGACAATCCACCTTCCGATCCCACGCCAACCACTCTCAATTCGCGGCGCTGGGTCATGGACAGATAATACATATTCTACATTACCCTCTCCCACCCTTCTTTCGCCGACGTTGCTCAGTCCGGATTACCCTCCAAAATTGCCATCGAGGATGATGCCCTCTCGCGCATCCAGCCCTGCTATCCCGGATCACGCCCAGTACTTTGATGGTTCTATCGACATAGACATGAAAGAGAATTAGATCATCGCTGCAATATCCAACTAGACAAGAAATGAATTGACGAGGACTCGATGTCCTCTCCGAAGCTGCTGTACGACGGGTCGTACACGTTCCCAATCACCGCTCTTCTACCGCTTCGGTTCATTCTTCCAGAATGCACATGGACGCTGCATTTCTTTCACTTCTGTTTGACTCTATTTATAGTAACTACTGTGTTAGACCTAATAACGATCCTCTCCCAACCATTGTTTCCCATACATCTTTTCGTTCTCGTTCTGGTTTTTGTCTTGTTCTCAGTTTTAAAGGCCGGCCCTGGTATATCCATGTAACTCTTTCCCTATGTTCTCTCGTGCGTTCCGATCCATGTTTAGAATAAAAAGATAGACACGTTTCTACAGTCGTGTTGGTCGCCATCGAAACCTTGGACTCGTGGTGATGGATATGTGACATTATGTACATTGTTCCTGCAACGTGTTCAAGGTCTCGACGCATGTCCTGGAACGCGTAGTCGATCACGTGATGAATATCAATACATACTCGAAACTCATATCGTAATCTCGAGAAGCGTAGAAAGAAGAGGTCGATACATGACAAACACAAGCATATCATATATACTAGATTATTCCTTTCCCCAGCTAACACCTGAGGTACGTACGCATGCAGTGTGCAAAATCAAACAATCATAGAACATTATCCATCCGTGCGAGGTCGGCTCGCCCACCCATATACCTATTGCGTCTTATCATGATACGCGAGAAGTACTCCCTCCCTCCCTTCCTCCGCGCTGATCGACGGAGGATAACAAAGGACAGTCCTAACCGACATCACTCTTCCTCGTCTTCAAACCTCAATATCTGCGCATCCTCATCGACAGGTACATCTCTATACCCTCTTCTTGATCTGAGCCCACCGACGAGGCTGTCGATGCTCGAAGAAACATAAGCGTATGCGATACCTGCCAATCCGAGCAGGAACCAAGGTACGGACGCGAGCGTGTCAAGGGCGTTGCCTGAGCCAGTGCCAAGGGAGCCGAGAGGCTGATGATCGGAGGTGGAACTTGGAAGTCGAATCGTTCTGCGCGAGCAAAAGTTTAGTCATCACCGCGGAAAAACGTGACAACACGCACCCTCTGGCAAGTCCACTCTTCTTATACCACCACCACACGACCAATGCCGTCACCGCAATCGGGAACATCAGAATCGTAAGCCAGAAGAATGTACTATGGCCTCTCAACCCCGGACAACGATGGCTTGAGCCTCGATCGGGCCTATATCCACCTTCACAGCTGGAATACGGGACTTTGCGGTACGCAGTCCGTTCGTACCAGTACTCGTCATTGCCGCGACATGAGTTGTCCGATTCGAGAGGTGTCATCCCAGAGATAAGGACGCATTTGCCTTCGTCGTTTTTGGCGTAGTTGAACTCACTAGAAAAAGGAGGTGAGGGAACAAGAAGAGGCAATCGTTTGCAGAAGGCTCAACGTACCATTCGAAGTCTTCTTCCGTACATGCGCAGTTGCGTACGATCTTCTCTTCGACTTTGGAGATCTTGCCCACGACGCAATTTGCGTCACGCTTACGGCGGTGGTAAAGCGTCTATACGTTGCCGCCGATTAGAGTTCCAGCAACGAAAAACGACAAGGTAAGAACGTACCTGACGGCCAAACAAGCAGACTTCTTGTCTCTCCTCGCTCGGGCTCCACAGCTCAAAGTCATCGTGGCCCGGATTGTCCTCCTTCAGTTCACCTAGCGAATAAAAGGAGGGAAAGTTTGTTAGTCAACGGTGACTTCCCACCGAAATCTCGAATACCCACATTGCCGATGGGTGAGCGATGTAAAATCGATATGTACGATCACCGACGATACCGAGGACTGCGGTCTATACCCGATCAGCATAAACTTGCGACTTGTATCTTCCTGCACCGTCACGATTGCCCTGATCCTCAACTTGTCCTTACTAAACTGATACTCTCTCCATGTCAACCCTTCGTCTGTAGTGAACAAGACATGATCTGTTGGCTCTTCGTCGTTCACAAGTAAAATCACCGAGCCAGAATCTCCGAACTCCCAAAGGTGCGCGTCTTTATGCACTTCTTGCCAGGTGAACCCGCCATCTCGAGAGAGGAAAGTGTCACTCTCGGTGTAGGGAGCAAGCGTTTCGCCGACGTTTCCGACCGCCATGACGACCCCTACTACCGCGGGACTGCTGTACGTCGCACGGGCATCGGTACGTTCGGTGTACCCATGCACGTGGAGAGCACACTTCTGAAAAATGTGTACTCGTCACTCGAAAAGATGCTAGGAGGATCTACGGGATTGAACTCACTGTCGTCGAGCAAGAGTATGGCTGTCCGAGCGAATCCGATTGCGGCGGCGTTAACGGTTTCCAAGTCCCACCTACCATGCGTTTTATGTAAATCCACCACCAAAAGAACCACGCACGAAATGACACTCACCATCATTGTGCGTGATCCTTGTCTGCAAAGCTTTCAATCCCGTTAGGGTCGCCTCTGCAGGGTTCGCAACGACATTTGCGAGCGCGATCCCGTCTAATCCAGCGAACTTCTCGAAATCGACGAACCCATGTTGATCGCGATTCACGTTCTCGACCGACAGGCCGAAGTAGGTTCCGTTAGAATTGGATTTGAGGATGTTGCCCCAGTACGGAGCCGGATGTTCACTCATGGTCATGTGTAAGAAGATGGCGTCTGTGCTGGATTCGAGGACGGTATATGCCTGTTTCGAGGAGGGCCAAATAAGATGGATAGCAGTACGGCGAACGCAAAGGAACATACGTGGGTGTTGGGGTGCATCCCAGGTGGGAATTGTCCCTCTGCGAACGTCCGACCGTCTAGGGACACCTGGAGATCCAATGCATTCCTCTGGGGAACGTACTACGCGCCAAAGTCAATCCCACAGGCTCATAATACATCACAAAACGACGCACCTCCGCAACGATCAAAAATTCAGAGAACTTCGTAAACCCAACGACGTGATCAAATAGCTTGGTCTGCTTCCCATAGTAATCGCGACCAGAGATAAGTTGTAGTGGGTTATTCCTTCCAAACATGCGCTGAGAACCTTCTTTGTGGAGATATGACTCGCATAGAATCTGCGTCATATCGATCTTCAGTTCGTCGTCGCGCGCCCATGCACAGTTGACGACGTAGTCATCGATGAAATGCCAAGTCCGTCCGTGATCTCTTGTGTACTGAGCTTCCGCACGACACCGTTCACCAGAACCGTCACATCCGACATCTCCAACCCAAATCAAATAGTCCGATCGTGGCTGGAAACTCAACACACTCGCGCGGAATGTGTTCGGTCGGGATGGAGCGTTGGCTTCGTGCCAGAATCGTCCACTGCTGGATGTGTAGTAGTATTTGGAGGTATCGGTGATGAGGTAGGCGCGATCGGATGTGTGTGAGTTCATGTAGAAGGCAAGGAAACGTTCGCCAGGGTATTTTTGTTCCCAGGTGAGGCCTTCATTACTGGATTGCCAAATTGTGTGGTCGGACAGGCGAACCAAAATTGTCTGTGGGGGTACGCACACGTCAGGTATCCGATTAAAATGAACAGGAAACTTACGCTGGAATCCTTAAAGAACTCGTACTGAATGATATCAGCGGAGAATTCATGCTGGGTACGACAAGTCATCTATACCAGGGTACGGCAAGAAAAATGCATGCGCTACTCACGATCTGGCTCGTAACCTCCCCTTCTGCAGGTTGGGCTTTACAAGACGAAAAGAGAGGACGTCAGGTGACCTCCCAAATCAGCGACACGTACATAACCAGGAACTCACCTTGCGAACACGACTTCGACACGGGCTCGTCCTTGCGCAACCCACGGCCCTTGTCACATTTATCCCCCGCGATCAAGCGATACCCCGACGAACCCATGTAGGTCTCCTCCGGCCGACCTGAGGTGCACATGTTACTCGGAATACGTTCCAGTCCTGACGGAATGCATTGGTCGCCACTTCGGATGTAGTTGTAGTCGCTGGGATAGAGGGAGTACCAGTGAGTGATGGCCAAGAATGCCCAAGAAGCGCATGTACTAACCACTCGTAGTCGTGATCCTCGCAGGGACATGGTTCGTCGTGTACGACAGGATCGATGAACTTATCACCGACATAACAGTCTGCATCGGCTTTGCGCCGCTTATACCATTGCTTCAGTCCATCCCTCTTTGGTCAGCCAAGGCGTCGCAAAGCAACTGGTTGGAAACAACACACCTTGACGCCCAATAGGCACTCTGTCTCTGGCTTCGCACGTGCATACCACTGCTCAAAGTCGTTGTCCCCGCATTTGCGCGACCGAATTCCTGCAAAGTCGAGGTGGATGATCGCATACCGACCTTGTCCCGCTTTCTGGTCTTCTCGTGCGATCTGTACGAGGAGCATAAACTTTTGAGAAGTAGCGTCTGAGACGCCGGTAAGACCTCTGGCGCGGACGGACATGCCGAGGTTGTAAGATTTCCTGTTGAAGAGTCAGAACGTACACTACGGTGCAGCGAAATGCAATAAGGTGAAGGTGATATGAGAGGTGTCACGCACCAACTTCTACCAAAATCCAAGGAGTATAGCACCGTGTCTGTTGGGCCCTCGTCGTTCACAAGTACAATGATGCTCCCAGAATCTCCGAATTCGTATATATGCGCATTGCGTTGGATCATTTGCCACGACAGACCTGCATCAGTGCTCAGAAAAGTATCGCATTCCTCGTATGGGGCGAGTTGTTTCCCAATTGAACCTATCCCGATGGCGAAACCAGGTGCCGACGAGGAGAACACCCGACCGAAGTTGTGTGGGTTAGTTACGGAGTAGAAGTGAAGCGAGCAGGACTCTTCGTCGTCAGGGTTGCAGGATATACCATTTCCATCGACGTCACGAGACGGGGCACGTAGGGGTGCCCATGAGCTCCCTGGGTCAGGGTTGAGTACACGCGTTAGATGAAGGAGAGATAGTGGTACCGTCGTTAAGGGTGATCATGGACCTCAGTTTCTTGGGCTGACCCTTCCTTTCCACATCCAATGGATTACTCACGACATTCGCAATCCCGACGCCGTCAATGCCATACACGTTTTCATAATCGACATACCCAGCCGAGTTCCTATTCGTATCGCGCAACGACTCGACAAAGTAGGTTCCGTTTGAGTTGCTGACAAATAGAGTGCCGAGGGCGCCTTGGTCCTGGCTTAAGACATCGACGGCGAGAGAGTGTACGGTCGATTCAACAATCGTGTACGCGTTCTCACGTAGTCGTGCTTGTGACGCGTGCGGGAACTGTGCTTTGGCCCATTCCTTGGTGTCCACCGTGACGTAGAGCATCATTGCACCATCTGCACTTGGGGAGAGGTCTTTGAGGGCCACGACGGCAAATTTGGAGACTATGGCGAGTGCGACGACACCCTTTGCGCCACGACCCATGCCGAGGGTTTCGAGAGTGGTAGTGCGGAAGAAATCAGTGCTGGAGTAGAGGCGGCTTGAGGAGATGGAGTGGGAATCGCCTGTGGAACTGGAGTCGAAGCCGACACAGTAGATAAGGTCGGGGTGGGCGTCATGTTTGAAGTCTTTGCTGCTATGCGCAAATTGGCAGCGCGTTGTGTCTGAAAGGAGTTCTTTTGCCTCAGATGAGAATCCGTCGGTGGTATAATATGTCTATGAGTTGGAAGAGATGTTAGGCTGTAGCATGAGAACACATGGTCGTATGACGTACGACGTCCGTGCATGATCTTCCCCATCCTGACAGGGTGCATTCGGTACCCTGGTAGAGGATATACCCCCATTTGGTAGGGTCCGAATGGAAGGACAGAGGGAGAGGTGTAAAGGCAGGGGCTGAAGGGACGGAGAACGAACGCCACGTCTTACCGCGGTCTTCTGTGCGGTAGTGAGTCGTGCCCTCTGTCAGTACAAATGCCTGGAATTAGCGTGAGTGAGCGCAGCGAACGGGAGATGGACACAGACGTAGCGCGTATCGAAAGGGTGTGCCATGACCATGAGTGCCTCGCCTCTCGGAATGCCAGACGCCCTATCCCAGGTCTTGCCCTCGTCTTGGGTGATGTAAACGTCGCCGTCGACAGCGTCATAGTAAACCGCTGTCTAAACAGATTGTGTGAGGGGAAGACGAACATATACCAATGCAACCGGGACACTCACTGGCGTGTCCTCGAAGAAGAAAAGTCTGCCGGGTAAATTGTCAAAGTAAGATATGCTCATCTGTGGGTCCTGGGCCAGTGCGAACCCCATGTAGAGCAGCAAGCTGAGGGCCGCCCATAGAAAAGCAGCTGTCCTGTGAGCTGGGGCCATTATCGACGCACTGCACAGTCGGGTACGCGTATGGGGAGACCCTTGCCCGCAGTTACCACAGTCGCAGTAGTGACACAGCCACAGCCTCGTCTGGACTCTGTACGTCACCACGCGAGCACAGCATATCTCTTAGCGCGTCAGACATTGGGCACTACCGAAATGTGGTATCGGTCGTGGAGTTCGATCGCGGATGTCGTCCCACCCTCCATGCAACTCAATCTCAGCAAGTTGTCAGTATGGATGTCACGCAATTACGACCGTGACGACTGGGTAATTAAGGGGATTAACACTACGTCTCCTCAAGTTCAGAGGAAGTAAGAACACGACTCAGGGCCCTATGCCTTGCCTGGCCGTTTCGAACGGCGCTAACATTACTTTATCCATGCCGAATCATGGTCCTACAAACGCGTTCCTGGCCATTCCACATCATCTGGCACTCCGCTTGGAACACGATGCAAAGGAAACAATGGTTCCTTACAAGTTCACCTTGAGGGGCGAAGTCGTAGATGGTAAGTGATTGCTCTGAACTCGAAGCTTGAGGATTGCAGCTCTACGCGGACCGTGTTACCCTATGTATGGTCATCTTGAGGTCTGGAGATGGAGTCCACCAGCGTAACCCAGCCATCATAGAAGCTCTCAATTCCACTGCAACTTGGTTGATTTGTACAAAACGTTGAATGTGTTGCCCCGAGCTCTGCTTCGACCGGTAAACCAATTTCTACTTCGTCTTCCATGTGACCAGATATGGTGCGACTCGCCCTCATTCGGCGCCCAACCCTTACTTGTTTGGCTAGCAGGTAAGCTCCAGTACTCGTTCGAAACCCCAAGGTTAGCAGGTGGAGCGTACTCGCCGGGCTGCCTTGCACCGTTGTGCTCCGGTCAACCTACAACGGACCCGTGAATGCTGACAAGAAAGGGGGGGTTAGGAGAGGTCGTTGGCTTTATGGGATGATACGCCAAAAATTTAACTCGCTGACTTCCTTTATTATCTACCATTCAGGGGTCCCGCGACGAGATAGATTAGACATGTCTCTTGGGAGTATATCTACTGTTACCCGAGGCACGTAGATCCATTCTCCTCAGGACGTGTACTCTGATACGGATGCCAATAGCTGTCCAAGCAGACGCCCGTCTCCACTATATTATAAGATGAGTACTTTGGCTCTGCGTTCGTACCAGTCATGTTCCTTGTCTTCACCGTGGCCCTCTTCAGCACGCTGGCTCTGCCCTCGGCAGGCCAAGGCATCACCCCCCTGACAACCTCTCAAATCGATTACTTCACGCCGTACACTTACTATGCCAGTGCTGCCTTCTGCGACCCGGCTAAGGTCCTTGCTTGGAATTGCGGTGGTGCGTCCCCGAAAGTGACCCTTGCAGACCGATGAGGCTCAGCTAACGTACGTTTTGGTTCACAGCCAATTGTCAAGCAAACCCTAACTTTCACCCAATCGCATCTGGCGGAGACGGAGATGCCGTTCAGTACTGTGAGTAAATGACTTGCCCCGCATGTTGTGGCTTACGTGAAGCCGTTCCACTCTAGGGTACGTTGGATATGATCCTACACTCGACACTGTGATCGTTGCACATCAGGGAACCAATACCTCCAACTTGTAAGCCTCCATCTCCTTCTGACAGCTGAGCTTTGGAGTTGACGGTGCCGGTGATGACATTATAGATTACCTATTCTCACTGACCTTGACATTATACTTGTGCCGCTTGCGCTAGATCCAGAAAGGTTCCCGGGACTGGATCCGTCCATCATGGTCCACAGTGGCTTCAATAGTGCACAAGCGAGGTAAGACTGTCACCACTCTCGTCAGATCGGCATCCTCAAGCAGTGATTCGAATTGTGCCTAGAGCCTTCGCGGACGTGCTGGCAGCTGTCCAAGCTGCCTTGTCAAAGTATGGATCTTCTTCGGTGACGGTAGTTGGCCATTCCCTTGGTATGTAGCAACCAGAGAGAATAGTGTAGGACCTTGATGTTCTCTTGTCTCTGAAGGCGCGGCTATTTCGCTTATAGACTCGGTTTACCTGCCATTGCATCTCCCTTCGGGAACGACTTTCCAAACCATTGTCTACGGACTTCCTCGAGTAAGCCACTGATTCCCTTTCCTGGTACGCACTCTCTCACTCTAACTTCTTTCGCGAACGACCAGGTAGGGAACCAAGCCTTCGCCGACTACGTCGACACCCATCTGTACCTTACCCATATCAACAACGAAGAAGACCCCATCCCGACGCTGCCGCCCATGTTCCTCGGGTATGTCCATCCCTCAGGGGAAGTACACATCGACGACTCTGGCGCGTGGATGACGTGTCCCGGACAAGATAATCCAAGTACGGAGTGTATCGTTGGAGATGTCCCGACTGTCTTTCAATGGAATGAAGCGGATCACGATGGACCGTATAACGGGGTTACTATCTGGTGTTCTTCCTAACTATAGGGGAAAGAGCACGGATGGGTTTGACGTGTCAACTGGGGTATAATAACTAGCACATAAATCTACTTCGGGGATCCCGAACGCCAATAGTCATGAGAAGTGATGATAAGTGTTTACACTTGTATTTGTGTGGCCATCATCTCTGCGGAGGCTGACTTGCACCGCCGTACGACGGATCGGCGGTCCTTTTCGAATGCACAATATGCCGATCCGATCCCAATCAATTACATAATATAAATATCCCGTTCCCATGGATGTGAAGATTTCTGATGTGGGCATGCAGCATGAACAAGATTCGTCCAAGTCAGCTTGCATGAATCGGGACTGTTTAGCATGCCTACGCAGATTCCTATGCTCACGCTTCTGAGGAATGTCTGCCACGCACCCAGGTTAGGTTCCGGGGCCCCGAGTCCACCAGGATCCATGAGATGTCAATGCATGTCCAACATCAAAAATGACCGAAATTGTCGCTCTCCGGTGCTGCGTTGGGATCAAAGAAGTGGCATTGGCCGAGATCCGTTACTTTTTTACCATGTGGACCACGATAGACGTTGCCATCTTCGTGACCTCTGTGGTGCCGTACGGCTTGTTCGTATGTTGCCGTGGGTTGGCTGATGACGGGTTAATGATCCGGCAGAACGTTGGGCCTCCCGGTGCGTCTTATGTCGTCACTCCATCCCAGTGGCGGTTTGACCACCCCCAATCAGCGGCGGAAGAGGAAGTCAATGACAATAGAAGAATTTAGGCTACAAGCTGCTTTGCAACTATGTATTCAACAGGGCTCTATGACAATAGGTCAGTAGTGGTCGGGGGAAAGTTCGGATAAATCCCACTGATATGATTGGATTGATCTATTAGATTTCTTGCGTTTAAAATATGCTGCCGACTTCTTGATCGATCCTTAAGTGCACGAAACCTGACATAGGGTCCTTTTCCCGCACCTCTTCCTTTTTTTCTCTTCCCTGTTATCAGGGCACCATGTGCCGCGGCCTAACAATGCGCAATGCACGTGTCCCCTCGGCTGATTGTGGGTAACTCGAGGCCAACGCCCATAAAGACCCTGACAAGGAAGGAATGGGGGCTCTCAACTAGCGCTCCTGGGGCACAAACCACACCGAACATCTACGGGACAGCTAGCAAGCCGTACGATGTCGTGTTTCATTGTTGTTGCTCTCCTTTTGGCCACATTCGCTCATGCCCTCACCACGCGCCAGACCATCACTGGTCTCACCACATCCCAGATTGATTCCTATACTCCATACACTTACTACGCAAGCACTGGGTACTGCACTGCTGCTCAAACACTCACCTGGGACTGTGGTGGTATGGCTCACCCATCTTCCACACACGCTGCAACCTAACACGTGTCTTGGCTTGCAGCCGACTGTGAGGCTAATCCCGATTTCATACCTGTTGCCTCTGGGGGTAACGGTGACTCTGTTCAGTATTGTGAGTATCCCGTTTCCTTTTCTCGTGCGGGAGAATCCATGGCCATACACTATTAGGGTACGTCGGATACGATCCTTCGCTCAGCACTGTGATCGTCGCGCACCAAGGAACCAACGTCGCCGAGATGTATGTTCTCTCGCACTCATGGTATTTCATTTTTGGCGTGACGGTTCGTTTCCGAATGTGAAATGAAAGTTTGCCCCTGCTTACCGATCTCGACCTCGTCCTGACGAACCTCGACTCATCGTTGTTCCCTGGGATCCCCTCAGACATTGAAGTCCACAATGGTTTCATGAATGCACAGGCATCGTAAGTTCTCCATCGCCGCCATAGTTGTCACTTCTACTCAACACTAATGATATCTCTATCATCACCTAGGACCGCAACGCAGGTTCTCACGGCTGTGCAGACGACAATGTCCAAGTACGGGGCAACGAAGGTAACCCTGGTCGGCCATTCTCTTGGTGATTTATTGTGGACTGCTTGCCGCGCAATCAGTTTTCTGACATCGTCGTTTTCTGCCCACGCTGGCAGGGGCGGCAATCTCCCTCCTAGATTCGGTCTACCTCCCTCTTCACCTCCCTTCAGGCACGAGCTTCCAGACCATTACATATGGTCTTCCTCGGGTACAATTCTCATTCCCAGACTCACTTCGTGACATTCCAAGCTGACGCATAAACAGGTTGGTAATCAAGCCTTTGCAAACTATGTAGACGCCAATTTGCACCTCACCCACATCAATAATAAGGAGGATCCGATCCCAATCTTGCCAGGCATGTCCCTCGGCTATGTCCATCCCGCCGGAGAGGTCCATATCGAGGACTCTGGGGAATGGGCTTCATGCCCTGGACAAGACAATCCAAGTACCCAGTGCATCGTTGGCGACGTGCCGACGATATTCCAGGGTGATGAATCAGACCACACTGGTCCCTATAATGGAATCGAGATGGGCTGCTAGTCGTGGGTACACATTTTACCTTGCGAGGGTATACGGCAGTAGGAGGACAAAAGAGTGAGAACTCGCACGTTCGTGACCGTGAGAGAGGGTAAGCGATATCGAGTCAACTCATTGTTATTTATGAGTCATTTTGGCATCCGGTTATATTTCGGGCAGGCTACTTATTGTCCAACATTGCTAGCATACGAGCGTATAATAATAGGACTTGTGGTACTGTTATGTAAGTGCTCGAGTGGTACTTTGGGATTTGGTACATACATCGAGCCGCGACCTCGAAGGGAAGCAGTTTCGAAAGGATCTGTCAGCTGAATCCAGGGCTGCTTGTACTTGGTCTGGGATGTGAGAAATGCAGTCACTTGGCAGTCACCGCAGTTACCGGTGCCTCCGCAAAAGGATTTACATAAGCTTCCGTCCTCGGTGGCCACTAGCGTTTGTTAGAGTTAGCGCCTGCCTGCGCAGCACCAAGCCTTGCATAGGCTCGCTTATTCGGTTCGCGAGCGACAATCCCGGACCGTCAAGATTTCAGTATGTATGTCGTGAAACCATAACATGAATTTTTTTCTTTTCTTTTCCTCTTCAACGTCTTCACTCATTCTCTGATGATGATCCTCGTTGCGGGGCTTGCCCTCATGCTTGGACTAGTCGAGGTTTGCGCTGCGCCGACCCCGACCCCAACGCCTGTGGATCAGCAGAACATTACGGTCCTTACTTCATCACAAATAAATACTTTCGCTCCTTATACATGGTATACAAGCGCTGCGTATTGTGCGCCGGACAAGATTATTTCCTGGGATTGTGGAGGTGTGTCACTCTCGTGAAAACGTACAAAGCATAGCCAGTAGTGGCGAGTTTATGCAAGGGGATCTGACGCATTTGTCTTGCATCTGACCGATTGTATCTTACAGCCAGTTGTGACGCTAACCCCAACTTCAAACCTGTCGCATCGGGTGGGGATGGTGCAGGGGTGCAGTATTGTAAGGCATCCCATTCCTCTGCCCTTGGGTTTTTTTTTTGATGACAGGCAACCCTACACCTCAATGGCAGGGTACGTTGGTTACGATCCCACATTGGACACCGTCATCGTGTCCCATCAGGGTTCGGTTATAGAGCACGTGTAAGTAAACTAAGGTTACATATTCTTGTTGAAACAATTGTAGGGAAATCAGTGGGAAACTGACTCCATTCCTTTCGCCGAAGGGTCCCGGTGATCACAGATATACAATTTTCTTTGGTTCCCCTGGACGACAGCCTTTTCCCTGGTATTGGTGACGATATACTAGTTCACCGTGGATTTAGAAATGAACAGGCAGTGTGCGTGTCGCTGCACACGTGTTACAAGGGGAACTCCCGCCTCACCTTCTTTCCACAGGACAGCGAAGGACGTACTCGATGCAGTCACACGAGCCATGTCGGAATATGGCTGCACATCAGTGACGATGGTCGGGCATTCACTCGGTTAGTCAGGCCATTCCCCTTCCGGATAGACAGCAATGCTATATGTTATTTGTAGGAGGCGCCATCACACTGATCGATTCCATTTACCTCCCATTATGGCTTCCCAACCGGACGTCTTTTCAAACTGTCACATATGGTCTACCCCGTGTAAGCTCCCTCATTCCATCCTTCGCTGGAGACATGACATGCCCGGAAACGGCTCACTCTGGATTTTTAGGTGGGGAACCCCGCATTCGCAAACTACATCGACTCCCACGCCCGCCTTACCCATATTAACAACCAGCATGACCCTGTTCCGGTTGTTCCCTTCATGTCAATGGGTTACGCTCACCCGAGCGGGGAGATACATATCGAAGGAAATAATGATTGGGCTGTTTGTCCTGGTATGACGTTTCCGAAAGCTCATCTGGTGTTCAAGGACGATGACTTGGACTCCGCAGGACACGACAACCCTAGTGGACGATGTATTGTCGGCGCGGATGATCAAGTTCTGAAAACGACATTAGCAGACCATTGGGGTCCTTATAATGGTGTTATGCTAGGGTGTCCGTATAACCCCGTGTGGGATGCTGCGTAAAGCACACTCGGGTGTTAGTCCATGTGTCTCGCAAGCCCTCATAATATGTCGGTGGCTGCTACAACTAGGCATTAGCGTAATGGCAGGTGTGAATGCAAATAACAAGAATATTAGCATCAGGTGAGTATTTCTTACCGTGATCTTAAGTTGGTGGCTCCTATACTGTCGGTTGGAATCTGAGCAACTACTTTGAGCGCTCTTACGCGTATCCACACAATCGGAGGCGACTGAACAAGAAGGAAGAAAAAATACCAAGACCTCGTAACGCACAGTCTGCCAGGCACTGGCGGACCCGACGCTTGGTATGGGCAGTGATCGGGGTGATGAAAGCGTATGCAGTCGTGACCTCCCCCCCCTTCCTTGGCGACCGAGTCTGCGACTTAGCTTGTGTACAATGTGAGGCCTCCCTGGGTCTGCACCAAAAAACCCTCGTGCTACCGTATGTTGATGGCAAATCACAACGTAATACATAGACAGACTGTATGTTGGTACCAACGAAGAACAACAACAAACTACATAGCTTTTCGCCTGAATTTCAGGCTTGCACTTATGTATACATTTTTTTGGCGATCGGCCAGCGATACTCGTCAAGGAAACCAAGTCGAACCGGTCAGGGTCGCCTCGTGGTGACTCATAGTAAGCGATGGCTCGAAATTCTCGATAATCGCCGTGGATGTTATTTAACATTTTCAGATGCGGGTCGCAGAGTATTGCATGCGTGTACTGTGTCCCTGTCATTTTAGCTTACTATGACGGTGTCTCACCAAGAAACAGATGGCGTCCATAGCTTCGATGTGACATTCTCATGTACATTGCAGAAGAGTACATACCATCACATCCATTATACGTTACATACAGGGAGAAGCATACGTTTGACTTTGGGGACATGATATCCCCTCTGCGGGTGCAATGCAACGAAGTGCTTCTTGCCGTTAGCGGGAGTTGTTAAGGAAAGAGGCAGCAACTTAAGTTCGGGCTAGCGAGTGCCAAGACCGATTTTCAAATACAACCGTCCCAATTCAGAAATAAAATTGCCCATTGTCAAGGTATATGTAGCAGTTATGTTCTTTGAGGAAGCAGGGAGATGATGTAGGGGTAGAGGGTGGTGACGGTGAAGGTATAGGAGGTGGAGCAGTTCTTAGAAGTGTTGAACTCGCGGGGAGTGAAGGGAGACATGTTGTACCGTGAACCGATTCGACCTTGGTCACGGCTGCTTATAGGTTTTAGACCCTTGAAAATTTTGCTACTCATACAGGAACTCACGAGACGTCGGTTCCTCGCCAAATATCTGCGAGTGAGGTTCGGGGAGCACAGAATTAGGCACACCCGGCAGAGAATTAAGAGCTTGTGCAACGGCAACTCTATCATGTTCGGTGGAGGCACTTGGTATGACAAATCCGATCACGGGCTCGTTTTCTGATACTTATTTTAACATGTCGCGAGTGCACTTCATCAGTTGTATGAGTATGTATAACGTGGTATAATTTCATACCTCCTACTGAAACAACGCTACTTGGAGATAGCGCATAGATTTGTTTCACAGATTTAGATGTGCTCTAGAGGAACTTCAGGCACGGATCATCAGATATATGGATATGCCGCACATGGGGTACCGAGGGTGTCTTGGAGAACTTGTCAGGGAGTATGTCCTTCTGTTCCTGAACCCTTCGTGAGGTTTGTCGGATGAGGTAAGAGTATGTCAGGATATAAATCAGCCTCACGTCTCAAGCTGGATCTGTGTGTGGCTACAGTTGGCACTGCAGTCACAGTAATCGTTCACGCTTGCTTGGATAAAGAGACCAGCTTCCTCCGACGTGGGTGCAGGTTTTGCGAACGGAAACCTATGGCCGTAAGTTCGTCGAAAATCCGATACCGAACCTAGTCCTTCGGTGACCACCACGATTGACTGCGAGCACATCAAAACTTGTGAAATCCTGATCGGATCGGCTCATGACTAGTGGCTTATGTAATAATGTTCCGGTTGATCAAAATACAATCCCACCTCGATCAAAATCCAGATGTAAGGCTAATCACTAGAAAATCCATCGGGTTCACAAAGGATGTTTGCTGGTTGTAAGCAAGGACAACACCACCCGATGTAGGTGTCTCACATCGCCATGATATCAATATTGGGAAACAGGGGCGTTCGAACCATCGCATAAAAACTACGACCAGGAAGAAAAATCACACGTATGTATGGCGCAGGTCAGTTATATATAAGCACAAGGATGGCAACAGAAGAAGAAGGGGAGTCGCATGGGACTGACCAAATAGGTGGAGCCGATATCCATCGACATGTCGTGTATTAATTAGATTGAGTCCGAGTCGACTGGCCGTTGAGAGTGACCCTCATCGGGAAGTTGACGACCACGGGTTACATTACCAAAAAGTGTGACACCAATGCAACTCGGTGCGAGCCAGAGCAAAACGTGATATGTATGCTTCAAGTCCAATGATAGTCGGATGTTTCAGGATAAGGGCACACTTGCCTTCCATAACAGCTTGCCGGACTTTAATTGATTTCCATTGGCGTGATGGTGGCCAGGGACAAACATATATACAGTGCATATATGTACTGGAGGCCAATGCATGGTTTCAGTGCTGAGTGCAGTGTTTCATTTGACGCTCCGACTTAGCGAGGCATCGATCACGCCTTGTGAATGTTCGAACTCCGACAAATGCGACGTGACTGTGGGCAGCTTGTGAGATATCGAGCTACACGCAGAAATTTTCATTTTGCCATGTCCGACTACTTACATATGTAAGTGTGCCATGAGGACCCCCTTGGTACGTGCCGTTGTGTCATGACGATTACTGGACTGTTATGGGCGTATCAATGGAACCTAGCTCCCTATCCCACCAGCGGTTACCGACGCAGCTAACGTTCGAGTCACTTACAGGAAGAACGGTGCTGAACCTCCGACGCTTACGATACCAGGCGGGGCCTCCTTTCTATTACGGTATTAAGGTAAGTGCATCCAAGTGTACACTCTGGCCGTCCTGAGCAACTTGGCCCCGCATTCTTGAACACCGTGCCTCCTCATTCTGTTAGGGTCAGTACGCTGCTTAAGATTGCCCGCCGCTATAGGAGATGCAGACGAGCGTGGCCAGATTCAGTCACTGTCACGTTACCCACGATGCCACTTCTGTGCCTTTGTGCATGTAGATTTTGTGTTGTGTATGATTCAAGTGGACCATTCTCATCCAGTCGCGAAAGCGAGCTCAACACAGATGACTTTCTTCATTGCTCTATGCGATACTCATACACCTTGTCCTAGGGACGAGACTGGTTTACCCGGATCGTCGTCTGAAAAAAGAAAAGAAAAGAAAAATGTTATCGTGTAGGTTATCCTTGCACTGTTTAAATGCAATGTCAATGACATCACACACTTACCCAGGGGTCCTTCCAATCAGGGTAGCGAGCCTAAGATCTGCTAATCGAGAGAGGTAATCAAGGACGACACCACCACATTTGATGTCTTGTGCCGGTACGATATCTGGTGCTGTTAAGGTCGTCTTGTACTGCAAGGCGAAGTAGGAGCGTTCGTACTTACTAGCTGCTCATCGTACAAAGGTGACAACAAACAAGAAGAGCCCCATAAATCATTTACATACAAGCCCAACAAAGCTGCACGCCCAGTGAACAATATTGATAAGTAGTGAGGTTACTCTCCCTCCCCCCCAGTATCAAATCTCGAACTTCGCTTCAGCCAGGTACAGGTCTCAGTCACGATATGGTACTCGCCAATTCGGGTCATATGAACTCTATGTTAAGCGCACAAAGTACACACCCCTGGCATTTGCAGTGCCTCATTGCAGGTAAGGGCATACTTATAAGAGGAACGAGCCCCGTCGTATCAGTGCCGATGCACTCCGTATTATCTTCGCCCTTATATTCTCACTCATCATGCCGGAGGACCACGATACAAAGATCACGTCCGACATTCCTAGGACGGATGGTTTGGATGAAGACAATAGCATCATTCCCAGACTTCGCAGACGTGCATGATACCGGCTCACAACTCTTGCCTTCTTGTCACCCACTTATTCGTCGTTAATACTCTGGGTTCATCGGCACTGTCATCAGTCATGTTTCTAGTTTTACTCGGCACACCGTCGTTGGGGAAGCTTTTGCAGATCATTGAACGCAAGGATGAGACGCAGTGGAGAGAGCTAAAGGCGCTTTTGGTCGATCGAACGTCTAACATTAATGTTGTTGCCTCTGGTAATAGGATACGTCTCATTCTCATCCTGGTGACTCGTGCATCCCCTCACTCGTTCTTCCGTCTCCAATTGCTGGCAGCACGCGTGCTTCATTCTTGACAACCAGCGGTCCGACGGATATCGCCAATTGGAGCCACCCTTTTACATACTTGTGTTTATTAGCTGGCTTTGTCTTTGCGATATTGTCCGTTCTGAGTGGCGTTGGTCTGTTAGGGTTCGTCAACACTCTGCGACCTCATACCATCAGAGTATGTCTCAACCCCCCTTTCTTCATCCTGAAGGCTTCTCACCTTTGTCGTATGATTGATGTCGTGCCGCTTCCTCAACGTCTTATGCTCTGCATGCAGGAAATGCAATCCAACAATTTGAAGTTCGCACTGACAATTACGCTACTGACGATGCCCTTCCTTTGCTTGTTTGCTTCCGGACTCGCATCTGTTCAGTTTGGTTAGGAAACAACACATGGGCAAGGACGGGAGTTATGATCGGGTTCACATGGTTCATTATCATCGTGATATTTGTTTCGATTTATTAGATGACTGCGTGATGAGGTTATTTTTTGTCCTGGGATTCCTTCGCGTATTTTAGCAGTTACTGGCAGTGTGGATATGTGGTTGATACATGAGGGGGACGATGGATGTGAACATTGAGATCGCATGATGCTGCGAGTAATGCAATAGCACGGGATGTGGCTGACAAGGAGCTTGACGAATCAGGAATGGATCTGTGGCGGCACAACGAGTTTTCCAAAAAATTTCTCTCAAGCTAGCCTCAAACCGGTTGGACTGCATTATGATCTCATCGATTGAAGTATGTGTACGAAGCACGACCAGGCCAGTATTCCTAACATACATTGGCATACCCAGAGACTGTCCCATAGGGGTGGCAAATGTGATCGGTCTGGATTCCTCGGTGTTCTCCCTCCCCTCACTGGTGTTGAGTTCGTCAGGCTCCTGGAGTCTGGAGACCGGTGACCCTTGTCAATTCTGTCATTTAGGCGCCATGGATTGCCTTCGCCTGAAAAAAAAAAAACTCGCTATCGTGTCGATAGGTTGTTCGAGCAGTGTTTAAATACAATGCCGATAACATCACACACTTACCCAGGGATCTTTCTAACTCGGCGCGATGGCCAGCCCGGGACCTGCGAATTTAGAGAGGTAAGCAAATACGGCACTCCCAGATGTGGTGTCTCGCGCCGGTACGATATCTGGTACTGTTACGGTCGTCCTGTACTGCAAAGGCAGATAGGAACGTTCGCACCTGCCAGGTGTTCGTCGCATATTGGCACAACAAAGATGACACACCCAGTGAACATTGGACAACAGCAAGAATATTTAGTGTCTTCAGATTCACGTTTTTGCTCCTCCGCGAATTCTGCTCCGTTTCGTTGCTGTTATTCTCTGAATCTTTCTCTCCTGGTCCCACACCTCGAACTTCGCTTCAGCTGTCACTCCAACGGCCAATCGCCAAGTCAGGTCATGAGAACCCTGTCTTAAGCGCCCATAGCACACACCCCTATCGTTCGCTGTGCCTCATTGCAAGCAGAAGCATGTATGTAAAACGAACAAGCTCTGGAAGCTTCTCTCCCTGCTTCCGTCACCATCCATCCCTGGTGTTGACCCACTCCGTATTGTTTTGGTCCTTGCATTCTCACTCATCATGCCGGAGGACCACGACGAAGATGATAGTACCACTCCCGGACTTCCCAGACGTGCGTGACACTAGATTCACAACTCTCTCCTTCTTATTCGTCGTCTATTCTCTGGATTCCTTGGCATTCTATCAGTTGTATGTCTGATTCTATTCGGCACGCCATCGTTGGAGGGACTTTTGCGCATCATTCTCGCCAATGATAATCGATGGGAAACACAAAGGCAGCTTATGGTCGATCGAACCACTAATATTAATACTATATCCGCTCTGATACTACCGTACGCCTGGTTCTCAGCCCTGTGACCCATGCATCTCACTCGTTCTTCCATGCCCAATCGCAGCACGACTGCTGCGTTCTTGACAACGAGCGGTCCGACAGATATCACCAATTGGAGTCACACTTTGCCATATGTGTGTTTGTTAACCGGCAGCGCCTTCACGACATTGTCTCTCGTGAGTGGTCTTGGTGTCTTAGCGTTCCTCAACACTCTGCAAGCTCGTACCGTCCGGGTATGTTTCAATTTCCCATTCCTCATCCTGATGTCGTGCCACTTCCTCAGTGTCTCATGCTCTACATACAGGAAATGCTTCAAAACAAACGGAAGTTCTTCGGGAGAATTACACTACTGATGATGCCCTTCCTCTGCTTGTTTATGTCCGGACTGGTATTGGTCATTGGATCTGTCAGTGCAGTCTGGTTCGGAAACAGTACATGGGCAAAGACGGTCGTCACGACCGCGTTCGCATTGTTCATTTTCATGATATTCATGATATTCGATTCGCTCTCTGTAAACTAAGACAATGTACGACACCACCAGGATAGGGAGGGGTTGCACGTCACGCAATGAAAGATGGTGCACACCACGTATTGCTCATCAGCGCGTGATATCGAGGGTCGGATGTCAGTAGTCCCCAACATATGTACGTTACCAAGGAAAAGGAAAGGCCTGCGTGGGTGTAGGAAACTGAAAGATGAATCGATGACCACGGGTACACCGGAGTCTCCCTGTTATCCCTCTACTGGTGGAGTTACTACACCCGTACAACGATACCCCCCAAATTGGATGCCACTCTGCAGAATGGTTTACGTACTTACTCAATGGACTCCTGAGTCCTCATGCCTGGAGTAGAGCTGGTGCCGATACGGGGAAACAGTGTACATTTCGCACGAGCCACTCCTCTTGTACGGAGTGCACAGAAGCATCACTTGTAGCTGGCTCCTTCCGGCATCCCGGCGTGTGCATGTATTTGGTACCCCGTTTCGATACACCCAACACACTATGTGAGGATGCTGTCTTGCATACCTTGGAAGGTTGTGGTCGAGTACTCTGAGCGAAACTACCCACAGGCGTGTGTACTTACGTAGGTGTTACTGGAGCGGAAGCGATTCTCAGCTAGCAAGAATCTGGATGGAGACGGGATATTCGGATTATCCTCCCTGGACCAAGATTTTTGCCTTCTGGTTGCTGATTCTGCTGAACGAGCAGGGAGCCGCAGCTAACCCCAACCCGGCTATCCAATTCGAATGCCAATATATCGGCCCAGGTTATAGCCGATGAAAACGCCTCCAACTTTCTCGGAAGAGGTCACCGCTCCTGATCCGACAGTCCAGGATGGATGGCTTCATGAAGGTGGAACCCGTAAACTTTGTTAGCTACCAAACCCAAACCCTGAGCGCCTCTACTTATCGTTACCCAATCATATTCTTCTTTCCGGTTCCCGAATGTCGAACTTCGCTTCAGCTGTCACTCCAACGGCCAAGTCAGGTTATATGAACCCTGTCTTGAGCGCCCATAACACACACCCTTATCGTTTTCTGAGCCTCATTGCAAGCAGAAGTATGCATATAAGACGAACAAGCTCTGGAAGTTTCTCCCCTCCTTCCCTCACCACCTATCCTATCAGTGCTGATCCACTCTATATTTTCCTAGCCCCTGCACTCTCACTCATCATGCCGGACCACAAATCAAGGATCACGTCTGACATTTCCAGGATAGACGGTTTGGACCAAGACAATAGTACCATCCCCAGACTTCGCAGACGTACGTGATACTAGACTCACAACTCTAGCCTTCTCATTTCTCGTCTATTCTCTGGATTCCTTGCCACCTCTATCAGTCACATTTCTACTTTTACTCGGCACGCCATCGTTGGAGAGACTTCTGCAGATCATCGAACAGGAAGATGACACGCAATGGAAAGAACTAAAGACGCTTTTGGTCGATCGGACATCTAATATTAATGTTGTCGCCTCTCTGGCAATTGGGTACATCTAGTTCTCACCCTTGTAACCTACGCATCTCACTCGTTCTTCTGTGCGCAATTGTAGCACGTGTGCTTCGTTCTTGGCAAGTAGCGGTCCGACAGATATCGCTGATTGGAGTCACCCTTTTCCATACCTGTGTATCTTAGCCGGCAGTGTCTTTGCGACATTGTCTGTTCTGAGCGGTCTTGGTCTCTTAGCGTTCATCAACACTCTGCGACCTCAAACCGTCAAAGTATGTTTTAATTTTTAATTTCTCTTTCCCTGTCCTGATGGATTCTTACGACTATTATATGACTGATGTCGTCCCACTCGCTCAACGTCTCATGCTCTACGTACAGGAAATGCAATCCAGCAATTTGAAGTTCGCACTAATAATCACGCTACTGACGATGCCCTTCCTCTGCTTGTTTATTTCCGGACTCGCGTCTGTCACTGGATGTCTCGGCGCAGTCTGGTTTGGAAACAGCACATGGGCAAGGACGGGCGTCACGGCCGGTTTCGCATGGTTCATTATCATGATACTCGTAATATTTGGCTCGCTTTATTAGATGATCGTATCGTGAGGTCTTTTTTCCCCGACATTCCTTGGCATGATATTTTGGCGCTTGCTGACATTGTGGATATGTACTCGACACACGAAGGGGATAATGGATATGAGCATTGAGGGCGGATGATGCTGTGAATAGCGCATTGGCCGGAGGTTGTAGCTGACAAGACGCTTGACGAATTCAGGAACGGATCTCATAGACCCTGTGGTGGCACAGTGAATTTGCCAAAAAAAATCTTTCAGGCCTGGTTTCGAACCTGCTGAACTGATCGTGATCCCGTCAATTGAAGTATGTACACGAAGCGGGACTGCCAGTTCTCCCGACATACATCGGCATACGCAGAGACTGCCACGTAAGAGCACCAATCGCGTCGTGTCTGTGTAGCCATACGTGCTGATCGCCATCCTTTGAGGACAGACGTGTGATTAGTCGGGATCCTTCGGTGTTCCCTCATTAAGTACGTCAGGGTCCTGAGTGACACTGTCAATTAGGGGTCATGGTCACCGGGGCTATATGCGATGCCCGTAGACGTTGAGTAACAGGAGCACGTAACACGTTCTGTGATGTGAGCTGCCGAGAAAAGTCATGGGATACCGACTTATACCGGTCATGAACGTACGACACCAGGATAGGAAGGGGGGTGTACGCCACGCAATGAAAGACGGCGGAGGCCACGTATCGTTCATCAGTAAGGAAACGTCTGCGTAGGTGTAGGGCACTGGAAGATGAATCGATGACCACGGGTAAACTGGTGTCCCACGCAGGCGCCACGGTTTCCCTCTGCCTTCTAACACGCCAGTGTACTTACACGATCAGAATATGCCTAGAGCCCCCAAAAACGCATGTCAGTTTGCAGAAGGGTTAACGTACTCACTCAACGTGTGGTAGTCGAGAAGTCCACGGTTCGATTTTGCAATGACGCGTCAACACGCCACTATTTAGCTTTGTTTATCTTGCACCACCTATGTTCTACAAGGCAGTATGCTGATTGACGCGACATCTGCAAAGTATATTTTGACTCCATAAGCGACTTACCTGGCATTTATGACAGCGTGGTGTCCCTCAGAGCATGGTTTCAAGAACGTGATAGGAGTATGTTATGTAAGCAGGTGTGAGTAGTGTTGTCCCGGCCTGGCTCAGCTCGAAAGCCAGGGCTTGGGCTTGGCTGTTAAGGGCTCAAAGGCTCAAGGCCAAAGAAACCTCAGGCTGAGCCGTGAGCTGGGCCAGGCCCCATATCACGACTCGGTTTGGCCTATACAGGGAAGTGGCCAAAAAATATCCAAGGCTACTTGTAACTGTGGATAAGTGCAGACTGCGAAGTTGCAAAGTACTACACATCGCAAAAGGAGGAGCTGGAGCCCAGACACCCTCTAAGGTAGTGCCATGGAGGAGAAGTTTATTGAATGACAATGGATGCTCGAAATGACACGAACTTAGAGGTGACAACAGAGGGAGACATGACGAATGCAGCACAAAAGGAATTGAGTGAATCCGAATCCTTCTTCCCAAGATATTAGGAGTCATCCGAAGGTGCCTCCAACTGCAAAATGTAGGGATATCTCTGGATCTGCTGAAGCAAGTGCATCATGCTTATTCCATTTTGTAGCTCTCGACGAGGAGTAATACATCTCCAAAATGCGAGAGGAACGGTAATGAAATGGGCAAGAAAATAAACCAACACTTGGGAGAGGGAGGGAGGGAGGGAGAGAAATCCTTCGAACAACAATGGCTCAGGCAGTCAACACAAACCTCTAGGAGACATGGAGAGTGCCTGGGGGAACATGGGGGAAGCAGAGTCACCCTAATCAGAGCACCTGATTCTGAGCTATATGTGGAAGCTTTCCACAGCCCTCTGAGCATGAAAATGGCCACATCTTGACAGCAGCTGTGCAGAATTTGACAAGTGAGGCATCCCTAGAAAGGGTTCAGTGAGGAATATTATCAACTGGGAAAACAAGAGCAGCACTGAGACTGTGAGACATGACAACATGACCTAGGTCCTCAAGGGTGATCTTCTCACAAAAATGTGAATGTCTCCAGGACTGCTGAATGAATTCAAACAAACCAGGCATTGAAACAGAACTGTCATCAAGTGGTATCACTCTGCTGAAAATTGAGAGACTTGGCATTCAAACAAGTGAGACACACAATTGACCTGAGGGGGGGAGGCAACTTGGCTTGATCTGCATATGTAGCAGGTGCATGGAGCTTGGGGTTTCTGGTTTGAGAGGAGTGGACAGGATGAGAGATGAGAGTGGGGTCATGTCATGGGATGGCCAATGAAATGGTGGTGAAGAAGAGCTAAATCAGTTGGGAAGTAAAATTGCAAAGTGCCAGTGGGTGGGTGAGAGTGTTGTCCTCAAAAATGGGGGCTTACCAGCTTTGTCAAAGGTCAGAGACTTGGATGTGGTGATTCTGAGTCAGAGGAGAGAGACCAATAAGACCAAGGACAGCCTCTGTTGCAATACTGTTGCTTGCATCAAAGTAGATTAGTCTTTTGATATGAGATCTGCATATTGTCAAACTCCCCTTTCCAGTGAGTGAACTTGTCAACTACTTGACCACAAGGACTGACAATGACAACACACCAGTCCCAGAGCCCATGTACCTAGTTAGGCCATGTGAAATGGCCAGCAGAGGTTGACAATTGGCTGTGTGACATGGGCCAGCAGAGGTCAAGCCAACCTATGAGTTGTCACTGTAACATAGGGATTGGCTGTGATTATGTTGTCATGTGTCATTCAGGATCAGCTACAATTGTATTGTCATGCATGACACCAGAATTGGCTACAATTATATTTTTACATGTCACATGGAGAGGCTTCAAATAGAATATCAGTGTGTCATAGGGACATATATAGCATAGCCCAGACTAGATCTGCATTGTGTACATAGGGCAGCCCAACATGACAACACAGTATGTCCAGGCATACAGTGGCATACAGCAGCAACTCCTGGCACATGGTGGAAACATCATATGCCATTGCACCAAATGCCAGGTGGATTACTGGAGTGGCAAGTACCAGTGGCAAGGACCATCTCAGCATGCCTGAGGCAAGAGTGGCATTTGCTCGCATCTGACAGTGCAGTACAGTCATCAACCTAGATTTGAGACACCAAAATTAAAAATGCCCATTTTACAACACAACACAATTATAAGTAGGTCAGAATGGATGACAGGGCTATTAAAATAGTAGAGAATGTCTGGATAAAGGTTTCTTTAGGATCATAACTGTAGTTATGCAGTGGTGAAGCCTCAGAAATTAAATTGCTTATCAGCAGTCACACCATGATTTGAGACACCCCAAATATGGTATAGTGGGCATCAGCAGTTATTGGAATATTATCAATCATCATCCAACTGTGTGTCCTCCTTGTTTTTGCCCACCTCCTCTGCATCTGCGCTACCAAGGACAGGCTTTGGAGCTGGCCACTCAAGCTTCCTGCACTTTGGTTTTGCCCAATGAGGTCAGCAATTTTCTGCTTTTGCCTGATCTCTCTCAAGCTCCCAGAGCTGCAACTCTTTGTGATATGTCTTCTGAAGGGCCTTGTTATGCTCTCAGTGAGCTGCTTCTTCTTCTCTCCATGCCACCAACAATTCATTTTGTTCATCCCTTTGTTTTTGCTGTGCTTTGTGAGTGGCATCCTGCTCTGCAATGGACTTATGATGGTCCACAACCCAGTTGTAAAACTCATCACCAGTAAGTAACTTTGGAAGGCTGTCCCCATTAAGCTGACCTTTCTTTTTCTTCTTTTGCTTCTCCTCATTATTTGCCAGCTCTTTTGTTACCTGGTCAACATACATTGACTGTAAGATGAGTGTTGCCTGGGATCCAATGAGTGCACTCTTGTACTTTGCCTCACAGGCATAAGCTGCTGACAAAGCATCCTGGTAAGCATGTTCCTTCTCATTAGAAGGTTCTTCATCCAACAGTGCAGATTTCTGTTTTCATGTGGGAGTTAGAGGAGGTGGGAGATAGGTTGGGACCTCATGTGACAAGTTCATTGGTGTCCTATCAACAAGGAATGCTGCTGAAGTGGAAGCCAGTGCCTCAGTGGCCTCCTTTGCAATGGAATGCCAGGTCGGTGTGACCTGTGAGCATGATGGGCCAGCAGTGACTTCAGGGGAGTTACCTGCTTCTTCTCCTTGTAAGTTGTGATACTGACACATCACTGGTGACACTGCATGAACTGGGCTGGGTAGGGTGAGTGGCAAGTGTCCCTCTGCATCATATGATGTCTCCAGGCTAGGTGCCATCATCTCAGCAGTTATCACATTTGGGTCCAGTGGGTAAACACCAGTTTTCCAGAATGCAGCTTGAATCATCTCTTTGGTAAGTGTTTTCTGATGTGTGGCAGTGTAAATAGAGATAAAGTTCTCCTTTGATACAGCCTGTTGTGTAGATGTTTTGAATGTATTGCGCTCCTGCAACCAGGCACATTTGAGTGGTCCAAAGATGACAATGTCGAGCCCCTGGTATGCATGTGTGCCATGGGCTGGGTAGCAAAGTATGTGGATGTTGTGGTTTCTTGCATATTCCAAGAATTCTTTTGTGTAATGTGAGTTATCCCCATCTATGAGCAACAAGCAAGAACATCTGTCTGCCTTTGCATGTGTTTTATTGTCAAAGTCCTGGATCCACAGATGGCCAATTTCACCATCTGTCCAGCCTTCTGGTGAGTGTGCAATGCTTCAAATGGTGAGCCATTGATCCCTTGAAGCATATTCAATCACTCACAAAGCATTCAGATCATTATTTTGATGCCAATTGGTTGAGAAACCTTGTCCCTTGTAGATGATGGTAGGTGCAATACTACTTCCATCTGCACAGATTGCCACCATCACAGTAATGTTTTCTCTATTCCCATCACACTGTTGGTGCTGAATCTTTTGATTAGCAGCCCTGAAGACATGCTCTTTCACCCCTGTTCCAGGTTGAAACCCTGTCTCATCTGCAGCCCAGATACAGTCTGGCTCAATCCCCTGTTTGGTGATTGTGTCCTGCAGTAACCTGAACCATGCCTCATTTGTGTTCTTGTTCACCACATGTCCATGTTTAGCCTTGAGTGGGCTGCTCCAGTACCTTCCCAGCTGGTCATCATGCCTAGATAGAAAGTGGTTAGTCCAGTTTGTCCCAACCCCTGCTTCTGGGAAAGCATCTCCCAAGTGAGCCTGCAGGATACTGTCAACATGATATTTCAGTGTCCTATGATTGAATGGGAAGCCTCTTGCTGTGAGCTCAAGGCAGTATTTGACAACTAACTCCTCCTCCTCCAAGGTAAGCCACCCTTGACTCTCCAGACCAGCTTCCTGATGCCCCCTTCCTCCCTTTGCCCAGCACCTCACAGTTTCCACAGCCACAGTTACATCTCTACACTGTTGCCACCACTTTGCTTGAACATCTGCACAGACAGCCTGGAGAATCCTCTGCTCATCTTCTGGCTTTGCAAGCTCATTTGTGTATAGTGCCACCACTTCTTTCAAAGCTTCCTCTTGGGCTCTTGACTTTTCTCGTTTCTTGCTCAAGATGGACTTTGCATGCCCAGCCATTTTGCTGGTGGGGAGACTGCCTTTTTCTATGTCCTGGATCTACAGTCTGACCTTCCCATACTTATGAGCCATACCATAACTGGCATATCTCTTCACATAGTGTCCACATAGATATAGATATTGCAGTCATAAGCACCCTTCTCCAGCATCATCATGGCAAGTCAATGGAAAGTCCATTGTCTACAAGGTACTAGGTAGATCTTTACTGGACCTACTTCTACATCCCATGATGTTTGAGGAGTTGAAAATTTGTGTTACTGCAAAATAGGACACAGGAAAGTCCTAAGTAAGCATTTATTTGCACTGTAGCTATGTCATCTACATGATATATGGTTCAGTATTTCATTCAAAACCTAGGTAGAACCATAGCCAAGTTGCTTGTGAATTGTTGAGATGTGTTATGTTGATGAATCAAACAAAAGCATCACTGTCTCAAATCCCAGTGGTGTCTCAAATCTAGGTTGATGACTGTAAGTGGTAAGCCAGTGAATATGCAAAAGCATATGGCCACATACACTAGTATGTGTCAGCATAGTTTTGCATATAGAGATAGGGTGGGGTAGTGAGGAGAGTGTGACATGCATTGCCAGCAGAACTCACTGGCATGACACAGCAGTAGCAGGCAGGGAGTGGCAATCACTAGTGCAGAGCAGAAGCCAGTGGCATTGAGTGGCAGCCAATGGGAGTGGCTGGCATGCAGTGGGATTGGGTGGCATACACAGGAATAGGGTAGCAGCATGGATATGAGGTACTGGCAGGGGGCAGGGGTTGACAGCATTGAGCAGCATAGAAGGGAATGGGCAGCAGCATACATGGGAATGGGGTAGCAGCATGGATATGAGGTACTGGCAGGGGGTGGGTGTTGACAGCATTGGGTGGCATAGATGGCAATGAGCAGCAGCATAGACAGGAATAGGTCAGTGGCATGGGAGTGAGGTACTGGTAGGGGGCAGGTGGCGATGACATCAGTCAGCATAGACAGGAATGCGGTGGCAGCATGGATATGAGGTAGTGGCAGGAGCCAGGTGTTGCCAGCATTGAGCAGCATAGATGGGAATGAGCAACATGGAGCAGCATTTGCCAGTGGCATCAGCATCAAGCAGCATAGGCCACGATTGCATGGCCTCAACCTGGGTCAGAGGGTTAAACCCTTGCAATTGTGCAGGACATATGTGGCAAGTACCATGCATGATTTGAGGGTGCTGCCAGTGTGCACTAGCTTAGCTGTACTGGTGGATTTATAAATTGCAAGGCCAGTTGCCTGGCCAGACTCAAATGGGATGGCACACACCAGAGAGACCATATCTGCACCATGTAAAGCAAAAGTGGGTGGGGATAATCATTCTCAGCAATAGCAACAATGAAATGGTAATAGTACATTCTATGGACATGTTAATCTAGGTCCATCCAATTAGTGGCATCCTCATCATCAGCATCATCCCCACTGGCATGGTTGGCAACTGTCCCAAAAGAGACATAGATAGGGGGCTGTGCTTCTCCCATTCCAGTGGTTGAGGAGTATCCAAAATGGTGGGTGGGCAGCAGGAAAGTAGAACAGGCTGAAAGCATATCACCTGGAAGGTTCTGGAGGATGTTGGTATCAATCACCACCTCCTGGACCATCATAGTGGGTGCAAGGTCAAGAATCCTTGCACCATCAGTGGGAATGACTGCTTGATGACTTGTAATTGCAAATTTGATGGGGGAGGGGCAGGAAGGCCCAGGTACATCAGGTGAGGGGTGTGGCAATGGGTACAGGTGCTGGTGTAAGGCTTTGACAACACCACAAAGTGTTTGCAACTCAGTTTGGGTATTTGCAAGTGCCTGCTGGGTATTGGCAAGCTTGCAGTGGGTGTGCATGAGATCTTGTGCTGTCTCCATATTCTGCTGCTGCAAAGTGGTGATGTCCTCTTCCATATGCTCCATGGGGGTGGCATTGGGGGTCACTGGGTGGGATGGGGTAGTGAGATGGCTTTGGGATGTTGCCACCCCCCAGGATGCTGGGCTCAATGTCTGCTGACCTGACTGCTGCCAGGATGGAGTGACGATGACCACTCCATTGAAAACTATGTTAGGCTCAAATAAGAATAGCAGGATGAAAGCAATGGATGACTTACTTTGCCTGTGAGAGCTTTGAGTGGCTGAGGTGGTTGTCTTGCTGGTGGTGGGTGTCATACTTCTAGTGGCTGCCAACCACTTCCAGGACTGCTGCATGGGAGTGGTGGGTTCCAAGGATATTGTGGCTGATGGCCTGGGTGTAGGGCTTTGAGGATGGCAGCAGCTGGGGGGACAGGTGGCTGTGATGGTTTGGGGATGGTCCACTGCTCCATCAGGCACCTCAGATACAGTGCAACTGCAGGGTTGCCTTGACTGTGACTGCATGGCCTTCACTCCTGCAAAGATACTGCACCTGTACTTCTGGCAGCTACACTGCCAACATGCAGAACCTGGCTTGACTGCACATGGCAGATTTTTCTCCATGCACCTATTGCAATGGTCTTCTTCAGCAACAGGCTGTCATATCCATGACTCTCGGACTCGGACTCAGTCCAGTCCGGACCCCTAGCCCCTATCTCCGGTCAAGTCCGGTCCTGGTCCAGCCTGGAAAACCCAGTCCCGGCCCTAGATAACTCGACTCCGGCTTGCATAACTCAAGTCCGGTGTTTTACCCCTATCTCCGGTCCGTTTCGGCCTCCCGGCCTTGCACTGCTCCACCCCGGTCCTCCTAGGTCTATGTCCGGGTCACCCGGACATAACTCCGGTCTGTTTCCCTTTGTTTGTACTATATTTAGTCTAGCCCGTTCATCTGACCTTGCTTACTGTACAAGTCCTGTGTCTGACCCCGGTATGCCGGTCACCCGGACTTTAGCTATTAGTCTCTGCACAGCCTCTGTGGCTATCCTCACTCTTGCTAATCATCTTGCTAATAGCTTATTCACAAGTCCGGCTTCATGTTCTTTACTCCGGACCGGCCTCATGTATTTAACCCCTGTACATACTTCGTAGTACCCTCAGTCAGAATATCAACTTAGTATTACCCTCAACTCCGTACTACCCCTCGAGACTACTCTATAGCTAAGGCCGAGCCTTAAGCTATCCCCGACCCCTGTCCCGGACCTCTCCCCGGCTTGCATAAGGGTACAGCACATAAGCTGAGACCAAGGGAGGTAGATCCAACCCCGGACCGGCTTCCCCTTGTGCGCACTCCAACACCGGTCGGTTTCCCACGCTACCGGCCTTGTTCCCGCGCTCCCGGTCTTAAGTCCGGTCCTCCGGACTTAGCCCCTAACCTCCGGCCTCAACTCCGGTCCAACTGGACTTGGCCCCTGTCTCTCGGCCTTGACTCTGGCCACTCGGACTTAACCCCTGTCACCCAGTCTTGAAGCCTGGTCACTCCGAGGGTAAACCCGTACTTCACACAGGCATATAGCCAGCAGCAGGGGTGGCAAGAGCTGCAATTGAGCAGCCATGACCAGTGGATGCTGTGGCAGTCACTGTCAAAATGTCAGTGTCACTTGCTGCCACTGACCTTGCATGCTTCTGTGGCCTCTGACTTCTGGGATGAGTGCCAGTAGGAGCAGCATGGCTGGTTGATTGGCCATGGGGTTCTTCCAAAGTGTCAGCAGTGGCAGCAGCAATGTCACTTATCTGAAGGGGCTCTAATGGAACTGCATGCCCTTTACCCTTGTTGACAGGCCTCCCAATCTGGTACCACTGATGGTCTGCAACATCAGCATCCATTGCATCTTGGATCTTGTCAAAGTTTGGCCACTCTTTCAACACTGTAAGCTCCACTGGATCTCTCATAATCATTTCAGTGGCAATGATGTGGGTGGGGATGGTGAATTTTGAGGGCAGTTCCTCAACCAAAGGGCACACATGGGTCTGGAATGTTGTAAGTATCAGAGGATAAATAGATTGGCATGCCACAAACCAACTGTTCCCAAATGACATGCATAGCTTTTTTCCAGTATTGCTTGTTCCTGTGGTTATGAAGCATTAAGAGCTCTGCCATGACTATGTCCACAGCATTGGTGACTATTTCATGTGGGAGGGTGATGGAGGGAGTGGCAGCAGTGGCAGTGGTTTGGGATGTTTCAGCATGTTGGGACATTTTTGTGGAAGTGGGGTACTCATGTGAGAGGGGTGCAGTCAAGTGATAGTTGACAATTGTGTTGGCAGCACAGCTGCATTTTATATTTTGATGAACCATCATGCTGGCATCAACACTTAGCCAGTAGACAAACAAGCCCAAATAGCCAAATCTGACATTGCAACACAATTGAATGAGATTTCAATCAACTTATCAACATTGTAAGGATTGCTGAATATCATGGATCAAAAGTCAGTAAGGTGGAGGCCAGGCAGTCCAAACACTCAATGTGAGTAGTTGTTATAACATACAACTGTCACTAATCTTCACTAGTCATCTCCCCACATGAGAACCTGTGGGTATTGCCAGGCTGTGAGGATACAGACATGGCAGCAGATGAACCAGCATTTCTACCATTTGGAGAAGCCACAAATGCTGCAGCTTGGGGCCATCAACTAGGATCACCATCATCCTCAATGCTGCTGAATGCCAGCCCTTCCTGGCCACAACTCAGCATGCTTGCACCATCTTGGGACTCCCCACCACTTTCACCCAAGGTACAGTGATCTGCTGCTGATCAACAATGGGAGGCATGACAAGCAAGTCATTCCATGCCATCCTTGGCCACCATTGCCCCCAGCTGGGATTCTCCAACATCTTCCCCAGCAGTCTCACCACCACCTAGATCATTGTCAGCATCTCACAAATTCCACTGACTGCACCATCTCCCCTGGAGCATGGATGGATGGATGAGCAGTCAGATGATGCAGCAGCCTCTGAGCCATAGCCCATCCCAGCTACATCATGGCAACCATCTCCATGGCCTATGGCCACCAATGCCACCACTGGTGAGTGCCATGTCATCTCTTGTTCACCCCAGTATTAAGTGTAATAGTACACTTTTTGGCACTGCAATGGTTTGCCAGCAACTTGGGTATACAAGGAATTCATGACAAAGGGCCAATTACAACATGTAAGTTGTTTTATGATATCCCTTGCATATATATCAATCATCCAGCAGTTGAAAAAGCACAGTGGCTTGTGGTTCTTCTCTTGGGACCAGCTGATGAGCACCTGCCCCATCTTAACACCACCACCAATGGGCCAATCATTGCAGCCTACAACCACTACAGCAATATATTGGTGGAATCAAGCATCCAGTTTTGCCTGTTGCTTGCAAGGAGAGCACAGCTGGAAAGGACTCAGCAATACATACAAGATTTGATGACCAGGGATTGGGATGGCAAGGATGAATTGGAACTGGATGAGGATTTATTGTAATTGTAGCTATTGGTTGTCAACAAATAGTATCACATTCCATGGCCATGAAAAATACAAATGCTAACATCACCTACATTTCTTGGAGGGACTAGGAGTAGGAAAGTCATCATCAGGCCACTTTGGTACCTTCCACACCTGGTTTGAATGCCACATACCCCTCGCATTGTCTATGCTGGTCTGGTGCATGGGTACTAGAATTGAGGGATGAGTTTAATCAACAATTCAGGGACAGGGGCATGAGTACTGACTCATCAATGGAATGGGGAACTTGTGCTTTGAATTTTCCTGTTTATGGGCTCTCTTGATAGTTGTTGGCACTGCAGAAGGATCTGCCAGCTGGACCAAATCAGGCAAATCAGTGTGGTGGCCTTCTGGCATAGGCTGCACAGGGCTTGTGTTGCCACCCACAACATGCCACCCAGCATTTGGTGGTTCCTTGCCAATGGCTGAAACATGGCATCCAGCAATCCACCACTGGTAATCTGGTAATGCTACTGCCTCTGTGGCATCTTCATCCACCATGCTTGTTCCTCTACCATCATTTCCATCTGGCAGCAATGTTGGTCATAATTGACAGAGATTGGATTCATCTTCAGAATCAGACCCTACAACTTTGTCCCCCATTAGATAATATTGCTGAACATTTAAGGTCCAGATGCATTCCTGCATACCTGTTTGCTGTTGCTGCTTCCTCCTACTCTGCATCATTCTATCCATCATCCTTTCATCTGCTGACTGACCTGGGGTCTGATCCAAATCCTGCTTCCCACCCATCCTTGCTCCACTGCTGTTGGCCTCTGTCACCAGCATTCAGAGGGACCTGCCAGCATCTCTCCACTTCTTGAAGCTGAATATATTGTTGGGATGCTGCTCTTTTTGCTCTTGCCACCATTCCAAGATTGCTGTCAACTCATCCTGGGTAAGTCAGCTTGGCCCTTTGAAGGGAATGTCAGGTGGCAGAAACTGCAGTGCAATATAAAGCACAGTGTTGGTTGTTATTGTGCTCCATGGAACAGTCACCTGTGATTCCTGCAGGCCTTCCCTGTAATGCATGTCAATGAACAGTATTTCTCCTATTGTTATACATATGATAGTGAAATGTCACAAACATCCACATGATATCCTTCAACTTTGGTGCCCACATGTCCAATATGTTCAGGATGTATGGTGTGCTGTTGTTGCTAACTGGCAGGATGGTTTTAGGTTTCCCATTGCTCTTTCTCTACCTTGACCATGGAGCAGCATCTTTGTCTGGTGACTCAGCATCAGTGCTGCCATTCCCAAATGCCATTTGTGCATACTTTACAAATTTATCCCAGCACTTGTCCAACTCCTCAAATAATTTGCCATTACCCAATTCATTGTTGAACTCATGTCTGGATGAGTTGGTCAAAATCTGGCAGTACTCATCTGAACAAAGAACAAATTCCTCACACCCCAACTATCACTTCTCCATCAGCATCTTCCCATGCTGCCATCACTACCACCCTGGCCCCACACTGCTTCCACATTTTCTTAGCAAATTCCTCAGCATATTTACAGCCTTTCTTCTCTGCAGTTCTGCTTCTTGTGAGTGATGGGCAGCATTGCCAAATGGTACCTACTCTGACTGAACATCCCAGGGTGGCTGCTGCTCATTCCATTCTATGGCCAATGCCTTGGCCTCCTGTATCTCCTCAGCAGTAAGGGACTTCATGATGATGTCAATGGCCTTCTGATAAGACTTGATCATTTCTGCTGATCCCTGCTTGATCCTGGCTTCCTCCAACACTTTGTTGATTGATTTCTTTTGATGGTGCATGACCATCTTCCTCAGTGTCCAACCACCACCATATTTGATCAGAGCCTGTTGACTACAGCTCTGGCTGTGGTTGTACAACCAAGTCTGAACTGCCTGAAAATGGTAAGGATATGCTGGGTAATCAATGGCAGGTGTGGCACACCTTCTTCCAAACCCATTCATGCATTTTCAGCATCACATTTGCATCAAGGTTTTTTATTTTGTTTCTGAGGGTTAACATGATGGAGCTCCTCTTGTTTCAGTTGGCATTTTTCCATGACTCTAGCTTGGCCTCAAGAATCTCAATTTCAGCCAGCTGAAGACTGGTCCCCTTTCGTGGTGGGGAGGGTTTGCTGTTGTTGGAGAATGAGTCACTTTCATAGTCACTGGATGCCATTGAGGATGGAGGTGCTTGTGTGCAAATTTTCTTGGGACAGCTAGTACAATGTCTGTTGAAGAGAATAGACTTTTCTGGCATTCTCCCATGTCAATGAAGGTTACATTCCAGTGTCAAGTCCATTCTTGCATGCCAGTTGATCAGACAGTTTCCCAAGATGGCTAAGGTTGTTAGTCAATCATGAGATTTCCATCCCTGAGCCATGTGCAAAGGCAGTGCCTCTCAGACTTCATGGATCTGAGATCTTTGGTAATTGGGCAATGTGCATTGAGATGCTGTGGATGGTATAGGCACTATGGGCATGATGTAGGACAAGGCTGTTTGCAAGTGCTCATTCATTTGATTGATCTGTAGGCAATGTGCAGGTGCCAGCAATGAATTCATGTGCTGGATCCTAAGACAGCATGACCATAGTTGGTAGTCAGACCTTGCTAGCATGTGTCAGCTGCATGTATTTGTTGCAATCAAAACCCTTCTGCATTGCAACATTCATCATGGGGAAGTCAAAGATTGCACCTGCAGGACCTGCTACAAGAGTGACCCAGGTGACCTGGCAAAGAGTGAAAACCACCCAAGGATATAGGGATAAGATGGTAAAAGTAGCACCCAGAAAGTGGGTGCCATGCCATGCAACTCAGCCTCCTGCACAGCCTGGCTCTGTTATCCTGGATCACCCAGACTTCCTGTTGGATGATGAGGGTGTACAACTGCCTTGCAATAATGATGTATTGCCTGCAACACCTTCTAAACCTCAGAAAAGTCAGGTGTGTGGAATGCCACATTGCCCAACAAACCTGCAATGACAGTGTCACACAATTGTAGAATAGTTATCTGCAGCAGTGGTTGCTGCACCAACAGCATTATCTAGCCATCCTGTTGGACATGGAGGCCCCACCTGAGCCAAGGGATTGTATCCTGTGTGGAGTGGATGGCATTTTCCAGTGCACTGAGTGTGCCCATTGGCTGGTCTTCTGCACCATGTGTTGCCAGGCAGAACACAAGCACCAGCCATTCCACAGGGTGGAACAATGGAATGGAACATTCTTTGGGGAATCATCCCTGCAGCTGGTAAGCAGCTCAATCATGAGGGTTGTTCCTGTATTTACCATTCAGGCTGGTTTGGTACTGCATGTCGGGCATGGTGGGAAGCACTGCCCAGCTGGTGGTTGTTCAAACAATGAAGTCACAACTGAGGAGGAAGATGATTGGGAGGATGTGGATCAAGATGGTTGTCCACCAAATCTACAGGCCCTGAAGAACCAAAGCTGTCTAATTGTCACGCACACCAATGGAATACACTACTGCAATGTGCAGTATTGTAGATGCCCTGGGGCAGAGGATTCACACATACAGCTGATGCAGGCTGGGATGTTTCCTGCTACCACAAAGGCTGCAAGGACTGCATTTACCTTCCAAGTACTGGATGACTTCATTTGGGACAATGTGGAATGTGGTACCTCAGTGATGAATTTCTACAGCAAACTTTGCTGCATAACCTCCAATGCCTTTCCTCATCTGGTGCCAGTGCATCCTATTTGTTGAATTGTATCACTGCAACACAACTCTTAGCTGGAGGATAGGATAGGTACAGGGAACTGCTGAGAGTTGCTAGGATGTGGCAGCTCCTGAAACTACTGAAATGGCAGGGATCCCACATGAGTGCAGAAGACACCAGCCCAGGGGAATTAGTGTTATTCTGTCCAGCATGTCCCCAACCTGGCATCAACATTCCTGAAGATGCAACAGATTATTCCCAGTGAGTGATACCATCAACACTGCTAGCCATTTATACACTGTGTAATCCAGTTGGACACTGGCAAGAAGCTTGGTCATGGATGGGAATTTCAAGGCAGAGCATATGCATCCAAAGGACACTGGCAGTGAAGCCTGGTTGATGGATGGAAAGGGGTACATGGTCACATCACAGCCATACAAGGAATATTTGAGTGGCACTAAAAATGTGGTTGAGGTGGGTGATGTGTAGGAATGTATTACCTGATGGACTGATCACACTACAAGATCTCAGATTGCAGCAATCATCAGGCAGTTAATCAAGCAAATGCCAACTGGCAGCAGCTTGCATCTACCAGAATAGGTGGATGTGCCTGTGTGCAGCATGGCTGTTTTGTGCTGCATGCAATGGTTGACTTCCAGAAGGGTGAACAGTATGAATAACCCTGTAACAATATATGCCAATATTGACATCAGCATCACAGGCAGGTTAACATGGACTATGCATGTCATGACTGTGCATTCATCCTGCGTCATCACTAACTCTGCACCCTTTTCTGCCAGTCATTTGCTCACTCTGCACCAACTCTGCCCACCTTCTGTCGTCTATGAACCATCTCCACTCCAACTACTGTCGGACTTGTGTTGCTCTCCTACCAGACTGGGCAGACCATTCTCTGAGGGGTCATGTGACTACCTTTGGACTTCTCCCTGACAGCACGCAGTCAGGTACTCCACAGCGTGCGCACCACATGGTCCAGCACCTGGACTGTTTCCTTTTTGGATGTCCTATGTTACCTGCTCATATGTCCTCTGTCTACCCTTCATTTGTCATCTGGGAAGTTTTACGAGTCTCCGTATGTCAGTTCCGATTCTGGTTACTGTACCTCTGTAGTAGTATAAAAGCATGTATCATACTCCACCATCCCTCAGTACAAATATCAACTGAGTTCCTACTCCCTCTGATTCCGTTTTCTGCCTGTCAGAGTTATCTCCAACTCTCTGTCTATACTCTCCCTCTGAAATACGAGGGCTGAGATCATGCAAGGGGGTAGCACATGAGCTAAACCCAATGCCCTCACTCTGCTCTGCCTGTGTCTTGGCGGCCTTCATTCCTGCCACCACTCTGCTAGTCAGAGTTCTGTTCCTTCATGTCGGACTTGCTTCTGAACCACTCTCTAGACCCTGTTTAGCATCAGAGTTGGTCAGAGTAGGCCTGGACTTGACAATGCACTTGTGCATGCCATCAGGCATGGCACAGTTCCTGGCCAGCAAGTGATACACTTCTATGATATTAACTGCCAGTATGGCAAAGATTTAGAATGATGGCTACGTGCCAATGCCTATATATCCATGCCAGATGGCATGCAGATCTGCCCTGGCATTGGGTTGTGGCATGTTCATGGCCACCATACAGAATGCTTTGCATGATATGCTCCCAATTTCATTGTGGGTGCTGGCTGGGTGGATGGGGAGATCATGGAAACCTTGTGGTCCTCCCTGAATATCATTTCCCCATCCACTAGAGGCATGGCTACTCCCCATTGGCAGGAGGTACTTGATTTCCAAATGAATGATAGCAATTTCCTTAAAATGGTCAGAATGCGTAGGTCTAGTGCTTGTATCAGACACAGTTGTGTGGCTAACAGGCTACAGCAATAAGACTCAAGCAGAAACTCAAGGTTGCTGAGGAATCTTATTTAGTGGTTGAAGGCAGGTTTGCTGATTTGAATGGTAATGTGCCACCAGCAATCAGCCAATCATGGGGGGAAGAGGCAGCAGTGGCATTGGAAAACAGGCTGTCAAGGCCACAGGCCATGGATATATATGAGGTCAGGCTGCAGAAAGGTAGGTATTGAAGGTTATCCTGGATGGGATTTGTGCTGAGTGGTATTGAAGCTCCCTCTGCAAAGGCAATTGAGATAGATATACTGGCCATCCCCCAGCCAGGGCATTCACAGGGTATGGCAACCTGGATTGCCAAGGCATTGAAGATAGAGGAAGCACAAATCCAACTTGCAGCAGCATGCCAGTACATCACCTCAAGAGCAACAGAAGCTCAAATTCTCACCATTGCATGTCACCATGATCATCTCCAGTCCCATATCCACAGCATTTTTGACACTGCTGAAAAACTATTTGGGGACAGATTCAAGGATGCTGAGCTGTGCCAGTCATCCCAGCTGCATGAGCCAGAAACCATTCCATTGCCACTGCCATCCAATGTTGGCAAAGATCATTTTGAATGATCTGGCCTGGGGTATGTGACACTAATGGAGCTGCAACTGCAGCAAGGACAGGCCGATGATTGTCTTCATGAGCTGCAGCTTATGCTTGCAGAGAAAGCAGTCAACTTTTGAACTGACATTCACCATGGGAGTAATTACCACATGGCCACATGTGCCTGGGGAAGGGTGGCCAATGCTGATGTAGCCATGCAATGTCATGCTGCTGTGTACTGCCAGTGCTGCATTCAAATGGGCAGGTTAGGGGCTGGGCCAGATATCCTGGAGTGATACAAAGAGTTGAATGACTCCAACCTAACTATCAGCATGGCAGTATCTGACCCAAATGCCAGAGGTCACAGAGACAATACCCTACCTTGGATCTGGATCATGGATGTACCAAGGGAAATGGCTGCTAATTATTGGATGTCTGAATGTGAGAGGAGCAATCACATGGCAGCAGCATCTGAGATTTACTTATCATGTTCTCTAGTTTACAGGGTCAATTGGCTCAGGATGAGAGCACTGCAGGACAGATGGAAGGAGGAGGTTCAGCTGTTGAAATGTGAGCAGGAGTGGACTAAAAACTTCTTTGAAAACAAGGTAAGATTTTGGACTGGCAGAAAGGCTGCCACATTGGCCAAGGGACAGGCCAGGCCAGCATGCTATGCCACATGCCAATGCCAGATGTATGGCAGATTAGCATGTCTTCTGTGAACCATTTCCAGCTAGAGACCACTAGTTACAGTGAGGGACAAAAGTGTTGCAATGTTTGTGAGGTGTGACTTGCTGCTGATGTAGCTCAGGCTATGCTGCACAGATAATCATGATACCTATACCATTGGAAGGGGGTGACTCTAAGCTTTCCAGAGCACTAAGGTTCAGTCCAAACAAAGCAATACATGCTGAGATACACCCTATTCTTTCTGAAAAGTGCATTGCAATGCTTTTGTCCCTGACTGGTGAAATAGTGAAAAGTGACCTTTTGATGGGATTGAGGGCATGAAGGATGGGAAAATATGATTATATAATAAACCAGATGATCATCCAGATGATTTGTCAGCATGTAAACAATGACAAACATTGGACTTGTACCATTAACCCTCCCTCTCTTACCACAACTCATGAAATCATCTCTCTAGCTCACATGGTCATTTTCTCAAGGAATTCTTATCAAATACTGGTGGCCACCACAGTGCCATCAGTATAACATGCTCTCAGAACCATCAGTCCCTTAAAAAACCTGCTGTCAGTCATTCCCTGGACTGTTGCCCCCCCCCCCCCCCATGCCTGATGTGTTCTGGGACTAATCAGTACTTGGAAGGCTGAGAATTTTTTGGAGGTCAATCTGGCACTTCAGAACATGATGTACAAACCAGTCCCCTCTCAACCAATGCATTTCTGGCACAGGAACACTGGTATGGAAGTTGGGATGAGACAAAACCTCCTTGTGCTCTGAGCACCATAAAGAGGGTTCACTAGATCTTGCTCTGATCTGAACTGTAGATGACTGGGGAAGGATTATTTAGTCATATGTGACCAAAGGCAATATTCAGGGCCAGATGGAAGCACAGGATTCTGCTCCATGGCAGTTCAGTAGCATATCCTTCTGATGACACCCAGGGGTAAAGAGGATTTTGTCCTGCCCTAACTTCCATACCACTTTCCCTGTGCCATAAATGCATTGGTTGAGAGGGGACTGGTTTGTACATCATGTTCTGAAGTGCCAGATTGACCTCCATAACATTTTCAGCCTTCCAAGTACTGATTAGTCCCAGAACACATCAGGCATGGGGGGGGGGGGGGGGGGGGGGGGGAAACAGTGTTTACATGCTGACAAATCATCTGGATGATCATCTGGTTTATTATGTAATCATATTTTCCAATCCTTCATGCCCTCAATCCCATCAAAAGGTCACTTTTCACTATTTCACCAGTCAGGGACAAAAGCATTGCAATGCACATTTTGGAAAGAATAGGGTGTATCTCATCATGTATTGCTTTGTTTGGACTGAACCTTAGTGCTCTGGAAAGCTTATAGTCACCCCCTTTCATTGGTATAGGTATCATGATTATCTGTGCAGAATAGCCCAAGCTACATCAGCAGCAAGTCACACCTCACAAACATTGCAATGCTTTTGTCCCTCACTGTATACTGGTGGTAAGATATGCAGTATACCAACAATTCATGCTATGCTGCATGTCCATATCTATAGTACCCTAGCTGTGTGCTGCTGTACACAGAACTATCTGTGCTGGATGCCAAGCACTGACATGAATCTTACTCAATCCTGATGTGTGCCATGGTATGTTGGGCCAATGCCACCAGCTGCCAAGAACTGCCAGTTTATTCCTCTGCATCTAACCATGTGCTGCCATATGCAGAACCATCCATGCCACACACCAAGCCTTGACATGGATCCTAAGCCAATCAGGTGTTTGCCACTGTATGCTGTGCCCATGCTGCCAGCTGCTACACATCCCTGTCAAGTCTAGCTGACTTGGCCACATTGCCAGTGTGTGCTGAGCAATCTCTGCTGGCTGCTGTGACCCTCCAGAGACTTCTGGAACAGGTCCTGCTAGGTGCCACAGTACATGGAGCCATTTCTGCCAGTTGCTGCAACTTCCCCATGAATTATGCTGCATGCTGCAGTGTGCCATAATGTGGAATGCCATATCTGCCAGCTTCTACTACTTTTGAATACATGGTGCTGCATCCCAGTTTGTGGCACTGAATGCCAACCTTTTAAGCTATGCCAAATCTGGTAGTATCTGCAGGGGGTAGGTGTGTTGAGTATGCTGGTAGTATTTGCTCCAGAGTGGCTGGCATGCCACAGTTTGCTTCAGAACATATGCATATGCCAAAAGCTTACCCCAGAGGGCCATTGCATGCTCCAGAGTGCTCTGAAATGCTATGGTATGCTCTGGCACATGTGCTGCAGTTTGCTTTGCAATTTGCTTCAGAGTGTCTGCCATGCCACATGCTGGTTTGTAACATATGCCACAGCTTATTCTGGAGGGCCATGAGCTGCTCTGGAGTTCTCTGGAATGCTATGGTATACTCTGGCACATGTGCCACAGTTTACTCCAGAATTTGCTCTGGAGTGGCTGGCATGCTTCAGTTTGCTTCAGAACATATGCCAAACCTTACTGCACCCTGGAGGGCCATGGCCTGCCCCAGAGTGCTCTGGAATGCTATGGTATGCTCTGGCACATGTGCTGTAGTGTGCTCTGGAGTGTCTGGCATTCTGTGGCACATGCTATGGTATACTCTGGCACATGTGCTGCAGTGTGCTCTGGAATTTTCTCCAAAGTGGCTGGCATGCCACAGCTTACCCTGGAGGACAATGGCATGCTCTGCCATTTGCTCCAGAGTGGCTGGCTTGCCACAGCTCACTTTGGAACATATGCCACAGCTCACCCCAGAGGGCCATGGTATGCCCTGGAGTGCTCTGAAATCATACAACACTACACTGCTGAGCTATCCTGAAGCATGCCAAGGTCTTGTGCCAACTTCCAATGCTGATCTACACATGCTGCAGCATGCCACTGGATAGGTGACATCTCACACTAGGCTACTCCAGGTACTACAGGGACAATTTGATTGTGGCCTACTCATGTGTTATTTGATAATAGAAGCTGGGCTGGCCCATACAGCGGGGGGATGACTCAATGTAGGGCTTGACCTCCACTGGCCCATGGGACACAGCCAATTGTCAGCCTCTGCTGGCCCTGTCATACAGTACAATGTAGGTACATTATGTGAGTCCCAAAACTCAGGCCATGCCAGGAGCCCCAACAGGCCATCAGGCCTCATGGCTGGGCCCAGCTCAGGGCTTGAGACCAGGCTGAGCACATCACTACCCTGAACCTATGCTGTTGCCTACTAATCTCTTATGGGGTCACAATATACCTTGCATCACATCAATCAGCATACAGTCATCCACTGCCACTTGCACCACCAAATCTGTACTGTCTGCCAAATCATAGCAATGGTCTTTTTGTTCAATCAAATATGAGGATCTATTAGTACTATAATCAACCCATGTAATACACCAATGTATATTGTGTTATAATCCACAGATTTCTGTTATGTGCCATGGAGTACTTTTGCACCTTATCATGTACACACCAGTACTTGCACCAGCACCAAAAATGGTATATCACAGGATCTTGATTATCTGATGTTGTTACTCCTCCTCCCACCATCACTGTTGTTGCAATTTTGCTTGCCACTTGCAATGACTGGTCATGGAGCTGGTAACTCAAACTTTCCTAGTTTAGGTTGCATGGCCAGCCATACTATGGCAAGTTTAGACAATGAAATCAGTCCCTCCTCCATGGGCAAATTTACATGACTTAATGGCACTCTCCATTTTGACCTTCCTTCTTTTGGTATATCTCTGCATGTAGATTGTAGATTATTAGTATTCTGGACATACACAACTGGCATCATGCTGGCAAAGCCAGGACATCTCATCTTACTCTTGTAAGCTACAGAAATGAAGCCAGGACCTTTCTATATGTTTTGTGCTAAGTAGCAATTTCAGATGCAGTCAATTAAGTCCCTGAGATGCTAAACTCTAGAATTCCCAAGATATATCACAGTTAAACTCCTGATCATGCCTTCTGGAACAGCCTACAAATATGGTACAAGACATGTACATGCATTATGCTACTTCCTACACAGTTGTTTTGATTGACAAGGCCAGAGTTGTTGTGTTACTGGTGTTTGGTGCAAGTGGCAGTGGATGACTGTACTGCATGCTGAGCCATGTACATGGCCAGTTGACTGTTTTAAATCTTGGACAGATTGCAAAAGACATCTGCATGACACTACATACTACATTAACCCCATACTGAGACAAGTATTTATTTGGTAAAATAAAAAGATATCCATGTCAGATGTTGTAACACACAATCAACTCATGGCTGAAGGCAAGGATGAGCAATGCAAGAAAGCCATGTCAGTGAGGCATCCATGATGCATTGTTTGCATACCTACATACAATTGTAAATCAAGTGTAGGTGAGCAGCTACAATAGATGTAGTTACTTGTGCACGTAGAAGACCTACACCCAATATATGTCCTGTCCCAGTGTAGAGGCATCCCACTAACCAACATGTCATCATGTCTGCCATGCATGAGGAAATCACTAGGAAAATATACCCATGGATACCATGTTCATATCTTCATGCCAATACTTCAAATACATATACAATAATATATCCATCACAGCAACCTCTGTGCATCTGAAGTTGGAACTTGTGCCCAGCCACTGCAAATCACTTAAGTTATCACTTATAGGTGCAGGTATAAGGCAAACTCTGATTTGATGTTCGTACTACAATCAGAACATCCTCATAATAGCATTGGTACAACAAACAAATGGGTGATACAGATCAAAACATCAACAAAAAATCTCTGTGGGTGTTGGAACATAAAGTGCCCCTGTGGTACTTGACCACTGTGCGATGTTTTGGCTGCTTACATAAGCTGAAATAGCGCACATACTTGTAGTATTTCCTACTAGTATTCCCTCAGTAGTTTGTTCACTACTGAGGGTAAGTCTGTTTATATTACAAGTATTCTACTATACTGACATCCTGTAGTAGCCTACAGGTACAGTAATACACTCAGTAGTTTGTTCACTACTGAGGTAGCCTACAGATATTTCTACAGTGGGCAGCCAGGTAAAATAGTGCAATGTGGCTATGAAATTCTAGCCATATCTGGTGCAATACTTCTTCTGGTTTCTCAGCCACCAGTTCAAGCTTCTGGGCCATCCAATCCTGGATGAATGGACTGTCAAGTGGAATCCTGGCATCCCAGAATGGCCATCTGCCATGGGGAAACCTTGGATATGCAGCAATGTAGGCAAACCAAAAGGTGTCCTGGCCCCATGTCCATTGCTGAGATGCAGGTGGAACAGTGAGGAGCCAGTTGTGGATACCTTGAGCTAGTTGCTGCCAGTCTTCACAATCAAGGAAATTGAATGTTTCTGGGAGAGGAAGAAAGCTGATGTTGATGTCCTCATCAGGTGTAGTATGAAGGTTGGTCTCTTCAATGGCCAGCTAGAAGTGTTGTTTGCATAGACTCAAAGATGCACAAGTCAACCCCACTTACATTGACTTCTGTGAGATCAGCATGACAGATATTCCAGTGGATAGTCTTCATCAAAGGCATGAAATGAGATTGCAACTCTTCCAAAACTGAAACAATGACTTGGATGGACTGAATAAAAGTAAGAGGGTGCTTGAAACACTAGAAGGAAAGCAACTTGCCATAATGTCAGGCAATAATGAGTCTTTGGATTGAACACTGGGTAACTGAATTGTGACAGATATTGGTTTGCTTGAAGGATCATTGACACTGCAATACTGTACATCCAGGTGGATGGAAGTGGGGCCAGAAGGAACATCTGTGGGCATCATGGATCATATTGCAAGTGGCAATTGAAAAATTGACATGTTTCTAGTGACTGATTGTTCCACCCAGTCATGTTTTGCATTTTGGTGTTTACTGTAATGCATAAAGCATGAAGAGACCTGTGGATTCCCTATGAGATCCACTGGATGTGGCTGTTGATGGAGAGAGTGAGCATTTGACATGTTATGATAAGGTCCCCTCTAACATTTTACAGTACTCCAGTTCTGTGAGGGCAGCACAAAGTGGGTACAGTGTCTGGTCTGTCTGATGATCAACAAGCCCTATCAGACCATGGAAGTCTGCCATATGCCTGGCCACATCAGGTCAGCAGTTCATATCTGACATGTGAAGCCAAAGTGTTCTGGTTTGGAAAATTGAAAGCTTTCTTGACTGGAATCTAGACAAATCATCCCACCATCATTGGATCATTCCATGCCTATAGGAGATGTAGAAATTGACAATGATCCTCCCACCATTGGAAGCCCTCAGATGCAGCCTATTGATGCTGAGCAGCCTCTGAACTTGTTGCCAGAAGAGGAGATTGCCATAGTGGAGCTGTGGAGTGGCATGATGGGTGGTCATGTATTCAAGATCGATGGTCACTTGTGTGATCCATTTGACCTCCTTCAATCACAGCTCGCAATGGGAGACCTATGGCCCATACTCCCCAGCCCTGTTGATGAGCAGATAACATGCAATGATGCATCTGATGAGGGGTTTGGTATTGAGTTGCAGGGTAAGTTTTCTCTTTCATTCTTCAAGTTTGTTCTTTACCCTTATTCACATACATAGATATTCGAGATACAGATCATGCCAGAACCAACATGCATGTTACTCAAGGTAATCCCTATTTTCCTTGGCTGACCAAGGTGGTAAGTGATGAAGTTCTGTTATTCCTTTTCTGTCCTAATAATCTTGTAGCATTTTGTCACAGTGTTGCTATTCAATTCAGCATGACTTCCCTTTTCTGATGCACAGAAGCTGGCTGTCCTCCAGTGGGCAAGAGTGCTGGGTGCTGATAATGCTCCACACTCTAGGCTGTCAAGATGTGGCAGGAGAACATTGAAAAATCATTTGGTCAGCTGACTGAGATGTTCCAATCAAAATGGGGCAACATATTTTATATCAATGATGTTGCCAAGGCCATTGTGATGGTACATTGTTGTATCTACTTGTCACCCAATTCACTCATATGTATTCTCAAAGGACTACACAAATCCCCTCACTTGCTTTGCCATGCAAGACTATCCCAAGGATCATGGATCCTGTATGTCAGAGGTCTTTCATGGCAGGAAAATGGTGGCTGAGCTACCTTCACCTCCCACTGCTCATGTGGATGGAAAAATATTCTTTGTAAATGAGCTCCTACAAGAATCATCTGGGCACTACTTTATTCCAGAGTGGTTCTTTTTTGGGTCATACCCATCAGATTCACTGTCTGCATGACAGTTATTTGCACTTGGTCATAAGGCTGAAAGGACAGATGTATGTTCCCACCAGCATATGAGAAATTGTGCTGATGTTATGACAGGCTGGTTTTATTGTCAGTGACTTGCAGGAGATTATTCCAACATCTGAATTTGAATGCTCATTTGAAGACTTATCTGCAAATCCTGAGGAGCTCACTTGTGGTCTCACTGGTTTGTGTTTTGTAATGATGTAGCTTTGTCCTTGAGTGTATTGAGCATCTGGGCATTGTATAGAGTCATCTTCAAGGCTTGCGAAGCTTGTGCCAAATGATTTGCATGTGAAAGCCAATGGTCAGATGGCATACTCAGTTCCACTCATTATTTTTATGGATGATGTTTCTGGAAACATCTCAAAGCAATGGAACAAGCACCATGCAGTGTACATGTCAAATGCAAACCTTCCCTGCAAGATGATTGAGAAGGAATTTTGTATCCAATTTGTGTCAGCATCTCTGAATGCCACACCAATGGAGTTAATGCGAGCAGTAAAAGAATCCCTCTGGTAAGTACATTCCCCACATATTCTACAATAAATCGGTCTGAATATTCATTGTATGGTAAATAGCAAGGCAGCTGACACTGGCATAGTGGCTTGGGACTGCAAAGGTGAAGAGGAGGTCCTTCTTATTCTGAGAGCATGTTTCTTGGCTGGAGATAATCCTATGCAGGCTGAGGAATGCAGCCACACAGGGTTAAAATGTAACTATTTTTGCAGGACATGCAATGTAGGTGGAACTCAATTATTCAAGTTGTTGGAACAGGGCTACAACTCTATATTTGTGGTATGTAATAAGTTGTGGTATCAGGGATTCTAATAAAAATATATTACAAGTCAGCAAAGTTGTGCATGCCTGAGGAGACGACCACTGAAGTGTGCCAACAGGTTCAACTTTCTCTCCAGTCTGGTGCAACAGAGAAACTTAAAGTAGTGGTTGCTGAAATGGGTGTGTGTGATAGTTCAACAACCAACATAATCAATGTCCTCATTGAGATGAGAAAGAAACTTTGTAAACAGGGGACCAGAAGTCATGCCATGCCTGAGGCAGATCTCAAGGCAAGGTTGCAAAAAGAATTAGAAGATTACTTGCAAGGGGGGAATGTGAAAGATGTTATTAATCCCTTGCTCAGTATCAAAGGTACTCATTTAATAACATTTTGTGGCATGATGGTTGACTTCTGTGGTTTCTTGTAGGCTTCAATATCCATCTAGACACACCAATGGAAATCCTACACACAATCCTTCTAGGCATTGTCAAGTATTTTTGGGCACAAACAGTGTTGTTGCTTGAGAAGGCAAAGTTACTCAATACCTTTGAAACCCAGCTAGATTCCCTTGAAACAGATGGATTGAATTCTCCTTGTCTGACTGCTGGTTACATCTGCCATTACAAAGGGGGACTCAATGGAAAGCACTTCAAAAGTTTGGCACAGGTTATGCCATTCCTCATTCATGATCTTGTCTCAAAAGTTGTTTTGGATGGTTGGACAATTATTGGTGAACTTGTGGTATTGATATGGCACACACAAATAGACAATACAGAGTCATATTTGGTAATTTTTTTCCACTCATTTGCATGGGCCTGCTAATGGCCCTGAGACAGGTGCAGCTGACATGCACCATCAAGGACCTTCTCAACATCATGACCCAATGTGCTCCCAGCATCCTCATCACCAAGCCAAAGTTTCATTTTCTTGTCCATCTCCCTGCCTTTATTCAACAATTTGGTCCTGCAATCATCTTCTCCACAGAATGGTATGAGTCATTCAATCATGTTTTCTGTCTTGCCTGCATACACAGCAACCAGCAAGCTCCCAGTCACAATGCCTGCAGGACCTTTGGTCAACAGGATATGATTAAGCATATTGTGACAGGTGGTTTCTGGTTTGACCATAGGGAGAAGAAGTGGGTTTGTGCTGGCACTGAAGTTCAGTCCTACCTGCCAGGAAATCTCACACAAGCACAGCTTTTTGGCCTTTCTGCCACATGCATGGATGGGATTGGTAGGTCCAGCATTTGAATATGTTTTTCACACTCACTGTATGTATTAGGTACAGTGCACATTTCTTTAGTCCAAGGTCGAAAGAAGAAGGCTTTACCTTCGCTGATTCCATGGAAAGAATCCCACTGTTCAATGATCCTGAGGGACCAAACACACTGCACAATGCACTTCCAAGGGTTATTGTTTATTACAAGTGAGGGTGATACAGTGAAGCTGAATGGCAATGCAATATTCCACAGAGCTGATCAGACATCCCAACTTTCCATTGGGTGTATCAAGGAGATTTTAGTCTCTATGTGTGGGGGATGCTTGGCAGAACATGTTGCAATTCAGCTCTTTTCTTTTGGCCTGCATTTACACCCCAAACTCCATATACCATGTCTATTTCTGACAGATGAACAGGTAGTCATATCTGCTAAGGTTAGACTGTGTCCCAATGTACATATTTTTAGCTGACTTTGTTTTACAGGACATTGTCTGTGCTGCCAATGTGCAGCATAATTGTGTTGATTCCCAGTGCACAGTGTCAGGCACAAAGAAGATACAACAAGAATGCTTGCACACAACATGGACAGCACCTACAGTCAAGCACAAATCAATGTGTGAATACCTCCTGAATGTCTACTCAATCCACAACTACAAATACATACAAGAACTTGTTCCAGAGAATCTTCATTGTACACCTCTGCATGTCTCAAATGTCCTGGAAGCTCAAAAGAGTGCTGTCTCACAGATGAATGCCAGTAAAGCAGCCAAGTCAGCTTTGACAAAGGGACATAGTACAGTGTGACAAGATGCTGCCCTCTGAATGCCAACAACCTCTGTACTGTCATTAATGTGGCAGGCCAAGTGTCCACAGGGAATGTGAAAGGAAAACAGAATGCATCTACTTTGCATGCTTGCCCAGCTATTCCACCATCTGAATGGCATTCTCCATCATCAGTACAATCTACTATGGGACATGCAACCCCCCCCCACCAGCTTGTCCATTGTCCACTTCCCCTCCACTTGTCAATGCAATGCCCCTCTTCTGACCTTTAGGCACCTTAATACCACACCTGCCACTGCCTTCTCAGCTGTTGCCCATTTTCCCCCCTCTGTCTGTCAGACACCCACAGCCAACCTTGCCTCGATTTCCCATTCCAGTGCCAATGGACATCTGCCAGAATTCAGTCCAGCCACTGTGGGCACCAGAATATGGAGCCACCCAAGCAACACATCCCTCCATGCTGCTGTATGTGTCGCCTCAAACCCAACATGCACAAGGTTCAAACCTTCTATACCAGCATAGTGCCTATCAGTTGAGAAGTACTTATTCACCATTTGTTTATTCTGGCCCTTACTATAGTGAATTCCAACATGATCAGGCCCCTACTAATTGATATTTATTTTGTTGCCAATTTTAATGCACTTCAATCAAACCATGTTGTTTGTCTGACTAATTGCTAAGTGCAAAATTTGTGGTGCATGCAAGCAAGTCTCTCACTGCAATGCCACTGAGCAGGATGATATCCCATTTCCCAATGCACTTGTCACCAGGGAAGTCTTCAAGCAACAGCAGCATTTGGCCATCCAGCTTAGGTGTTTCTCACTCCAGTTTGAATGACACTGGGAAGCAATATGGACAGAACTCATCCCTGGTTATTGGCACATGGCATGGAAGTCAATCCATTGCTGGCTGTAGTCAAACCTGCATTCCATCTCAGTCATCTTTGAACAAGGTTCCAGCCCATGCACCTTCTGAAGACTCCAATATCGATCCACCAGTCTCATCAGGCAAGTGGAAGGCTCCAGATTGTGATGCACATGATGCATTGCAGCTTACTCTGTGAGGGATGAAGTGCTCGAAAGCTTTTGCTTCTCAAGTTGCTTCACAGTTCCATGTCCCAGAGCAAGACCTCATTTCATTTGTCAAGGTATGCAACAATCCAGCACAGTTGACTTGCTACTAACCTCTGCTTAGACTGGAGATATTGTTCAGATGTTGATCCTTATGCAGGCTAAATTGATGCAGAAAACAATGGAATCCCAGGATGCCAACATAATGAAGGCAAAGGCTACACTCAAATCCAAGGACTTCCAGCTTGTACTCAAATGGCACATCATGGCATGCCTTCTGTCACCAAATTTAACTGCTTATGTTGAGGACACCCTCCAGCACCTATTGGTACATACGATCATATGTATTGTTTTCTTTTGCTGACATACCACCATACAGGATTTTATTCAGGAACATCAGGACCTCTTCAAGGTCGATAAGCTATATTTTGAAGAGACAGACTTGCATGAGCAATTCATGAAGTTGGTTTCAAAAACTCTTGCTAACTGTCATGGCCACATGAAAATAATGGTATGAACATGATTGGATTTGAGGCTCAAGTACAATCTAACCAGTTGTAGCTCATCAAATCCATTGGGAAGCAGTCCAGCATCATCAACATTGCACAATCTTTGTCAATGGGAAATATGGACATGAACACAGCACATTGGATGTGACTCACCTTTGTGGTATGTACATGCATGCTACTAGTAGCCATTGGAATTTGTACTAATTAATGGGACAGAGGTGTTGTTTATGCCTTTTTCTCATTGGCACCCAAGACTTCAAAGAAATCACACTCCAAGATACATGGGCTTTGTCACTGGTACCCATGATCCACTCTGACCTTGCCAGGATAGTTGAGGAGGGACTTGACAATGTCAATGTGGAGGAACTCAGTGTGAAGATGCTGATTAACAGGACCTGGTCTGCCAAGGTCTTAGCATTGAGCTGGCAGAGCCTGGTGATAATGCAGATGCCAAGATCAATGACATGGAGTTGGGAGATGGCATTTCCATTCCTCAGCATCACAAAGAAGAAGAAGATTCCAATCAGCTTGGTGTGGGTGCTGAGGCAGATGATGACATTGCTGGCTTTAGCTTCAACAACAGCAATGCTACCAACAAGTCTACAGATGGTAACTGGTCCAGCTTCAGTACAGAGACCCCACTGTGGTCTTCAGGACAATTTTGGAACTATGTTGACCATTGTCTTGAAAATATGTGGAAGGCTTTGAAGGAGGACTCTACAACACCAGAGGAATACCAGACTAAATACAACAGGTATTTTTTTCCTTCATTTCATTTCATTCTGTACTAATGTGCTAGAAGCTTCTTTCAAGGATATTTGCAATGCAACCTTCAAGACTGCCCAGGGAACTGGCAACTGATGAAGGTCTTTCATCAGACCAGTGACTTCAGAGCTACTGTTGCACCAACAAAGCCTGGGCTTGTGTGGCAGGACACAATTGAGGACAACTTTTCTTGGTAGAATTCCCTAGCTGTTTTCAAGCACAGTTTTTTTTCTATACACATTCCATTATCTCTTTGCATGGTTTCATTAATCACACTTTGCACATCATGTAACTGCTGCTTGAATAACATCCATTCTGAGTTTCATGAGCATGATCTACATGGAAATATAGGATACATGCTACCTATCCAGTCATCTAGAAATACCAGGAGAGATCTTTAACAGATGCTGGATGGAAAATATGAGATAGACAATGGATGGAAGATATGTGATGGACAATGGATAGAAGATATGAGATTGCCACATTGGCTCGTGCATGCTGGCTGCCTTAAATGGCACATATCCATCTCATACACTAACAAAGATACTACTCAGATGCTAGCAGACAAATGCAGCCCAGCCAAGTACCCAGTTGCACCCCAGTCAAACATTTATGTCAATATGGCACCCATGTTGATGTAGAACTACTAATCAAGTGCCAGCCAGCAAGTTTAGCATTCATGTTTATATGTGTAATTACTACTCATAGGTTCAATCACACATTAATACAGACCAGATGGCATCTAATGTGGCATAATGCATTTCATGAATTGTACAGAGTGCAAAAACCATGCAACACATGTTAGTAATGTATCTAATGCATAATTTCCATGGTTAATATTAGTTAAATATATTCGTCAACTGGCCGTGTAGAACATGGGTGGTGAAAGATAAACAACGCCAAATGAGTGGTGTGTTGACACATCAATGCAAAATCGAACTGTGGACTTCTCGACTGCCACACACGGGTTACGTTATACGGGAAAGTGCGGCAGCCAATGCAGCTTGGTGCAAACCAGAGCCGAACATGATCGATATGATTCGAGCCCATTGACAGTCAGATAAGTTCCGGGATAGTGGCAAATCTGCTTTCTATGACAGCTTACCGGACTTTAATTGATTTCCATTGGCGTGATGGTGGACAGGGACAGCCATATATGCGGTGTACATATGTATTGGATGCTGGTGCGTGGTTTCAGCGCTGAGTTACACGGTTTCATTTGACGCTCCGACTCAGCGAGGCATTGATCACGCCCTGTGAATGTTTGAACTCCAGCGACTGCGACTTGATTGTGGGCAGCTTGTGGGTTCGTCTCATCGAGCCACCGTATGTACACACAGAAATTTTCATTTTGCTGTATCCGACCACCTAAGTGTGCCATGAAGACTCCCATGGTACGTACTGTTTTGTCATGATAATTACTGGACCGTTATGGGCGTATCAATGGAACCCAGCTCCCTGTCCTACCAACGATTACAGATGCAGCTAATGTCTGGGTGACTTACAAGAAGAGCGGTGCTGAACTTCTGACGCTTACGATACCAAACAGGGCCGAATTCTTTCCATCACAGTATGAAGGCAAGTGCATTCAAGTATCCACTCTGGCCGTCCTGAGTGACGTTGGCCCCGCATTCTTAAACACCGTGCGTCCTCGTTCAGTGTTAGGGTCAATGCGCCGCCTTGAATCACCCGCAGCTCTGGCTAACTCCTACCACATCACCAATGGTCGATGGCAATAGGAGATGCAGACGAGCGTGACCAGATCCGGTCACTGTCACGATACTCAAGATGCCATTTCTATGCCTTTTTGCATGTGGATTTTGCGTTGTTGTGTATGGTTCAAGTGAACCATTCCCATCTAGTTGCGAGTGCAAGTTCAACACAGATGATTTTTTTCATTGCTTTATGTGATATTCGTACTCCTTGTCCCAGGACGAGGCTGATTTACCCGGATCGTGTTCGCCTGGAAAAAAAAAAACTCGCCCTGTAGGTTGTTCTTGCACTGTTTAAATGTAAAGTCAATAACATCATACACTTACTCAGGATACCCAGCCTGAAATCTGCTAATCGAGAGAAGTAACCAAGGACGATACCACCCCATGTGATGTCTTGTGTCGGTACAATATCTGGTGCTGCTAAGGTCGTCTCGTACAGCGAGGGGAAATAGGAGCGTTCGTACTTGCTAGGTGCTCATCTCACAGCAGTGACAACCAACAGGAAAAATCGCACGGATGTACGCATCGCGTATGTCAGTTACACACAAGCCCAACTATGGTTCACGCCAATTCAGGTCATATGAACTCTGCCCTAAGCGCCCGAAGTACACACCCCTGACGTTTGCTGTGCCTCATTGCAGGAAAGGGCATACTTATAAGAGGAACAAGCTCTGCCGTATCAGTGCCGATCCACTCCGTATTATCTTTCCCTTACATTCTCACTCATCATGCCGGAGGACCACGTCGAAGACAATAGTACCACTCCCGGACTTCCCAGACGTGCGTGATACTAGACTCACAACTCTCTCCTTCTTATTTGTCGTCTATTCTCTGGATTCCTTGGCATTCTATCAGTCGTATGTCTGGCTCTATTCGGCACGCCGTCGTTGAAGGGACTTTTGCGCATCATTCTCGCCAATGATAAACGATGGGAAACACAAAGGCAGCTTATGATCGATCGAACCACTAATATTAATACTGTTTCCGCTCTGGTACTACCGTACGTCTGGTTCTCAGCTCTGTGACCCATGTATCTCACTCGTTCTTCCGTGACCAATTGCAGTACGGCTGCTGCGTTCTTGACAACTAGCAGTCCGACAGCTATCGTCAATTGGAGTCACACTGTGCCATACGTGTGTTTCTTAGCCGGCAGCGTCTTTGCGACATTGTCTCTTCTGAGTGGTCTTGGTGTCTTAGGGTTCGTCAACACTCTGCAATCTGATGCCGTCAAAGTATGTTTTAATTTCTCATTCCTCATCCTGATGTCGTGCCACTTCCTCAACGTCTTATGCTCTACATACAGGAAATGCTTTACAACAAACGGAAGTTCTTCGAGAGAATTACACTACTGATGATGCCCTTCCTCTGCTTGTTTATGGCCGGACTGATATTGGTCGTTGGGTTTGTCAGTGCAGTCTGGTTCGGAAACAGCATATTGGCAAAGACGGTCGTCATGACCGGGTTCGCATTCTTCATTTTTATGATATTCATGACATTCGATTCACTTTCTGTAAACAAAGACAACGTACGAGGCTACGAAAATATGGAGAGGTTGCATGTAACGACCCGCGCTTCCGCGGATATGACAACAGAACCAAGTACAATGTGTCAGCTTTGACACTTGCTCTTTAGTACGATCCTTTGTGTACGTAGGTATATAAAGACTCATGTAGTAGGTAGGAGGGGGCAGTTTTATCAAGAGACCCTTGGCCAGTTCTGACGAACGACGCTTGAGACCTGTCGACAGAAACTCTCTTACCAGTGTGACCTAGTCTTGCGACCGTCACATTGCACGCCACACAATCAATGAAAGACGGCACAGGCCACGTATTATTCATCAGCGCAGGATATCGAGGGTCGGATGTTGGTGGTCCCCGATGTATGTACGTTACCATGGAAAAGGAAAAGCCCGCGTGGGTGTAGGAAACTGAGAGATGGATCGACGACCGCGGGTACACCGGAGTCTCCCTGTTTTCCCTCTACTGGTGGAGTTACTACACCTGTACAACAATACCCCCCAAATTAATATGCCACTCTGCCGAATGGTTTACGTACTTACTCAACTTTACAGTGGACTCCTGAGTGCTCATGCCTGGAGTAGAGCTGGTGCCGATGCGGGGAAATAGCGTACATTTCGCACGAGCAACTAAGCATCACTTGTAGCTGGCTCCTTTCAGCATCCCGGTGTTTACATGTCTTTGGTACAACGTTTTGATACACCCAACACACTATAGTGGCGCTCAAGGTGGCTTTGGAAGTGCTCTGGAATCGCGCCGCTGCTGCTATAAAATTTGACTCCGACATGCCAGCACTGCTTGACTAGCAATACATGTAGTTACTTATCCTGGAAGATACATGTCAAATAACATAGCAAACTCGCATTAATGCATTGTACGTGATCGATAAACATCTACCCATCATTCAAGAGCTACCAGATGCCCCGGAAATCTGTCCGCCAAGATCTGCTCAAACAGCTGGACGAGACTAGCCTTCATGTTGCGATAGCAAGGCTTGAAAATGCACGACGTGGAGTTGACGGTAGCAGCTCAGAATCTATGTCAACGTCGCTGAGTTCAGGCTCCAGCTCCCCCACAACTCTCTTCTTCATCACTCCGCCATCGCCGGTCACTCCGATCCTGTCAGATTTCGAATCCAGCGCCTCCGATGACACAGACTCCACAGCTGAGCGCGATGGGCGTTACGCTCGGCTGCTAAACGCGATCACGGCTCTCAGAGATGAAGTAGAGCATGCGCGTATCCTTGAGAGACCTGAGATGCCAATGATGCGGGCATCTCAGCTGTGCCTCCTCGAACATTTCGCGGATCATCGGCCCCACCTGTTTCGAAAGCGCCTTCGTGTAGACCCACCAATTTTTGATTGCATTCTGGATCAGATTAGTGGACACGCGATATTCCAAAGCAATTCCGAAAACCGTCAGCTGGCAGTCGCAGTCCAGTTGGCGATCTTCCTTTTCCGCGCAGGGCATTATGGAAATGCGGCGTCGCCTGAGGATGTAGCGCAGTGGGCCGGTGTTAGCGTTGGCTCGGTTGTCAATTGTACGAACTGTGTGATGGTAGCTATACTGGATGAGCACGATAGATTCATCAATATTCCGTCTGAAGACTCGCAGGAGATGGAGAGAGCGCGGGTTTTCACTGAGTCACGCACCTGTTCAGCCTGGAGGAATGGCGTGTTCGCCGCTGATGGTTCGAGTATTCCCCTCTTTGAGAAACCACATATCTTCGGGGAAACGTTCTATGATAGAAAATCTAGGTACTCGTTGAACTGTCAGGTGTGTACTCAAACGCTGAGTGCGAACAGCAGAAGAAACTTACCGAGATAGCTTATTGTTTTGCCGCACAATCTTCTTGTCGTGGACTACGGACTTGGACATCCGGGAAGCGTCCATGATGCGTGGGCCTTCCAGGGGACTCGCATTGCTTCAAATCCTATGCAGTTGATTCCACGCGATCATTGGACGTGGGCGGACAGTGCATACCCATCGGAGACGTGGTGTGTTGTCCCCTTCAAAAAACCTAAAGGTGGGAGATTATCTCGAGATCAGAATGTGTATAACAAGTACCTTTCAAAGGTACGCACCTAGTTTTGCCGCAGTATATTGGCTGACAGCTTTGGAAGATCCGCGTACGAGTTGAACACGCATTTGCTGCCTTGAAAGGGCGCTTTCAAAGCCTCCGTGAAGTGCGTCTGAAAATCCGGACGGAGAAAGATATGAAAGTCACGATTTACTGGGTGCTTTGTTGCATCATCCTACACAACATGATCATCCGGTTTGAGGAGGAAATGGACGATACGATTGAGCGTTCAACTGACTGGGCGGTCAACGAAGGAAGCGGCCTTGATGATGGGGACGGAATTGCTGCGGTGGAGGCTGTGGAGACTGTTGGTCAGCGATTTCGAACGAAGCTATTGGATCAGTTGTTTCAACATCTCGGACGGGAACGAACCCATTAATAGCGGTTGTGGGAGACGGTAGTATTAGCAAGATGAAAAAAATACATTCACCGTATGTACATCTTGCGAGAGAATAGCGGAAACACGAATATGGCGCGAGTACATAGTGGGAACGCGCCGGAGATGGATACAGCGGGGAAGTGTGAGTAAAAACTTGGCCACGACAAGATAAACCTATGCAGCGGGAGGGGTTGCGTCCGAATCGGCCTTCATGAGTTTCGCAAGCTCGATTTTGAGGCGAAGCGTCTCTGCCTCGCTGTTGAAGGTGATCTCCTGGGCCTTCATCAGCTGGATGTCGAGTTTCTTCGCCTCCAACTCCAATTCCATCTTAGTCGCCATTTCCGCCTGCTCTTTCATCAATTCCTCCTTCCTACGAAGATATTCCATCTTGACCATATAGCGTTTAGTCTTCCCAGAAGAAGAAGAAGCCACTAACGACTCAGCTTCGTGACTCAAGTCGATGACCTGGTCTTGAAGCTGAGACTTGCCACGTTTAGTTAGCGTCGAACTTGGCTTCGTCGAACTTGTCTTTGATGATGAGTCCCAGAGGGACTGGCTAGGTTTTCGGGAAGAGCTACCGGAGGATTCAGATGTTGTCGTAGAGGCGATACTTGCAGATGAAGGAGGAGGGCGAAGATACGGCGAAGACCGAGAGAAGGCGATTCGGCTATCCGATGAGGGCGTACGACCCCTTCGCAGGAGGGAGAACCTAGAGGGGAAATGAGTGTCACTTGGCGTTGAAGGCCATTGTAACTAGCAATAACTTATCAGTAAAATTTCATTAACGTTGCTCTGAATGAACATGAACATACCTCGTCACCCTGCACAGACGCAGAGTCCATGTTGACGTCGGGGGACTCATCACCACCAGTCTGCTCATCCCCAAACCCCGGCATTGCCTCATCAAACCCAGCTCCACCATCTTCTTCGCCCGCATTAGTGACTTCACCGCCAGCTTGAGATGGCACGTCCTCCTCGGCTTCCTCGAGTTCCCCCGCTGTCCCCCCCGCACCCATGCAATCACCTGCGATCTCAGCCCCAGAACCCGAAACGTTCTTCATACCAAGTGTCTTGTTTTGGATAACCGCTAAGAAGCCCTCTGCATGGTTTTTGTTCGGCTCGGAGTTGAAGGGCTCGGGATCGAACGATGGGTTCCCCTGCCAAATGGAATGTAAGTCGTCATACCAAGGAAAACTGTTGAGAACGACATCTGTATGTACACATAAGCCCCTGCATTCTTGTACATCGGTCATGTAACATACCGTGAAGGTTGGCGAATTTTGGATGGCCAGGTATGATGCCTTCCCCAGACTGTTTGAATCGCGCACGGCACTTTCGATAGCTTGCTTTCAGCCTAGATGATCATTAGTGAATCCTGGGTTTATCAGATGATCGGAGACTCACGTATTGAGACGGTTGCCCACGCTGACTTGAAACTTGGCAGCACTCGCTGTGTACATGTCCTTGTAGACGCTGTCATCCTCGAAAACGGCTTGAGCGATCATCGCTTGGACCTCCTTCTTGTTGTGGCCCACCGGTCTCTCAGTCGAAGTAGATGATAATGATGGGGGTAAGTCGCCTGAGTTTTTGTCGCTGAAAAGAATCCTGCAGTTAGCAGGATGGCTAAGGAGCCACTGGACGAGTATTTCGGTACGAGGAGTATCCCAATTGATGTTTTTCGGCTGGGTACTTTCCATCGAGGAGTCAGCCGCCGGCTGCTTGTTGGATGCTGGGCCCTTCCCTTTACTCCCACTCCCAGGTACTTGTGAGGACGATCCACCAGCAGTAGTCGCAGTTACGGAAGGCCTTCCTCGACGAGCTTGTCCACTCGATGAAGCCATGGGTTTTGATAAGAGTGTCTGCAGGCGAGCAGACCGTCGAGGGTGTCGTCGATAGGGAGGCATAATTTTCAAACTCCGTCACGGCATTGCTCTCGAATTTGCCACTTCCAGAGCGCTTCCAGAGCGCTTCCAAAGCCACCTTGAGCGCCACTTATGTGAGGATGCTGTCCTGCATACCTTGGAAGTTTGTGGTCGAGTGCTCTGAGCAAAGCTACCCACAGGCCTGTGTACTTATGTAGGTGTTACTGGAGTGGAAGCGATTCTCAGCTGGCAAGAATCTGGATGGAGACGGGATATTCGGATTATCCTCCCTCGACCAAGATTTTTGCCTTCCGGTTGCTGATTCTGTCGAACGAGCAGAGAGCCGCAGCCAACCCCAACCCGGCTATCCAATTCGAATTCCAATATTGGCCCAGGTCATAGCCAATGAAAATGCCTCCAGCTTTCTCGGAAGAGGTCACTGCTCCTGGTCCGACAGTCCAGGATGGATGGCTTCGCGAATGTGGAGTCTGTAAACTTCGTTAGCCTCCAAACCCAAACCCCGAGCGCCTGTACGAACTCCCTGAGGCTATCTCTGCTCAGCGTTACCCAATCATATTCTTCTTTCCGGTTCCCGAATGTCGAACTTCGCTTCAGCTGTCACTCCAACGGCCAATGGCCAAGTCAGGTTATATGAACCCTGTCTTAAGCGCCCATAACACATCCCTATCATTTTCTGTACCTCATTAGTATGCATATAAGCTCTGGAAGCTTCTCTCCCTCCTTCCCTCACCATCTACCCTATCAGTGCCGATCCACTCCATATTTTCCTAGCCCCTGCACTCTCACTCATCATGCCGAAGGATTACAAATCAAGGATCACGTCTGACATTTCCAGGATAGACGGTTTGGACCAAGATGATAGTACCATCCCCAGACTTCGCAGGCGTGCGTGATACTAGACTCACAACTCTCGCCTTCTTATTTCTTGTCTATTCTCTGGATTCCTTGGCACTTTTATCAGTCACATTTCTACTTTTACTCGGCACGCCATCGTTGGAGAGACTTTCGCAGATCATTGAACAGGAGGATGACACGCAATGGAAAGAACTAAAGACGCTTTTGGTCGATCGGACATCTAATATTAATGTTGTCGCCTCTCTGGCAATTGGGTATGTCTAGTTCCCACTCTTGTGACCTACGGACCTCACTCGTTCTTCGGTGCGCAATCGTAGCACGTGTGCTACGTTCTTGGCAAGTAGCGGTCCGACGGATATCGCCGACTGGAGTCACCCTTTTCCATACCTATGTATCTTAGCCGGCAGCGTCTTTGCGACATTGTCTGTTCTGAGTGGTATTGGTCTCTTAGCGTTCATCAACACTCTGCAACCTCGTACCGTCAAGGTATGTTTTAATTTCCCTTTCCTCATCCTGATGGCTTCTTATGACTATCATATGATTGATGCCGTCGTCTCATGCTCTACATACAGGAAATGCGATCCAGCAATTTGAAGTTCGTACTGACGATTACGCTACTGGCGATGCCCTTCCTCTGCTTGTTTATTTCCGGACTCGCGTCTGTCACTGGATGTCTCGGCGCAGTCTGGTTCGGAAACAGCACATGGGCAAGGACGGGCGTCACGGCCGGGTTCGCATGGTTCATTATCATGATACTCGTAATATTTGGCTCGCTTTACTAGATGACCGTATCATGAGGTCTTTCTTTTCCTAACATTCCTTGGCATAATATTTTGGCACTTACTGACATTGTGGATATGTACTCGACACACGAAGGGGATAATGAACATGAGCATTGGGAGCGCATGATGCTGTGAATAGTGCATTGGCCGGAGGTTGTAGCTGACAAGACGCTTGGCGAATTCAGGAACGGATCTCATCGACCCTGTGGTGCCACAGTGAATTTGCCAAAAAAAAAAATCTTCCAAGCCTGGTTTCGAACCTGCTGAACTGATCGTGATCCTATCAATTGAAGTACGTACACGAAGCGGGACTGCCAGTTCTCCAGACATACATTGGCATGCGCAGAGACCGCCACGTAAAAGCACCAATCGCGTCGTGTCTGTGTCGCCCTACGTGCTGATCGGTATTCTTTGAGGACAGACGTGTGATTAGTCGGGATCCTTCGGCGTTCCCTCTCGTTAAGTACGTCGGGGTCCTGATTGACACTGTCAATTAGGGGTCATAGTCACCGGGGCTATATGCGATGCCCGTTGATGTTGAGTAACAGGAGCACGTAACACGTTCTGTGATGTGAGCTGCGGAGAGAAGTCATGGGATACCGACTGATACCGGTCATCAACGTACGACACCAGGATAGGAAGGGGGGTGCACGCTACGCAATGAAAGACGGCGGAGGCCACGTATCGTTTATCACCAGTATGGAAACGTCTGCGTGGGTGTAGGGCACTGGAGGATGAATCGATGACCACGGGTAAACTGGTGTCCCACGCAGGCGCCACGATTTCCCCCTGCCTTCCAAAATTCCAGTGTACTTACACGATCAGACTACGCCCGGTGCCCCAGAAAACGCATGTCAGTTTGCAGAAGGGTTTATGTACTCACTCAATGTTACGGTGGACTCCTGAGTCCGGATGCCTGGAGTAGAACTGGTGCCGATGTGAAGAAACAGTACTTGCAGATTGCGCACGGCATATCTATGGCTCATGCCAGTACTACGGACTGCACCGATGTATCAATATATCACTTGTGGCAGGCTGCTTTCCCATCCTTGCAGGAGGGCTGTGGAGGGACAGCGTTAGTGTGTTTGGATGTATTTGGTACAACTACTGCATCGTTGCAAGGATAGCGGCTGTCCTGCATACCCTCCAGCAGCCCTTCAGCAAGGATGGGAAGGTTGTGGTCGAGTATCCTTAGCAAAAGCTACCCACAGGCCTGTGTACTTGTGTAAGTGTTGATGCAGTGGATTGAAGTGATTCTCAGCTGGCAAGAATCTGTACCGATGGAGTATATCGGGACTATCCTCCCTCGACCCAGATTTTTGCCTTCTGGTCGCTAATTCTGCTGAACGAGCGGGGAGCCAACCCCAACCTGGCTATCCAAATCGAATGCCAATATCGACGCAGGTCATAGCCAGTGTAGACGCCTCCAACTTTCTCGGAAGAGGTCGCTCCTGATCCGACAGTCCAGTTTGGACGACTTCATGAATGTGGACTCCGTAAACTTCGTTAGCTACCAAACCCAAACCCCGAGCGCCCGTCCGGACTCCGGCTATCTCTACATAGCGCTGTCCGGTCATATTCAATCCCTGTCATAAATGGTACACCCTCGTTGCAACAACTCATCGAGATCTTAGAGCAAGATGACGATTCCCGATGGTAAGTTCTAATGTAAAGCCAACTGGATCACTTGCATGTCGAATCTCAACATCGTCGCCTCCCTGGCGCTTTCGTATGTGTTTCGTTCTTCCATGTGTGCGCTCAGCATGTCTACCGTATACTTTGCGCTTACCCAACACCAACTCACCTGCTGTAGGACATGCGCTACCTTCCTGACCAATGTAGCGCCGACATCGACTGCAAATTGGAAACACCCGTTTCCATACATTTCCATCATGATTGGTGCGATATTCTCCACCTTAGCTGTGGAGAGTGGTCTCGTCTTGCTGGTATTCATTATCACTTATTAAGGTCTCAGTCCATCCGAGTCCACGCTCCAATTTTGTTCACACAACAAACTTATGTATGTATTACGTCACCGGTTTCCTGACTACGAAAATGCACATGAGTTGGATCAAGTTCACGCTCGCCATGCTGTCAGTGTCGATGTCATCTGTTTTTCTGTTCTCCGCTGGCCTCGCCTCAGTCATGGGCTCTGTTGGAGCCATGTGGTGCGATGATAATGCACAATTGGCACGGGCGTTGCTTTTTATGTTTCATTGTAATGATATACTGGTGATCACTTCTTTAGTGTAGTTACCGGTTTCTAGCGTTCTGGGGGTTCCTTCACCATTTGCAAGAACAAAGAATGGTATCCGACATTCTCGAAGACCACAACTATACTATTGAAAGTAGATCCTTAGCTCTTTCCATTCCAATTCGTCAACGATATTGAGTGTGATAGACGCTCTTGGATTGACCTCTTGATGATGCATGTTCTGGAGTGTGGAGAACCTTACAATCGGTCTTGCTAATAGTGGCACTCCTATTAGCTGGATCTTATCATTAGCCAAACGAGTGATGCGGAGATCTCCGACAAGTCGACAGGGTTGCACTAATAAGTCAGATGTGCCAGGTCAAAGAGGGACATGTCTGCGTCGCTCATCAACACCGTCCGCTCCAGTGCGTATCGCTTTCTACAGATGGAGCGAATTATCTACAATAACAACGTCTTATCCCCCAGCATTCCTGCAAGCAATCCGATCCGTCAATCCAGAGGGGAGATGGAAGATCCTCGTCGTCGACGAACATGTCCAAAAGCTGCTGAGCACCGTGCTGAAGCAGTTTGACATCTTAGAAGAGAACGTTACCCGTGAGTGCGCCTACATCTTTCCTTCGGTTTGATGTAAGCGCAGGACGGACCAACAATAACAGTCATCGAGTCAATATCAACGCACCGGGAGCCGCAACAGTTTGAAGCGGTCTACATGCTCATGCCCACGACCCAAAATGTCGATAGAATCATTCAGGATTTCTCGAACGGACGTCAACAATACCTCGGAGCGCATCTCTTTTTCTTAGATGGTGTGCACCCTCCCACTCATCGAAGATCACCAAATTGTCGTTGATGGGAGTCTCGTTCTAGGTCTCGCAGAGCCTTTGTTCCAACGGCTGACGTCCTCCCCTGCCGAACCGCACCTGAAAGCCCTCAAGGAATTGTTTGTCAACTTCTGGGGTAAGTCCCGCGTCAAAGGAGGGCTTGCCAACCTCTCGTATTAATCAAGTCATATCTGGTCGCAGTGACGGAAGCACAGACCTTCTCCATGAACGCACCTGAGCTTTTCTTCCACATATACAGTCCGCCCAGGAACGAAGCCTCATTTCGAACGGCGCGGTCACGATTGGAGGAAGAACTGCGGTTCGTAAGCAAGCGCGTGGGTGATGCTAACCTGCATTCGAGTTGCGCGTGCTGACGTGTTGTACTAACCGGTCCACCCCGACATGCAGATCGCAGATCTGTGCATTACATTGAACGAGTTCCCATATATACGGTACTATCTACCGAGTCACCACCACCCACTGGGTCCACTTCAGCCGAATCAGCAAACGAAGGCGCCACCACCACCAGAAGGAAGCAGTCGATGGAGGACGAATCTGGCAAGAGGCGAAGCGGCGCGGCAGTACGAAACTGCAGACACAGAGTTCGTCACGAAAGTATTGGCGTCCATGGTACAGCAGTGTCTGGAGGAACATAAGAAGGCGAACCCTGATTTTCCTGTGTGATGTCTCTTTTTTCGCGTCTCATCTCTTGGAAAAACTGATATGGTTGGGTTCTTGGGTTGTATTGTTAGAGTGCTTCGGATCCACCTCGGCCCCGTGGGACTCTCATCATCACCGATCGGGCCATGGATGTCATCGCACCCTTTATTCACGAATTCACTTACCAAGCCATGTGCAATGACCTACTCCCCATCCAAGATGGGTCCAAGTACTCGTGCGCCTCTCTCACTCGTTTCCTGTACTCTCTCGAGCGTTGCACAGGTACAAATTTCAATCGTCAGTGGGCACATATGAAGATAAAGTAGCAATGTTGTCGGATGCGGATTCGGTGTGGACGACCGTACGGCATATGCATATGCGAGAAGCTATCGACAAGCTTATGGCAGACTTTAACAAATTCATGGAGGATCATGCTGGATTTAAAGGGTGTGTTGCGCTGGCGTACTGACACGTGACCTCAGATGGTTAACTGATCGTTCGTAGCGGAGGTGCTGCGAGTCTGAATGATATGAAAGACATGCTTGCGAGTTTGCCGCAGTACCAAGAACAGCGGGAAAAGGTGCGAACCCCTTTTCAATCTCGGGGAATTTGAGTATCCAAAGAGGATCGATGACAGTTTTCATTGCACCTGAATATGGCGCAAGATTGCATGACAATATTCGAGAAAGACAAACTTCCACTGGTTGCTAACGTCGAGCAAGTGTGTTGTTTTGTTGTGCTTTTGTCTTTGGGGTTCGCTAAGACGTGAATAGTGCTGTGCGACAGGACTCACTGCTGAAGGGAAAACCCCGAAGACGCTTGTCGAAGAGATGGTGCCGCTGCTTGACAGCCGGGATGTCAGGTAATGCATGTTCGTCAATGCGTTCGAGTGTTTAAATGTGCTGAGACTATCTTGTTGCGAAGCAACTTCAACAAGGTGCGCATCATCGCACTGTACATCATGCACCGCGATGGCGTACCGGATGAAGATCGGCGACGGCTGTACCAACATGCGAGGTTGAGTATGGTGGAGCAGGATGCAGTGAATGCGTTAGTCCATCTCGGCGTGCGAATCACGAGGGTAGGTAATCTCATTTCTATTTCTTGGACAAGGCTGATGACACCTTCCGTGTAGGGTGCTACGGATAAGGACACCAAGAAGAAATTGAAGCAAAAGCCGCATGCAGATGAGGAATATGAACTTTCAAGATACAAACCATTAATTCGTACCGTGATCGAGGTGTGTGCGGACCGTTGGCTTGGATGGCATGACTAAAGCGAGATGCTTTTAGGATCATGTCGGCAACAAACTTGATCAGACACTTTTCCCTTACGTCAAGGATACGCCGTTGGTGGTTACACCTGCAAATAGCGTTCGTCAATCCCCCACACCGACCACGTCTTTGCGCAGTGCAAAACCGAGCTGGCATAAGGCTGTACGACCAACTGCACCAGCCGATAACCACCAGCGTGTGATCGTATTCGTCGCTGGCGGGATGACATATTCAGAGGTCCGAGAGGCATACACACTCAGCGCATCGCTGAACAAGGACATCTACATCGGTGCGTCTTGAGCCTCCTTCGCAGTTGAGGGATAGTTATTCACAGACATCGCCAGGGTCGACGCATACCATCACTCCCCGTCAGTTCTTCGACGATCTCAAGGTTCTCGAGTTGTCAGGCGTAGGATCTCGTGCAGTTCCCAACGGCGTACCTTTGTCCCAGCCACATAATTCGTACCAAGAGTACTACGACCAGAAGTACTTTATCCCCGACCCAGCACCACCGCGGCGCCCTGAACTCCACGTCCCGAAAGACATAAAGACAAGTGGAAAATTGAGTAAGGCGCACTCACCAAGCTCGCCATATGCTGCTAGTTCGACCTCTGTGAATAGTTATGGAACAAATGGACCGGAGAAGGAGGAGAAGAAGAAAAAGAAGAAGGGTCTGTTTCATTTTTGAGATATGATCTCGGGTGTCCGGGGGCGGCACTACCGTTTCTTTCCCTTTGCTACCCTTGCTTTCCTCTTCGCGCACTTACTTTTTAACCTTCTCTTCACCGCCATACGTGGCCAGTCAGTCACCTCGGCGGCCGCTTTATTTCTTTTCCGTTTGTCCTTGGTGTGTATACGTGAAGCGCTCGCGCCGTGATTGGTGCACAGTTCTAACTTTTGATACATGGAGTGTACATATTTTTTTATTGCCGTAGGGCGCCACTTAATGGACACGCTGGTTTTGCGGACGGGGTGGAAGCTGTGTGGTCGTATATTGCGTTTCTGGGTGACCTCCTTCAAGCAACGACTCCAGGCGTCACGAAGCATGCCAGTACAGTAGTCTTACCCTTTTCCTGGACAAGCACTTACCTGTTGCGGACTTGCCTGGAGATAATGGTATGATCGATGCATCGACCAAGGCTGTTCCAATCTTTTTGAACGTCGGCTCTCGAGGCAAACCCAACCACGTCCTGGCTCCGGGCCATATAACTGCCGGTCAGTCTACTGTGTCGTGCATGCGCCACGCAGTTTGTAGTTTCATCGATGGCCTTTCAAGCGTTGGAAAACTTGATAAAACATGGCCGGCATCCTATCTGTCTTCTCGTGCCAAGGTACGACGGGCCGCAATCTCACTACTTCCTTGGAAAGCACCTATATGTCCACCGTGCCGTCTATCCCGGATTGGAAATCTAGAAGTCAGCTGTGGGTGAAACAACTTCCATAAAGCCCGAGTGGCGTCTGCTGAAGCACCCAATGGAAGAATCACTGCCAGACAACTAAGTGATATATCGTGAGATGCAGGATACGGAGATGGGTCAGTATCGACCCTTCCGCGTTGGCTGAAACAGCGAGTGGGCTTTCGCTGGCAAGTTCGAAGGATGGCGATGGTCTACTCACCTGACCTTTGATACATTATTGTAGAATCCGAAGTGTATACATTCGCATGATCGGAAAGTAGGATACTATGCATGGTCGCTGCGGGCCAGCATGGTGACCGTCAGAATTGAGAATGAAAGTGTAATGAATACATACCAGTGTCGATCAGCGTCCCCCAAACTGCGGTGGAGGAGAGGGTGTAAACCGGGACAACCTCCTTATGTCCGCATCCACCAAATACTTACTGTGGATTACCTTGAAATTCTTTTCCCGGTCGTTCTGACGCCTTCTAAGACTCAATATGGAAACACTTCATAAAGCCCGGGTTAGCAATGTCTAGGAATCATGCCGGAATACGGATTGTATTGATCCCAGCACTCTCGAGGCCTTGGAGATTGCTCTGCGTGAACCAGCTACCCCGGTACTCAACGAACGGCTGGTCTACCGTATCAGAGTATGTCATCGTAAAATCATTATTTGACGAAGAAAAGTACTGAGGATGCACGCTGAGAAGGGGAAAACGCATACAGACAACTCAGACATTATACACTGCGTCCACCAACTGATGCCTGTCCATTCTGAAATATCAAGCGTTCAGCAATGGACAGATTTATGTACGTACGAGACAAGTCACTATGTGGCAGCATCCGGGATTTGAGTAGTGTTTAAAACATCAAGGTCACATGAAATAAATATGCATCCGGTACTTACCTAGATATAAAGGTGAATGCTAACGGTATGGCGGCCACCTGAAGGGTGGTGGAGATGGAGACTTTCATGTCATCCTCATCATCGCCGGAAGACTTGGGGTCGTGATCACCGGTTCCCAAGGTGATATTAACGACCTGTGGATAGCTAGGGCTAGCGGGATGGTCGGTAGTGATATTGAGAACGGAGGATCAGGAGAAGGATGTGATTGGAGGACTGATATAGACACCTTGGGAGACTGTAGTGGTGGCGTGGGGGAAAACCGAGCAGGGGGGCCAGCAAGGAAAACGCCTGTGGCAGCGAGCAGCGCGTCTCGTGGTGCCAGGTGGATCACTAGTATTTTGGTCAAGATTGGGATTCTCCACAGCGAGTTGCAGGGAAGCGTGGAAGTTGCGCGTGTACTTTCTTCCGCGACCGCATATTTTATTGTAGACTCTTGTCAGCGGACGCACATGCAGCGATCTGCGTAACATAAAGTGAAACTGGAAGTCTAAAACAAAGTTTTTAGAGATCAAGCCCTTATTCACTAATAAGAATACACTGTCAGACATTGCGTATTCCAGAGAATGTGGTCAGAACCATGGGGAATTTTTGTAAGCCGTTGACTCCGATTTCCCATGAGTCGTTTGTGAACCGAACAAGGGATAGGGTACAGACGTTTTTCACTTGGGGATGTTCCGAAGACCAGCATCTACCACACTACAGAAATGCTTGCTCCAGTCCCTAAGATCATTTAACATGCCCGGAGCCACGTTGATGCCGGAACAACCAAAGAGCGAGCACGAGAAACAGGAGCACGAGGAAGTGTGCAAGCATATCCAAACACATAACCAATATTGTCGGCTACTCGCTGCCGATTGTGAAAGCGGTCTAACTATATGTGCATCCGTCTGGCTTCAATTCGGCCGGACGTGATGTCCGGGACTTCGTGATCCCTCGAAGGGACCACTTCTCTGGCTAGCGTGCGGTTCTCATTACATGGCTAACAGTGATCAGGCTACGGAGGTTCCGGGTGCCGGACAGGACGAGTCGACTGCCGAGCTCCTCGCAAGGTATTGACTGTTGTCAATATGCAGAATTTCTCCATAACACTTCGGCACCCTTCGTGACGCTGGACACACGGGTAAATTGCCCCCGATCGCATACATGACCACTTACATAAAGAACAGTTTCTCCAAGCACTTCTCTTCCGAGTCCCTTCTCACTGTCACTCTTTTTTCCTGTCGGTCGTTTCTTTGGCTAGGATTCGAGAATGAGGGGACTTCTTTGGTTTCCGCTCTTGGTCGCGGCCGTTCCTCGAGTATTTGCCCAACTACCAGTTGAGAAGATTTACGGCGTTAACCTTGGATCATGGTAAGTGGTTCTTGCTGCTTTCAAGCGATTTTGAATGTCGAATGGTCGCGAAGGCTTGTACTCGAGCCTTGGATGCTTCCGCAAGGTGACAGGTCTCTCGACCATAATCGTGACGATACCTGATTCCTTGATTTTTCATATATAGCTTGGACAAATATGGGAGGGCAAATCTGTTCCGACTGCACACAGTGTATCGAATGCGAATTGTGCGCATGCTCTTTTCATGTCCCTCTTTAGTTTCTTATTTGAATAGTGATTTCGCGATGGCATACCCCGACACAGTAGATGAGATATTTGCCGACCACTGGGATAATTGGTTCACACAGAGCGACCTTCAAGACCTTAAGAATGCTGGGATCAATACACTGCGTATCCCGGTAAAACATCTTTTATCCGAGATACAGCAGGTTCTGACGTGTTTCGACCAGCTTGGGTATTGGATTGTAGAAGCCCTCGTTGAAAGACCAGAAGAAAATTATCCTCGTGGTGGTCTGGAATATTTGGGGAGTGTGAATGTATGTGCGAAGATCTTCCCGACTTACCTCCTCTCCAGCGCCGTGGTTTGGGTTGGATAAGGGATGCTGGAATGCATGCTATCTTGGATCATCACGCCCTTCCTGGAGTGCAAACTCCTGGTCAGATGTTTACCGGACGGTACGTGCCGACTCGCTGGCTCCATTCGAATGTCATGTTTCTCATTCAATATCTTTAGATGCACAGACGACGTCCAGTTCTATGTTTGTTGTCACACTCCGAGAACTGGCAATTGATAACTCATCCGTTCAATCACAGACGCCGCACAATTATCATCGTGCACTGGTCTGGACAGCTGTCATGACAACTTTGTCGCACCTCGACCCCCAGTTTTCAAATGTCTTTGCAATTGAGGCGGTTAATGAACCTATAATGGACGCTGCGCAAACACCCGGATATGGCGATTGTGCGTATTCCTTTACTTGTTGAGTGTTGTAGTTGCAACGATGATGCATTTATGGTGTAGTCCAGAAAAACTTTGTGAAGACTATCCGTGCAATTGAAACCCTTCTTGGTATCCGGGTTCCCATTTACAACCCAAATCTTCCGGGTTCCCTTCCAACTACCAATTTCACTGCGGCTCTCCAACAGGCATGTTCTTTGTCTCTATTCGATGCGGACGTCGTCGATGCGCTCCAAGATGCCATCCCGATCCTTATAGGCATTGGGTCTCAGTATGGACTTTCCGGCACTCTTACCTCCGAACCCTTCAACAGTCGCCGTTCACCGTTGGTTACCAGGTAAGCAAAATTAGTTTTATTGTTAGGAAGTTGTATCACGCGTCTACAGTTTCATGGACGTTAATTGGCAGTACGACAATCCGCCTAATCCGGCAAATGCTGCTATTGGCCCTCAGGGATACGACAACCATCTCTACTATTCGTATGTGTACATCACATATCTCATGTGTCGAATGGCTCATTCTCGCCCACTAGGTTCGGTGTAAGCCTTATTATCATGGAGTCTGTGATGAGTGTTCAGCTTTTTCTTTGCCGTGCATAGGGTGTGGCCGCTGCCGATCCCACAGCGTATATGCAAAGCATTTGCAGTAAGTAGCTCCTCGAACAGTGGAACGAAACCTATATTGACTACGGATCTCTCAGATCTTCAGCGTATTCAGAATGATGCTGCGCTTGGCGATTCACCTCTCTGGTTTGGAGAATGGGGTCTTTCCACCCAATTTGTCGCAACCGATAGCTTCTTGAAACAATGGGGTGACGCTCAAAAATGGGCCTATAGCCAGAGCGCCGGATGGATAGTAAGCTCTTTAATGACAAAATTCCGTGTAGAATGAATGATTCATTGGGCGTAGTATTGGAACTTCAAGACGGAGGTCTCGGACTTGACAAATGGGACCGAACTGGCTCGCCAGTGGTACGTGGTATTCTCAAATCTTTTGTCTCGGCCTGGTGATAGACATCGATATAGGTCTTATCTTGAGGCTCTGAGCATGGGTTTACTTACTCAGAATCCCGCTTCTTACTACGATGACAACGTTTGCCAACCATACATCAACAAGACTAGTTCGAAGAGCAGAAGTGTGCCCGCCGCCGTCCTCGATGCACCTGTTTTAAACCGGTCTGTACCCAATAACCTGCCTTCGCCGAAGTTATCTGCCCACGGGAGAAGGTTCATGAAGAAGCACCATTCTTTCTGAACTTTCTTGGTATAGAGTTTTTGTTCTCCTGGCTGCCGTGACGGGAGCCACCGCGAGACACCCAATATCCAACGTCGCCGAATCACGTTCCTTTCAACTTACGTTCCTTTCTTCGCACTTTCGTTTCCGTTGCCTTTTATTTTACGGTGTTTGTAATTGAGAATACTCGTAATACAAGGTTTGATTCAACTCTGGTTGTGAGCTCTGGGTAGCAGTTATCTAAATCACAACGTTTGCATCCGGTCATATATATGGAGGTATACCATTCCAACAGGACAACTTCAGCTATCAACTAAGCCTGTGGGTCACAACATTGCTGCCGCCGTACGTGTTTTTGCCAGAACATGTGGCTCTATAGTTAACCTCGTGAGTCGTCTGGAACCGATCATCTCTGCACCAATATAACTGAAACCCGAAAGCACTTCGCAAGCAGCAGACGGAGTTATAAGGATAGTTTCGATCAGACAAAATTGAAGACCACACCCACCAGTTCGTTGAGGAACGACACTTGTATACAGGGCCTGGCCGTGATCGGAAGCTAAGTTTGGCACGAGTTGAAACATTCAAATCGAATGATTGATCACCGCTTCAAGAGACCTTGCATCGCTTCGTCGCATGGGAACAGTGTTAAGATCAGGCGCCCAACCACATAAACCGGTCCGCAGGCAACGCTGTTGTATGTAGTCCCATAGGTGATCGGTTGTTCCAACCTTTTTGGACATCGATTCCTAACATAAACCCATTCAAGTCCTGGCTTCGGGCCATTTGGCTGCCGGTCATGCGCCGAGCAGTTTACAGATTCATTGACATCAGTTAGGCCTGTATGAGGATTATCTGAGCCATGTGGATATTGCTATCAGCCTTCCAGCCATCATGACCAAGTGCACTGCACGTATCACATACCCTGAGGTTTGAACCCTGCAAGCTCTGCCCTACCCACAGGGAAATCGTGTCACACATACAATGTACATCAAGCCCTTTGTTATCGCGTAGGTCCTCTTCGTGAATCATCTTCGTCGTTAAACTAGACTAACACAGATTGATGGGTCCTACGGGATGCGATGTCACTTATCGATCGGACCACGAAATACTGCGTACGACCGTGGAACAGCTAGAGAAGTGAGCCACTGAGTTTGTCAGATTTATTACTCACCAAGACCAGAACAGATGCCGCCAAGAGGTCAAACTGACCGTCGTTGTCTACACTCATGGCATAACATATAAACGGATGTAGAGATCGATGTGCAAGAACCTCGATATGTTTGCCCGGGTGCGAGGAGACGGGGCTGCGGAGCGCGTACGATTGATGTCCACCTTGTGGGATAAGGCGAAAGATGTGGATCTCGCAGAGAGCGGAGTGTCGCATCTAGGAACAAACTTTGGAAGCCGCTGATTGACTGTGGGGCTCGTCACGAACAATTCAACGAATCCTCGAAATCCGCGTAAGAGATTGTCACAGGCTTCGAAGGAGAAGAAGAAGCGCATTTGGTGCAGAAACAGCTGGTTGATGCAGGAAGGAAATTGAACGAGACAACTGCCGGTAAAGCCCTCTATACCCAATTCCAGAAGTTCCGGCACGGCCAAAAGGAAATAATCAAACAACTGCAGGAAGATACCAAGGCACGGGAAGATCCGGGGTTGGTGAGGCGGCTAGAGATGGAGCAACGGCACTCAGAAGCCGAAATGCAAAAGACATGGGATGATATGGACAGACTGAAGATCTCTGGGTCCCCTTTCAGCACCTCTTTCCCAAAAGGATTCAATCGGCGAGTCCTCCGTTGGACCATTCTTCATCGACAGAGCCTCGTGTAGGTTCACAGCGGAAGATTGAACTAAGATAGGTTCCAGAATTCTGCAGACTTCTGCGCACCTGTGTTTCCTTCACGCGCTGACTCGTTCTGTAGTCGACTTCGCCTGGGATCAAGCATCTTCTCCACACCAATTCAAACACAACTGAAACCCGAAAGCACGGCAACCTCGAAGACCACACCTGCCCGTTTGTTAAGGAGGAATGACACTGATATGGGGCCGGAGATCGGAACCCAAGTTCGGCAGAAGTTAAAAGGATGGTCGCCTGCCTCAAGAGACCTCGTATCGTTTGGTCGCATGGGGAACCATGGAAAGTGCCCAAAATACAGGACCATATATAAATGCTGCGTTCACGAGGTGGGCAACGGGGTGGCAGAACACCATTTTGGGATCAAGCGCCCTACCTTAGTAGACTAATCTGTAGGCGGAGTCAATTGCAAAGGCTCAGAGTCTGACATCTACCTTTATGTGCAATAATGTTATAGTGTCATAGTAAACCATTATGTACGCGTGTCATCATGAAGGACCCACAGAACTAACCCAGTCAACTACAATAGATAGTTAATCCGAGAACCTTACACTACAATATCCCTTCTGATTCCAAGACACTTGCCTTCCTTTTACCACGCTCTCCGCCGTCCCGCTGTCTACTCGTTCGTTGCCCTTCCTCGATAAGGTGCACGCTCTGCACCACTAACAACCCATTTCGATGGCGTTATATGGGCCATCATGGTCTGATTCGTTACCATCGAAGATATTTGGCACGTCGCCAACAATGCACTGAGTGCTCGGATTGTCCTGTCCAGGACACGCAGCCCACTCTCCAGAATCCTCAATATGAATCTCTCCAGCAGGATGGACAAAGCCGAGGGACATTCCTGGACAGATTGGGATTGGATCCTCCTTGTTGTTGATATGGATGAGATGGAGATTGGCATCCACGTAGTCGGCAAAGGCTTGGTTACCGACCTGTCAATGCTTGAGCCAAGCGTTTTGGGAGACAAGAGGAGTGAATGCGAGGCTTACTCGAGGGAGACCATACGTGATAGTCTGGAAAGTCAAGCCTGAGGGGAGGTGAAGCGGAAGATAGACGGAGTCTAGAAGGGATATGGCCGCTCCTGACGAAATGGGAATAAGGACGCAGCATCAATGAAAACCATCCTGAAGTGCAACATTCGACCATCACTTACCGAGGGAATGACCGACCAAAGTGATGCACATTGTTCCATACTTTGACAAAGTTGTCTGCACAGCCGCGAGAACGTCTGTCGCAGTCCTGTAATATGATGATATATCGTTGATGATTTGAGGCAGCAGCGATGATGATGGCGGAGAACCTACAACGCCTGTGCGTCGCTGAATCCGTTGTGGACTTTGATGTCAGAGGAAATCCCCGGGAACAACGAGGAATCAAGGTTCGCAAGGAAGAAGTCGGCGTCAGTGATGAGGGGCAAACTACCATTTCACGATCGGAATGAATTATCACGCCAAAATGAAATGATATGAGTGTGAGAGAACATACATCTCGGAAGGGTCGGTTCCTTGGTGCGCGACGATCACAGTGCTGAGCAGAGGATCATATCCGACATACCCTAACGGTGCATTCCCATGGACTCTCTCGCACGTGAAAACGAAACAGGATGCTTACAATACTGAATAGCGTCGCCGTTTCCCCCAGAGGCAACAGGTACGAAACTAGGATTAGCCTCGCAGTTGGCTGCAAGCCAAGACACGTGTTAGACTGCAGAGGATATCGAAGGTAAGTGAGACATACTGCCACAGTCCCAGGCGAACGTCTGAGCAGCACTGCAGTACCCAGTGCTGGCATAATAAGTGTAAGGCGTGTACGAGTCGACTTGGGACGAATCCAGAACAGCAATGGTCTGGCGTGTGGTGAGCGCACGAATGGACGAAGCACCGAAAAGCGCGACTGCGAGCAGATACAACATCATACGACCTCCGATAGTCCACTGAGCGTTGAAAGTACTGCGTGGCCGCCGCGCGTTCGAGGCAAGCTCCTGGACATATCCTAAGCCATCTGCCTTTATAGAATCAGTAAGATGAGCATCTGTTCTTGTAGTGCCCAGAAATAACCGGGCACGCGCCCCGAGGATCAAGTGTTCATGCTACAGTACAGGATGCCTGACCTACGCAGGAACAGCAAAGCATGAAAGAATCAGCGTCGACCTTTTAAGGACGCGTTTCATCAGGTTTCATCAAGCAGGAGACGATATAGAACTTAGGAGTCCGCGATACATCCATTGATGATCAACGAGCACTGCCCGGATCGCCGATCCAAGACCTTGCTATGTATGAGGTTTGTAGCGCATCTTGGCCTGTGTGCTTCTGGGAGTTCGTTGCCCCTCACGACTGGCTCAGATTATGAGGCAGGGCATGATACAAGTTGACCTATATTGACCTCGAGGCTGCATGGGAACTTGCTGAAGGGGCTTGCCATTGCAAGGACGCTCCCTCACCTGAGTCTAGATAATAAAGAGCATATATACTGTGCACGGCACCGAAGAGAGGATCTTCAGCACTGCTCCCTTTTGGGTTGTTGGCCATTTTCTCTGCATCAAGAGTTAGCTAAGTCCAAAAAAGGTTATCGATGACTCAATCGAGTTGTCAAATTACCGAGTGGTTATGAGGCTCGCCCAGATCTAAGTAGTTGGCAGAACCTGACCAAGGACGTTCCATTTCGTATACTCCGCTCTTCGAAGGGCGTGTTTCTCCTCGGCAGCACGTCCTCGCTGCTGCGTTGGTTACCAGAACATTTGGATCGTGCAGACGGCCGAGACTCCCAGGCTGCTAGCGCACTGCAAGCAGTAGTGTGCCATCAACCATGTATTTTACATATACCTGGTGCGTGAGGGATTGACGCGAGAGTCATTCACTGTGATCCGACGAAGAAGCAGGGCGGACAACGAGGTGAGGGAAGACACTATTACACCATGCAGGTTCATTGAATGCAATACAAGCAATCTTGACGAATTCCTGTCTCAAGTCTGCCCCAATCCAGAAAATAGATGGTCAGTGTTATTGATATGACATACTAAATGAATATGCAGTGAAGTACTTCCCGTGTGGTCGTCGAGGCATTCACTCACCTTGTCAGAACAGCTTAAGTAGGTAGTCTATACCTAACCACGAGGCACGGGCAATCTCGAGGATAACCACTTGTTCCTTGAGAAGAATCACACCCATTCTACCCCTGCTCCGTCACGAGTCGTCACTATTCTGAACTGATGGGGTACTATTTGAACGTATGGCGTTAGATCTGCACATTTATTCCCGCGCGCGTTGCATCTGCACATTTATTCCTGCGCGTTTTGTAGCGCCACCGCGCTTTTTTCCCCAGCTGGCCGCGCTGATGTAATGCCTGTGCCGCACATTTTGTACCCTCGCCGCGTTTTGCCTTAGTTGAGTTGTAGTGTACTTTGTGCTCTACCGCACTGCCTTTGTACTTAGTTCGCTTTCAGACTTAGCAAGTTGGAGAATGCGACAGTGTATTCGATGAAGGGAGGAATATATAGAAAGCTAACTAGGAAAACCAGTCACTGTTAATACCTAAATCGTCTACGAGCCCTTGACAAACGTCCGTAATGAAAGTATCGGCGTACTTAAAGGCGACCCCACGCTCGAGCACCTGAAACATAAGTTTTTGACAGCCGGGAGCCATTCGACCAAACTGCATCTTGCGAAAACGCTTAACGGCGTCGAAATATGGCTGTGGGTTTCTTCCATCGAGGAGAAAGCGGCCCATTCCATTCCACCAAACAGCGTGCCAGTCTTCTTGACACGCTGTCGGGTTTCGGCAATCATCTGCATGAGAGAGGATAGTGGGTTCTTCGCAAGCAATAATTTTGTGGTGCTCGTCGAGCATGGCTTTCACGTACACCACCGCAACGAATACCTTCTCACCTATCAACCGACGATGCTCCTTGCTAATCTCCTTGAGCGGAAAGTGGAGGAGCTCCTTGAAACCGCGGGTGAAAACCTTCGGGATGTGGAAATCGCAACCTAGCCTGACAAATTCCGATGGATGATAAGCAAATCTTTCGTGCCAGACGTGAGCAATGGCAAAGCGTCGCGTGGCTCCACATCGGTACTTCTGGACGAATCCCAGCAACTCTCGCATTTCTTGGTGAGAATAGGCCTCAGCAGTACCCACATGACGTGAACTGTGGAAGTGGTCAAAGCAAAATCCACATTGAGAGGGAAAAAAAAGACCTACTGGCCATAGATATGATCAAGAAACAAGTCAAACGGAGCTTGCTGCTCGTCTGAAAGACAAATAGGCCGCTTGTCACAGTCTCCCTCACACTCCCCATCACCTTTTCCATCGCTTTCATCGTCACTTTTCTCATCGGAAGACGAGCTGGTTCCAGCATGCTCAAACATTTCCTTGAAAGTGAGGGAGTGGCTACTGAGGATATCGCCATGCAACCTGTAAAGCATATTTTCGACCTATCAAAAGATGTCAGAATGATAACATATTTTGAAACAGGGAGATACGCACACGAAAGACATGCATGCCATGTTGAAAGTAATAAACAGGGTGTTGAACAGGGACAGACATTCTAGAGGAATATAAACACAGTCGCAGGTGAGATGGCAGACACAACAGGGTCGGGGCACTCCAGACTACGTTGAAGTCACGTGGTAGCACGAACTGTCACGCAGTCCGGTAATTTCCGACTTGCTCGTGCTCCGGTCACTCAGGAGGCGCCGCCTGTACGGTGGCAGGTTAAGGATATGTAGCAATTGAGCAAATCTCTCGAACGGCTGCAAAACCATACCGAACCAACCCTTTTCATAGCATGTCATACCAGACAGTGGTCCGTTAATATTCAATATTTGTTGTGGAGCTTTCCAGGGTAGTTTAGATCTAAGAAACGGCATTGGATCCTTATACAACACCAGCAGTATTAATTACCCGGCATGTTCTAAGTCTAAGAAATAGCATCAGATCCCCATACGATACATACGCTACATCGCTATATAAACGTCGCGTGAGCAAAGTCAATGTGGGTCCACCCAATCATTTCACCACCATTGTATCTCTGACCAGAGGAGCGGTCCAAACACAACGCAGGTGGTCCACAACTAATATGATGAATGTGTCACATCCCGCAAAAGGTCTATTAGCGCAGACTTGCAAACAGAACTATTCCACTTACAACTGTTACACTCTTGACTGCTAGGCCAGGGTACTCCCATATATGCGGGGACAACATGAGCGGCTTATCAGGATTCGACTCATTAACTGCCGGTCGCGGGTGGAAGAACATCACCCAGATAGAATAGAACGCAACAGCGAAGAAGTGATAGGCAAGAAGGGTAGGCGAAGGGGCGATTCTGGATCGGAGTCAGTTGCGGGGGAAAGACAGCCGCAGTACGTAGACATACCCTGCAAGGAGGGAGACGGGACCACGGACACATTCACCACCACGCTCAAAATACTTGAAGCAGCCCCTCTGTAAGACAGCAAGGTTTTCATCTGTAATTTTGCCTGCATTAGTAACTCAAAATAATTCTCTTAACGGAAGGGAATGACCATCGGCACCGAATAAGTCGTACAGTGCGAAGCTGAGTATGTTGACCGTGGAGGAAAGCGGTTTGCGTGACCAGTACCAACTACTCAGTAAATTCGACATCTGGTCCCAGTTTCGAAAGTCGGCCTTGGCGAGTAGCTTCGATAAGATGACGACATCATGCAATGCAAGTCATGCCGCCGCCAGTGAGAGGGTGACGCATATTCCACGAGTTGTCGATGAGGATTGCACCTTCTCTGGTGTACTTACCACCTTGTTCCACGGCAGGAAGAAAAAAGCTGGGCATGCGTCTGATGCGATCCTTGTCTAGCGCCTCATGGACAGCTACATGGAGTGATGCCGGGAGGTGCAGGACGATGTCTTTGAGAATATGTCCCTTGTATCTGAGTGTCAGCACGACGTCAATTATATGAGAAAGCGCGATGTATACCTTGAGATCGTGTGGAATGGGATGCTTGACGGCTACGAGCATATGGGTATCGTGTTCCGAAATCTGGTACATTAGCACCGGTCCGCGACCTCTCGCGAGGGCAACGGTGCCGTGTTGAAGCATTGGCAACTGGATATCCTTGAGAATGACTCCGCAAAATTGGCTTCCTGTCGTAGACTCCCTGGAAGCCTTTCCCATGACAGTATTCCTGAAATTAGAGAAGCATCCATCTGCAATAATGACAAGGTCCGCGAAAAAGGACTCCCCTTCTCAATGGAATTCGGCCGTGTTGCACGGATGCCAAGGATCTGCTTGGTGTGCTGGCACTCGATGAGCTCGTTCACAGTTGCTTCGATGACGTCCACTCCCGGCACCCGCTTGGCACGCTCTCGAAGCGCCATGACAAACCGGCCGTGGTGGAAGCTGCAACCCTGCCTGCCGTCTGGGTAAGGTATGTGCACAATCTGACCAGAATGAACGACGCAGTAACCACTCACAGGTATGGCATGTATGCCTTCGAGACACGATTCAAGTCCGAGCTTCTGGAGCGCTGCTACACCTCCAGGCTCCACGATGCGGTCAGGCTCTGCTAGCGAACGCTCGAGCAATGCGATGCGGAGGGGCGATGCTCGCAGATTCGAAGTGAACTAGTGATCAATGGTCAGTATTTCAGTACTTCAGTAGTCGTCGATTCATCCATCGCCGCCAGCAGCGTCTCGTGACTTTTTCCCACACTGCACACCAGGTGAAACTACGCTCATCTTAGCCATTACGGTGTTCGCCTCCATCTCATCGCGATGGAGACACTACCACGAATTATACCGCCACTCCCACAAGTCGAGCTCTCTCCTAACCTGCTTCTGGCGCATGATGCGCTTTCCGATACTTACCAGAATGTTATCCGAGTCCTCGACCAAGAAGAAATGGACCCCCTTCGGCTCAGGTTCCATCTCGCTACGATTGAAGGTGATGCAATCCCACTTCTCCTGGCCATTGAGCACGATCAGGTGTCATCGGACCTGGACGGATGGCTAGTGGATGTAGCGACTCACTTTGGGAATTTATTCATTGCGTTGTCGCATTGCTGCGAAAATGGGCAGAATCAGTAAGTTCTCCATTCCCGTCTAGTAACTGATATATCAACCCATTACAGGGTGGAGGACGTTTGCATACCACAGCCTATTAGTATCCTTCGTACTGGGAAGCAGGGACGTCCACGGAAAATGATTGATCTTGATTTTCTCAAGGAGGCTGTTTCAAGTTTCCGGAATATCCCACTCACGGAACTCGCACAAGTCCTAGGGGTGCACAGGAATATGCTTCGCTCGTACATGAAGCAGCACGGTGTCGAGCGCCATTATTCAGTTCTGAGCAATGCGGAACTTGATCAGCTCGTTACTGATTTCAAAGCGTGCCATCCAGAATCTGGCCTACGCTATGTAATAGGTCACTTGCGCGGTCTAGGATATCATCTACAGTATCACCGGGTACTTCATTCTCTTCGCAGGGTTGATCGTATTGGGCAAGTCCTTCGTGATCGGCAGGTAAAGAGACGGCGCAAATACTATGCGAAGCGGCCAAATGCCATTTGGCATATCGATGGCCATCACAAGCTCATTCGATGGGGGATCGTAATTCACGGCTTTGTAGATGGATTTTGTCGAACGGTCTGTAAAATCAGCTCGTCACGGATGGCGTTCTAACGCTTTGCTATTCACTAGGTTACAGGACTTCAAGCGAGCAACAACAACCGCTCGTCGACCGTCCTTGATTTATTCAAGCGCGCTACTGCTGAATATGGGATACCATCACGCACTAGGGGAGATCGGGGAGGCGAAAATATTGAGGTCGCTACCTACATGATAATGAAAAACGGTTCTCATCGTGCATCTTTCATGTGGGGCTCGTAAGTAGTTCAATCAATTGTGTACGTTTCAGGTAACAAATGATGATATATCAGATCAACACGCAACACACGTATTGAACGCCGACTGCCTCGATTTCCGGCGAGAGTGGAATTGCCATCCGATCAGTGGCCCGGACACCAACAATAAGTCACCTAACGTATGTTATTGTACACGATGCAAGACATCTACCTAATTTATTTATTTTTCAGGACCTTCGCTTCTTAGGCCAAACACAATTTGGTGTATACGGGGATGACTGTGAAGGTGTCCACCCGGACGTCATTGATAGGTATTATGGTGTGCATGGGGAGGATCGGATGCGTGAAAGATGTCATTCGGGTGCCGGCCGTCCAGCCGATGAAGAGGATAGCGATGACGAAGAGCCTACTATAGTTAAGGCGCAAGTAGCCGAGCTGGTCAGCGCACATCAACAGCAATACGCGTATCAAGACGCTGTACACGTTCCCTCCTTCAAGACTCCATTTGTCAACCCCGAGGACGAAGTTTTTTTTTTCGAGATGTTACACGAGGTGATCCGTCAGAAAATTATTCCGGATGGGTTTCGGCTTACACCAGCAGAATGGGGAATGGCAGGTTATCCTATCTTTGAGTCAATTCAGGTGGGGAGGCGGCGGACTAAACAGCTGGACATATCGCTTGCAGGGGAGATTTGGTACGATTGGGCGTGTTTATGGGGCCAGGCCCTATTTTGTTTGACACATTTCATTGAGCACACTGTACAGTAACGTCTTTCGAACCGGGTATAAATGTCTTGTGTTATCCATACTGTGTACGCCGGGTTCTGAAGTGCCTTTTGGCGGCTCGCTTTGTCAACTGTCATTCGCCCTTGCGTCGTGCCACAACCAATGGCACCACGTCGCCACCAGGGTGCTGAACGACAGGGAGAGCGCTCACACGACCACCAGTCGACTTCGACCGAACACCCAATAGCCCCGCGCTCAGATCCGACACCCCCGCCATCCTCCCAGCCTTGGTATCCAGCAACCGCGCCTACCATGTCCTCGAACACGAAGATTCAGGGCATTTTTCGCAACATCGTCGCATCGCAGAACCGCCAACTGTCGACCAGCCTGGCGATGGGCAGCGATACTCTTCCCTCGGACGCTCGCGCTGAGGCTCTGGCAACGTTTTCATCGAAGAAGCAGGCCGACTACAGGAAGCTCGCGAAAGGTCACCCTCCCGTCGACCCTACATCTGTTAAAGGTTCTCGCAAGGTGAGTGTCTATTCCTATCAAATTTTATCAACCGTAACAGCTAGCCCCACAGGGCCTTATTGGATCCAACCGTCAAGCCACGGCACCCAAGTCCAGCACTATCTTTCATGTTCAGTCCGTTGGTATAGTCGTTTGCGGAATTGATGTGCATCTCACAAAATCGGATAGTACTAACAACTAATGATTACAACAGAAGGACGGATATCTGAAGAATCCGATGGCTCCCTCTGGCAAGAGCTACTGGAGCGGTATCCAATTAATGAGAAATCGCGGCTGTTTCGTCTCTGCTGCACCCGGCGCTGGTGGCATTCAGATCGACTCGTCATGGACGCACCCCGATGTCAACAGGCAACTTCGCCAATGGTTCCCACAGGTCTTCGATTATTTCGACAAGAATCCAAGCCGTAAAGGTAATAGATCAGCCTCACTATCCGTGACCCCAGATTGGCGACTCCTTACTATCAACCACCGCTCATTCTCGATCGTCGAAGTCGCTCAACCTAACGGATCCACCCTTTATGAGAATAAGGGTCGTGGAAAGGCACGCATTGAAGAATGCGCATTGTGGTTTGGTACGGTCACCAGAATAATTTATCCGTCATCAGACTTACAATAATCCACAGCGAGCCGAAGGACCATTCCGGACGACATTTATGAGTTGTGGAATACCGAGCCGCTTGTCCTTGGCTCCGATAGCGAAGTAGACTCAGACACGTCTGGAGACTCCTTCCATGGCACAGAGATTATCTGTCTGTCTGATCACAACCACGATGGCAGCGGCAGCGACATCGATGTGAAGCTCTCAAGTTCGATGATTGAGCTCGACCTGCATTGTGGAGATGATCGCATCGTTGCTAAGGTCATGGATAAAGGCAAGGGCGTTGAAAAGCACCGTCTCGTCCTGAAGACGCCCCCCCGACAATCCGGTCAGTCCTTTTATATTTTTATGCTCATAACTACTACCGTACTGACATTCCTCCCACCAACTGTCAGGAAAGCGGTCTTGCGTTTTATGCTCACCAATACAGTCTCCCCCTGCAGTCAAGAAGCTCAAGAATGGTACGTCTTCCATGATGTAATCCTCGTGTTTCTAACAACTCAGCGTTCGCAGCTTCATCGAAGCCGGTACCATTATTCCTCCCATCAGTATCCCCCCAGCGCAATTCACCTCAGGCTCAAATCTCGTCTGCGCCAGAACACGTCAGCATCAGCGAAGACGATGTCTTGTTACGGAGACGCCATCGCCCTGATTCGCCGAATGCTGGTCCCATTGTCAACCCTTGGATTTCTGACCCTGAAACTTATACCATTCTCTCCCTGAAAGATTTTCAATCATTTCTTTAGCGCGAGTTTAGTGACTTTGTTTAGACACGGTTTATACTTGGATTGAATACACTGTGTCGCATTCTCCAACTTGCTAAGTCTGAAAGCGAACTAAGTACAAAGGCAATGCGGTAGAGCACAAAGTACACTACAACGCAACTAAGGCAAAATGCGGCGAAGGCACAAAACGCGGCGAGGGTACAAAATGTGCGGCACAGGCATTACATCAGCGCGGCCAGCTGGGGAAAAAAGCGCGGTGGCGCTACAAAACGCGCAGGAATAAATGTGCAGATGCAACGCGCGCGGGAATAAATGTGCAGATCTAACGCCATATGAACGAGCACGACCCGCGATCGAGAACTCCTTGTATCAGCCATTTTCCTCTAAACGTTGTACCTCCACCGCAATGCCAGGCACGGCCGAAAGCCCAGCAATCTGAGACTATCAGACAGCGTGAACGGAAGAATATACCTCAGTCCAGCTTCAAAGACAACATTGACCCTGGCCCTTGCTGTGCAAGCCGAGCGACTCAGGCCAAATGCGCTTACAGCTATGTTGACTGTTTCAAGGGCTTGCTGCAGGCACACAATCCCATCGTTCTTAAGCAGAAATGTTTCCGTTCCATCACTTTCGCCATGAATGTAATGAAAACGAAGGCGTACTAGTGGAGTCAATCAGCAAGCGTTAAGTACGTTCTTTGAAAGTCTTTCCCGATACCGTGATTGCACGCGGACAAGTTTCATCTGGCTATTGCTGACCACGAGATCTTTGCTAGCTTTAGAGTACACTTTAGTTGAGTGTCTCAACATTTGCCGCCTATTACAGCCTGTCATAGCCCTCCTCGCCTTGTTGTAATTTCCTCCAGAGCTTATAGCTGCACCTGTGAACCTGATGCCCAGTTTCGTCAGACAGTGCGAACTCAATGAACCCATACTTACTGCGTAGTCGTCGTATTCAGAAAGAACGAGCTTGCAGCCACCCGCCAAAAGAATGTGCTGCGTTTCGCGTACATCGGGGATTAAGCGAACCCACCTGCCATTCCAGGCCACTCCTTATCAAACAAACAAGCGATCCGCAGCTCTGGTGGAGCTGGTGATGAAATTCCTCGTGTTGGTTCTCGCGTTGGAGTGCATCACGGGAACGATGCAGTGCGACAAGTGATTCAGGTGAGAGTCGCAGTCATCTTCGGCTTCTGATTTCAATCTCGTAGTCAGAAATGACGCTTAGCCTAGTCGCTCAAACCACGACAAGCGTGAAGGCCGTTTAGATAGATAGCTGGGTCTATAAACGAACATAGTTAGTATTGTGAAGTGCCCCTGGACCCACGGACCCACACCCCTACCTCGCAACTGCCCCTTGCAATCCACGAGTTCATCACAGACACCCTCCTCGAAGGCTCGACTGCGCCGCCCTGTAGTGGAGGCTTGGAGCCATCAGACTGCTTGTCCTCGTGGGAGCTGAGTGCCGCAAAAAAGCGAACGAGCGTATTCAAGGCCTGTGCCAAGGCGCGCCTTATATAATCATTTTCTTGGCGTTTACCATATAAGGCAGGTCCTGTGGTTGGACCAAGCGACGCTGTCAAGGCCAAGTCAAGGTCGGAAAACTTCTTGTTGCCGTTGTGTCGCTCGTTCTTTTGTGTTTCGATTTTTCCCTGTCCCTTTTCTCATCCCCCCTACAGCGGTGTAATCCGTCACTCGTTTTCCGTCCGGTCGGACATTGTCACAATGAAGATGCACCTACATCAACTTATCGCTCTCTTAACGTTCGTCAGTGCCGCCAGCGCAACTGAACACCATGCCCGTCTCGCAAGGAAATACATCTACCCCAGGGATACCACAACACCCTCAATGACAGCAAGTACTGGGACGTCCTCGTCGACAATCTCTTCTGGTTCTGCCGCTACATCCGCTGCTACCACGACCACGACTGGCGCGTCCGCGACGGGCCCTCAGACTAACACTTGGGGAACTACCATTCCCCCATTGAGCCAGATCACGTCGGGCATGCCTTCACAGCCGACTCTACCGCTCACAGCTACATACTCTGCCGGTGCGACGCCCCCGATCTCAGGCGCACCTGCCTTGCCGACACCCTGTAGGTTACTTGACAACCGTTCACACATTTCACGTGCTCACTTACCACAGTCGTCTTCCAGGCCGCGAGCTGGCCACCTCAAGACCAGATTGCCCCCACTGGTTGGTACTCTGTACAGTGAACGTGAAACTACTACTTATTCTACCTTTATAAACAGATTCAACTGAGGTGGCGGAATGGATGCAGGAACTTGATGGCTTCGATATCCCGGATATTCCTCCCACCGCGGACGGTACTTGCGTCGGGGACCCCGCTGCAGCTGCGGATGCCGCCAGCCGTGGCTGGTGGACTTGCGGTGGTTATACCCGTGATACTGATATTGTAGCTTGCCCCGACAAATTAACCTGGGGTGTTAGGTATGTTCAGCCATGTCATCTATGTTTGTTCGGTTCCTGAGCCGTCCTTTCCACAGTTTTGACGACGGTCCAGCATTTTACAGTAAGTTAATTTCGTTCTGATCTGCAGAACCCGTTCACTCATCATTTTCCTCTGCAGCTCAGTATGCAGGACATTCCCATGGTTCCGTATTCGTTACTAACCCGACTGCAGACAATTACTTGATTATCTATCTTCAATTAACGTTACTTCTACTTTCTTCGTGGTCGGCTCGCGTGTTGTAGAGCGCCCTCAAGTACTTGTTGAGGAGTACATGACCGGCCACGAGATTGCTGTGCATACTTGGTCGCATAGAGTCAGTTTCAACATTTTCATTTCATCCCTCCGTTACTCATGCGTACAATTCTTAGCCACTCACTATGCTTACAACCGAGCAAGTTGTCGCTGAGTTGGGTTGGACACGTAAAGCTATCAAGGAGGTCCTTGGTGTAACTCCAACCCTGATGCGCCCTCCTTACGGTGATATCGACGATCGTGTCCGTGCTATATGTCTGGCTATGGGTATGATTCCCGTCATCTGGACTCGAACTCCATCTGGTGCGACGTTTGATACCAATGGTAAAATAACTCGGCTGTCATCATGCAAGTACATCCCTGAAATGTCCTACAGATTGGAAAGTTGCTGGTGGCGTTGTGAACGGCTCGCAATCCTTTGCCACATTCCAGGCTATCCTAAATAATGCAACTCTCCTCGACACTGGGTAAGTTTGTCTGTCTATCTCAAAGCATGTCACAAACTTCGTCTAGTTTTATTGTCCTGGAGCATGATCTGTACCCTCAAACGGTTGACCTTGCTATCGGCTATACCCTCCCCGCAGCCCTGAACTTCACTCCTCACCTAACGGTAGGTTCAGGTCCTCTTTCAACCCGCTGTCGCTTATTCTTCTTTTCAGATGGACTCTATTGGTTACTGCAATAACATCCCGGCTACGAACCTGTACCGTGAGACCAACCAGAACACCAGCTTCCCCTACTCAAACAGCACGAGCGGCGACTCGTCAGTTCCAAGCGGCTCAGGTGGAACGTCTGCTAGCAAGAGTAAGACCAGCGGAAGTATCCCGGCTTTGAACATCGATGCAATCCCAACGACGATCATCGGCACTGCAGTAATGGCAGCTGTCGGTGCTCTGTTGTTGCAGGTGTGAAGTGTCGTCTCGATATAACGGCTGCATTGCCTATACCTTTTTCTTTCGTATTGATGCTAGTAATGAATCCCTGGACGGACTCTAGGCTATAGTGCTCGCCGAGCGATCGTGTGTGAATATAACTTGAACCTAGCCACGAGTTGGCCTCTGGTAATTCCTTGCGCCCGAACACACGATCTCAGGCGTAGACGGATTTTGTGACCGTACGATCATATTTAATAATTCCTTCCGAGATTTTACTGGGAAGAGGTTGTGGTACTGTAAGACAGATGACAAGAGCAAGGCAGTCAGCTATCAACTACCTTTTCTTTTTCTGTTTCCCTTTTCCACCTCCAAAATGTACACCACTATTACCACCACCACCTTCACGACTACCACTGCTAACGCCACCGCCACCGCCACCTCCGCCACTACTACCGCCACCGCTATCACCACCACTACCACCGCCACCACCACTGCTACCTCCGCCACTACTACCTCCACCGCTACCTCCACCACCACTATCATCATCTCTGCCACTACCACCTCCTAAAGCACCAGCCATACCCGGCGGCAACCGTCTGTCTCTCAGAAACGCCAGATCCAGCGCCACCTGCCCCATAATTTAAATTAAGTTGACGGACACCTTTGATGTTTGTTAGTAGATGAAGCTCACCTTTGAGATTATGTCTTCGACTTTCTTTGTCAAGAGAACAGCGAACTCTCGCATGCCTCCCGGTGCCACGGGGCAACAATACGAGCAGTTGCGTTGCAAGACAGCTTGTATTGCCTTCTCAGTGTTTGACCGGATCGTTTCAGCACAAGGCTTGTTCTGCAGATCCAAAAAAGTAGAATTCATGTAGTCCTCCCACCATCGAGCAATCGGCTGTTCAAATAGCTGTCTCCCGGATGTCGACTGGGGACATTCGCAAGAGTAGCCACTGGAAGCCATAGCAACCATCCATGGGACCGCGCTCCACCGGGAATATTCTACGGTGATCCAAGACAGATTACGATTGAGCGTTTGAACGGCCCTGCCACATTCTCGATGGTACGACAGTAGCGAAAGAAGTTCGGTTGAAGTGACCAGCTTGATCTCCTCGAACCATCCCGGAACCAGAGGTTCCCTAAGGGTGTATTTAGCGGCAAGTATGCATTCTTCTGGCATGCGATAGTGACAGGCGATTGCGAAGCAATCCAACGAGTTCACCTCTAATATTTTTGGGATGAACAGAGATTTGCGCACAGTCCGGCTTATCGCATCAAGAGAATACTTTTTGGCCGCCTCGAGAATACTAATGACCTCCCTGGAATCCTTGAGAGAAGGGTCTTCTGCTAGAGTACAAGGATAGCAAAAACGGAGGAGTGAGTCTAGTGTCCTACTGTCTTCTGAGACGCAGATGACAGGGAGTCCGTCGCCGATCTCTGCGGCGATGCTGGTTTCCTCAGACGGTTGGGAATGGTTGAAGAGGGACTCGAGGACCGGTGATGCAAGGGTAAGGAAAAGTTTGAAGACGCGGAAGTCAACGCCGTCAGATGAGCGCAAGATCGCATCTGCCTTCACGTGGTCGAAGGGCGGTGATGCAGACACAGGTGTGCCGGGTGAGTTGGACATGCTATGTTACAACAGCTAGAGCATTTTGTCAAACTAGATTCATCTGGGTGACGAGTGAAACAAACACGAACCTGAAGTGTGGTGCGAAAACCAGACTACCTTCATCACTCACATTAGAGGCCTTTATAGATCAACCAAGGTGTACAGGTGCTTCGGTTTTGAGGTGTTCGTTGGAGCGAAGCAGACCTTGCCATCATTCCTTTCACCCTTCCGGTTCCTCTTTTTGCGGGTGCACGTACAGAAGAAGGGCTAGATGCGTAAAATTGGTGCGTATGATACCAGACGTACGGTTTATCGATGTCTGCCGATGAAAATTCCACACGCACCTTGCGGAACATACCAGGGTGAACGATATCTGGCACGGGTGCCTTCGAAATGAAATAAAAACTTTGAAATGGACTCACCACGGCTAGCCTTCATCCCCAGAACCTCGGTTTGTGACCACCTTTCTCCTTTGGGGGCAAGACCAGAGGGTCTTGATGGACGACGATCCATTTCTGCACCCAAATGGGGCAAAAAAACTTGACACTTTGAGGAAATCACTAAGTCCGGTCGGATAGAGGGTATAGGAATGCCGCTGGCCTCCCGCTGGTGTATGTACAAAAAAGACTTGCGGCGTAAATTCTGGCGTTACCATGGCCATGCGCATCCGAGAGGAACGGCACGAAGAACGTTTTGATCCTGATGAGAAGGTTATGTGAAATGAACTCACTGCCACATGGGAAAGCAACGGAGAGGGGTCTACGTGCGGTCCTTAAGCTACCGTATGTATTCTTCATGACGGAAAGAAACCCGGCCACATACCTCCGAACTGCTCTCATTGATGAGCAAATAGCTCCCGTGTGCAGTAGTCGAAGGAGAGGTTTACCGTCGGTCACAAGTTACAACGACCCCCGTTCCCCGCTGCTGCGCAACATACTTGACCATCGCATGCACAATCTCGCATGCGAGATTCTAAAATACTCACCATAGTTGTGCGGTAACCCGTAGGGATGTGAGTGACGAGGAGATCTAGCTAGGAGAGCACGTAGAGTGGGAGCTGCCTGCGGTGACGCTATCGCCCCATGCCTGACTCATCCGGAGAGTGGCCATAGCAGAGGAATAGGAGACAATGAATTCAACAAGTCGATGACCACCTTTCTCTTTCTCTACGTCCTCATCATCTTTACGAATTGACGAACTGTCTGTGAATGGCTACAACCTCATTACTGACACCTATTCTGAGCAGAGTACAACCCTGTATGCTTGCCCAATTTGAGTCTGAATAGTACGGACAAAGTTACATATTCACAGGTACAGGCAGACTATCCTACACGCTTATCGATTGACATGTTTGGTCCCGTAAGGTAAGGGCGAGAATATGCTAACTCTCTGAAGCAGGCGGGCTAGGAACCTTTGACAGCAGACCAAAACATATCTCAGAGATCAGAACTTCAGGTCCAGCTCGACCTAGTGGATAGTTGACAGATTAAATGACACCCGTGTGTTTCGTTGCAGAAAGGCTCACCTGTGAAATCAACTCTTCAATTTTGTTCGTAAGCACGATGCCGAAATCTCGCATGCCTGCTGGTACGACGGGGGCACAATGCCTGCAGTTACGCTGCCGAACAGTATGTATTGCCTTTTCGACATTTGACTTGATTGTTTCCGCACAAGGCTTATCTCGCAAATCCAGAAAAGTCGAGTCCATGAAGTCCTCCCACCATTGGGCGGTTGGATATTCACTTCCGAATACATTTCTCTCTACCGACGATCGAGGGCAACCGCAGTGGCCGCTACCGGAAACCCTAGCAATTACCCATGGGATCGCGTTCCAATGCTGATATTCGTTTGTGATCCAAGTGAGATCGTCCTTAAGCGTCAGGAGTGCGTCACTGCACCTTCGGTGGTACGTCAATAACGAAAGGAGTTCCGTGGAAGTAATCAGCTCGATCTCCTGGAACCACCCCGGAACCAGAGGCTCTCGAAGGGTGTACTTAGCAGCAAGGACGCACTCATCTTGCATGCGGGAGCGGCAGGCGATCGCGAAACAGCGCAGCGAGTTCACCTCCAAAATCTGTGGGTTGAATAAAGACTTGCACACCGTCCGCTCGATTCCATCAAGAGAGTACTTTTTGACTGCCTCGAGAACGTCAACGACCTCTCTGAAGTCCTCGAGCTTAGGGTCCTCTGCTAAAGTGCAGGGATAACAGAAGCGAAGGAGTGAGTTCAGAGTTCTGCCATCCTCCGAGACGGGGACGACAGGTAGTCCATCTCTGATCACCACATCTGTGCTGGTCTCCTCGGATGGCTGGGGAAGATCGAAGAGAGTCTCAAAGAACGGCGATGCAAGAGAGAGGAAGAGCTTGAAAACGCGGAAGTCCACGCCATCAGACGAGCGTAGGATCACATCTGCCTTCACATGATCAAAGGGCGGCGATGCGAAAGCGGGTGAGTCTTGTGAGTCGGACATGTTATAGACCCACAGCTAGAGTGTCACATCCTGTCAGACTGGGTTAGGTAATGGGGACATTCCTCCACGTACCAGGGATACTGTGCGAAAGCTCAACAGCTTTCATCACTCACAATAGATGTCACCTTTATAGGTAGACCAGCGTGTGCGTGTGTCCCAATTCTGAGGCATGGCCAGGACGGGAAAGACGGTGATACCGTATTCTCCGCTTCCTTCGATACCGGTCTTCGCCATTGCGCGCCTACACGGGAAAGCGACGGACGGACAACGGTTTGTATTCGCGGAACCGGGAGTGCGATTCATTGATGTCTATGAATGAAAGCCGGCTGGTATCTGAAGACCTTACGCAAGGCGTAAGACATAACACAAGATCAAGGCTAGATCCCAATGTACGCACACCGGAGTTATATTTGTCGCGGATTGCATCGGCATCAGACTGGTACTTTGTAACCATCGGGGGGTAGTAGAAAGATGTCAGTTTTGTGGCAGCTTCTCCAATCGAAGCACAGCCAACAGGTTTATCGACGGACAAGGATCCATTTCCGCACTACAACAGGAAAATGTTTGAGAAATTGGGCAAGCCGACCGACTCGGGGGAGTACGGAGGCTAGGTAAGCGCTGTTCCGCTGCCGACGTACGGAGCGTACAAACTTGGGGCGTGAATTCGTCCGTTGCAAAATATACACCCACTTGGCACCCTCCCAACAGAGGAACAGGAGTTGCTGCTGATCCTGATCAGAGCAAAAGGACTGGTTGGACAGCACAGAGAGCTTACATAATTGCGCATAGCGTCTCCGCACTAACTTTTAGGGTAACTGCAGTCACCTCATCCTTTAGACTCTCCCTACGGTTTTTCAGCACACAGTACATACGCGTCCGGGGGTGCATGCTAATTTCCGCGGGGGGAAAGCGCTACAGCAATCCACTAGCCAGTGAAGCGTGTGATCTGACCAGACTGTACGTAGAGGGAAGGATAATCAACTCCAACTGCTCAGGTCATAGTAAGTGGAGATGCGCTGCAAAGCATGAATTTGGTCGGACGGGTACTCTCGGATACTCCGTCTTCTGATGAAGTTACCACACCGAGAAACACCGACTGACGACGCCACTGGTAATATGAATCGCCCTAATCGGGGACGACGTTCTAGCTTCATGTAGTGCCGTTGCAGCCGCGAGTTCCAGTGTATATGCGTGGACAGGTGTACCAATGGTCCATTGCCGTGTCTCGGAATCAAACCTGGTCAGTCAATATGGGGTTTGACCGCAGCAAATATTCATTAAGAGTCGTCCAGAGGCGATCGGATTCTCTGTTACGACGCGCGGAGAGTCAGCATGAACACAGAAGCCGATAGGCTAGGGCGGTGAACACGGTATTATTGGTGGTGATGCCGCCCATGGCTTAACGCATTGCTTCAGGTTGAGGGTGGTTAGCCACGCAGATTTTCTCCATTCAAATTTGGCGATCCGAGAATTTTTGCGTTTACACGGTTTGCAATTATACTACTTTGATGAGCTCTTCAAGAGGCTTGTATGGATACGAATATATTTATGAGATACGTACGCTTCACCGTGAAACCAGATCAATGGTGTCCTCGTCATTCGCCCACTCGGTCTGGAAATGTCGGCGACATTTGATCATCGAGGGATTCAAAAGGTATCCAGTTTTGCAACCAGAGCGACGGACGGGCGCTGTTGGTCCCCACTTCAGTAATAATTACAATAAGTGATGATCTGATCCCGCTTTTGGGGTCCGCCCTGGACTCGTCTTCATCAGCCTTGAACACATCGTGTTGGGTCAGCCCTACTGCGAAAATTCTTAAAGGACAGATCTACGTTCACAGAGCAGTGTGCTATCATACACGTCTATCAACCAGCACGTCGGGGCTACGAGGTAAATGTGAGAACAGAATTACTCTTAATTGCTTTTCGTCTGACCAAACGTATGTACGAAAGGACCTGAGTTTGTCTCAGAGGTCAAAATTTCAGGCCCAGCTTAACCTGTCACATGGTTAGCAAGCTGAATGATATCTTCAAATATTGTCTCACCTGTGATGTCGCCTCTTCAAGTTTCTTCGCAAGGATGATGTTGAGTTCTCGCAATCAGCCTGGTATCACTTCGCAACAGTATGAACAGTCGCGCTATCGAACGACCTGTATCGTCAATTCAATGTTTAATTGGATCATTCCTGCCCAGGGTCTGTCCATCAAATCCAGAAAAGTGGAGTCTATGAAATGTTTCCACCAATCGGATCCCGTCATCCAAGGTCCTTTAGCTCTATCCGGGCATCGACAAGAGATGCCGAAACTCGGTCTAGTTTCGACTGGGATCCAAGAAGGGTCGCCCTTAAGAGCCTGGACGGCGTTGGCACACTTTTGATGGTATGTCAATAACGCAAGGAGTTCCGCGGAAGTAATCAGCTCGATCTCTTTGAACCACCCCGGAATCAGAGGCCCTCGAAGGGTATATTTAGCAGCCAGGACGCACTCATCCTGCATACGGGCGCGACAGGCGATCGCGAAGCAGCGCAGCGAGTTCACTTCCAATATTTTCGGAGTGAATAGAGATTTGCGCACCGTCTGCTGGATGGCATCAAGAGAATACTTTTTCGCTGCGTCGAGAACGTTGATGATGCCTCTGAAATCCTCGAGTACAGGATCCTCTGCTAAAGTACAGGGATAACAGAAGCGGAGGAGTGAATCTAGTTTTGCTGTCCTCTGAGACAGGAATGACAGGGAGTCCGTCTCTGATTTCCATGTCGGTGTTAGTCCCCTCAGATGGTTGGGGAAGATCAAAGAGAGTCTCGAAGAGGGGTGATGCGAGGGTGAGGAAGAGCTTGAATACGCGGAAGTCGACGCCGTTGGATGAGCGCAAGATCACAACTGCCTTCACATGATCGAAGGGCGATGATGCGCGAGCAGGTGAGTGGGTCATGTTATAATTCAGCAGCTGACTCAAATCTTCCATTCTGTCAGACTTGTCTGGATAGCGGGAAACATACGCGCGCACCTGAGATGTAGCATGAAGAGTGGATGCCTTTCGTCATTCGCGTTACACGTCGCTTTTATAGGTGGGACAAGGAGTGCCCGTGCCCTCATTTTGGGGTATGACCAATCCGAGGAAGATCATATCGACACTCCTCGTTGCGATTCCCACTTTCGTGTGCGCACACAAAAATAAAAGGAAAAGACTAGCGCGATAGGTATTTGTGGCACCAGGAGTACGGTTTATCGATGCCCATGAATGAAATTCAATGGGCACTTGACGACCTCGTGTTAGACATAACGCACATCGAGGCTGGTAGCTGCATGTCCCCCGGAATTATATCTGACACGGATTCCATCGGTATGAAATTACCAGCTCTGAAATGGGCCCACCCGGACCACAGGAGGAATGCTTCTACTGCCTTTTTGCCTGAAGCATCCTGGTTTTGAGACCCTTTTTTTCTCTTCGAGGCAGGGCCAGGACGTTCATCGATGTGCGAAGATCGACTGGTGCACTCGAATGGGTGAAAGTCAGAATATTCGAGCAGGTCGATAAACTTGGACATACGGGGATGGTATGTGTGCCGCTCCTCCGCCGACAAATGTGAAGTCGAAATTTGTGGCGTGAATTCTGCGGTTGCATGAAAATAAGATACATGCACCCACGAGAAGCGGGAGGTGGAACACGAGTCAGTTCTGATCCTGACGAGAGGAGACCAGGATGTCCTCACTGATCACACACGATGAAGAAAGTCTAGAAAACCGGAGGACATATATACAGTGGACAGGGGTGAAACCCCATAGTCTGAAATGGTCGCCAGGAGACATAAACTCTCGCACCTTGCACCGAGAAGGATTCTAAGAATCGCAGTGCCATCATCAGGGAGTTCCTCCAGTTCAGTGCAGCGAGGAAGATTTTGCCGCCTTCAGGGTGAATCCTACTCCCTTTTCCCTGGGTCTTTCTAGCACTGTAGGTGATCAATCACGGGCGGCAGAATCAGAGAACATGAAGACTACCACAAAGTTGTGAAATAATGAACGCGACTCTTTCTTATCACTGGTTTTCCTAGGATAACAAACAAACAAAAAAAGACGATTATTTTCCAAGATCCCATTTTTCTTAGCCCTGGGATTCCGAGCGTCGCAAGTCTCAGCAAAGGAATTTGTAGCTCGCTTCACGTCGGCGGATGGAGTTGCGGACACGGAGAAGACTCAGAAGAGTACAGCGAGGTATCCAGAAGAGCACAACCACAGATGATGACATACTTACCGGTCTTTGCTTGTACTATCAGGTAACAAGTTACCATAGGTACACTTGGGGGCGACACAGAAACGTTGAGGATGGTTCTTGACTTCTCGTTTGCGATTCCCCAGGATAGTGTCGGGCAGTATCAGCCATCGCCTCAATGCATTATTTTAGGCGTGGCGGTGAATAGCCTCGCAGCTTTTCTAAGTTTTCCTGGCAGGACAATCGTCATTGCGTTTGCTCAGTTGGTTCTTATGGGTCTCAGACTATGAACGGTAGCGCTCGACCCCATGGAGAACGGCGCCAGTTCAGAATGAGCCAGGCCAGTTGCCGCAACAACAGCCTGAGCAGGAGCAGCTAGATACCTCGATCGAACAACAGCTCCGACAGAGACAAACAACCAAAACCAACTTACCGAGGAACGTCGACCTTCGCTTGTCCGAAGCAAGTCCGAAGGTTGTCGATACTTGCCTCCCAGGATAGAAATTAGGTAATGTTTACCGCATCCTGAAGCTCGAAGACAAATCCACATTCATAGAACAACAGCGCACTATCTTACACCTTTATCAACTGTGAAAATGCTATGGGTTAAGGCGAGAACAGAATTGCTCTCAATTATGTAATTGCTTTTTGCCTCTAAGTGACCAAGCACATGTATGAGGGAATCTAAATGCGTGTCCGTCTACCGTGTACGGGCCACGACTACCTCGGACGTCAAAACTTCATGTCCAGCTCAACCTACCATATAGTTAGCGAGCTGAATGACGTCTCAAGTATCGTGAGTGGGAAAAGTTTACCTTGGAGGTCACTTCTTCGACTTTGTTCATAAAGATAATGTTGACTTCTCGCAGGCGGCCTGGTGCTACTTCGCGACACTTGTCGCAGCCGCGCTGCCGAATAGTCTGTATTGTCTTTTCGATGTTTGTCTGGATCGGTTCTGCGAAGGGCTTGTCCCGCAAATCCAGGAAAGTGGAGTCTATGAAAACCTGCCACCAATCCCCAAGGCCCGACCGACCTCCATAGGGTGTGCATCCGCAGGAGCCGCCATAACCTTGTTTAAGTTCATTTGGGATCCAATAAAGGACATCCTTAAGAGCCAGGACGGCGCTGCTGCACTTTTGATGGTATGTCAATAACGAAAGGAGTTCCGCAGAAGTAATCAACTCGATCTCCTCAAACCACCCCGGAATCAATGGCTCCCGGAGAGTGTATTTAGCAGCAAGCTCACACTCGTCCTGCATGCGAGCGCGGCAGGCGATCGCGAAGCAGCGCAGCGAATTCGTTTCCAATATTTTTGGAATGAAAAGAGATTTGCGCACCGCCTGCTGGATGGCGTCAAGAGAGTATTTTTTTGCTGTGTCGAGAACGTCAACGATCTCTCTGAAATCCTCGAGCACAGGGTCCTCTGCCAGGGTGCAGGGGTAGCAGAAGCGGAGGAGTGAATCTAGCGTTTTACTGTCTTCTGAGACAGGGATGACAGGGAGTCCGTCTTTGATCTCCGTGTCGGTGTTAGTCTCTTCAGATGGCTGAGGAAGATCGAAGAGAGTCTCGAAGAAGGGTGATGCGAGGGAGAGAAAGAGCCTAAAGACGCGGAAATCTACGCCATCGGATGAGCGCAGAATCACGTCGGCTTTTTCATGATCAAAGGGTGGTAATGCGAAAGTGGGTGAGTCTTCCGAGTCGGACATCTCACAGTTCCACGGCTGGAGTGTTTCCTTTCGTCAGACTCGTCTGGATAGCGGAGAAATTCGCGCACGCACCTGAGGTAAAATATGAAGCGTCGATGCCTTTCGTCTCTCGCATTACATGTCGACTTTATAGGTGGGACAAGGTGTGCGTGCCCCGATTTCGGGGTATGATCAATGCGAGGTTCTTCTGATTTCGATTCCCACTTTCGTTTGCGCCCGTAAAAACAACAGGAAAAGACTAACACGATTGGTATTTGAGGCACCAGAGTATGGTTTATCGATCCTTATGAATGAAATTCAACGGGAACTTGAAGACCTCGTGTTAGGCATGACCCGCATCGAGGCTAGCAGCTGCACGTCCCCAGAATTATATCTGGCACGAATTCCATCAACATGAAATTGCCAGCTCTAAAATGGGCTCACCCGGACCGCAGAGGGAAGGCTCCAACTGCCTTTTTGTCTGAAGCCTTCCAGTTTATTGATCCCTTTTCTTTTGGAGGCAGGGCCAGGAGGTTTATCGATGGGCGAAGATCCATTGCCGAGCTTAATTGGGCAAATATCGGAACGTCCGAGCGAGTCGATAAACTTGGGGCGTACGGAGGTTGTATGTGTGCCGTTTCCCTGGCAATACATGTGAGGGGGAAATTTGTAGCGTGAATTCCGCTGTTGCAGGGTAATTAAAGACATGCACACACGCACCGAGAAAGAACAGGGATATGGAACAGGAGCTATCTCTGATCCGGATGCGAGGAGATCATTAGGATGGACTATCTGGCCACGAGCTGCGAAGCAGGTCTAGAAAAAATCAAAATCGTTGCGGTATGGCAGGCAAGTATACCGGTATGAAAACGCAGGACCTCCAAAGGCCGTTAGGAGACGGATGAAGGCCATAGTGCATACCTATGAGCCAAAAATGTGGCAATAAAGATTCAGCGAGTCATGGCGAGTATCCATCACATGCTGTTGTCATTTTCGGCAACTGTACTTTGCACCAGAAGAATATGCAGCATTATCATTAAGATTCATCGTGAAGCCTGGAGGAGGGGATTACTTCAGTTCAGTGGAACCTGGACAGGGGTACAGGAAAGGTTTCGTCAACACCCCCAGAGTGAATCTTGCTAGCGAATAAGATCTTCCCATTAGGTTTCCTGGGCAGAAACGAAGTTCTGAACGAAGAATAACGATCCGTTCATAATCAAATCCTTTTTTTTTGTAGCTCGAAGGTCTGTGAGCACTGGAAGCCTTAGTGTTGTAACAACCTACCCCGTCGTAAGACAGCGTACTAACCACAATCGACGTTGCACACCCAACTAATGTCGCCTTTCGGTTGTCCCAACGTTGACCATACTTACCTCTCAGAGTGTAGTACCATAGGTAATACTGCCGCGTCGTATCCGTGCTCTGAAGACAGATCCACATTCACAGAACAAGCGCACTATCTTACACGTTTATCAGCCATGAAAATGCTACGACGTAAGGCGAGGATAGAATTGCTCTTATAATCACTTGCTTTTTTTAAAAACCCGCCAGTGGCCAAGCACAAGTATAAGGAAACCTGAATGTATCTCGATCCACTGTGTCCCAGACGTCAAAATTTCATAGCCAACTCAATCTACCATATGGTTAGTAAGCTGAATGACATCTTCAGATGTAAGTGAAAAGTGTTCACCTTTGAGGTCACCTCTTCGACTTTGCGCGTAAAGAGAATGTCGAGTTCTCGCAGGCGGCCTATTACTACTTCGCGACACTTGTCGCAGCCGCGTCCTCGAATAGTCTCTATTGTCCTTTCAATGCTTGACTGGATCGTTTCTGAGCAGGGCTTGTCCTGCAAATCCAGGAAAGTGGAGTCTATGAAAATTTGACAGCAGTCGGCAAGGTTCGATCGACCATAGATTGTGCATCCGCAGGAGCCGCTATAACTTTGTTTAAGTTCATTTGGGATCCAATAGAGGCTGGCCTTTAGAGCCAGGACGGCGCTGCTGCACTTTTAATGGTATGTCAATAACGAAAGGAGTTCCGCAGAAGTAATTAGCTCGATCTCCTCGAACCACCCCGGAATCAATGGTTCTCGGAGTGTGTACTTAGCAGCAAGCTCGCATTCGTCCTGCATGCGGGTGCGGCAGGCGATCGCAAAGCAGCGCAGCGAATTCGTTTCCAATATTTTTGGGATGAAAAGGGATTTGCGCACCGCCTGCTGGATGGCATCAAGAGAATACTTTTTTGCTGCGTCGAGAACATCAATGATCTCTCTGAAATCCTCGAGCACAGGGTCCTCTGCCAGGGTGCAGGGGTAGCAGAAGCGGAGGAGTGAATCTAGCGTTTTGCTGTCTTCTGAGACAGGGATGGCAGGGAGTCCATCTTTGATCTCCGTATCTGTGTCGGTCTCCTCAGGTGGCTGAGGAAGATCAAAGAGCGTCTCGAAGAAGGGTGATGCGAGGGAAAGGAAGAGCCTGAATACGCGGAAATCTACGCCGTCGGATGAGCGCAGGATCACGTCTGCCTTCACATGATCGAAGGGTGGTGATGCGAGAGCGGGCGAGTCTTGTGAGTCGGACATGCTATAGTTTCACAGCTAGAGTGTCTGTCAGGCGTGTCTGCATAGCGGGGAAATTCATGCACGCACCTGAGATACGGTGCGATGAGTCGATGCCTTTCATCGCTCGCTTTACATGTTCCCTTTATACGTAGGACAAGGTGCGCACGTGCTCAGATTTTGTGGTATGGCAGATACGAGAGAGATCATGTCGGCATTCCTCCTTGTCCTTCCAGTTCCCGCTTTTGTTTGCGCATACAAAAACAAAAGGAAAGGACTAACGCGTTAGGTATTTGCGGCACCAGGAGTGCGGTTTATCGATGCTTATGAATGAAATTCGACGGGCACTTGACGACCTCGTGTTAGGCATAACGCACATCGAAGCTGGCAGCTGCATGTCCCCTAGAATTATATCTGGCACGAATTCGATCGACATGAAATTGATGTGGGCGCACCTAGGCCGTAGAGAGAAGTCTCCAACTGCCTTTTTGCCTGAAGCATTTAGGTTTTGTGACCCTGTTTTCTCTTCAAGGCAGGGCCGAGAGGTTTATCGATGGGCGAAAATTGGAAAGTTCGAGCAAGTCGATAAACTTGGATGTACGGAGGTTGTATGGGTGCCACCCCCTCAACTACACATGTGAGGCGGTAATCTGTGGCGTGAATTCTGCCGTTGAAGGACAAGGGAAGACGTGCAGGCACGCGTGACGAAAGAAACGGGGGGAAGTGGAAGAGGAGCCGTCTCTGATCCTGATGAGAGGAGATTAGGACGAACTTACCGGTCACGCGCGGTGAAAGAGGTCTAGAAAAATCGTTACGGGATGGCGGACAAATACACCAGCGTGAAAACACAGGATCTGCAAGGGGTCACCAGGAGACAGATAAAGGCCACTTATCAACCAAAAGATTCAGTGAACCAATGCGAGTACCCATCGCATGCTGTCGTCGGTTTCGGCAACTGCACTTCACCAGACGACTTGGAGAAAACGCAGTGCCCGAAATGTTTCGTCAACACCTGCAGGGTGAGTCCTGGTAGCAAACAAGGCCCGTCTATCATCCCTTCTTTACTAAATCTGCCTAGTATTGCAGAGAATCAATGAACGAACAAGGGTACCCGTAGTTGCGGAGTGATGAACGAGTACTTTTCTTATTGGCTTTCCTAGGTATAATCGAAGTTCCGAACGAAGAATGACAACCCTTGCTTGAGATTCCGTTCTCCTCAACTCTAACGTTTCGGAGGGCTGCAAACCATAGCATTTTAGCAACACATACATCTACCTGAGAAACATTCGAAGTTCCTCCCTCCGCACCACTTACCTATGATGGTAATCGCAACGGTATCAATGAGTGGTTCAGCGCCAAAAAATATTGATGAGCGCTGAGCAAACAGTTGACAATTCAGGAGAGTCCTCACCAAAAACCACAAGGGTATCCAGTTTTGGATGTTCGAAGAGGACGGCCATTGAAACTATAGATATAATACAGTTGGGCCAAGCTTATAGTGTCAGACCCGATACGCTCGTTCGATATGGAGATTGCCACCACGGATGTGCAGTAGGAGAAAACTACAAAGTAATGACAACTGGCCCGGTAGTGTATCGGATTGTCCAATGAGGGCTAACCACCCGCGACGACGGCCCAGCTTCGCCGAACACCATGGTCCACATGGCTTAGCACGGTTGCTTTAGGTGTATGTTTAGCCTGGCAGGTCTAATCGGATGATCCGGAATCCTTGCGTTTCCTTCCTCGTGCAGCTGGGATGACATGCTCGGACGGCTGTGGGATGCGAGTGTACCGTAACTAGTATGGTCTCCATGCCTAAATGGCATGATCTTTGCATGCATGGTCGGTCCTGACGGAATGCGGAGGACGCAGAGGTGCTCCCACCCGCGTGTAGACGGAGTTGGACCATGGGTGCGCTGGTCCCATCGATGACTTCAGGTAGAGTGATCTAGACAGGATGGCGTCAGTGGCTGTCAAAAGTGAGATCGTGGAGCCTTGTCAGTTAATTTAGCACTTGCGTCGTTGCGGTCGTCATCGTCATCATCGACGGGAGGCGAGTTTGTCGGACTGGGCAGAGTTCCAAAACGGGCTGAACAGGCGTCCGCACACCTCCAACCGTGTCCACCCCGTCGCCATCGTCCTCAGCGACACGCCACTAACAAATCTGCAAATGGACCGTCCAACTGGGCCCCGACACCCGCCAGACAAAAGACACGAAGCATACGAGTCCATCTTCGGGAGACCATCCACCTCGCACCATCTGCTTCCCCAGCAGGGCCAGTACTACCACCCCCCGCACCCGTCTGTCTACCATCAGCCAGGGTACCAGCCAGCAGACAAGCGCACGTCCCACGCAGCCTCGATTCGCTCGCAGCAGAGCTACTACAGCCAGCCAAGACAGTCTCAACAATACCAACACCCCTCATATCACCATCATCACCCGCAGTACCCTCCTCAACACCCCGGCCACGCCCTCGTTCCACCTTCAACCCACGGCAGGGCCCCATCCGTCGTCAGTTCTCCCCACAATGCGGCTGGCATCATTGCTCCAAGACCAGACGACCCACCCGACCCCGGCCTCGACGCACTCACGAGAGCAGGACTCACTCCTGCACAGGCTTATCGGGCCCAGGTCAATCTAACCAGCAATTCTACCCTTCCTCTCACCATGACCCCTCGCAATGGTGCGCCTCATGGCGTCTCGGCAAATGACATACCTCGCATAGGCGTACACCTCGAGGAGGAGATCGGTCGCATAAGCCTCGATTTCGGCTCTCAAGACCCTCATGACAGGTCGTCTAACGAGGCTTACAGCGAACTGCCATGGGCACAACTGACCCCAGAACACTCACGTGCGTGTGCAAAGTCTATCATATCCATATCTGGTGGGCGACGTGATGTACTCATTTGTATCCTCACCATCTACAGCAATGACGTCTTTACCTCAAACCACCGTGGCCGCCCAGCAGCATCGCCAACCCAGCCCTCTCTCCCTCGCATCTGGCCATCACTCGCCACCTACAGCCCATTCTCCTCCTTACCACCTCCAACTGGATACAACCGCGACCGCAGTAAAAGCGGCCACCCGCTCTTCTTCGCTTAGCATCTCCCCGGTATCCAGCACCCTTGTCGACCACTCAACAGCAGCTAATTCACTTCTCAACACCTCCACCCGGCGATCTTCCGAGTCTGCCCGTACCATGCCTGGCCCTCCTTCCCGCCGCGATCGTACTGGTCAGGACAGAACCCTGTCCATGTCTGCTGCCTCCGCCTCATTACGTACTGTCGTCGACCCTCGCTCACGCGCTCCTATTCCCCATGGGTTCCAGGCTGCTGGCAGAAGCTCACCTACCCGTCTACCCCCAAACAGGATCCGTGGTCTCTCAGTGTACCCCGCCCTCCTCTCACGCGTCGCAGAAGCATTCAAGGCCCGCATCACGCTCGCAGATAGGGTCAAAGATGGCTTGACGTACAAGGATGCCTTCGACGGACGCGAAGCAGTAGATAAGATCGGTGCTATCATCAAGACAACAGACAGGAACTTGGCACTCCTCCTTGGACGTGCCCTCGATGCCCAGAAGTTCTTCCACGATGTCACGTACGACCACCGACTACGCGATAGTGCTGCGGAACTGTATCAATTCCGCACGACACTGAGCCCATTCGTCAGCGGAGAGCTGGCCGCAGCGAATAATAACAACGATCACAACGGAGATGGAGACGATGAGGCGAAGAGTCCCGAGCAGGAGTATAAAGCAGAGATTACGCGTGGTGTGTCTCTCGGTCACGGATCGTCTGATTCCCATGAGAAAGATGTGTCACCTGCTACTGGGACTGCCGAACCCATGGGACGGCAAGGTTCCGAATCAATGGACGAAGTTCCTCTCCCGACTGGGGTATTCACGCTTCTAACGGATTGTTATTCGCCAACGTGTTCGAGGGATCAGCTTTGTTATAGTATTGCATGTCCCCGAAGGTTGGAACAACAAGCGAGGTTGAACATGAAGCCTCAGCCTGGTCTCAAGAAGCAGATTTCGAAGGAGTCCTTGGGCGACCTCGTGGTGCGTGTTGTTATCTTGCTGGACGGGTTGTTATTTATTCCCCGTACTCGTTCAGGAACCCGGGACACTTTGGATACATTCCGTGCCACAGGAAGTTGTAAATAGCGTATCAGATACCGAGAAGAAGCGGCAAGAAGCTATCAACGAAGTGATCTACACGGAGCGGGACTTCGTGCGGGATATGGAGTACCTTCGAGATGTACGTCATTACTCTTCTAATATTCTTATTTTTTCTCTCTCATTTCCCGTACCCTCGCCCCTTTCTATTCCACACTTGTCCTCTCGCCGACAGGTATGGATCGGAAACCTCAAAGACAACGATATCATATCTGCCGATCGCCGTACCGACTTCATCCAACAAGTCTTTTGGAACATACACGACATCATCGCGGTAAATACACGTCTCCGCGATGCACTGAACAAACGCCAAAAGGCATATGCCGTCGTCGAGCGCATTGGGGACATCTTTATTGACATTGTCCCCCATTTTGGACCCTTCGTGTCGTACGGGGCGCATCAGCTTTATGGGAAATACGAGTTTGAGAAGGAAAAAAGTTCCAATCCGGCGTTTGCGGCTTTTGTGGAGGTGCGTTATGGTGTCTCCTTGTCGTTGTGGTCTGCCCGTACCGCCGGCGGGAGGGATCTGGAGTCTTGTGTGTGTGATAATTGACACGTGTGAATTCGTGCAGACCACGGAACGGCTTCCCGAATCCCGCAAGCTGGAGCTGAACGGGTATCTCACGAAACCGACGACTCGTCTAGCACGGTACCCGCTCCTACTAGAAGCCGTGATTAAACATACATCGGAGGACAATGCCGATAAGCAAACGCTCACACAGGTGGTATCTATGGTCCGCGAGTTTCTCCGCAAGGTCAATGTGGAGACAGGAAAGACGGAGAATAGGTTTAATTTGATGCAGTTGGATCAGCAGTTGGTGTTTAGACCTGGCGAGCACGTGGTGAGTATTTATGTATATATGTATATGACGTTGTGTTATGTCGGTGTTGGTGGTGCCGGGAGTGGGTGGGGTTGGTGGGTTTGGGTTGGCTGATGCTTTGGTTTGCCAGGACCTTCGCTTGCAAGATCCTCAGAGGGAGCTGGTCTACAAAGGTTCGCTGAATAAGAGGGGGGGTCAAGGCGACAACGGTGATCTGCTGGTTTACCTCTTCGATCACGCACTCTTGATGGTCAAGCAGAAAAGCAAGCACGAGCAGTACAAGGTTCACCGACGCGTGAGTTCCTTTCCTACGAGACATTGCCTGGTGGGAAGTGTCCCTACGTCGCTGATGCGCACGTTCTTTCGCAGCCGATTCCGCTGGATCTTCTTTTTATCTCCGTACCCGAGGAAAATGCACAGGGGAACAACCGTCCTGCTAACCGACAGCCGCGCACGTTGACGAAGCGAAATTCCTTTAACCGTGGTGCCCCCTACGCACCCGCGATCCCGGTCCGCGTAGATGGCAAAGGCGGGCTTGCGATCACGTTCATCCATCTTGGCCGCAAATACTACCAACTGACGCTATGGGCGAGTACGATCGTGAGTCACCGGAAATGGGTCGAAAATATTACGAAGCAGCAGGAGCTGTTGAAGGAGAGGAGTACGGTATTTGAGACGGTGACGGTTTCGGAGGGTTTCTTTACGGGTGTGAATAAGGTGACGTGTGCGGCTCCATTTGGTGCGTTCGTTTTTACCCCGGTGTGTATACCGACAAGGTAGTTGATTTATTTTGGTGGTATGTGGTGTAGGAGGCGGCAGACATATCGTGTATGGGACGGACGATGGCGTTTATCTAACCGACTTGCGGGAACCAAATAGGGATCCTGTCAAAGTACTGGCATTGCTGGACGTCTCGCAAGTGGACGTTCTCGAAGACTATCAGCTTCTCATCGTGCTTTCGGGTGCGCAACATCGATCGATTCATTCATGGCACAGAAACTGATGCACGCGCGCTCTTTCACTTACAGAGCGACAAGTGGTCACCTTCCCATTGGACGCCTTGGATCCAAAGGACCCTACGGCTGGCCTGAGACGCGCGAAACGAATATCTTCACACACGTCGTTTTTCAAAGCTGGTATTTGTCTCGGCAAGGTGTTGGTATGTGTCGTCAAGTCTAGTCCACTCTCGAGTACGATCAAGACACTCGAACCGATCGACCAAAATGTCCGCGGACGGAGTAAACCGACGTTCCGGAAACTCCTACAAGGCGGGAATGATACCTTAAAACTGTTCAGGGTATGCTTGACTGCAGTTTTCCTTTGTGGATTTCTTTTTTGATTATTATTAGGAATTTTATATCCCTGTGGAGTCGAGTTCAATACACTTCCTCAAGACTAAGCTATGTGTTGGGTGCTCCAAAGGCTTCGAGATCGTAGACCTCGAGAGCTTGGATACTCAAGGCCTTCTCGACCCCGCCGATGCCTCGCTCGAATTCGTGAGGAAGAAAGAAAACTTGCGACCGATGGCCATCTATCGCATCGACAATGAGTTTCTGTTGTGTTATGATGGTGAGCTTGACCTTTCACGTTGTGGGTTGCGACCGCTGGTTGAAACCGTAATTAGATTTTGCGTTTTATGTCAACAAAAATGGGTGGCGGTCAAGGCAAGAATTTATGGTTCATTGGGAAGGGTCGCCAACCGGTTTCGGTGAGTCTTGAAACCTCGAGGGTTTTTCCACCGCTGACAGGTGGTGGGGCACAGCGCTGCATTATCCTTATGTCCTTGCCTTTGAGCCGATGTTCGTCGAGGTCCGGCATGTGGAAACTGGAGTTATGTCGCAAGTCATCCAGGGGAACAACCTTCGTCTTTTGTTCGCAGAAACACCACCATCAACGTCACACACTGCCAACCTACACCAAAATACTTTCTACCCTACACAACAGCAAGGATATAATCCATATCAATCGCCGCCAGCGTCCATGTACGGTCGATCTCCGTCCATGTCAGGATATGGACCTCCTGCTGTCCCGCCACAGCCACCTACAATGTACCCCGCACCTCAGTACCCCATGAGGACGATGATGCCAAGTTGCCGGGATGAGATTCTGATGGTGTCTGATGATCGTGTGTTGACGTTGCGATTAGCGAATGGTCAAGGATTCCATGTCACCTCGGACGCTGCATCTACGGCATCGAGATGAGATGGGATGAGATGGCAGAGAGAAATTTCGCTTGTTTTTCTGTGTGTATAACGACGATGGAGTGTTGTTGTCTCTGCTGCTGACGGAGATGTTTGTTTGCGTAATTGTTCTTTTGTTCTTTCTTTTTCTCTTTTACTCGCAACGCGTGCGGGCCTGTCTGACCTGCGGATGGTGTAGTTATAATATGAAGGTGTTGAGTATCTCCCATAATCCAATACTATCGAGCGTTAACAGCCTGGGGTGTACTTACTGGTCCATCGCATCGGGAATAAGTCATAGGAGCCGGCTTTATTCTACAGCAGAACGTCATTAAATTGCCACCAGTATGATAGTATAGCCTATCATTTGCAGCTTGGCAAAGCGAGGAAAGATATCATACCTGCGGACGGCCATCAGGTAACGCATTACAATAAACATATATGTAAGAGACTTGCATCGGGAGTACTACGTGATCAGAGACTGACGTAGTGGATATACGACCGCCTGATGAAATGAGTTGCGGCCAAGGCTAAGTGAGGTCGATGACTTCTCCATGAACGACGGGGTGGGTCTCTGTATGCTCCCTCTTGATGCGTTTAGGCTTCTGGTCTTCCACTCCATCAGAGACTTGACTACGCAGGCGTTTCAGCTCGTTCTAGGATGATCATAATCACTCTCCACTCATTCCAAGGGTGTGAATTCCACCAACCTCGAGGTGTATTATCCTTTCTAACACCACACTTTGGGTTTCCGTTTGTGTGCCAGAAGAGTTCCCAGAAAGGGTGTCAGTAGGGATGACGGGAGTTGGCCGTGGTGCAATGCCATTTGCCTGCAGAATCCCTGAAAGTAGACTGAGCAAATGACATCTAGTAAGAATGATTAAGTGCATACCAATTGGTCTGTATTTAAAGACAAATTCAAGGGGAGGGCTCCGGTTAGGCGTAAAATCCACCAGGTTGTAGACGCGACTTTCCCGCTCTGGCCCAAACCTGGCGGTCATATCAAAAAGGTATGTGCGTGACCGCGGGTATAAGTAGTGTGTCTTACCCAACACAATGGGTCGTCAGTTTTTTCACGGATTTCTCGTGGTAAACATTCGCGTCAGTGGTCAACCCTGAATCTGTCCCCAGTGTGCCTTTTTTTATATTTTCTCGATTAATCCTTCCACGATATATACGCAGTGTAATTTCCCCTAACTGATTTGATACGGACTTCCCTAAGAGGGCTTCATCATCTTAGCCAGGAATTAGACACTCGAAAATTTGGGGCAGAGAAACACGTGTACCGGTCAGCTGAAGATCACAGAACATTAGATCTCTCTCCTTCGTGCCCAGATGTAGCGTCGAGAAATCTCCTCTGTGGTTGCGACCCTTCGAAAGAATGAGGCAACTACATATTATGCTATCCACGGTTAACTCCCCTCTGCTGTCCAGACGTTTCATGGAATGACACTCCCATGTTACAGAAAACTTCTGTGCCAGTGAAAGATCAGTGGAACTCCGAGACAACGCTTGTATCTGCGCATGCATACTACATACCTTGCCAGCCTCCGAGGCGATCCAACACGTCACCTGCTTTCCACCGTTGCTTATGGTAACCTCATATTCTTCCAACTCTTTCCCCTCAACCACAACATGTGCAGAGAAGTCTCCAAGACGCATGGAGTGGGGAAATGGTTAATTACAAGATTCTGGGTCAGCTCTAGCGAACAAGGCACGTCGCGCCACGCACGTGACGACATGAATTTAGCTTCAAAGCTCTCGAACGCCTCGATAAGTTCGGGCCGAATGCCCCAAGAATGCCCGCATCATCCGCGACGACTTTGCGCCATTTCAGTCTCTTGGAACCACGAGCGGCTGACCGTGGAAGTGAGTGTGCGTACCGTGATGACAAAGGCGATTCTGACTCTTGGTAGGCAGCGAGAGGCGTGGCATGGGTTTGAATTGTTCCCGAGTTTCTGGTCGTGTTGAAGATTTTCCGGAGACGAGTACTTGACTACATATCACGCTACGTATAAGTCTGAGGTCTGCTACAGGACTCTTGGCTACCAGTACTCGTGGTTTTTGTTCAGACATAATTTAGGTCAATGAAGGTGTGATTTGTTGTCCGGCGCGGTGTGCATGTGATTTTGGACGACGAGCCAGATTATGGTATAGTTCCTTACATAGGGGTAGAGGGGTCTTAACTCCCTAATTGCGTACCCTTGGGTCCTATAAAATGGAGATGTCGACTTATGCTCTCTCACTTAGTGGTAAGTCCTTTAGCGTTGTCCTGTTGTCTCGTACTCACCTTCTTGTTCAACTTTCCCTCCTTCCAGTGGTTGACACAGGAGTTTCGTATGAATTTCTCGACTTGTGCTTCGACATGGCGAGGAAATTCCCTGCCTATCCTACCATCGCTACAGGTTCCAAGTCTGGCTTTATCTCCACAGACAACAGTCCCCCTACTTCGGCCGAGGACGCTGATGTTGATCCGGAGGCAACGACGTATTACTGCGGCTTGCCATCGAAACCCACCTTGGTCTTTCGTACGAGGCCCCCGTCGGAAAAGCTAACTGGCCCTGAGACATACCTCGTGAAGAGGGAGATCAGGCCAGTCTTCGACGACAAGTTTGCGGCCGTATGGGAAGAGATGGGTACACGCATATATGAGTACCTGGACTCTGCTACAATCAGGTGGACAACAATCGACGTTGTCCGCTTCGCCGAACCCGGAAAGCATGTCGGTCCCATCGTTCTATGGGTCGGTGTCAGGCCTGGGTCTCTCTCCCGCAAGCTCGCACAGGTCGCAGCCCTTGCCTGTGAGAAAATTCTCCTTTCATTTCAGATCGTCGGTGTCGAGATAGCGTTTCGTGAGTCGGTCTTCAGGCGGTCCAGCTCTAAGCTCCTAAACTACGTCGCCACTATAAACCCAACTGCCAGCATTCGCAGTCCTCTCACCGCGGCACTCGGTCTCTGCATTGCATCCCTCCCCACTCAGTATGCTGAGGGCACTGGAGCTCTCTACCTCTCCACAGGCCACCACAGCGAGACGGTCTATGTTCTCACTGCGCGCCATGTTGTCTTCCCACCCAAGGATGTACAGAACAAGCTCTATCACCGTACGCAGAACGATCAGTGTCCTGTTGAAGTCATACTCTCTGGTCCCGAGGCCTTCCAGGGCATACTCACGTCTGCCATGGTCAAGATCACTAATGACACGGTCATGGTAGACCAGTACCAGAAGCAGCTTCACAAACTGCAGCAGAGGGAGGCGAGCCCGGACGCGGATGGCATCGAGGCAGAACGGGCAGTAGTCGAGTCCAGTTTGAGGGTGGCGAAAGCATCAATCAAGGAGATCAACAAGTTCCACAGCAATGTCACCAAGGTCTGGAGCCAGGAGAAGCACCGTGTCATCGGCCACGTCCTGTATGCTCCTCCTATTACTGTTGGTGCCAGCACCAAGCGCTACACTGAGGACTGGGCCTTGATCGAGCTTGACCGCAACAAGATCAACTGGGCCAACTTCAGGGGCAATGTGATCGACTTGGGTACGCTTTAGTCTATTTTATTAAGTCCGTCGATTCTAACCACTATATCCAGGGACGGAGATCACGCCAGGCAAATTTACGTCAATGATGAACCCTGACCAGACGGCTCCCTCTACATTTGAATATCCCCATGACCGCCTCTTTCCGATTCAGGGCATCGTCCCGGAAGACGAGCTGGCCAGCCCGAAAATGCGCGAGGCAGATGGTGAACCATGCATCCCTCTGTTCAAGAACGGTGGCAAGACGAACACGACCATTGGCCGTGGCACCGGCATCAAATCATTCGTGCGCGACTACTCTTTGGATGGCACTGCGCAAACGTCGATGGAGTTTGCGATTCTTGCATATGACAAGTCCGCCGCGTTCTCCGACCGTGGTGACTCTGGTGCCGTTATCGTCGACGGCCAGGGACGAGTTGCGGCCCTCCTTATTGGTGGATCTGGCCAAGCGGACTATACCGATATTACCTACGGAACTCCCTTCGAATGGCTCTTAGAGCGTATCAAGGCCAAGTTCCCTAACATCCATCTCTACCCGACCATGGCTTAGGCATTGCGATGTCGATCTACGTTCGTTTCGTTTCGTTTCTTTCCCTTTTTTTTTCGTACAACTAACGGCCTTTACTAGCGGCGTAGGCGCCAAACTCGTAGACTTGTTTAGGTTCGTGTCATTTATTTCCTCTCCTCCCTTTGCGCATCTGACAGCCTGAAGGTCCAGGTCCCAGACGGCTTGATACGATTAGCTGAACTGCCGTGCAACCTCACAACTTTTGAGGGGCAGCCACTAAGCATGTGTGGACATCCGATTATCCTCGTACGGTAGCATCTTGTTTGCTCTCGCAACGTAATCGCATACTACTTATCTCCTCCCCCAAGATAACTTGTACGAATATTGTAAACCTCCTTCCCCACTCCCGTACCCCTTTCGATAATTGTACCAACATTGTATGTCCAATCAACAATGGTGAATTGGTGTTTCCCTTACACGCATGCGATACAGTAGAGTTTGACGGCTAGGTAGGATTGACTTCGGCACGCAGTGCTCGAAGTTTCGTTCGCTGACGCAAGAAATATCCGGACAGAAGTCATTGGGGCCTTGAAAGTATCCTTGGATTCAATTTGCTAGATGTTGGAGGACCATGTCTTCTATAATAGGGTGAATCAGCATCCCCAACCTCCTACGGTTGTGGACAGACAAACACGACAATTTCAATCATTTAATTCTCTTTCCTTCGCGCCGAGAGATATCACCAAGAAAGTTATACTGACCAGGCATAAATACTTGAAAAAGATGGAGTTAATACATCTTTTGCTATCAATATTCGATTCCGGGATGAGTACAGCACACACTTGTACTGTGAACACAGTGATGAATCTTCGTGGAGGAGTGCCTCTAACCTTCTGCGTTGTTCAATTGGCATGACCTTTCGACGGTGTATTTATATTAATACAAAGGTATCCCCATAATCCAATATCGAACCTATCACGTCGTATAAAAGTTGAGGTTTACTGCTCACTGAGATCGTCTGGTGTCAGCTTCAGCTTCCCACCGTATCCCATGCATCCCACAGCCGACACGGATCTCAAGGGGCGAAGGATTCAGCCGGTGACACGACAGGCCCCACTGCAGACCAAAACGAGACTTGGGGGAGGGTACCAAGAGGAGGCTAAGGTATCCCATTATGTCGATTCGCCAGAAATACTTTCGCTCTGTGGTATAAACGGACCGAGAGGAGGCCGTTCAGGAGATGATAAACTTACTAGGTCGTGTATGAGTAGTGAATCTTTGCACTTCGGTCTTGGACGTACACACCGTTGCGATGCTACGCCTTTTAGTTACGGCTCAAGGCTAAGTGAGGTCGATGACTTCTCCATGAACGACGGGGTGCCCCTCTATAGGCTCCCTTTTGATGCGTTTGGGCTTCTGGTCTCCCACTTCACCAAGGACTTGACTACGCAAGCGTTTCAGTTCGTTCTAGGTGGTCGTTATTACTCTCCACAAGTTCATTCCAAGACTTTGAACCGCACCGACCTCCAGGAGGGCTATCTTTTCTAACACCGCACTTTGGGTTTCTGTTTGTGCGCCAGAAGGGTGGTCAGAAAGGGCGATAGGGACGGCAAGAGCCGGAGTGGGCCGTGGTGCAATGCCATTTGCCTGCAGAATCACTGGAAGTAAACTGAATATACGACGTCTTCATAATGGAAACTGATTGGAAACACACCGATTGGCCTGTACTTGAAGACGAATTTGAGGGGAGGGTCCCGGTTACGCGCAAACTTCACTAGCTCGTAGTCACTATTTTCCCGCTCTGGTCCAAAGCTGGGGAGTCATGTTAACAAGACGTGGGCGCACATACATAAGTAACCAGTCTTACCCAACACAATGGGTCGTCAGCTTTTTCACGGTTTTCTCATGGTAAATGTTTGTGTCACTCGTCAGCCCCACGTCTGTCGCTGGCGTATCTTCATCTTCACTTTCTTCACTTTCTTCACTTTCTTCACTTTCTCTACTTTCTTGGCCCATGACTCCACCAACAATGCGCAATGTAATGTCCCCTAGGTGACTTGAAGCAGGCTTCCCCACTAGAATTTCGTCGTCTTAGCTGCTAATCAGACTCGAAGATTTGAAACAGAGAAACGTACGTACCAGTCAGCTGAAGGTTACAGAACATCAGTTCTCTCTCTTTCGCATCACCGAGAAATATCGCCGCGAAAGTTATACTGTCCGAGCTTGAATCCTTGGCAAAAATGAAGGTGTCACATCTTTTGCCATCCACGGTTAAAACCCCTTTGCTGTCTAGATGTTTTGGAGTGGCCGAATGGCGTTTCCACTTTACAGAAAACTTCTGCACCAGTGAAAGATCAATCGAACACTTAAAAAAAGCTTATGTCTACGCATGCGTGCATGCATACCTTTCCAGCCTCCGAGGCGATCCAACATGTCGCTTGTGTTCCGCTGCTGTTCACGGTAACTTCATATTCTTTTAACTCACTGCCATCAACCACAACATGTGCGGAGAAGTTTCCAAGGCGCATGAAATAGAAAAAACAATAATGTTCAAGGTATAGTGAAGTGGGTTTTGGGTTAGCTCGACCGGGCCAGGGCGTTTGAGCTAAAGTCGTGTTCCGCGCCACAAGCGTGCGTGTGGCGGGACCAGCCGATATGGACAGTTGATACAGGGAGTGATATTATCTATGGCTCCTCCCTACGTGCACGTTCTTACCGACAGTGAGTTCCGAATGGCAGAAGGAAACAGGAGGCACGGCTATCCCATGAAATAGTCAGGCAAGACAGTTAGTGAAAGGACTATCAAAACCTTCAATTCTGGAATGGGTACAGCACATAATTGTACTGCGAACAGTGACATGTCTTCGTGAATTTGCGTTGTTCAATTCGTGACTCTATAGCGATATCTGACAAAGCTTACGCAGGATTATTATTCCCCGACGAGACCCTAAGGTATCTCATTATGTTGAACCACCCACAATACTTTACGCAGCGCGATAAACAGGCCGGGGGGAAGAGACCGCTCAGAACACGATAAGTCCAAGACCCGCAGAACTGTATGAGTGGTGAATTTGTGCAGTGAGTCCAATCGAAGAACTGGATATTATGCTACTTGGCTATGTAAGTGGGCGCACCGTACGTAGTGGATGCAAGTCTACAATAACTGGATGGGCGGAAGGTGTTGAACGACGAACAGGACGATGGAGTGGAAGAGGATGAAACGGGTAGGCTAAAGATATGCCCGTGCAGATCTACGCGCCATCTGTTTTGCGGGGAAAAAGAAAAACGGATGAGATGGAAATAGAAGGGAAGTGAAAAGACAGATTTGAGACCCACCTCGACAACCTTCCATCCGCCTGTCAACTCGTCTGAGATCTCCTCTGCAACGCGGGTTAGCACAGCAGCGTATACGCATTGCTCGACGCGATTTTCAGCGCCAATGACGATTTCACGGGAGACTGGATTCCGGAAGAGGAGCATTTCTTGTGTCGAAAACGTCACCACAAACACAGGAATTTCGTTCTCCAGAATTTTGGCATCGGAGACCTGGTGATAAATAATTACGACATCATAAAACAAACAGGAGTGAGGGACGTACGTCAACTTGACGGATATCCAAGACCTTGCTATCGCTGATGAGTCCCTGACGAAGGTATTGTTCCATCGTTGCCCACAGCACATTATAAGTCTGTTCACCAGATGAATGGTGCATCCTTATATCGAATAGTTTGACCCACCGCCTCAGAACACCATTTCGTTAATGCCTCTTTGTCTGCGCTGAGATATGCATCTACAACTTCGGGAACGATATACTCTCTCAGCTCCCTCTCGAACGCCTCTCTCGAGAAGTGCGGGTCGAGTGCTCTCATCATCCGCGTCACTTGTGCTACTTCAGTCTCTTCGAACCATGAGCCGATCGTAGAAGTGACCGAGCGTATCGGGGTAATCAGAGGTGATTCTGATTCTTGGTAGGCAGCGCGGAGGGACGAGAGCTGTTGCATGAGCGGATTCGTGGATTTGAATTGCTCCCAAGCTTCTTGTCGCGGTGAAGGTTTCACGGAGACAAGTGCTTGACCGGCTCTGTGTTACCCCGTACGCACGAATAGTAAATCAAGTATTCTCAATTAACACAACACGAAAGGAGACATACTCTGTATTTTCAACGACGCGTCTACCAGCAAGCCCGGCCTTCTCAAGGCGTCTCTGTCGACGTTTGCGCCTGGCTTCTTTGCTCTCAAACCCAGCGTGTTTGGCGGAACCCGAGTCGTCGAGTGCATCGACGAGAGTTTCTGCGAGTGTTTTGTAGGCGGCAGTATTCCGAATGGGTTCTGTAGTTTGAGCGATAGTGCTAGATAGTGAAGACGTCGCACGGGAGATCTATATTTAAGTATCGCAAGAAAATATGATTGACACGTAGAAATTAGAGTGTGGTGAGGGGGTACGAACCGCTCGCATGATCTCACTCTCCTCCATCGTCTTGAGTGCCTCAGAGACTGCATCGCCAACTTTAATACCGGCTTTCTTAAGTTCCTCTGCAGCCGCTCTCAGACGAGGGTTCTCTTTAATGCTCGACGTCAACTACAACATACCGATCACATGATTTAACATTCCGCATGTCATAGAACGAGGAAAGAAAGGCATACCCTGGCACGCTCGTACATATCCCTTGCACGCTTCATCGCCTCCGAGTCCTGCAGCTTGTCCACGTCTCCTTGGAGCTGCTTGACGTTGTCTTGCAACTCGCGATTCTTGCGCAGTTCCTCTCGCAGGACTTCCACGAATGTCTGGAACGGGGACTTGGGAACTTCGTTCTGACGTCGACACGAAGCGTGAAACGAGCGGGATCCGGCAGGAAACGACGAGCACGAGTGCTGCGGTGCTGGGGGTATCCGGAACGGCGGCGGGAAAGCCTTGGACGACAGCCGGGCTGGCATGCGCGCATGCTGGGCGACGACGAAGCTACGCAGGTGACGGGGCAGCATCCTGGCTTTTCAAGACTAACTGCCTGTCAAAAAAAGTCACATCCGGAAAGAAATTATCGGTGGTCACGTGACGACCCGACGCACTCGAAAATTTCATTTCCGAAATGGTTGGCACTTTCAAGACAAATCACAGATGGGCCAGTCGCAGTCTGCATCGTCGCCACCGTCAACGACACCGCCAGCATCATGTCCAATGCACCAGTCGACCTCTTCGAATTCAGTTTCGGGCTGTCCGATGCACCAGTCCAACCCTGCTTCAAATCCATCGACTTCCGGGTGTCCAGTACAACATGCTTCTGCACCAAAAGCTAGCGGAGGGTGTCCAGTTGAACATTCTTCGACAGGAATCAACCCTCTCAACCAGATGCCGTCGCTACCACAGACTCCACTCGATCCTCATTCTCAGTCAGCTCCACTTCCGACCGATCGGACTCTCTCATCGATACCCCGCGGCACGGAGGACGGGAAGACGCAAACATGGGAATACCCGTCTCCTCAACAATTTTACAATGCTCTCGTAAGGAAAGGATGGGAGACACCTACAGAACATGTCGAGGTGATGGTAGACATACATAACTTCTTGAACGAGCGTGCTTGGAATGAGGTGTTGAGGTGGGAAAGGCGTGTCGCTCAGTTCGTGGTTTAGTCGATTTCGTGCGCGTATATGGGTGATCGACTGATCTGGACAGGCCTGGCGACGAACAACCACACTTGGCAAGGTTCAAGGGGCGGCCGGGAGAAATGTCGCCGAAGGCGCAGTTTTGGATGTTCATGGGGTGGTTGCTACCCACAAGATTCAAGTACGCAAGCTCCACTCCGGTGTTTCTCTGTCTCTGTCTCTGACGACGTTCCGCAGTACCGAGCCACCATTCGATCGGCACGATTGGGTCGTTCGTCGACCTCGGACGGGCGAAGAGGTGCGGTATGTCATCGACTACTATTCTGCCCCACCTACTCCAGATGGTGAGCCTGTTTTTGCTCTCGACGTGCGTCCTGCCCTGGACAGTTTCGAGAGCGCCCGCGAGCGCGTGTCTGTTGGGATGAGCGATATCTGGGAAACCATGCGAGAGCGTGGTTGGGGGAACAACCGAAGTTAGACCTCTTGCTACTACCAATGTTATGTTCCAGATCACCGCAACTCTTCTCAGTATTGTGCTCGAATGTTCTGGTGCAGGAGCAGTATCGTGTGGTTTGGCTCAGGTAAGTGTGCGAGAGTAGAAGGGAGTGGATGCTCCCAATAGGTATCCATGCGTAAATCACACAGTAAGCCGTTCATTTCATGTCCGTAGTGTGCCTCGCGGGAGATCTCGCTCACCAGTTTATAACTCGCGGCGCCGACCGGTAAAGCCCTTCATTGATAAAAATTAGCGCGCATCCTACGCCCCGGGAGGGTCGTGATTGCTAACCGTCATAACAGATTGCTGGATTGCCTTATGCGTAGTTAAACAATTGCATCCCTTCAAGCCGGCGACACCCTCCAAGTCTTCGATCTGCCCAAACAATGAACCCTGCGTACACTGGCCAGGACGTATGGCACGCTTCACGAACCAACGACGGACAGCATTTGGCAGGCACTCTCTGACGCTATGTTCCTCGTTGATGCGAAGTTGTCTTGTGCCCAATATGCCAATGATCGATTGAATGAGCGCATCTTGCTGCTACCTGATGGTTGGACTGCCGTCATCTCTAGCAATTCATCGTTCGGCGGTCCGTTGTCTAGCAAAACACCTGACTATCGCGTAAATTTTAAGCTACAGTTTTTCCTTTTAATCCAAATGGATATGATCTGAGACTTCCAGAATTTCTGGATTTACAGGCGGTGTCCGAGCGTCAAGTGCAGCTACTTGTGGCATCACAGATAGCAAGGAGAGCATCAACATACCTCGTATTCGTCGTATGAGGGCACGTCTCCCTGTCCTTTGTTTGGACCTGGTATATCGATTATATCCCACCCTCCTCTACTTAAACCCACTTCCGGGAGCAACCCTGAGCTTATGACGGAAGCTTCACATTGCGTAGGCTCCCCGCGGATACATACGACAACTGTGGGAAATTCGCGGAAGGCTTGTTGAAATTCCAGGACCTGTGCGTGAAGTCCCGCTTCGCTGAAGTGACGATGGTTCACGGGGCGGGGCGTTGGCCCTTTCACGTCTTACTCGAACTTGACGGAGTGGTTCAACAGCAGGCCCACCGTTTCCAAACGATTCAACTTCATCGGACTCGATCCTAACGAGTCCCCATTCAACCATTCCGAGGTGCCCCTTGTATTTACTCGCCAGGATATCCATATGCGGAATATCGTCGTCTGGAAAGACAGCACTGTGTGGCTTTGTGATTGTGAGCAGGCTGGCTTCTGTCCGGAGTACTTTAAATATGTCGGTACGGTGGAATACGACAGAACCCCTTGGCTGTGGAGATTCTTTATACCTTTCATTGCCGGTTTTCATTCCATTAGGTATCGACATTTGTATCGGCCGGGAGGGCGGTTTCTATTGGTGCATATATGAAATGAAACATTTTGTGGGGACAGGCACACGCTCGTCTTTTGGAATAGGGTGCCAGCAGCTCCGCCTGTCATGCTCACGCACCATGCAGCATCACTGTCTTCAAGTCAACGACATTCTCCGAGTCTTCGGTCTCGCCAACGGACGAACCCTCCGTACACTAACCAGGACGTCTCAGACCGGCGATGGACGACCCATCTGGCAGGTATTCTGTGGCTTTATTCCAAGGCTGTCGTACATGGAATATACCGAAAATTGATTGAATGAACACATCTCACTGCTGCTGATCGGTAGGACCAATGACATACCTGTTAGTAATTCATCGCTTGCCCACTGAGTACAGTCCGTCGTTCAGCAAACCACCCAACGAGTGTGCAAGTTTTATACTGGAGCTGACTCTAATATTTCCTGGCTCGATTCAAGGTGGATACGATTCGAGAGCTCTATATTTTCTTTGCAGTCCACCCGGTGCGGATTTTCTTTTCCTGAATCTACCGAGGTTTGCTGTGCGGTTGAGCTGAATGCAGATGCTTTTGGCATCACGGATGGTCGGGAGAGCATTATCACACCTTGCATTTGTTGTCTGAGAGCATGTTTTGCACCCTTTATTTGAACCTGGTGTACGGATTTCGTCCTACCCTCTCCCATTTATATGGCAACTTATGTGCCCGGGAGCAACCCATCTCGCGCCTCATTCGAGTCGAAGGACATCCTAGGGCGCGCCCTCATTCCAGATTACGGCTTGCGAAGTTGTAGTTGTCTTCTGAGAAGATCTGTGGGATTTTTCTGAATTGCAACTCGATGAACGACGACTCAAACTTTTCATGGGTTGCCACTCGACTCGTCGAGGGGTGGCTGGACCAGGGAATGTGTGGACGGTGAAGGACTTGGGGTTGGCGAACTGCTGGGAGGGCGTCGAGGACAACCCCGCCTTATTCAGGCCCTTCCTGCCATATTAATATGCATCTATCACGTCACTCGTGCCTACCAATGGGATAGTTACATACAAGTGGAGCTCAGACTCACGACTCAAAGTTCTCATTCACGTCTCTCACCACGTCCTGCAATAAGGTTGAGTTGTAATTACAATTGCAGTCGGGTCGAATGTTGGATCAACATAAATCTGCAAAGTACTGAAACAGGCCATGGGCAATGTCTGATCCAATGCGCTCATTGCCTGAAGCCTGCCGCTCCTTCCCTCATCCGACTAAGTTGCTCCTCCAATCGTGCTTGCTTCGCTAGAGCTTCTGTCATAGCCCGATCCCGTGCCGCTAAAGCTTCTGCCATAGCCTGATTCTGTTCTGCAGCTTGTGCTAAAGCCCGATTCTGTTCTGCAGCTTGCGCTAAAGCCCGATCTCGTTCTACCATAGCCCGACTCTGCGCTGCCAAAGCTTGATCACGCTCTTCCACGATCTGCATTTGGATTCACATCAGGTTTGCATAGAAAAAGAGAACATATACGTACCTTCAGCCCAGCTCGTCGTTTTCGTTCAGCTTCCTCCAGTAAACAAGTGTTTCTTGCACGATATTCAGCACAAACCGCTTCTACACTCTCAGCAGTTGGTATCGCCACACCACGCCATCTCCCCGCTCGACCCGACTGGATATCTTCCCTCGCGTGCGGAAATAGGCGCTTGAGTGCCTTAAAAACCGTCTCGGAGAACCAGTAACACTGGCTTTCCATCAAATTGTATACCAGTATGTGATTCGATGTCACAGCGAGCAGCGTCGACAATTCATGGGCAGATGGTCGAACACTGCCTTTGGGGAACGTCAGCGTACGAAGACAAATTGCGGTACATTTCACGGCTAATTTAATGGCACCTGGACTGCCGAACGCCGCGGAATACACGACGTCATCCGCTTCAATGGATGGTTTACTTGAACCTAATGAAGACAAAATGTTACCGTTGTGACCTGGTGCGGGGGAGTCCGCAGAAGGGGTAACATTCGCAGGAGAGGCGGGGATCACAACCGCTGGGGAGTTTTCAGTAGCAGTGGGGTCCGCGAAAGTGGGAGGGTTCGCAGTAACGGTAGTGTCTGTAGGGGCATCCATATTGTCGTCAGTGATTTAAATGAACACAGAATGGCAGAGGTACTTCTATCTGAATTGGTACGATCTTTTCCCCGCTCAGCTACGACGGTTGACTTGTAGCGTCCATCCATAGACAGTATATCGAATTGAAGGAACTCATGTTGCACAGTAGAAGATTGCTTGTGCCAGCAGACCTTCTCAACGTAACATCGTGCAGCGTTATCGTCTCCTCGAATAACACGCTCCCACCAGCTGGTGGTGAAGTGGGACATCTGATCTTCGAATAGACCATCCACTGGAGTTCGGAATTGTGAAGCCATTCCAAGACTGGTGAGGAGTCTCAAAAAGAGGTGGTGTATTAAGGAGGGCATGACCGTGTCTTGAGAGGGGTCGACTTTATACTGTTTGATATCGGAAGGAGCTGGCCTGCGCGGAGAGAAAAAGTCAAGTTTGCCCATAAACCTACAGTCTACCGACACGTCCGAAAGGCAGGACGCGTGTAGATCGAATGTGATTACATAATAGAAGGGTACATGTATTAATACACCACAAAATCGACCCAGGCTGGTAAGTAATTCTGAGTGCGACTCGTGCAACCTGCCCTTCGATACAGCTGCACCGTGTCCGTAAGTGGTCCATGCGGTGATCGATCGACTGATTGACTGTACATCCATGGTAACTCAGTTGAGCTCTTACCAATCTCATACTTTTATACCCTTGTCTGCAGGCCAACGTTCGAGAAACGAAACCAAAAAAAGAACGGGAGGGTTCACCGGGGTCAGTCTTATGTACATGTATTCTAGTTCTTTTTCTGTGTGCACGTCATGACTCAACAAGACAGGCTCCGATCTTAAGGGCTTGTGAAATTGTACTCACAGAAGCATTGCCTTGCAGCCTCGAGGCCAATGCCCAGCGGCCCGCATCACTGCTGTATGTAGTGCCTTCCGAGGAGATCTTGCTGATAGATGTATGCGATAGGAAGTTATTTAGGGCCGCTATTATTGCCCGCAGCGGGCTAGAATAACGGCTCGATCCCATCAGAAAGCATGTCTTGCCACGGGTACAACGTATAAGATGTCGGCCAATGTAGCCAGAAAGGACGCGTGCCAATGCGATAAATTTACACGGACTAGACTACGAGGGACAGTTGTGCAGCATGTATGCCACGGAAGACAAGTGTGACGCCTACAATCCTGATGATCAAGAAGAGCCACTAAATAATAGAACTAGTCCTCAAGGTAAATACTTGAAATGTCTGCGAAGTTACAGGTAGTGATTCTGAAGCTTACGCTGGGGACCTGCAATAGGAAGGACTATATCGGGGGCCACAACCGTGAATTTCAAACATGTCAACTCGTACAGCAAGGAAAATGTGGCGAGTCAGTGTGATGCAGGGGATGTATCTACGGGGATCAATATCAAGAACATATTATCCTTGTCAGGGAGATGTCGCCCTCAAACGTGTACTTGAAACATGTTCGGCCAGTCTAGGCTGAGGTACCCACGTTACCAATGTTGCCATCTCTCGATTGGAGAATCTAACGACAACATCTGCTCGCCGGCCATCCGAGATTCAACTGGACTCAGGTGATAAGAATCGTGACTCACCTAGGACGGTGGTGATTCCTAAGAGTAGTGGTGACCGCCACACACTCATGTTCGTAGGCAATGCGTGCATGTATGGTGAATGCTACTCGAGTGCGGCAAGGACAGCACAAAACTATGCATCGTAAAGAGGGAAAGCAAAGAACGGAGTTACTCTACCAATCTGTAAACCCTGTCAGTTTTCCATCCCAACCCCACCAGATCAACTCGTCTTGTTCATCGACGTCCACATCTGCATCTTCTCTATCGGTCCCTGATTGACCTTCCGACTCAATCCCCTTCACACCGCCCGGCGCTTTCGACTGGTATTCGCTCCCCGACCTACGTGCTCGAGCCCAAATACCCTCGACCCGGACATTTCCCTTCCGGTCTCGTTGCTTTCCCGCCGTCGTTCCGGTGGTTGTCGGAGGGGTTTTCGGTTCCTTACTGTCCGCAGATATATCCAAAAATGTGTCCAAGAAATCGTCCAAAGCCGGCGAAAACGATTGACGGGGTATCCATGCAGGATGTGTGAATCGACGGGGTGCGCGGATGAGGATATGGATGTTAGTGGGTGCTATGCACATGGAATAAATCAGCGCATGGGATGAGTACCTCGAAAGAGGCGAGAAAGAAACATACGCAGTTCGGCAGCAATTCCTTGACCTTGGACATCCTCTGCGCATGCCTTTGCAAGGGTGAACGAGAGGAGACGTTCGGCTGTACGGAGGAGGGTGTCGTCAGTCTCTTCGTGGCGTCGGGGGAGGGCCGCATGTTCTAGGGGTGGTGCTAGTGGTGGGGGTGGTGGAGACGAAGTGGGAGATGGAGATGGACTTCTGGAGGGTGGTGGCGGTTCTTCGCCTGAGCTGTCTTCTTCCCCATCTTCCGAAAAGGGTTGGTCCTCTGTACTCTCCTCGTCAGTCTCGTACGGAGATTCGGTAGAGTCATCTGTCTCTACGTCTTCTCCTTCCGACTCATGGTTGTCGGATTCCTCTGACTCGTCGTCGTGTTCCATGTGCGAGCACTCGATTGTCTTTGCTGACGTAGGGGAACAGGCGACGTCTCTTAACCCCCATACTTTGACCTCGAAGCCATCAATCCCCATAATAAGACGAGATTTTGCAGTGCCAATCGTGGGACCTAACACGATGGCTAGGAATACTTTATCAACATCTGTTTTTCTTGATATCTCAGCTGTATCTACGTGACATGCTTTGCGTCGGAGGGCAAGAGATGTCGACAAGGCGACGAAGGTGGTGTACAGATGCGAGGTGAGGGTGTCGAATGAATTAAGGAGTTGCTGTCGTTTCCTCGCAGCTCGAGAACGCGTCTATGCGTGTGGTGTGCTTGCCACTTAACTTTAGATGAAGCTGAACGAGGGGGAACTCACGTCTTTGTCTGGCATGCGTGCCAGTTGAGCGACAGGGCTGTAACTAGATATGAGGCTTGTAGGTCAGTGGATTCGAATGGAACTGACAAGGGTATCTGATTTTTGAGGAAGAGAACGTGGGCGAGGAAAGTCGTTGCGAGTCTTGCAGCGAGGTCGTGAGTGACCCTCTCCGTGTCCAGCGTCACCGTCGGGAAACAATCGGCCCGGTCTGTCTCCATCTTGCCGGTCATCCCCGTCGTTGCCGTGTTCGTCGCAGTCGCCGGTGTCGGCGTTGCCGCCTCTGCCAATGTCAGGACTCTCATAAAGGAGAGGACGCGGTGTGACAGCGTGACATACACGGTGTGACATGACGTGACAGTGATATTTCCGCTACTTGCTCACGGCCACAGCGATGCCGCCCAAGTCGAGCACGACAAAGCAAGCTGGTAAGGACTTGCGCTCTTTTTTTGCTGGTGGGGCACCGGGTTCTGCTCAGAAGCAATCGCAAAAGGTGTGTTTTGTTCCGTTGCGCGGTGTGGCCACTGGCCGGTTAATTTATCCTCCGCTACTCAAGTCAACCGCGGCAACAAAACCCGGACATGGGTCTGCCAAGGAAGACCCTATCGAATTAAGTGCGTATCACTGATTTCATAGGATCGCGGCTTACATACAGCCATACAGCTGACAATGGGGTCAATCCTTCCAAGGTCAAAGCCAGTACGAAAGCCGTCCAAGTACATCCCTCTCTTTCCCTCGTACAGCTTCCTACTCACACTCTGACTCCCTGATGCACTTTCAGCCAAAGAATATATCAATGACCAGGTCCGAGCAGGCGATGCTCGTCGACAGTGACGAAGAAGAACACGCTCCTATTGGACAACGTGCTTCCGCGTCCGCCCCCAGAACGACCCCGAAGGCAGCGTCGTCGAAACGAAAACGAGTGGTTTCGTCTGACGAAGATGACCATATGACGGAGAAGGAGGTCTCGCCTCCTCGAACGAAGAAAAAAGCCCAAGCGGCGTCGTCTTCGAGAAAGGTTGCAGCTGCTACTGGTAAGGTATCCGGTGGTGGGCGTCGACCATCAGCCCCGCGGCGTTCCAAAGCTGCAGGTGACGATTTTGTTGTAAGCGATGACGAGGACGAGGACGACGCGTTTGATGATGCGGAGGAGGAGGAGGAGGAGGAAGAGGTCCCAAAGAAGAAGAGAGTCAACAGGGCGAAGGTACCATCGGGAAAGACGAATCTTTCGCCAACAATGAATACTAAATCCCGTTCTAAGAAACCTCCTCCCCCAACAGAGGAGCAGAATGCAACTTCAAAGACCATTCCAGCTGCAACGGCCGAACCCGAACTCGCCGCAACGACCTCTAAATTTAAGTAAGTCTTGCCTTCTTTCTTTCAAGGTCCAAAATTATAGCGTGTTATGTCATTTAAAAACCTCATCTAGCTGGGCAGCTGCCAAAGCCGCCAAACTAGCGGGTCCGAAAGCTCCTGGATCAAAGCCTATCCCGGAACCGAAAACTCAAGACTGCCTTCTCGGTCTATCATTCGTATTTACTGGTGAATTAACTAGTTTTTCGAGACAGGAAGCCGTGGACCTTGCTAAACGTTTCGGGGGGTACGTTGTGTCTTCTCCTTTTGTTGTCTGCCTCTCCTTGTATCTGGCTCGTTTCTCAGCTGACACGCGGTTATTTGTTGGGTACAGACGTGTCACACTCCAACCCTCTTCTAAGACTTCGTACGTCGTGTTAGGCGAAGACGCAGGTCCCTCCAAGTTAGCAGCGATCAAGAAACATGGATTGCGGACGCTTTCGGAGGATGAGTTCCTCGAACTTATTGGGACGCGTGTGGGGCCGAGTGGGATGGAGGGTGGTGCGAGTGCGAAAGGCGCGGGACTGGATGAGAAGTTTAGGAAGAAGATGGAGCGGGAGCAGGAGGCAATTCGAAGTGCGGCGAGGGAGATGGAGAAAAGAGAGATCAAAGAGGCTAAGAAAGGTAAGGCACCAGGAGGACAACCTGGGAGGTGAGTTTTCTTCCCTTGAAATAACATGAACTCGTCGCACGCGAGGTGAGGGATGCTAATCACGGTTCGTGCATCCCAGGTCGACGCCGGATATGTCAACCCAGCTATGGACTACCAGGTATGCGCCGAAGACTTTGAAAGAAATATGCGGGAACAAAGGCCAGGTGGAGAAACTGCGGCAGTGGTTACAAGATTGGTTTGTGCTCCTTTCTCTTTCCAAGCTTATTCTAACGTCGTTACAGGCCATCAAACCTCAAATCTAACTTCAAGAAACCTGGGAAGAATGGTATGAACGTTTACCGCGCTGTCCTAATAACTGGCCCCCCCGGAATAGGAAAAACTACTTCTGCGCATTTGTGTGCTAAGGCGGAGGGGTTTACACCCATCGAGATGAATGCGAGCGATACGAGGAGTAAGAAGCTTGTCGAGGTGCGTCGCCATTCTCATTGCCTTGTACTTTGTGTCCGGGGGGAACTGAGCGATCTGAGGATAGGAAGGAATGAGTATCAACAATCTCTCGTTAGACGGATGGATGGCCGGAAAAGAGGTACGTTCACGCGCTTTCTGCTGCGTCTTCGGTGCCGACGAGTGATGTATGAAGACGACCAATGCGCTTGGTGTGACCATCACGGACCGGACGTGCCTCATTATGGACGAGGTGGATGGGATGTCGGCGGGTGATAGAGGTGGCGTGGGTGCATTGAATGCCTTGATTAAGAAGACTAGGGTAAGTGTCTTCGTCTGTTCGTTGGTCTTTCCCGTGTCTTCTCGTTCCCCTTCTTTTGGAAAATGCACTGACGCCGAAGCGTATAGATCCCCATCATATGTATTGCCAACGACGGAGGCGCGCAAAAGTTGAAACCATTAATGCACACGACGTGCAAGTTGCCGTTCAGAAAGTGAGTCGTTCACTCTTGCTGGACCACATGTTGGTGTAACATGGATGGGTCACGCGGGTATCTAATCTATTCGACAGACCAGACGCTGGCGCTGTGCGGTCGAGGATGTTGACAATTGCGTACAAGTGAGTACACACTTATTTCTCTCCTTTCTGTTTGAAGGCGAGGCAGATGAGCGTTATTCTAACGCTGACATGTCCCGACGTATGTGTTGACCTCTCGCTAACGCGTGTGATAGGGAAAAGATGCAGATTCCTGCCAACGTTGTCGATCAGCTCATCGAAGGCGCTCAGTCGGATATAAGACAAATTTTGAATATGTTGTCGACGTGGCGGTTGTCGAGTGATACAATGACCTTTGATGAGGGCAAGGACCTGTGCGTAGTTCTTCCTTGCCTTGTGCTGGTAGGCATTGTGTGAGAGGCGATACTAATGAGAACGGCTCTGGGTACAGTGCGAAAATGAACGAAAAATATACGATTCTGACCCCGTTCGACGTGACGAATAAAATGCTCGGTCCCTATCTGTTCTCGAGGACCTCGAGGGAGACGTTGAACGATAAGATGGAATTGTATTTCCATGATCATTCCTTCGTGCCGTTATTCATACAGGTATGTGATTCGTTCGCCGGCGGCGCTGGCGTGTTCCTCTGTCAGGGTTTGCTGAGGGGGGAACTAGGAAAATTATCTCAAGACCCAGCCTGCGAGAGTGCGAGATCTGGAGGGTCCTCCGAAGGCGCTGAAGCAATTGCAGCTGATGGACAAGGCTGCGTCGTCGATCTCAGACTCGGATCTCGTGGACGTCCTCATACATGGGTGCGTTGGATTTCTTTTAGCATGGATCTACTCGAAGTCGCGCTGATGCGGGTGGCGAAGGTCGGAACAACATTGGTCGTTGATGCCGTTGCATGCCGTGTGTTCTACCGTTCGGCCTGCATCGTTCGTGTATGGAGGTGGCATGGGGTATGGTGGCCCGAGTGCGATGTCGTTCCCTCAGTACGTCTTTTTTTTCATTGCCTCGTTCGTTCCGCTGCCACGCACGCTGGTTGTGTGGGCTGTGCTGTAGCGAGTGTCCGGCTTATAAACTATCGTTATTGGTAGATGGCTAGGTCAGAACTCGAAACAAAACAAACTCGGGCGTCAATTGGGTGATATTCAAGCCCGGATGAGACTCAAGGTTTCGGGGGACAAGGTTGAGATACGACAATCGTATGTACCTGCGCTCTTCCCTTTCCTTGTCAAACCGCTCGTTACGGATGGATCGGTGAGCTTTTGTGTTATGTTGATGGTGTAACACGTCCTGACGACGGTTCATGCAGGATGCTGTGGACAATGTGATCGAGCGGATGGATGAATATTATTTGACCAGGGAGGATTGGGATACCATCGTTGAGCTCGGAGTAGATGAGAATAAGGACGATGTGTTGAAGAAGATTCCTACTGCAACAAAGACAGCATTCACGAAACGGTGGGTCGTACTGCCCTTGTTTGGACCACGTCTATGCTTTACTGATGGCTGTTGTTGTTATGGACAGGTACAACGCGGGAGAGCATCCCATTGCATTTCATAAAGCGGTGGATCTGGGTAAAGCTGCGAAGAAGATTTCTGGTGGAGCCGTGCCTGATCTCGAGGAGGCATTCGAGGTACGGGCCATACACGCTTTTTTTTCCATCATTTTTGAAGATGTGAGATATTGATTTATGCATTTCAGATGGACGACGAGCCAGCAGATGCCTCGGACGAAGAGACGAAGAAACCAAGTGAGGATCAAGACGTTGGAGATGATAAGCTTATCGTGAGCAAGTCGAAGAAGGCTAGTCGGGGGAAGGGCAAAGCGAAGCGGTGAGGGGGATAGGATACATATATTGTCTTACAGCAATGGTAATTATGCTTGTCCACTGATAATAGCTGCACTTCTGTAACTTTGACTCTGGGTAATTATCATGATCTCTTGTGTCTTTGACATATTTCCTGTCCCTTGGTTGTTATGCTGGTCACAGAAGTACCAATAGCTCAGCATTTCTGAACTTAGTAGCTCGAGTCTTGCTGGTACCTATCTACGACGATAATCATACATACAGTAAACTGCCTATGATCCTCCTATCGAGTTCATCCGAATCTTTCAACTATGTATGCTATGCATCAACACTCCATGGTAACCCCTCTACGGCAACGCTGACTCGTCCACATTCAACATTAAAGCCGTATGGTACCGAATTATCTCCACGAAGTTGTCGATCGACATTGCTTTTGGGATGCATCACCGTCAGCCGAGGGTTCTTCCCAAGAAATGACCGACAACGGGGACAAAAGACATACCTTCATTTACAGTATGTATCCTACAGAAGGATGACCCCTTCATAACATGTCCATACCGAATGATATGAGGCGTGAGCTTCCAGTAATACGTCGTGTCTAAGCAACGATCCATTCGTTAGTCCAACGATGGATGGATTCAAACATCAGCCATGGGTCGTGGTACATCACATACCCGTGTTCCCAGACAAAACCCCTGGACTAACAACAACAGCATCGACATCCCCTTCGATACCCCTGTGCCTGTTGAACGCCGCCTTGATTGAACCCGAAAGAATTGTGTAGGGTGCTGCGTCGTCGCCTTCGGTTGGCGTCACCGGTGCTGGTTCCAACCCAACCTTCCCAAACGCCTCCGATAAAGTTAGGTTGCCATATGTAGAGGGAACTGTGAAGTGGTCATCATAGCGAATACTCTCTCCGAAGGCGGTGTAGGCGAGGTTAAATTTCGAAGCCAGAGGTTTGAGAAGGTCGATATCACGTGCTTTGGTTTGGGTGATAGAACTGTGTTACATTTCGTGGCGGTCCAATTCACGGTGCAAAAAGGTGGAGACGCAAGAATCAATAAATGGTCAGCCGCTCACTCAAATAACGTACGGACGGGTCCTACTCACCTCTCCGTCGAAATCCGATGATTGACTACCGCCCAAGCCTGTTCAGGCAATGCGTTAACTTTGACACCTCCCTGAACAATATCGATTGCTTGTGTGGTTCCAACGAGATTCTTGAATGCCAAGTTCGCGAATAATGCATTTTCAGCTGCGTGGAGCGCTTCGTCAGAATAGGCTGATGCGAAAATGTCTTTCCTGAGATGTTCAGGGAGGTCTGGGGCGTGTGCGGCCAGGCATTGCGCGCTTTTGTAAATCGGTGAGTTACGCGCCTGGTGAATTCCAAATTTATGAACAGGGATAAAGTGGAAAAAGGCAGGTATCGGCGTACCAGTTGGGCTTTGAAGGGATTCGCTTCGAGTTTAACAAGCATTTGGGCTAGAATACCAATGCTCTAATGTATTCACCAAAATGAAAATGTTCTATTCTAGCGATACTTGTGCGCATCAAGGTAGAATAGACATACCGTATGAGGGGGAGGCAGGCTCGAGTGCCCTCCAGGAGTGGTGACCTCTATATGGACGTCGAGATACCCCTTTTCAGCGATGCTGGGTGTCGCGATAACGCGACCATATTGCTCGTCGTATCCAGCTGGGAAGTGGTATCATGACAAACGAACATTGCGAATGGAAGAAAAGGACGTACAGCCTTCATCGACTAACATCGCATACCCGTTGGCACCAAACATCTCTTCAAGTTTAACTGCTAGCGTTTTTGCACCCTACAATAAAAGAAAAAAAAGGATGGAAGAATGGAGAGGCTGACTCACACGTTTACACCTTGTGCATGCAGAAAGAAATACGTACATGAGTTCCCCTCGACTCTTCATCAAATCCAAATGCAAGGACAACTGTACGAGTCGGCTCAAAGCCACCCGCTAACATGGTCTCGATCGTCGCCCTGTCGTCCATGAGACATCGTAAGGTCGGGAACTGAACCCACAGAACAGAAGCTAAAAGAGAATTGGAAGGAACCTACATGATACCAATGATACCACTCTTGTCATCGCAGCTTCCTCGGCCCCAGATATGGGTTCCTGCAGCATGACAGCGTGTTATTCAGTGACTGTAAGACCTTCCGAGATTAAGATACCAGCTCACCATCAAAGTGTCCCGAAAAGGGTGGGTGGAGCCAATCATTGATAGTCGCAGGTTCCACGGGCACGACATCTGCCAACCGATAAGAAGGGAGAGCGCTGGGGAACAATAAAATAAAAGCAAGAACCTTGGTGTCCAGCTAACAGCAGGGGCTTCAATTCCTCGTCCGATCCTTTCCACACGAAAATGAGACCATAGGTATTCACATTGGTCAACTCGAGCGTCGCGTGTCTTTTTTCGGGTGCGAGTGGTAACCACGTATGTGAGTGAGTCAAACGAAACACGAGCACAGATAGAGCCATGCACAGAGGCTGGGGACGTACACAAATGGGAAGGCTTGTTGGAGGTACGCATGGAATGCATGGAACTTCTCCCAGCGTGGATCTGTTCCCACCGGGCCATAATAATCATACGACTCCGTTCTGTGATAATGATTAACGCAGGGCACAAGCAGTAGTTATTTATTTGCAGAACGACAGGAAGAGAACAATTGAAGAGGGTACGCACGGGACTTGAACGGCTTTTGAAAGCCAATCTACCGCTTTCGACTTGAAGGCGTCGGTATCGTATGTAGCACTAAGGTTCTCCCATGTGTCGAAGTTTCGTTGAGGGATCAACTCCGGAGCTTGGGGACAAACGTTTGCGAATGTGTGAGGGTTGCTGTGAGTGGAGTTGTGGGATGCCGCATGGCGCTCCCAGGAGTAATGCCGGACGTTGTAATTCGCGAGCAGACCTACGGCTGCCAGCAACGCTATCAGAGCTATCCTAGCAGGACGCCTAGATACGGAAGGCCGTGTGGACACAGGATCAGGGAGTGGCCCAGTTGCAGTGGAGATTTTCCAAGTCTCTTTCGCAGTCATGACCGGAAAAACTGTGGTCGCAACTCCCATCCAATTGACGTATACTGTAACACAGTTCGGCTCCTCGCTTGAAGTACATAGTGCGACTGGATGTAATCAATGGAAGACCGGTTTCGTTTATAACGATTAAATCTATGGTAGACATGTCTCATAGTGGCACAAGCCTAATGTACAGTGATCATTCTGTCAACTACACGAGAGCATCGAAAAAAAAAACATCTACAGCAGCGCCGACTCATCCACGTTCAAGATCAAGGTCGCGTAGAAGCGAATCACCTCCAGGAAGCTCTCAATCGACATCACTTTTTGTAAACGTCGCCGTCAGTTATGGATTCTCCCAAATGCGTGCGATAGCAGCAAGTATGACAAGGACACACCTTCATTAACAGTATGTATGTTATTAGGTGGAAAGGCCCCTCCGACTTTACTACTGATATGTCCATACCGAAAAATATGAGTAACTTAGCGCTCAAGCTTCCAACAAAACTTCATGTCTATCCAAAAGATACACTCATTCAGAGATACATTACATCTCATAGAGCATCACGTACCCGTATTCCCAATCATGATCCCAGGGCTCACGACGATTGCATCACCTCTATTCATTGTTAGCAAGACTACTCAACGATCAATAGCATCCACTCACCATCGAAGTGGCCGGAAAAGAGCGGGTGGATCCATTTATCAACAGTCGTAGGCTCCACGGGCACGACGTCTGCCAACCAAAGAACAGCGTTCCATTCAAATCCACAAACTCAAAAAAAGGAAAGGACCTTGAGGTGCCGCCAATAGCAGGGGCTTCAACCCCTCGTTTGAACCCTTCCATACGAAAATAAGGCCGTAAGTGTTGACTTTGGTCTGTTCAAGCCTTGTATGTCTGCTTTGGGTTGCGGTGGGCAGGCAAGCGCGTAAATAAGAAGTTAAGATAAGACTTCCGGAATCACACGCAGAAGAGGAAGACGTACACCAATACAAAGGCATCCTGGAGACACCCATGGAATGCGTGGAATTTCTCCCAGCGGCACAGGACCAAAATAGTCATACGATTCTGTTCTGTGATAACAGGGAGGGTGGAATCGTTAGCACCAGTTCCACCAGGGTGACGACGAGGGGACATGGGGAGGGAATGAGCGAGAATGAACGCCACTCATGGGACTCGTACAGCTCCGGCGAGCTTACCACCTTTGCCTCAAGGGCGGTGGTATCGTACGTGGTACCGAGGTTCCGAAATTTCTCTGGGGAATCAACTCGGGGACTTGGGGGAAAATGTTCGCAAGTGCGTCATTGCCGTAGTGATCGAATTTGTGGGATGAGTGATGGGAGGATCATGCCACCAGCAACGATGCGTGGTATAGTTCATGAGCCTTGGCCGGTGCCTGTGAATCTCATTCGATCGCGACTGTCTCCTCCCATCCCTGCCATACGCAGAAGGCGCCCACTAGGAATAGCCGGCGACTGTGATCGCACCCTGCGATGTCGCTTCTCGTACTCTTTGCTCAGGATATGAACACGATCGCTGCCGCCTTGCCGTCTGCAGAGCTCGAGGCCCTCATGGCTTCCGTATTTCGTCGCCTCTCGTCAGGATCGCACTATGCATCACCGCAAAGGACAAGTATTACCATGTCCCATCACACGGCTCTATTTATGCCGTCACGGGTTGAAGACATCGGAACTGTGATCAAAGTCGTTTCTGTACTTACATCTGCTGACGGTAAGCGTGGTTTGCCCGCTTCGACCATTCTCCTGCACGAGGAATCCGGGCGTGTGGAGGCGATCGTCAACGCGAGTGCGCTGACAGCCTTGAGGACTGCCGCCGGTATGGACTCATCGCATATATGCATCTTCTAAACCTCTAGCAATGCTCAGGCACCTAATAGGCTCTGTCCTCGCGACACGCTTACTCCTCTCCGAACCACCTAGCTCGTTGGTCGCCTTCGGCGCTGGGAACAGATCGACGCCCATGTAGATCTTCATATCCACGCATTTCCGTCCCTCAAGCGATGTACCATCGTCAATCGTTCAATGAATACACGTTTGGAAAACCTGTTGTCTGTATTGTGTCAATCTTACCCTCTCGTCTCACTCGAAGGACTTGCGTTGGTCGATACGACCAACGTCCGAAGTGCCGTAGGTCATGCGAATGTGATCTGCACGGCAACATCATCCACTCAACCACTTTTCCCCTCCAAGTGGGTATCGCCTGGAACACACCTAAATCTCGTGGGGAGCTTCAAGCCGAGCATGGTTGAAGTAGACTGCGGTCTCATTAACCGGGCAGAGATGATCGTCGTTGATTCAATCAAAGCATGTGCGATCGAAGCCGGAGAACTCATCGCTGCAGGTCTGAGTGTTGGAGAAATGATCGAGATTGGGCGGTTGGTGGAGGAATCGGATTGTCGAGACGGGCCGGGAGAGGTTCAAATGAGGAAGGGCGACGTAACGGTGTTCAAGTCGGTAGGCATTGGGTTACAGGATGTTGCTATTGCGAGGTATGTGGTGTCCAAGGCGGAGAGCTTGGGGATTGGGACGACTGTGGTGGATTTCCACACGGGAAGGTGATTTAGGCTCGATTGCTTCAACCTGGTTTCCGGATAGTTCAGGATGATTCGAAGATGTAGTCTTCATATTGCCAGGATGATATTCGAGGTCGGGATGGGCCAGCACGCCTCTCATACCTCTCGCATGACCTGGATGTCAAGGCGAGTTCCCATCGAGTGAAAATTGCGCTCAGAAATTGTTAGGATGCCAAACTCAAACTTACCGGCGAGTACACCGAGTACTATTGGTGACACTGGGTCTCCCAACTTCGAAGCTTGCATACGCGAACGCATTGGCATTTAAGCTCCGAGCCCTAGAAATGATCTGTAGTAAGGTAATTTCTTTCTAAACCTCTGCTTCTCGTGTTTTCTGAGTGTCGAGCTGCCTGATGAGTCAACGATGATATCAAGCTTGCGACCTGATTCCGTTAGCCTGTACATATAGGTAGGACCCCATGTCGATACATCAAACTAGCACTTCCATGGATCTTGGCACGGGACGTAGATAGTGTGTCATAGCTCTTGAAACGGGCAATGCTACAACATGTTGTTTCTGTACGATGACGTCTGTCCGAGAGTCAGCATGTCATGTCCAAGGAGGGTTGTCATCCCCATTGTAGGCATCAAGTCATCAGGTAAACGTCTCACCAAAGGGCGCCAAATTCATATGTACCTTTCGAAGCATTCGGCTCGATAATGAAATCCAATTCTCCGTAGTTATCTGCCCCCGCTGCGCTTGCGACCAAGTCATGCTACCTGCTTCTGAAACCATGGCGAGCTGCAGCGCAACTCCCGTCATGGTGATCTGCCGGTGACCATCGCTGTTGTCAATCGTCGGGATCATGATTCACGATTGTAACGAGCTGCATGTTGGGAGTGAAGACGGTGGCGTGGTGATGGACCCGGTGAATGAGTCATCAGCAAAACGTCGGAAACCTTGTAATTGCCTGATAAGGGCCATAAGTCCTTAGAAGGGTACTAAGGCCTGTAAGCACCTTATAACTAACCTCCCTTTCGGGCGGGAGCCTGTAAGACTTATGTACTCCCGCATGACCGCCATAAGCCTTTCATGAGTTTATAAGCCCATTGTGAGGCTTATAAGGTTGCCATCTCTGACGACGTCTTGTGAGCTTTACAAGGCCCTGTAAGGCATTACATTCAACTTACAATGTGATTATAAGTTTATTACTGCACGTCTTTTGCAGCTTTGCACCTTGCACCTTACACCACTTACAATGCTTACAAGCACATTATAAAGCACCACAATCATTGTATTAGTAGTACATTACATGCAAATCCAGTGATGATGTTGGTCCATGAACAGCGAAAGCGGACAGTACAGGATGAAGCAGGCAACGGGACAGCAGAAATGAATGAGAGCACTTGCATGAGCGAGAGAAAAAGGTGGCAGAGCAAAGACGACACTCGAGCGGGTAATGGCACAGATGTGGAAGATTGCAGCATCTGCTTGAGAAGCGACAGTCAGTGAGGTAGGGAGCAAAAAGGGATCAGAAGATACCCATTCAAGCCCCCTGGCGCGCACCCCTTCCATGGCCTCTTCCTCTTCCTTTTGGTCCCCCATGAGAAGCGGTGGAGTGGGGAGGAGGACGAGCCTCAGGCTCAGGACTGGAGAGGGGCAATGGGGCAAGGTGCGTTTCGTTGTGCACAGAGGAGAGGGCACTATTGGTGTTGACAGTGGTCGCGGTCTGCATTCCGTTATGTGCAGAGGCTGAGAAGGCACTGTCGGTGTTGACGGTGGTCGCAGTCTGCGTTCCGTTATGCGCAGAGGAGAGGGCAATGCCAGAGGAGACAGTGGTTGCGGCCTGAATTCTGTTATGCACAGAGGAGGTGCTTGTGGTGGCTGAAGCCCCTGTGGTGATGGTTTCGGTTGAGATTGGTCATGCAGGAAGACCGATGGGCTTACCTCTCAACACAGGATCGATAGACGCAGAGTTGACTCGGTTGAGCCGGCAACGAGCAGCGCGCTGCGCAATGACAGCTTGCCACTCCTCCTCAGAACCCAAATCGCCATTCAAGTCTTTGGAAGAATTATTGCCATAAATCTGCCTGTAAGATGATAGTGAGGTTGGAGGTGGAACGATTGGTGAATTGGAGTACTCACTGGTTCCACCAGGCCAAAGTTTCCTTCACCCACGGATCGGTCTCCTTCTCCTCGAAAAGTGAGATGATCGTACAATAAAAGTCTCTGTAAACGAGTCCTCCCGCTGCCTTCCTGAACATTTCCTCTGACGATAAAGTAAAGTATGCCATTACCGCTGCGTAAGTGATTGTGAATTCCGAAACTTCTTTGATACTGTGGATCTTGTTCTTGGATGGTTTTGTTGCGATCGTGGAGGCGCCCACAGCAGTCGAGCAACCACAGAAGATGTGTTTATAAAACTGCCACCAATAGGATGTTAACGATTAATCAACACAACACAGGTGATCTTGGCTTATGCATACTAACACATGGCCACGGAAGAGACCGTCCTGGATGTCGTCCGGATTATAAGGCTTCGTTTGGTTGTATAGGAATGATGGTAGTGGCCAGACTTTGAAAATGAGGTCCCCATTCAAGACGCGGTCTACATATCTGAGCGAGTATGCGACATAGTCAGCATGTATGCTGTAAGGTAGCAGCTCGGAGTGACTTACTGGTTTGGACTCTGGTCGAATTCAGAAATGTACTTGTGCGGACACAAGAGACGTGCCAGTTGAGGATGGTGGAAACCGCACAATGACTTGGAAGTGTCAGTTGGGGGAATGGAAGGCACGAGGGCAGATGTGTTGAGCAGAACATAGTTAAGGCCAGGCCATTTGAGGGAGCCACAGTCATCAGTGCGGCAGCAGGTAACACCTTCCTGGACCTAAAACAATGCGCATATATGCGGTTAGATGAATGGAGAATAGAATGACTTACCATTTCGAGGGCTTCCTCAAGCTTTTGCCTGTTCACGTTGTCGATCGCTTTGGACAAATCAGGGACTGCTTCAAGGATGGCTCGATATGTTCGGAGCAAGCGTTCTTTGTCGTCTTCAGGCCTTGAAACATCAATATGGTGAGTACCGGGGCGTCATTGACCATGCAATGAACTTACAATGGGAATCCAGGAGTTCCACCCTTATTGCAAGCTATACCAACTCCAAACGCGATGGAGACGTTTGCGAACATGTCTATGGTATAAGCGAGGCAGCGTCCCACGGTATGGTAAATGACCATTGGGTCATCTTCGATTCTTCCAGAGTCTCATGGTACTATTATATGAGTAGCATGTACTAGTACTTACTTTCTTTTCTTGCTTCGACGGCCTTTGACAATGAGGGACTTGGAAGAATTTGGGTTTGGCAGTGTGTCGTCCATGGGAGAGAAGAATTAAGGGGGGAGAAAATGCGAGCCCCTAAGGACGCGACTCGTGTAGGTATAAGTATGTCTATGCACCATTGTCACGTGACCGTGTCATTCGAGTTGTTCCGCCTTACAGACCCTTCCAATAGCTTATTGCGATTAGTAGCAGCTTGCGGGCCTTCGAAGGCTGCTACTACTAACAGTACTGATGAAACTTCTTTGTGTAGGTTGTCACAGAACTGACTTCACTAGTCAAAGGGCGCTTTCCATGCATTGATCTAAATGCACAAGTTTCCTCCCATCAACAACTCTTGCGCTTCAAAAACGATGCCAACGGGATGAGGATCTCCAACTTGAGGCAGAAAAAGTCTGGCACCTTGCTGAGGAGAATGTAGATCTTGGATCGGAGAGCCTACAGAGAGGAGACGATGACCTTGCATGGCATGACGATGTACAAGGCGAGGTAAGTGTCTATCCATGTTATGCAAAAGTGACCGTCAAGAACTCCAGCTAATCCCTTCACCAGATCTCTTTTGCAGAACCCGAACCTGATTATAGACCTTCTGGTCTCCCCAATCGTGTGCGCCATCTTCCTAGGCGATACTGTGATGAACTTCCTTCGCTTCACAATCCTGTACCTCCCATTACCCACCTCAACGATGGCACTGATGCAGTTCCATCCTCTGACTTACCATCCCATCCTGATTCGCCTCTGCTGATTGATCTTGAAGATTTCGAGTCATCATACATCAATACCGAACCTGACAGTTATGGCATCTTCTGCTCGTATTTTCGTAACTTTCCTACCTACGATCCCGAGAACTTACAGTCTCTCGATGAAACATTTGAGAGCTCGACGTTTGAGCCAAGGTGTGGACTGCCTCCAAATAACTCTTGGTGGTCAGGCTTGGGGCTTTGATCACGCCTAGAATCGCTGCAGGATGCCACTTGGTCGTTTTTCGTGCCTTTCTTAAATCCCTCTACATTCCGTCTCATGCAATGGTTCTACAATTCTTCTAATACAAAGTTGCTCGCCGATGTTGATTGCTTGGTGAATGAAGTAATCCTAGCTGAAGATTTCGATCGTGAGGATCTGCGCAGTTTCTGTGCCAATCGCGAGGCCCAGCACATGGACGAGTATCCCAACAACCTCAATACACCTTCTGTACTTTCTACCGACAACTGGAACAAGACATCTGTGAAAGTCAAGCTTCCCGCCAAAAAAGTTCAGTTTGCTTCTGAACTCGATGCCCCTGAGTTCGAGGTCCCAGACTTATTCTATCGCAAGCTGCTGGAGTTATTGAGATCTGCTTTCAACAAGGTTTCTGCTCAGACGTTTCACATCAAGCCATTCAAACTCTTTTGGAAATGAAGTCCTAGTGCACAACCAGAGCGAATCTACGGCAATCTATATACTGGTGATGCGATGCTAGTGGAGCACGAGTCCATACAACGCCAAAAAACTACCACTGGTACTCTAGAGAACGTCATCGCTGCTATCATGGTGTGGTCAGATTCAACCCACCTCGCAAATTTCGGAAATGCGGCGCTCTGGCCGATCTACGTGTTTGTCGGAAATCAATCAAAATATATCCGCTGCAAACCAACGTCGTTTTCCACACATCATCTTGCCTATATCCCTAAGGTAATATCGCTTCAGATACTTCATTTTTTACTGGATCGCTAACTCTATTTTCACAGCTTCCAGATCGAATTCAAGAGGTCTATCGATATCTATTTGGGAAGAGTGCAAGTTCCACGACTCTTACCCACTGCAGACGCGAGCTCTTCCATTCTATATGGAATCACATTTTGGACGCAGAGTTCATACACACCTACGAACATGGCTTCGACATTTGCTTTCCGGACGGCGTCCTTCGCAAAGTTTTCCCGTGGTTTTTCACTTATGCAGCTGACTATCCAGAAAAGTAAGTGATTGTTCCTCATATCTCACACATGGTATCACTCACTGTAAGTTTGTTCAGGGTTCTCATCGCAGGCATGAAGTATCTGGGGAAATGCCCTTGTCCCTGCTGCCTCGTCAAGAAGGATCAAATTTTAATGCTCAGCTCCAAGAATGACCGAATGCGCTGTGAGCGCTACACACGCTCCGATGACCCAAGTATCTGGCAGAAGATCAACACCATTAGAAGATGGATCTTTGAGAAAGGTCGCAGCCTTGTTAGTCAGGTCGTCGATGCCCTTCTGGGTATTCATGGCTTAGTGCCTCTGCGTGTGAGTATCATCCATCTTTCTCCATTTCTGTTGTCGTCTAATCCGTGGTTCAGAGCACATTTTCGGAGCGGCTAGCTCAGTTTGGCCTCGACATCTATTCCCTTCTTGTTCCTGACCTTCTTCATGAGTTCGAACTCGGTGTCTGGAAGGCCACATTCACACATTTAATATGGATACTGTACGCACTTGGAGGTGATAGAATACAGGAGTTGAATAAACAGTAATAACTGGTTTTGTGCCTATATTTGTGCCATCTGAATAGCATGCACAGATATCAACAGGTCCCTACATTCGGTCGAGATACCATCTGCAAGTTCAGCAATAACGCATCAGTGATGAAAAAACTCGCTGCACATGATTTCGAAGACCTTCTGCAGGTATGTATTTTTTTGCTTTGCTTTGAACGGAGACTGACACGCTATGATCCTTGCAGTGCTCAATCCCTGTCTTCGAGGGTCTACTTCCCCCCCCATACAATGACACAATAATGGACCTTCTTTTCGAGCTGGCGACATGGCACGCACTCGCCAAGTTACGGCTCCATACCAAAACAAGTCTTCACTTCCTCAATAGCTCAACGACAAGGCTCAGATGCCTCTTCCATTGCTTCAAAACTGCTGTATGCGATCAAATTGCAACGAAAGACTTACCATCCGAGGAGGCTGCACACGGTCGACGTACGGCTGCATTGGCTGCAAGAGCTCAGGGTGATGGAAATTCAAGGCCTGCTACAGCGCAGACTGGCCCATGACAGCGAACCTTCAATCTCTCAACATACAAACTGCATGCCTTGGGAGACTATGTAGCATCAATTCGGCTCTTTGGGACTACAGACAACTACTCTACTCAAGTGGTAAGTCACTTTGCTGGCACTGAAATTGCAGTAACGAAAGCTATTTGTGTGACTCAGGGTGGGCTAGAACATCGGTGCATCAAACGGTTTTACGCATGGACAAACAAGATCAAGTTCGTTCATGGTATCGCTAAACAGCAACAATGCGAGCATTTACTCCACAAACTTTGCAACCACCGTAATGCCGGGGATTTGCGCGTCCGCACCGCAGACGCATCCGCATCTAATCCGCACCCGGCGCTTTCCTTTTCAGAGCAAGATCCACTACCCTACTCGAGACCCGAAGAACAGTATCATATTTCCCCTTCAACAAAATACTTGTTACATATCTCAAGCTGGCTTGGGCAGAACGCGGACGACCTCGCTACTCGGGTTAGTACTCTTATACCAGTCAGGCTTGCGCTGTCACTAATACTTTGCATCCTCCACAGAAGTTTTTGCCAAAACTCAAGGATCACATCTTGGCTCGAATCTTCGGCAAGGAATACGACAGTGATGAAGAAGCTTTCACAAGAGATCAGCGGAATGCCCTCCATTTTGTCAATGTCCGCATCTACCGACACAAGTCGATTCGAATAAACTATACGTCATACGACTGCCACCAAGCCCAGGATTCCCTAAACCCCCGTACGCATGCGGATATCATGGTCTTAGCGCATGAAGACGAGTGTCTGGACCAGGATGGACTTGCTCCCCATCCATACTGGTATGCCCGCATCATCGGCATCTTTCACACTACAGTAAGATACTGTGGGATGGACTCGATGAATACAAGTCCCCAACACATAGACTTTCTCTGGGTTCGCTGGTATGCTCGTGACGCATGACACAAATCTGGCTGGCACGCGAAACGTCTTCACCGTATCGGCTTCTTTAATGCGAACGATGATCCAGACAACGCATTTGGCTTCCTCGATCCTCATCAAGTTATCTGAGGTGTCCATCTCATCCCCACATTCATGTATGGTCGTACACGAGAGTTTCTGCCGTTTTCCATCGCTCGCCCTGTACCTGAGAAAGACGAAGACTGGTTCTGGTACTATGTAAACATGTAAGTGTTAACGGTGTAACTTCGTACATATCTCATAATTTACTACAGATTCTGTGATCACGATATGATGATGCGATTCCGCGGTGGAGGAATTGGTCACAAACCAACGCGCTCAGCAACCGACACATTCCTCGACGACCTCAACACCTTGGATTGACAGGATGACTTGGGTATGACTGAAACTGTGGCAGACGACGAGGAGGAGAGTGGGAATGAACATGCTGTGCCGGATGACAAAGAAGAAGCTCTCAGTGATCCAGATGAAGAAGATGACTTTGGCTATGGCGGCCTGGCAGAGTGGCTCGATGATGAAGCAAATGAGGTAGATGATGTTGATGATTGCGAGCCGGGAGAAGACGATCTAGGAGCAGAAGACGGCGAAGGTGCGGGGGATGATGGTGAGGTTGACATGGAAGGTTTCGCTCCATTGTAGTATCACTGAACACCATGCATCTTATCGTCCTCATTTTCACTTTTTTGCACTGAAGTCCCTCGTTCTTACAACGCCCTTACAAGGTTATTACGAATGTATGTGATCGCCTTGATACAAAAGTCTTATGATATGAAGTAATTACAAGGTGGTTGTAAGGTGCTACAATGGTGTATTGGCCTTGCCAAGGCTGCAAGGCACTTGTAATGCTTTTGCAATGTGGAGTTGCTTTCTTGTATGGTCCTTACAATTACATTACAAGTGTATGCATTCATCCAGCTGAAATGCTACGCCGATACTAGGCAATACAAGTGACTTGTAGGTTGCATGTAAGGTAATATATGGCTTATCGGCCCTTGCCGAGACTATAAGGCATTGCAAGGCCTTTGCAAGTTTTTGGACGTTTTGCTGATGGTCGAGCTTGGCACCAGGGACAGTAGAGAGGCGAGTGCTGAAGGAATCATCGACGAAGGCACCTGGTCTGGTTGGCATGGGATCGATGTCAATCGGAGCGAGGGATCATAAAGCAGGCCAGCAGAAACACAGGGGCAATGCGCTCTAAATCTGGCAGTCGGTCCGCGCAACAGATGCAACGTGTTGATGGCGCCTAATTTCGAACCTCAACCACACCCTCAACTTCAAACCAAAGCTCAAACTCGCGACATCACAGTGATATTCATTTCTCGATGGCTAGAACGCAGTCACAGAAACGTCGTCTCTTGGGATTTGTGAAACCGTCCAACTCGACCTCCGGCCTTTCTTCGGTGCGTAGCTGCCTCCTCCTCGAGATGTATTTATCGATCTGCGAAAAATTAGTCGCCAGGACGGTCTGAGGCCCGAGCAGGGGATTTTGCCTCCATACCCGAGACATTGAGCATGGCCTCTCCGGGCATGCTCTCCAGAATGAAGCGCTTCTTCCATCGATCGAACCAAGGTCCTTCAGCCACCATCGCGACGCCAATTGCTGATATCGATGGGGGAGCTCAAGAGGAACGGGAGCAACCTCAGGCACCTGCAGATCCCGATGTGTGTGATCTACCACATTCGATCGATGCGATGGTACTGAGCGATTTGCTGAATAGGTTGCTGCCACAAGTACCAGCGGTGCGGTTCAAGAGCAACAAGAGACATCCCAGGCAGTTCCGACTAATGATGTATGTGATCTGTGATGTACAACTGCTACGACGACTAAGTGATTCTGTTGGAGGTTGGAAAGTCAATCGCCAAATCTGAACCTGAACACACGCCAGCGTCGGCTGGCAAGGATGTCGATGCTGCAGTAGAAAAATTTGGCGGCATTTCTCCCATTCCACGTATCGCTCAAGGCGCCGTTGTTGCCGTCGGTATCGCCGATACTACATTCTCCGAGATTCAAAACTTGAGTGATACGTATCTCAAACCTTTCAAAGTATTCAATCAAGTCGTTTCCACTCTTGCCAACGTAAGGATTTCACTTTTTGCATCCATACAATGATCGCATGTGCGTGCCAGGTCCACCCCTATGCCCAGATTGCGCTAGGAATCTTAACGTCTTCCGCTCAGGTTCGTTTGTGCTTACCACGGGCATTTTGCATCTGACATAGCCATCTGTAGTTGCTCATAAATCAAGCAAATCTAGACAGCGCGATATCTGGCCTTCTCGACACGGTGCGAAGCGTCTACGAATTCCTTACGGAAAAAGATAGCATAAACAAAATCGACGAAATGAAAGATACCCTTGCGAAGATTGCACGAGCGATAAGCGACTCTGCGCAGTTTATCAACAACTATTCTGCAACGAAAAGCTTCTGTAGGTCCTACCCTTGTCTTGGTTACCATGTCCTGACATATTATGCCCTTAGGGAAAAGAACTGCGAAGAACATTTTCTCCGAGACGCAGACTGTCGTGGATGGCTACGCTAAGGCTCTAGACAACTTGATGCAACAGTACCGCGACCGCGCCATCCGGGACACTCAGGTTAACACATACCGCATATTTGAAGACTTGAATCTCGATGGTATGGCTTATGCAGGGGGCGCGGGGCTGAACAAGACGAAGAAATGCCTCGACGGCACCAGGAAGGAGATTTTACAGCAAATCATCACCTGGATCAACGATCCTAACGTAGATGTACCTCGCATCTTGTGGCTTCACGGACAGGCGGGAAGGGGGAAGTCAGCCATTGCTCATACAATTGCGTCGTGGATCAAAGATGTGGGAGGACTCGGGTCTTGCTTTTGCTTTGCTCGCGACAGGCAGGCTGAACGCCGCGAGGAGAAGATTCTGACCACGATTGCTCGTGATCTGGCTGATCGTGACCCAGCGTTTCGGCGAGCATTGGCGGAGGTCGTGTCAAAGGACCATTCCCTCAAGACCACTCCAGACGTGGTGCAGCAGTGGGAGCAACTTATTTTGGAGCCGTTGTCCAAAGTCAATGGGGAGATCGTTGGGAACGTGGTCGTGGTGATTGATGCCTTGGATGAAAGCGGGCCGGACACATCGAGAGAGCACATCCTATCTCTTCTCACTTCGGCAGAAGCTGCTCATCTGCCTTCCAATTTCCGCATCCTTCTGACGTCCAGGCCGCTGCCAGACATCGAACATGTTCTCAGTCCCTCTGCGCATATTAAAGCCACCTCGTTGGACGCCATCTCTGCAGTATCCGTAGAGCGGGACATCCGATTATATGTTTCCACCGAGCTTCGAGGTCTTCCCGAGATCGGAGCCTCGGAGGTCCAGGCCATTGCTCAGAAGTCGGATGGTCTGTTCGAGTGGGCTCGTCTAGCCTGCAGATTCATTAAGCCGAATAGGCCGGGTCGAACGGTTATGGAGCGTTACAATGAGATCATTTTCCCTCGTGTCGGAGGTGGGGGGACCCTGTTGGATGTCATGTACAAAACCATCCTGGAGGATATGGTACCCCCGGATGAGACCACGCTGGCACGGTTCCGCTCCGTGATGCAGCAGGTCATGTCAACGTTCGCACCTCTGCGATTGGATACCTTAAATGAGATGCGCAGTCACTTCCCGTCGGAGGAAGACCATTTCAACATGATCATCATTCTCGAATTTATGGCACCGCTATTGAGTGGGATATCAGACAGGTGCACTGTTGTCCGACCTCTCCATGCATCTTTCTATGACTTCCTCAATGATCCTTCGCGAAGTGGGGAATATTTTGTTGGTGCATCTAGCATTGGTGTTCATTGTAGCCTCGCCTTTGCATCGTTGCGCACCCTCTGCAATGACCTGAAATTCAACATCTGTGGATTGGAAAGTTCCTACTCCTGTAACTTGGAAGTTGCTGATTTGGAGGAGAGAGTTAGCAAAAACATCACACCTCATCTATCCTACTCGTGTCAATACTGGGCGCACCATCTGCGGAGAGCTGACTACGATTCAAGACTTGCAATGCTGGTAAAGATTTTTGTTGGATGTGAAAAGCTGCTATTTTGGCTTGAGGTATTGTGTCTGCTTGATGGACTTGGACATGCTACAAGTGCTCTTGCCTCTACTATATCATGGCTACAGGTGGGTGAAACAGTGTTGTGCATGATGTTATCTAATATAATATACAAGGGCAAGGAGGATGTTGAGGATGCCCTGATGCTAGCACAAGATGGGATCAAATTTGTGCAGAACTTTGGGAGTGTCATCTCCCACAGCACCCCACACCTTTATATTTCTGCATTGCCTTTTACACCCTCAAACACAAAGCTTTCTGGAATGCTCATGCCAAAATTTTCACACCTTGTCAGTGTTGCTGTAGGAGGGCAAAAGGAATGGCCAGCTGCTCAGGTTGCATTGCAGGGACACACTAGATCAGTCCAGTCAGTTGGATTTTCTTCTGATGGCAAGAGGATTGTCTCAGGCTCTTATGACAACACTGTGAGGATCTGGGATGCTGAGAGAGGTGTCCAGATTGGTGGCCCTCTTGAGGGGCATACTGAAGGAGTCAACTCAGTTGGATTCTCCTCTGATGGCAAGAGGATTGTCTCAGGCTCTTATGACAAGACTGTGAGGATCTGGGATGCTGAGAGAGGTGTCCAGATTGGTGGCCCTCTTGAGGGGCATACTGATGGGGTCAACTCAGTTGGATTCTCCTCTGATGGCAAGAGGATTGTCTCAGGCTCTTATGACAAGACTGTGAGGATCTGGGATGCTGAGAGAGGTGTCCAGATTGGTGGCCCTCTTGAGGGGCATACTGAAGGAGTCAACTCAGTTGGATTCTCCTCTGATGGCAAGAGGATTGTCTCAGGCTCTTATGACAAGACTGTGAGGATCTGGGATGCTGAGAGAGGTGTCCAGATTGGTGGCCCTCTTGAGAGGCATACTAGAGGGGTCAACTCAGTTGGATTCTCCTCTGATGGCAAGAGGATTGTCTCAGGCTCTTATGACAAGACTGTGAGGATCTGGGATGCTGAGAGAGGTGTCCAGATTGGTGGCCCTCTTGAGGGGCATACTGATGGGGTCAAGTCAGTTGGATTCTCCTCTGATGGCAAGAGGATTGTCTCAGGCTCAGACGACAAGACTGTGAGGATCTGGGATGCTGAGAGAGGTGTCCAGATTGGTGGCCCTCTTGAGGGGCATACTCATTGGGTCTTCTCAGTTGGATTCTCCTCTGATGGCAAGAGGATTGTCTCAGGCTCAAATGACAAGACTGTGAGGATCTGGGATGCTGAGAGAGGTGTCCAGATTGGTGGCCCTCTTGAGAGGCATACTAGAGGGGTCAACTCAGTTGGATTCTCCTCTGATGGCAAGAGGATTGTCTCAGGCTCTTTAGACAAGACTGTGAGGATCTGGGATGCTGAGAGAGGTGTCCAGATTGGTGGCCCTCTTGAGGGGCATACTGATGGGGTCAACTCAGTTGGATTCTCCTCTGATGGCAAGAGGATTGTCTCAGGCTCTTATGACAAGACTGTGAGGATCTGGGATGCTGAGAGAGGTGTCCAGATTGGTGGCCCTCTTGAGGGGCATACTCATTGGGTCTTCTCAGTTGGATTCTCCTCTGATGGCAAGAGGATTGTCTCAGGCTCTTATGACAAGACTGTGAGGATCTGGGATGCTGAGAGAGGTGTCCAGATTGGTGGCCCTCTTGAGGGGCATACTCATTGGGTCTTCTCAGTTGGATTCTCCTCTGATGGCAAGAGGATTGTCTCAGGCTCAGGTGACAGCACTGTGAGGATCTGGGATGCTGAGAGAGGTGTCCAGATTGGTGGCCCTCTTGAGGGGCATATTCATTGGGTCTTCTCAGTTGGATTCTCCTCTGATGGCAAGAGGATTGTCTCAGGCTCAGATGACAAGACTGTGAGGATCTGGGATGCTGAGAGAGGTGTCCGGATTGGTGGCCCTCTTGAGGGGCATACTCATTGGGTCAACTCAGTTGGATTCTCCTCTGATGGCAAGAGGATTGTCTCAGGCTCAGATGACAAGACTGTGAGGATCTGGGATGCTGAGAGAAGTGTCCAGATTGGTGGCCCTCTTGAGAGGCATACTGATGCGGTCAAGTCAGTTGGATTCTCCTCTGATGGCAAGAGGATTGTCTCAGGCTCTTATGACAAGACTGTGAGGATCTGGGATGCTGAGAGAGGTGTCCAGATTGATGGCCCTCTTGAGGGGCATACTAGAGGGGTCAACTCAGTTGGATTCTCCTCTGATGGCAAGAGGATTGATGTGCAGTCAGAGATCAGGGTGCAAGATGCTTGTGCCCATGAAGATGGGCAGGTAACATGTGTTCCCTCCAACCCAGGTGGTGTAAATGTTCCTCCAAAGGTCATCAGTTGTGAGTAGCTCCACTTGTTATGTCCTCTGACTTTATTCAGCTAACTCAAATCTATTGCAGCATTCCTAATTCAATTTTCATCATGCTCTTTGCATGCATTGCATGACACTCAACAATTCCTTGATGGCATTCTGGAGGAAGATGTGCACCTGAAGTATGAACCTGTCAAACTTTTCAATGATGGCTGGATCAGAGGTCCAAAAGGGAGATTGTTGCTTTGGATACCTCCAACATTCTGGAACAAATTTTATTCAATGTGGAACACTGTGGTCATCCCAAAGGGTGGAATAGAATTGGACTTAAGCCAGATTGTTCATGGCAACAAGTGGCAGCAATGCTTCAATGCAGTTGTTTAGTTTTGCTCTGACTTGCATACAATGTATCAGTAACAAATATTTACAGACATTCTCACTTACATGATACACATTGTGTTATGAAAATCATCACAATTTGCAGAAAATCCCCCAAAATACAGTTCTGCCCAAGAATTCCATGCAGACATCTCAATGATCTTGAATCTCACCTGTCCTGCCCAATGGTGTTAGCAACAGCCAGGACAATGTGGCCCCACCTCCATGGAATAATTGCATCCTCACCACCCTCACTTCCAATTTGTGTCAACTAATGAGCATAATGCTGTATCAACATACATATATGACACACTTGATGTGTCATGAGGGGTATATTTCTGGAAGGCAGTGAGCTGCTCAAACTGCTGTAGGGATGTCAAGCCCCCTACCTCACATACTCACCTCTCCTTATTCCCTCCTTTCAGCCAAAGCATGATTTTATGTGATAGGTTCAGCAGTAAACTGTATGATCTACACTCTTGGCAATCCTTATGACTCTACCTCAAATTCCACCACCTAGATGCTAATATCCCCCTCTCCCAAGGCTTGCATATTAGGTGGGTGTACAAGTGAGGTATTGTCATATGCTGAAAACTTGGCATTTTGGCCCTGGGATGTGAACACTGGCCTTATGCTGAATGTTAGTGTCACTTAGTTTCCTTTGCTTTCTTTCAAATTAGCTCTCTGCACTGCACTTGCTTGCACTGGGGCAGTACCTATCATTGGACCTTGCTCTTTGACTTCTTCCACTCTTGCTTATCCTTTAAGCTTGACACTCTACACTGCTATTTAGTGACCCATTGGTAACCTCAGTCTTTGGGTTACTGGTCCTTGGTCTATAAGTCATAGTTACTCCTGTACTTAGACCTCAGTCTGAATATCAAACTAGTCTCCCCTTGAACCCTCTGGCTTAAGTGCAAGTTGACTCTCAGCTTTCACATCTGACCCCCTTGGCTTCCAACCTCTGATTTCAACCTCACTTGTGCAGGAGTCTAGCACACATATTAGAGCACAGATTGTCACACCTTGGTCTTCAGTCCTCCAACCTTTGTCATGGACTTAGCAGGTATAATCTGTGTAGGGAACTTGCTGTCACCTGGTAGTCATGAATTTGTCAAGTTGCTGATGGAATGAAAAGAAGAAATGTACCTAGTCATCAGTCATTTTCAGTGAGCTCCCAAAACCTTCTCCCAGTTTGCCTGTGTCAGCATAAATGCTAATGATGAATATCAGAGAGTGAGAGAATCAACCTATCTCCTTTAACAAACTGTAACATGGTCAGGCATCAATGGATTAACACACCTGGATTAAGGAGGTCCTCACTGAAATTTTGCCACAGCTTCCTTGAGGGCACATTCAGGATCACAGAATCTTTGCATGGCTTGTATGTCCAAACATCAACCCAAGTGGGCAAACTTGCATGCAGAAGCAAGACATCACTCTTAGCACACCAATGCAGCTAATGCACAAGGTACAGAAGCAAGTGCAACAGTACCAGTGAAGGAGCCATTGCATGCTATATACATACAGTGGCTCAAAATTGTCCCAATGTTTGCATGTTCTTCATTAATCATGGTGTAGTGAGTGAACTATCATTATTGAGTCCAAGGTGTTGGTGGATGTATCAAAGCAGCTGGACATGGCTCTCTGATGAGCCATATTACATAATATTTGGATAGAAAATGATGACAGAATACCCAAATGAAAATGAGAGCTCATTGGGACAATTATGTAACTTTGTGATATATGTACTGGGGATGTAGTCCTTGGGAACACATAAACATGGTGAGGTGCTCACCAATGCTTACATAATGTATCACATGGTCTACTGAATGATTTGTCAACCAACAAATAATGCCAAACAGTGATTTTGCACCACTAAGCCTCCTTGCTGTAACACAAATCAAGAAATCACCATTCTGGTTCATTAGGGACATTCTCTCAGGGCAATGGCAACCTCAGCAAATGCTGGTGTACACTATAGTATAATCAATAGAATATGCTATCAGCTCTATTGGTCTCTTCAGAAACCTGCTGGCAGTCATCTCCTGCACTGTTTCCCCACCAATGCCCCATGTGTCCTGGAACTAATCAGTACTGTGAGAGCTGAGAAAAATGTGGAGGTCCAATCTGGCATTCATACTATCATAAACAAACCAACCACCCACTAACTACCACATTACAGCTGAAGAAAAGCCTGCCTGAAGGCTCAGGTGAAGCACAACCCTCCTGGGCACTCCCAGTATCATAGGAGGGTTGGCCAGACTGTACTCTGAGCTGAACTGAAGATCACTGGGAAGGAGTTATTTGGTCATATAAGACTAAAGGAAGTATCCAGTGCCAGATAGAAGGCCAGGAATGTGCAACCTGGTAGCTCAGTAGCATATCCCTTCCATGGTACCTGGAGTGGGAGAGGGTTTAGCTTCACCCTGACTGATTTGCCCAGCCCATCATCACTAGAAATGCAGATGGATCTTTGAACTCTAAAGGAAGAATTGTGTTTTCTACCGTGCTCTTCTTCAAGATAAAAGGAATTACTGATCAGTCCTTCCATGTAATGGACTGTGGTGCAGAGAACATGATTCTTGGCCTCCCCTGGCTACAAGAGAATAATCCCATCATTGACTGGAGAATGGGAACTCTCTCCATCAATGAGAAAACTGATTGCTCAAAAGACTTTTTTTGAGTGACCTCCCTGATCACTGTCAAGGAACCTGCTGTAAACCTCCTGTCTGCCAAAAAAAAGGGAGTAAACAGGTTCATGGACTACTGAAGAACCAGAAGAAGAGACAAAATGTGCCTGTTTTACCATGGCCATCAAAAAACTGCTTGAGGTAGCAAAGAAGGTTAACCCCAGGAACTGCTGCCTCAGAAAGATCACCACCACCACTGAGCTAGCTCAGGTGGAGGAAAAGAAGAAACCCAAACTGACTCTCCCTGCAGGCTACCAAGAATTTGCATTGGTTTTCAAGAAACCCTCCAAGGACACTTCCCCTGTCATGACCCTACAACCATGCCATTAACCTTGTAGAGGACTTTGTCCCCAAGGTGGCAAAAGCATATCTGCTCTTCCCCTCTGAAAGGGAGTCTGTGGAAAAATTTATCAAAGAAAATCTTCAAGAAAAGATTTGTCCTTCCAAGTCCCCCCAAGCTGCACCATTCTTCTTTGTTGGAAAAACAGATGGCTCCCTCCAACCCTGCCAAGACTGGAGATATCTGAACAAGAATACAGTGAAGGATGCTTATCCCCTTCCCTTAATCTCAGACCTGGTCAATAACCTCAAGGGAGCATCTATCTTCACAAAGATGGATGTACAATCAGGCTACAATAATGTCCAAATCAAAGAAGGAGACCAATGGAAAGCAGCATTCATCATGTACAAGGGACTCTTTGAACCTACCATGATGTTGTGTAACTCCCCTGCTACCTTCCAGCAATTCATGAATGACTACTTCCAAGACATGATCACTGAAGGATGGTTGGTCATCTACATGGATGACCTCCTCATCTTCTCCACTGACCCCAAAGAACACAAACAAAGGACTTGCCACATTCTCAAACAAATGAGGGAACTCTCCCTCCCCCTGAAGTTAGAAAAGTGTCACTTTGATCTAACCAAGGTCAAATACCTCAGCATGATCATTAAAGAAAACACCATCACTACAGACCCTGTCAAGCTCCAGGGCATTGCAGAATGGCCCATCCCAAAAAAAGTTAAAGATGTGCAATCCTTTTTAGGGTTTGCAAACTTCTACCAAAGATTCATCCCCTACTATTCATACATTGCCAGACCATTGATTGACCTGACCAAGAAAACTATCTCTTGGGAATGGATGAGGAAATGTCAAAGTGCCTCTAAACTCCTGAAAAGGATTTTCATGGCCCAACTGACTCTACATATGCCTGATACCTCTCAGCCATTCACCATCACTGCTGATGCATCCAAGTATGCAACAGGAAGGTTACTCCTCCAGGAGGACTCAAATGGCCAGTGGCAACCCTGTGCCTTCATCTCCCAGTCATTCAACCCCACAGAAAGAAACTATGATACAGTGAGGGACAAAAGCATTGCAATGTTTGTGAGGTGTGATTTGCTGTTGATGTAACTTGGGCTATTCTGCACAGATGGTCATGATACCTATACCATTGGAAAGGAGTGACTCTAAGCTTTCCAGAGCACTAAGGGTCAGTCCAAACAAAGCAATACATGACAAGATACACCCTATTCTTTCTGAAAAGTGCATTGCAATGCTTCTGTCCCTGACTGGTGAAATAGTGAAAAGTGACCTTTTGATGGGATTAAGGGCATGAAGGATGGGAAAATATGATTACATAATAAACCACATGGTCTTCCAGATGATTTGTCAGCATGTAAACAATGACAAACATTGGACTTGTACCATTAACCCTCCTTCTCTTATGACAACTCATGAAATCATCTCTCTAGCTCACATGGTCATTTTCTGAAGGAATTCTAATCAAATACTGGTGGCCACCACAGTGCCATCAGTATAACATGCTCTCAGAACCATCAGTCCCTTAAAAAACTTGCTGTCAGTCATTCCCTGGACTGTTTCCCCCCCATTCCTGATGTGTTCTGGGACTAATCAGTACTTGGAAGGCTGAAAATGTTATGGAGGTCAATCTGGCACTTCAGCACATGGTGGACAAACCAATCCCCTCTCAACCAATGCATTTCTGGCACAGGGACACTGGTATGGAGGTTGGGGGGAGACAAAACCTCCTCGTGCTCCAAGCACCCTCAGAGGGTTCACTAGATCTTGCTCTGATCTGAACTTTGGATGACTGGGGAAGGGTTATTCAATCACATGTGACCCAAGGCAATATTCAGGGCCAGATGGAAGCACAGGATTCTGCTCCATGGCAGTTCAGTAGCATATCCTTCTGATGAAACCCAGGGGTAAAGAGGATTTTGTCTTGCCCTAACTTCCATACCAGTGTCCCTGTGCCAGAAATGCATTGGTTGAGAGGGGATTGGTTTGTCCACCATGTGCTGAAGTGCCAGATTGACCTCCATAACATTTTCAGCCTTCCAAGTACTGATTAGTCCCAGAACACATCAGGCATGGGGGGGAAACAGTCCAGGGAATGACTGACAGCAAGTTTTTTAAGGGACTGATGGTTCTGAGAGCATGTTATACTGATGGCACTGTGGTGGCCACCAGTATTTGATTAGAATTCCTTCAGAAAATGACCATGTGAGCTAGAGAGATGATTTCATGAGTTGTCATAAGAGAAGGAGGGTTAATGGTACAAGTCCAATGTTTGTCATTGTTTACATGCTGACAAATCATCTGGAAGACCATGTGGTTTATTATGTAATCATATTTTCCCATCCTTCATGCCCTTAATCCCATCAAAAGGTCACTTTTCACTATTTCACCAGTCAGGGACAGAAGCATTGCAATGCACTTTTCAGAAAGAATAGGGTGTATCTTGTCATGTATTGCTTTGTTTGGACTGACCCTTAGTGCTCTGGAAAGCTTAGAGTCACTCCTTTCCAATGGTATAGGTATCATGACCATCTGTGCAGAATGGCCCAAGCTACATCAGCAACAAGTCACACCTCACAAACATTGCAACACTTTTGTCCCTCACTGTATCTACAACAGGGAGTTACTCAGAGTCATCTGAGCACTGAAAGCATGGAGACACTATCTCCACAGGTCCCCATTTCCTCTCAAGATCTTCACTGACCCCAAGAATTTGACCTATTTTAAGGCACCCCAGAACTTGAACTGTCACCAGGCTTGCTGGCTCCTTGACCTCACAGACTTTGATCTGCAACTAGAACATGTACCAGGCAAAGACCTGGCTGCTCCTGATGCACTCTCCCAATGCCCCAACCATGTATGAGGATAACAAAGGTGTGACCCTCCTTCCTCAGACCATGTTTGTGAACCTCATTGACACCAATCTCTCCCAAAAGGTTGCATCCTCCTCCATGTCTGACCATGTCATCCAAACAGCTCTTCAAGCCATAGACAATGTTGACATACCCCTCCCTTTCAACTTGCATCTCTCTGATTGGAAGTTTGACAGTGGAGTTTTACTCTACAAAGATCAGGTTTACATCCCTGATGACCCTGCCCTCTGCCAAACCACCATGTCTAACCACCATGACCCAACACTTCTTGACTCTGCTCCAAGTGGCACCCCAAAAAGGACCCCAAAAGAAAAATTTCTCTCAGCCTTGTCAACCCAGCCAGATACAGCAGAGCCCATTGCAGACCACAGCAACATAAAGTAGTGCCCTCATAGAGCCATGCCCACAAGTGCACTCAACTAACCAGCTCCCACACCCAACACCACCACTGTTTTATGACCTTGACTGGATGTACATCCACAAGGTCACTCTCTCATGCCATGCCAGGCCCTCTGCCAGGACCCTGAACATCAGGCTCCATGCACCTCAGTAAAACCACTAGAAGCAGCAGACTCCCACTCAAAGAAATCATCAATGACCCTGAAGCTGAAATCAAAGATGTAGCAACAGCCAGAACCTTTCTAGACCAACTCTACACCATACAAGGTGAACCAGCCACCCTGGAACACATATTGCATGTGCTCTTCTACATCTCACAGTCCAAAGGCATAAACAACACTCTGCACTCAGCAATCCATGCCACAGCATATTTAGTTAAGGACCTCACCATGTCAGAAGTGGCCAAATCTATTACCACAGCAGTCTCAAGCAAAATAAAAAACTCAGTAATAGCTGCCATCTCCCCACAGATTGCAAACATCCTTTCAGCTGCTGAGAAACTAGAGAAAACCAACAAGAATGTGACAACCATCAACAACAATGCCATCAAGAAGATTGAGCTGATCACCAACACTCCCAATCATGCAGACTCCACTCAGCTGGAGGACCATGTTAAAAACCTTATCAGAGACATGGATACAGTGGAGACAGCCCTAGAGGGCATGAAAAACCATATTAAGTCTCAACCACCTGCCACCCCCACCCTGTACAGAGATGTGCTAGCAGCATCACCAGCCAACCCAAACCACATCCTGCTAGGCAAATGCCTAGCACCAGAATATGCTATGGCTCACACAGCTATAAAAGAACAGCAACTACTGATTGACCCCAGCAGCAACCACCCTCTCCTCAACAACACTGTAACAAGGGAATCCACTATTGACCTCATCAAACAAGCCCTGGAGATGGTAGACCAAATTGATGGCCCCAACCTGCAACTTAGATCAATTGCACAACTATGCAACAATGGCATACTCCTCAAATTCAACAACCAAGAAGCTGTGGCATGGATCAAGGAACCAGCCAACAAAATGGCCTTCCTTGCAAAACTGGGAGGAGATGTAGTGATCAAGGACAGGCACTACACCATAGTAATCCCCTTCCTACCAATATTGACCGATACTGACAATCCAGATACCCTCCATGACATGGAAAATGAAAACAACATTCTGCAAGGATCAATTGCCAGGATCAAGTGGATAAAAGATCCAGCCAAATGCACTCCCAACCAATGAGTAGCCCATGCACTTGCATCCATCACATCCCCCAAGATAGCTAACCAACTCCTCAGAGATGGCCTCTATTGGGGCCTTGACAGATTGCACCCACACAAAGACAAGAAGGAACCAGTTTGCTGCCTCAGATGCCAATGTATAGGCCACCTCACAAAGGAATGCAAAGAATCAATGGACACCTGCAGCATTTGTGCTCAGCTAGATTGTACTCAAGAATGCAACACCCCCACCCCCTTCTGTGTCAACTGCCAGAACAACATGCATGCTAGTGAAGACAGAAACTGCCCAGACCTCATCAGGAGACATAATGCAATCGATGAACATACACTGGAAAATCATATGCCATACTTCCCCACATCAGAAGAGTGGATGCATGTTGAACTCCTGGCCCACCCAACCAACCCTATCATGCCCACAAGACCACCAACCATGTCAACCATCAACAACAGCCCACTCAGACAGATAACACTAGGGGAAGCAATGAACCTCTGATCTGGACCCCCAAGACATGGCCATCCCAACTGCATACAAGGAGGAAGAGGTGGCCCACCTATATGCCATAACATCCTCCACCATGCCTCACCCACATACATGCCCACCCATCTCCCCACTCACCCTCCCCCCAAATCTGAACCCCAGCCTGCAGACCCAAACCCAACACCACCATTAATGAATGTCTGAAGACCCATCACAATCCAACATGCTAACAAAACTATGAATATGGCAACAAAACCTTAATACCTCTCATATAGCCTTGCACTCACTAATCAATAGTCAATTAGCAATGATTGGGACATAATTGCTTTACAAGAACCACTGATTGATCAAGTTGGCAACACATGAGCCAACAACCATTGGAGGGTAGTATACCCATTGAAGAAAATGACACAGGACACTAAACCACAAGTGGTAACCCTCATTAACTCCAAGATAAGCACTAACACATGGGAACAGGTTGAATTCCCCTCAGCAGACATCATCATAACATGACTGAGAACCACAAAGGGCACATACACCTTGTTCAACATCTACAATGACTGCACACATGATCACACAATAGAAGAAATGGGAACATTCCTAGCCACCAACATAAGAGACATCTTTCATACAACAAGCAACCAAATGCTGTGGTTGGGTGACTTCAACAGGCACCACCCCATGTGGGACAAAGTGTGCAACCACCACCTCTTCACTGTGGCAGTGCTCGCTTTGGCACAAAAGTTGCTTGAACTTGTAGTGGACTACAGCATGGCCCAAATGCTACCCAAGGGAATACCTACCCTACAATCCTCGTCCTCAAGTAACTGGATAAGACCAGACAACATGTTTTGTATGGACTCCATGCTAGAGGACCTGATCAGCTGTGACACCTGTCCAGAAAATTGAGGACCCAACACTGACCACATACTGATCCTAACACACCTGGAGACTACTCTCATGCCATCCATGTCTCCCCTGACATACAACTACCATGAAGTTGACTGGTCAAGGTTCAACATTGCCCTTAAGACAGAACTAGCCAAAGTTGGCCTACCAAGAGCAACCACCAGTGAACAAGAATTCCAGTGATACACAAAAGGCATTGACATGGCACTACAAGTGATGCTAAAGAAGGAAGTACCAAAAACTCACCCACACCCACATGCCAAATGATGGTGGATGAAGGAACTGATGTTGCTATGAGGGGAGCTCAAGATGCTAAGTAAAACTTCATTCACCTTCTGGGCAATCCACTGTGAGTCAAAGTGTGGTTCAGTGGTGAAAACCAACCAAAACCAACACAAAAGACAAAAATAGCAAGTGGTGGTGTGCCTATGTGGTACCTAGATGGTAGAACCTTTAATTTGGGTGGGTTTTTGCAAGCTGTAACACTCAAAGATGAGTGCTGAGGGTTGGGGGTGCTCCTGACAAAGAGGGAGCAAGAATGTGAGAGATTGTGATGGGGTAGACTGCTGTCAGCCTACAGAAGGATGGAGGACAACTTAATTCAATGTCCTAAGCTGCACTGAGCTCAGGGAGGACTTGGAGTGAAGCTGATTGATGATAGATGGTTATAAGTGAAGCAGATGATAGTTAGACCCTTAATAAAGTCTCAACTATTGAGGCTGATGAATGAATTACTGAGTGATGATGAAAAATGTGAGCAAGAGGGGCTCTCTGATGTCTTCTTCTTATTCAGCTATCTAAGTACAGTGATTTATATACAGTACAGGGGCATTGCCTATGGAAAACAAGGTGCAAACACTTGGTAAGTGATTGGTAGCTGATGAGCAAGGAATGTAAGCAATGGGTAATCATCTTAGAAAGCATTGGTAAGCATTGGCAAGGATAAGTAGGCCAAAAAGTGAAGAATCAGTAAGCAAGGTCAAAAGATTGGTAAGTATTGGCAATAGGTGAGTCAAGGACAGTCAGAATGTCAAAGTATGAGTCAAGTAATGTCAGGAACTGGGAAAGCACACTGGGATTGCATTAGGGGGAGGCTGTGCATGTCACATCTCAAAGAGATTGCTTCTAGGCCAAGGTGGGATGACAGAGAGGCAGTGCTGATCTGATGCTGATATAGTACATCCAAAAGTGGACAGAGTGAGTCAGATGTCAACAGGGGTCAAGCTTTAGGGGTCTGTGGGGTGACAGGAGCATAGGGGATCACAACTTTCCCCCCAAACCATCCTCTCAGTGAAGCAAATAAAAACTTCATGAATGAGGCTCTGTTGGAAGAGAGGATAAAGAGGGAGTGTCTTCTGCTGTATCTTGCAATAAGGAGGCAAGATGTGCATCATACTCATCATGGATGCAATCAGGGAGAGTGGAGAACAGTAGATTATACTGTAGCTGTCACAATTTTGGAAGAATGATGGATGAGACTGGTATGAAGACATTGCAGGGAGCAGGGAGGAAGGATCCATATGCCTCTTGGACAAGAGAGACTAAAATGACCACATAAGACCTTTCTAAGCAAGTGACAGACCTGAGGTGACTGAAGAATGTCCTCCTAGAGGTCATACTGACAAAAAGAACATGCTGTCCAAGCTGGATGGGCTGAGAGGGGGCAGATGAGGATGGGATGTACCAGGATGCTTTGGGATGGAAGCTAGTAGGAACTCCTGGTAGATATATGTAGCTATGGTCCCTAGCAAAGGGGACAAGTGAAATGATTGATGTGGAGGCAGCCATATCAGAGGAATTAGTGAAATGAGCATCTTTTGGAGGGAGTGCTGTAGAAACATGTGAAGTGCACAGATCCTCTCCAATTTTGGAAGGTAAGATCACATGGCTGAGCACTACAAGCAAGTGTGGGAATGGTTTTGGTATCTGCAGAAATGGCAGAGATATGTCAAAAACCAGAATGCCATACATGGGCACTTAAGAATTTTAATTGGTGCCTAACTCACTTCCTTTCTTTTTCTTTGGCATTGACAACTCATTCTTGTGTGAGGGATGACTGCCAACATTTCTGGCTGTCCTTCTTCACATGAGGGCTATGGTCTTCATCTCCATTCATCAGCTGTATCCATGTCCACCTCACCAAACACCTTTGGTGTGTGACACTGTGATCACCCCATCCACAGTATATGCAAAGAGAAAGTGAAAGCTTATGACAAAGCCATCCACAAAGCCAAGAAGCACCATTGGAGAGACTGGCTGGAAGAAGCAGGTGACCAGGATCTCTGGATTGCAAATGCTTACATCTCCAAACTGTACAGTGACAGCAGCAAGACCAGAATACTGACACTCAAACACACTGCTGTGGACAGCTCCATCACTATGATCAGCTCCAACAAAGACAAGAGTCAACTGTTTGCACAAACACTGTTCCCACTGCCCCCAATTGACAATACCCCAGGACTACAAGTATCCAGGACCAGCTGCATGATGGAACCCCATCACAAAAGAGCAACTCATGCATGCCATCAAAAACCTCAGTCCATATAAAGCACCTGGGCCACATGGAGCAGCCAATATCATATTCCAAAAATCTCCCCTGTTATCAGACTACTTACTAACTACGAATCCAATTGGTTCAACATCAAAAATGGCATCAGCCAAGGAGACCTGCTCTCAATGATCCTATATGTCATATATAGCTAGAGAGATGATTTCATGAGTTGTGGTAAGAGAAGGAGGGTTAATGGTACAAGTCCAATGTTTGTCATTGTTTACATGCTGACAAATCATCTAGAAGATCATGTGGTCTATTATGTAATCATATTTTCCCATCCTTCATGCCCTCAATCCCATCAAAAGGTCACTTTTCACTATTTCACCAGTCAGGGACAAAAGCATTGCAATGCACTTTTCAGAAAGAATAGGGTGTATCTTGTCATGTATTGCTTTGTTTGGACTGGACCTTAGTGCTCTGGAAAGCTTAGAGTCACCCATTTCCAATGGTATAGGTATCATGATTATCTGTGCAGAATAGCCTGAACTACATCAGCAGCAATTCACACCTCACAAACATTGCAATGCTTTTGTCCCTCACTGTGTCATAACCATGCATTCACTCTAAGCCCTTACTCACTCTGCACCCTCTTCTGCCAGTCGTTCACTCACTCTGCACCAATCCTGCCCAACTTCTGTCGGTTGTGAACCATCTCTGCTCTGACTGCTGTTGGACTTGTGTTGCTCTCCTACTGGACCAGGTGGACCATCCTCTGAGGAGTCATGTGACTACCTTCAGACTTCTCCCTGACAGTGTGCAGTCAGGTACTCTGCAGCATGCACACCACATGGTCCAGCACCTGGACTGTTCCCTTTTTGGGATGTTCTATGTTACCCATTCATATGTTTTCCATCTACCCTTCATTTGTCATCTAGGAAGTTTTACTTGAAATTTTACAAGTCTCCATTTGTCAGTTCCAATTCCAATTACTGTACCTCCATAGTAGTATAAAAGCATGTATTGTACTCTGCCATTCTTCAGTACAAATATCAACTTAGTTCCTACTCCCTCTGTCTCTGTCTTCTGTCTGTTGGAGTTGCCTCCAACATTCCTTCTGTACTCTCCCTCTGAAATACAAGGGCTGAGATCGTGCAAGGGGGTAGCGCATGAGCTAAACCCAATGCCCTCACTCTGCTCTGCCTTTGTCTTGGTGGACTTCATTCCTGCCAACACTCTGCCAGTCAGAGTTCAGTTCTTTCCTGTCAGACTTGCTTCTGAACCTCCCTCTAGACCTTGTCTAGTGTCGGAGTTGGTCAGAGTAGGCCTGGACTTGACACACTGTATGTATACCCCAGGGTGTACAAACAGCACAACACAGGATGGATCTGCATGCCCAGATGAGGGTGCAATAGGAGATGTGATAGTGTGAGTGATGTGTGTTACACTGTGCTCACATTGTTTCCTTTTTAGACTCTGTATGATATGTTTCACACTTGTCATGCTTTCAAGTGACAATGTTCTGTCACCCACAAGTCCCTACTGGACCTGCATCCTGTATGTTTCCCTTTTTGGCTTGCCCCTGTTTACCCCACATTGTACCATAACTGGACTGCATCCATTTGCCTTTCCTTCCATGGTCTGCTGGTGGCCCTGATCCATGCAGCCACATGACATGTGCACCACTGGTGCCCATTTGCCCCTGTACATCATGTATGTGGTTGTTCCCCTCTCATCATATGTTCACCCCTGGGGCCTCCTGCTCCACAGACTTGGTTGTACATGTAGTCCTGCTGTGCAGTGACTTACTATGACTCAATGCTGCCAAAGTAGGGACTCAGGTATATGTTTAAACATTTTCAAATGTTTGTTATGCAATACTTCACATATGTATATAAGCTCCCATGTATTATACTGCTCCCTCATTCAAAATCTACTTTGCAACCACCCTTAGCTCTGCTCACTGTACCCACAAGGACTTGACAGTATGACTTCAGTTGGCCAAGACTAGTGTTCCACTGCCAGTGAAGTTAAATTACATGTCACTTCTCGCACAGTCACATGCTTGTGCTACTCTGCACTCAATTTGTGATGTGATATGAGTCATTGACATAACAGAAGGTTTTGAATCACCCAGCCACATCAAATACCAGATTACCCTTTGGATAACTGTGCTTTAGAATCCTTGCTAAGCAAAATAGCCTGCAAAACGAGCACCTCCCACCACCACTACAGGAACCACCAGTGTTAAGCATCAGTGAGCTAGCCCCTAAACTTCAGCACTAACCTTCCTCTTCATCAATGTGTCTTCACACCAAGAAGAAGGAAGTAAGAGGGCTCCATCAGCAGCCTCTTCATTCAAACCTCCCATACCATCTTGTAAAGGAAAGGAAGTCCTCCAAGCAAGGCCACTTATTCATCACCCTTCAGTGCAAACCCCCAACCCTCATATAGGTCTTGAAGACCTGCCAGTAAGGCCCCAACTCAGGCAAGTGGCAGAATCGACCTCACCAATTGACTTTACTACCTATTGCAACCCAAAGCCTATCAGCTCAGATATCAAAACACAACCACAAGGGACAGCTGGACCAGTGGACCCCTCATCATCTTCATCCACTGACATATACCTACCAACTTCTACCAACCTGATGGCAGAAGAACTCACTCAACATACCTCTGGACTCAATGTCCAGGACCCCTTTTCTGGACAGAGTAGGGTAACCCCCAAAATGGCCACCAAATTTTACAAATCCCTTTTCAGCAGAGATGTGGTAAGGCCAAAAGGCCCCTCCCAAGGCTCCAAGGAGAGGGGAAAGGAACACAACTCTCAGGGAGGAGGATTAAAAGAAATCAGCCTTAACAAACCCTTCTTGTATGACAGGGCCCACCAGGACTGCTCTGCCTGGTTAAGCAAGGTCAAGCTCTACCTCACCATGAACGACCACATCTACTATGAGGATCAGTCCAAGATCATGTTTGCCCTCTCTTACATGGGGAGTGGCTCAGCTCATGCCTTCACAGAAGCCTATGTCAACAAAAACACCACTGCACTTGGGGACCTCAAAATTTTCAATGGCTGGGACGAGTTTGTTGCCAAACTCAAAGAAACCTTCCAAGTAGGAGATGTCAGGGCTACCACCCTGATCTATCTCTCTGCCATTCACCAGGGAGACTGCTCCCTTGATGAGTACATTGCCAACTTCCACAACTGCCTCAATAAGGCCCAAATATCTACTGAAGATTTGACTGCAGCAGTCTTCTTTGGGAAAGGCCTAAATGAAGAAATCAACAAATGGATCCTTATGTCTGGCCCCAAGCCAGACACCATCAAGGACTGGATCCACCAAGCAATGGCAGCCCATGCAGCAATGGCTACTCTCAAGGTCTTCTCCAGCAAAGCAACCTATCAGGACCACTCCTATTTGTGGAAACAGGAACAGTCTTCTCATGGATCAAAGTCCCATTCATCTCTGAAGACCCCATACTGACACCCTTACACCATGGATGTTGATTGAAAGTCCAAGGTCCAATCACAGAGCAAAGCTCCTACCTGTTATGGATGCAGTAGGACAGGACATATGAAATCTAGATGTCCCTTGTCCACAACAAACAGTAGGTCTTCCTTGGCCCAAAAATTCTGTACCCACATCCTGGCAATGCTTGAGGAGTTTGACAAGGCTTCAGAAGATGAAGAAGATGAAGAACTGGAAGACAAGTACAGTGGGGAGAATGATGAACCCACAGACAATGGGGGACTGAAAGGAAACCCAGATTTTTGAAAGGCTCCCCTGGTGTAGTGTCAGGAAGAGAGCCCATTGTATCATGAAAGGTAGAGGTAAAGATAGGAACTGAGAAAGTGTATGATTATGAGCAAGATATGTCAATCACTTCTATCACTGGTTTTGCTTACCTTGTCAATCGCAAAAACACTACTGTCCAATTCAGGCATGGAAATAAATATCATTGATCCAGCAATAGTCCAGAAGTACAACATCCCAACATGGAAAATTGCAAGACCATGGGAGTCAAGAAGTTATAAAGGCAAAACTGGAGACTGGGTAACCCATTGTCATATCCATGACTCTCGGACTCGGACTCAGCCCAGTCCGGACCCCTAGCCCCTAACTCCGGTCAACTCCGGTCCTGGTCCAGCCTAGACAACCCAATCCCGGCCCTAGATAACTCAACTCCGGCCTGCATAACTCAAGTCCGGTGTTTTACCCCTATCTCCGGTCCGTTTTGGTCTCCCAGCCTTGCGCTGCTCCACCCCGGTCCTCCTAGGTCCATGTCCGGGTCACCCGGACATAACTCCGGTCTGTTTCCCTTTGTTTGTACTATATTTAGTCTAGCCCATTCATCTGACTTTGCTTACTGTACAAATCCTGTGTCTGACCCCGGTATGCCGGTGTGAGGAATCCGCATTCCCTGGATGCGTAAGCCCCTATCATTAACCGTTCCGTGACTACTGTTACGTCCGCTCCCCTCTTGCGTTCACCATTGTTCATGCACTACCTTCCCGCGCCCTCGCTCCCTCTCGCGCAATGCTATACCCACGGCCGCTGTGCTCTGGTTGTTGTTTTTCCTCGGACTCCTTCTCTTATCACGGTCTCTATTCCTTTAGTGCTTGTAGTATACCCTCAGCCTCAGTTTGGCCTGTCATCTGTGTATGCGCTGTCGCGCGGCTTTCCTTTACTGTACCCTGTCTTACTTAGGTTCCGGGTTTGTCCGGACTATAAAGCCCTGTACTTAGGTATGGAATGATACCTTTTGGCACTCGGAAGGTCACCACGAGTTTTTTTTCCACTTTGTCTACACCGCACATCTCACATCCCGCCGCACACGAACTACGTATACCGCTCGCACCGCTCGCATCGCCAGTACTACTCTGCGGACCATGCCGCGCACGTTACGAAACACTACCGCTACAAAGCACTGGGTCTCCCCTTCTAGTCCTGACAGTCCAGAATCCCTTGGGACGAACAATTCGTTCCCTTCATTTTTTATTGTTGTTATCTAAGCCATCTAGCTCGTGTTATACAGCTACTTGGACTTTTCCTACAACTGGAGCCCACCGCGAGGGATTCTGCTGTCGCTTCCAGAAGGTCGCTCAGGCGCACCACCGAACGCACCGAACTAGAAAATTTATGCCTGCACTTTTGCAATCTCAACCTGTCAGAAGACTCTGACATTTTCTGCCCTGTTTCACCCGTAACACCGGATCACGCGCAATTACCCACTGACATTCCGTGGGTACTACCCACAATCACTCCTCCTGATATCTCGGCAGATCAGATATCCATCGCGTCGGATCACCTAGATCTCACTGCCCCTGATTTTCCTGGTGGCTTTATCCACTCGACTCCCCGAAGGCCCGAAACCCCGCCATCACCTTTAACACCCATCACATCATCTAATTCATCATCACCGACGCCCTCTTTTTCCTGTCTCTTTGACGCCTCCGAATCTATACCCAGACTCCCAGCTCCATCCGCCACACTGCTGCGACCACTCACTCGGTCGCAGACCACCCATCAGCCAATTAGTAACCCGCCAGCTCGCTCGCGCACTATACCAACCGCTTCGCACCTCCAACCAATACCCGTTCCACCCATCGCCAATCCGGCACCGCTGTGAGTCAAAGTGTGGAAAGGCAGTATAAACCAACCAAACCAACACAAAAGACAAATATGTGCGAGTGGTGGTTTACCTCCGCGGAACCTGGAGGGCAGAGAAACCTAAAGTGGGGAAGATTTCAAGTGGAGGTGCTCCTGGCGCAAGTCGTTGACGAGTTACGCAGGAGAAGACGAATGGACAATGATTGGGAAGGGGATGCTGAACAGAGTGAAGGTGTTCAGCCGAAAGTACTTGGGGGTAATGGACTTTTGATAGAATATGCTCCTGGCGCAAGTCGATGTCGAGTTACGCAGGAGTGAATGGATGACTAAGCAGGTGTGCTGACAGAGCACAGATGATACTTCAGATGAAGGTAGATAGACCCTTGATGGAGCCTCAACTACCAATGATATGAATGAAGACAGATAGACTCTTCCGAATGAGCCTCAACTGTCGACAACAAGATATGCTGAGCTGAGCTGACTTCTGAGTGACTTCTTGATTGATTGTCGATTGATTGTGGGTAGCTAAGTACATGGGGGTTTATATACTGTGGGGGGAGCACAGCTTGTGACAAACAAGGCACAAACACTTGGTAAGTAATGAGTAAGGACTGAGTAATCATGATGAGTAAGCGAGAAATGAAAAGTAAGCAAGCAAAGAGGATTGGTAAGTATTGGCAATGAACGAGTCAAGGATAGTCAAAATATCACAGAATGAGTCAAATAGAGTCAGAAACTGAGTAAGCGCACTGATATCACATTAGGGGGTGGCGATGCAAGTCAGATCTCGGCGGAGACATCTCTAGATCCAAAGATGGCATGACAGATGGACAGTGTTTCCAGATAGGGAAGTATTAATTCCAGAATTGAAGGGCATGAGTCAGGCGTCAAAGGGGGCTAGGGCATTGGGGGTCTGTGGGGCAATGAGAGCATACGTGATCGCGTCTCCCACCCTTTCATCCTCTCAGCGAAGTTAACAAAAACTTCATGGACGGGGCTCTGATGGAGGAGGAGGGGAAGGGGGGATGTCTTCTGCTGGATCTTGCAGTAGGAAGGCAAGATGCATGTCATACTTGTCATGAATGCGATCAGGGAGGCTGGAGGACAGTAGATTATACTGCAGCTGTCGCAATGTGGGAAGAATGATGGACGAGATTGGAATAAAGACAGTGCAGGGAGCAGGGAGGAACGATCCATATGCTTCATCAAGAGGGGAGACTGATACGACCACATAAGACCTTTCCAACCGAGTGACAGACCTGAGGCGACCAAAGAACGTCCTTCTGGAAGTCATACTGACAAGGAGAACACGCTGACCAAGCTGCATGGGATGGGATGGGGCTGACAATGATGGGATGAACCAGGGGGCTTCAGGATGGAAGCTAGTGGGAATGCCTGGCAGATATACGTAGCCATTGTCTCGGGCAACTGAAACAAGCGAGATGATTGACGAAGAGGTGGCCATGATTGATGGACTTAGCAAAATGGGCGTCTGATGGATGGAGTGCTGTAGAAATGCGTAGGGTGCGAGGATCCTCTCCAAATTTGGAAGGCAGAATCGTGGGGCTGAGCACTTTAAGCGAGCATGCGAACCGAGTTGACATCTTTGGAAACGGTGGAGATATGACGAAAACCGGAATGCTGTACATGGGCGCTAAAAACCTTTAATGCATGCTTAACTCGCTTCCTCTTTTCTCTTTAGCACTGACGACTCGATCTTGTGCAAAGGATGACTGTTCATGTCCAACAGTCTTTCTACGCATGAGGCCTTTAGTCTTCATCTGCATGCATGGGCATTGTGCGCAACTCGTCAACGAGTTAGGCAGAGTCAGCTGTAACCATGTCCACAACACCTTTGGTGTGTGACACTGCCACCACAGATTAACCCACCAATGGCTAATCCTCAGTTTCAGATGCCGCTCCGCGGTACACAAAACTCACCTAAATTTAGCGGAGATTCTCCCGCGCAGCTTCTGCGCTACCTCAAAGACATCGACTTCCTCGGTACTCTCGCTGCTCTTGATGACCGTGGCAAGATCAGAGCTGCAATCCGCTACGCTGACCTCGAAGAAGCTGAGGTCTGGCAAACGCTTCTGGAAGCCGCTCCTGCGGCCGACGACTGGGATGCCTTCGTAGTCGCTGTTAAGGGTTTGTACCCTGGCTGCGAGGGTGACGACCGCTATTGCCACGCAGATCTGCAGTATCTCGTCGAAGAATATCAGTCAAAGCCTATGCGGAACCAGGATGACCTCGGAGAATACCAGCGGAAATTCGCTAAGATTTCTGCCCTGCTCATTAAAACTAAAAAGCTTGCAGAGACAGAACGGGATTCCATGTTCCTGAATGGCTTCCCGAGGGCCATCGCAGATCGTATTCGTCATCGACTCTCTATAGTCCGCACCGACCTCCACCCTGACGATCCATACCCACTCGCAGAAGTCGTCAAAGCCGCCAAGTTCCTTCTGACAGGATCCGCTCTTCGTAGCGCGGTACCAACAATGGGTACCGCGGCCTCGCCAGCTGGACCTCCCTCGTCAGCTTACATGCTGCAAGTGCCACCTGCTGGTACTGTCATTAAACAGGAATACAACTTCCAGACGCAGCCTCCGCCGCAGCAATGCAGACCCGGCTGCGGCTTCTGTGCAGACCCCAACCACTGGACGAGGATGTGCACACTCGTTGAAGTTTATATCCACGCCGGTAAGATCACGAGAGGTACAGACAACCGTCTCTATCTGGCAGACGGGAGCCGAATCCCACATTTCCCTGAATGTAACTCACTGAGAGAGGCTGTTGACCGCGTCATGGCTGACAGAGACCAGGCCGGCGCACGTGCTGCGACTCCTGCCGCTCCGCGCAAGGCACCGCCAACCTCTTCTGCGTTGCTCATCCCAAAATTGACGTGCAGTTGGAGATCCAGCCTTCTGCCTTCTTAAACACCGTCCAAGATGCCGATGAACCTGTCGCAGACTTAGCCGACCCCGACTTCCAAGCATATGTCGCTCAAGCTTGGGCTACCTACCAAGCGGATAAAGGAAACAAGGGAGCAGTCATTCCCTGCGGAAAGAAAGCCCACTTCGACGGAGTTGAAATCACAGCTCGACCCGTGGCACGTCCTGCCAACCCTCCACGCGTCGACCCGTGCGCAGCCACTGTTGAAGAGGAAATCATTTCCCCTGGCGTTCAAAGTTCACGTGCCGCTCGCCAGGCACCCGAGCCCTCCACACCTGCACCAACATCCAGTGCTACGAAACCATATGTTCCTCCAACTAGTCCGGCTCCGACACCCGCGCGCAAGGATCCCGTTCCCGCAGCAATTGTTCCGTCGCAGACACCATACCCAGCAGCTCGCAATCAAAACCAGTATCGTTACTCGTTCCCTCTCGAAGACAAAGCCGCGCCCAAGCGTATCGTGGAGCGCGTACTCGAAACTAGCGTTGCCATGCCAGTCAAAGAATTATTTGCAGTAGCCCCAGAGTTTCGCAAACAGTTCAGAGACATCACCATGGCGAAACGCGTCACCACAAATGAGATTGAGGTAGTTCGTAGCGACGATGAAGAAGGAGTACAAGTGAATGAACTGACCGGTCACGATCCTCAAAGAACCGCGCGCGAATACGGAGACCGCATTATCTGCGGTGATGACGGCTCCATCGTAGCTCACCACACTCTGCTGCTCCGCTGCATCGAAGCTAAGGTCCCCGGGACCGACGTCACAATCAACTGCGTACTAGATTCCGGTTCGGAAATCGTCGCCATGCCCAGGCGCGTTTGGGAAAAGATCGGACTCCCTTTGCGCTGCGACCATCTCATGACTATGACGTCTGCTAACATGTCTAAAGACACTACTGTAGGCGTACTAGAGAACCTGAAACTCGACTTCGGCGCTGGGCCAGTCATGCTACAGGTTCAAGTAGTTGAACATGCCAACTTCAACATGCTCCTCGGACATCCGTTCATTTGCCTTATGAGTGCAGTAACAAACGATTATCCCAACGGCGGACAGCGGATTACTCTCCGAGACCCGAACGACGGCTGCGAGTACACTTTGCCCATGCGCCCGTGGCGCAAGGGCTGTCCGCGCTGCAAGTGCGGCAAGCACTGCCATAGCCACCAAAGTATAGTCGAGTGGGGTTTTTGAATATCGATGATCCACCAAACAGTCGGGGAGAGCCTACTAAAACGTCCTGTTTCCTATTTAGCCATTGTTATCCGTTCCTCAGTCCTACACTCTCATCATTAGCCTTTACTTCGATGAACTTCTCTTCGCCCGCGGCACCCGTACCACAGAACATACCCACCGGGATACCCTCGCCTGCTTTCACCTTCCTCTCTTCCACTCAGACAATACTAAACCCCTCTGCTATAGCCGCATTCGGCAGCGTTTATCAACTAGATCCCGCGGTTTGCACCCTCGTTTACAAGCCGGTTGCCAAGAAGGTTCGGACGGTACCTGCCCCGATGGCGGAAGAGTACCGCATCATGCGCAGCCTGCCTGACCACCCGCTCGCTGGTCTCCAACCACTTCCAGCCCGTCCTCCAGACTTCGCCCCGGGCATCCGCTTCACTGCCGAACGGGCCGCGGAACTTGACCTCGACCCTGCAGATTGGCTTTGGCCAGAAGAACTTAAACTCCCAACTTGGCTCGTTTCGGTCCATGAGCTCACATTCGCTTGGGACATTACAGAGCGCGGACACCTAGACGAACGCTATTTTCCGCCAGTAAAGATTCCTACGATTCTGCACACGCCTTGGGTCCAACGCAATATCCCTATCCCGAACGCGATCCATGCCCAAGTCATAGACATGATTAAAGATCGCATCAAGTCCAGCATGTATGAACCTTCTACAGCAGCTTACCGCTCCCACTGGTTCTGCGTAGTAAAGAAAGACGGAAAGTCTCTTCGCCTTGTGCATGACTTACAGCCCCTGAATGCGGTGACCATCTGCGATGCGTCCGTTCCGCCCTTCGTAGAACACCTCGCAGAATCCTTTGCTGGATATGCAGTGTATGCGATGATGGACCTCTACTCCGGGTATGACCAGTGTGCACTTCACATGGATTCCCGCGACCTCACCACCTTTGGTACCCCCCTTGGACCACATCGGCTTACTACTCTGCCGCAAGGTCATGCGAATGCGGTACAGGTATACCAGGGAGATACTGCATTTGTTCTCCAGGATGAGATCCCGCATCATCCCCTACCCTTCATAGATGACGTCCCCATGAAATCCGAAACCACCTGCTATCAGCACACAGACGGCTCCTATGAGACTATCCCGGAGAATCCTGGGATTCGGAAATTTATCTGGAACCACTGTATAGTCGTTAACCGTATCCTTCAGCATTTGCAGAACGTCGGAGCCACCATCTTGGCGAAGAAGTTCGTGCTAGCCGCTCCGTCCGCTGTGATCGTTGGCCACAAGTGCACCTTTGAAGGTCGCATTCCTGAAGAAAGCAAAGTGCAGAAGATCCGCAACTGGCCCGAGTGCTGCAACCTGACACAGGTTCGCGGTTTCCTCGGTGTCTGCAGAGTGCTACACATCTTCATCAAAGACTTCGCCAAGATCGCGTGGCCGCTAGTCGCGCTCACGCAGAAAGACGTACCATTCACATGGGACGAGCTGCAACGCGCTGCCATGCAACACCTCAAGGATGAAATTGTAAAGTCCCCTGCACTCCGAAGAATCGACTACGAGTGCGGTCACGAAGTAGTTCTAGCAGTCGACACATCGGTCATCGCAGTCAGCTACATCCTCTACCAGCTTGGCGAAGATGGCAGACGGTACCCAAGTCGCTTCGGATCCATCACCCTCAATGAAGTGGAAAGCCGCTACTCCCAGGCCAAGCTTGAGTTGTATGGTCTCTTCCGCGCGTTGCGTGCGGTACGCGTATACATCTTCGGCCTCACTAACTTCACTGTGGAGGTAGATGCGAAGTATATTAAGGGTATGATAAATAACCCAGATCTGCAGCCTAATGCGACGATCAATCGCTGGATCGCTGGCGTCCTCCTTTTCTCGTTCAAACTCGTCCACGTTCCCGCGGATAGGCATGCCGGCCCTGATGGCTTATCCCGCCATCCGCGGTCGGAGCTCGACCTGCCCGAGGTTGACGACCATGAGGATTGGCTAGACCGCTTTTATTCCTTCTCTACGCAGGTTGTCAATGACCGCCCACCTCCTATGTCACTTTCCAGTCAAGACCAGCATTCCCTACCGCCACCCACTTACCATCGGGCGAGCCTCCCGCCACCTACATCCTTCTATCTCGCATTCTCTGCGACTGCTGATGCTAATAACCCTTCCGATACCCCAGACAACCCTGCCATTCCGCAGTCCGCAAAAGCTCGGGCATGTGAAGCAAGGATGGAAATGATCCGTGCATTCCTCGCGACCTCCTGACCTTACTGATGCGCAGTACTCATCCTTCTTTAATTCGGCCAGCTGCTTCTTCCTCCTAGATGGCAACTTATGGCGTCAGGAACCGCACGGACGGCACCAGCTAGTCGTCGATGCATCCAAGCGGTACCATCTCATCAAGGAAGCGCATGATGACCTCAGGCACAAAGGTGTCTTCATGGTCCGCACACGCCTTCTCCTCCGCTTTTGGTGGCCTCTGCTTGTCGAGGACGTGAAGTGGTATGTCCGCACTTGTCACGAATGCCAGGTCCGCCAGACGCAGAAGCTTCATATCCCCCCCACTGTACCCATGATAGGGGGCTTGTTTCATAAAGCTCACATTGACACGATGCTGATGCCCAAAGCCGGCGGTTACCGCTACATAGTACAGGCCGTTGCGCGCTGACTTCATATCCCGAATGGCGTATGTTGCGCACGGAAAATAGTACCGCGCTCGCGTCCTTCATCTTCGAGGACATTCTATGCCGCTGGGGTCCGCTCACCGAGATTGTCACCGACAACGGTCCCACATTCGTCCAAGCCTTAGATGCCCTAGCCGCGCAATATCATATCCGTCACATCTGTATCTCTCCTTACAACTCTCAGGCTAACGGTATTGTAGAGCATCGCCACTATGATGTTTGCAAGGCTATCATGAAGAGCTGCGAGAACGATGATCGCTGCTGGCACACCATTGCGCACTCTGTCTTCTGGGCCAAGCGGGTCACCATTTTGAAATCCACGGGTCTATCCCCTTATTTCATGGTACATGGTGTCGAACCGCTGTTCCCATTCGACCTTGCGGAGGCTACTTTCCTTTTACCCCTATCCCGCGATGATGCGACACCGCTGACTACCACAGAACTGATAGCTTGGCAAGCGCACCAGTTGCAGAAGTGTCAGGATGACTTGGACCAGGTCCGTGGCAACATCCTCCGCACATGGTTCCAGTCCATCCAGCAGTTCGAAGCCGCCTTTCAGCATCACATTAAAGACCATAACTTCGCTCCCGGCGCCCTCGTGCTTGTTCGCAACTCCCACGTAGAGAAAGAGCTGAACCGGAAGACAAAGCCGCGGTACACCGGTCCCATGGTCGTCCTTCGTCAGACCACTGGCAGCTCGTACCTACTGGCCGAGCTGGATGGCTCCATCTCCAAACTCCGCTTCGCTGCATTCCGCTTACTTCCCTACCACCCACGGTCTCAGACCCGCGCAACCGTAACTCGCATTACTGGGTTAGATGATGAAGAACTAGACCACCTTCTTGAAGAGGCTGAGGATGACCCCACTGATGATGATGTCGAGGCTTTTTCCGCAGACAGCTGACTATCCATCCTTTCCAGTATCCACAGTTTGTCCATCGCACTGTTCCTCCGTACCCTCTTCTCCCACAATACCCATACCTCTTTCCGCGGCCTCGCCCGCCTCCCCGCGGCTTCTCCTACTACGCTCGTTCCTTCTCCCATGCTGACTGGGGACAGTCAGTGTTCAAAGTCCCCCGCAGGGGTGACCAGCTTACCACTTGATCCACCCGATATCAGACATAGTTCGTTTCCCTTTATCTGTTTTACCCCGGGTTTCGTCCGGAGACCTCTATTCCACCCCAGGTTTCGTCCGGCGATTCTACTGATAGCTAGTCCTCGCTCAAAAAACATAAAAACCGCTTACAAAAAGTCCAAAACCGTCCAGAAAAATAACAAAACACCGAATAAGTATATAGCCAAAACAACGTCTCTCCTATCTCTCTTACTAGTCTCGCTGATGCTGTCCTCGGCCGCTCTATACCGCGGATACTCGCAACAACTCCGAGCGTTTCTTCTTCGATCGCGCAGTCAGCGTGCGCCACTTGATCTGTTTTTCTTTCGATTCTCCTTCCGCTTCCTTACGATTAATACCCAAAGACCGTCACACTTACCCGATAAACAGTCCCTTCGCTCTCTCTCCGTCATTCTGTCACATCCTACCATCAAGATCGTTTCACGAGGACTTACCGTTGAGAGAAGTCGAAAGCCGCACAAAGAAGACAAGTCGGGCGGTACCCTGCGCATCATATCTTACTGCGGCCGCACTGTCCCACGGAACATCTTCAAGCATTTCGAGTCGTTTGCAACTTCGCGCAGAAGCAAGAAAAGCGGTGTATTTAGCGCGATATGCGCTGACATGCGGATGGGACAGTACAACGAATCTGAACTAACTATAAACGTTCTTATTCCACCCCAATCTTCTCCAGAGCTTCAGCGAGTTGATCAACGTGCACCTGCAGGTGAAGGTATGCGGCCTGCGACTCCGTGGCCTCAGCACGAAGCAGCCTCAGCGACTGCGACAGGTCGGCCGCAACCTTGGCATCAAGCCGGCTACGCACTGGTGGTTTTCCCTTCACACGCGTGTGACTTTCGACCACCTCTACTTCGTCGTCATTGTCATCGTCGTCTACGACTCTCTTGGACGAGCTCGCCTTCACGGTCTTCGAGGCCCGCACTGCTCGCCATTAACTTCGCACCTCCCGAAGTGGGGTCGTTACTTACCAACCAAAGCGCCTGCCTGTGCCTTCTTTCCCACAGATTTCGTCGACTTCTTGCACCCCTGCTTCATTCGCACACAGCCGTCGCACGTCCACCCAACGGGTCCGATGCAGGCCGTCTTCTTCACCGTGCACCGTGCACACGGGACCTTGTGGAGGATCGAGCCGGGAGGAACAACGATCTTGGGCTCGTCCTCGTCTTCGCTCTCTGCCACCGTTTGCCACGATCGCTTAGGACTTCAGTGTTAGCCGCTACCGCACCATCCAGGTTCCGCACTTACCTTCTGAACCGGATGGGACACCACTTCCACGTGCGACATTTTCTCTGTCGTCACCGGCACCTTGGCACTGGTACCCTGCTCGATGACAGCCTGCGCGACCGCCTCTTCCATCCGCACGTCCTCGTCGGCTCTCCCCCGCGCGATCTCCTCAGACACCCACCTCTCATAGGCCTCATCGGCCTCCGCTACCGCGGGACCATCCGCCGCGTCTATTTTGGTGTCGATTCCCAACGCTCGCCCGCGCTCGACGAGGGGGAACACTTCTCCCTGGAAAACAGTCAGTACTATGAGCCTCAAAGGTGTTGGACACTTACCGTCCTCTGCTCCCATCTGCGCATCCACATCACTTTCTCCTCCCACAGTTCCTCCTTGTCATCCGGGAGGCACTTGGCCTCAGCGACCAGAGCCGCGGAGGCGGCAATGAACTTCTCCCTCAGCGAGGTCTTCTCTGCTTCGATTGGGTCGGGGGTGGCTGTGCGTACGAGCTGGGAGAGACGAGGGGCACAGCCAGCAGACATGATGAGAGCGATTGAAGGGGTTGAAGATGGGAGGAAAGAATCAAATCGATGCAAAGGTTTGAGCCGCGCACTAACAATTATATACTTAGCGGCCATGAGGCACTTATGTCATCGGTCCGGATGCCTATACGCGGTATTCAACGGCCTTCTCGCATCCCTCGGCTCTATGCTTCCTTCGCTTCCATGCGGAATCATCCGGTGTTCTCGAACCCTCGGCACCACACCGTTGCCATCACCACGCAGCAAGCTATTTATGTCCTCCATGCCACGTGGCTGACCGGGGACGGTCAGCATCTAAGTCCCCCGCAGGTGTGAGGAATCCGCATTCCCTGGATGCGTAAGCCCCTATCATTAACCATTCTGTGACTACTGTTACGTCCGCTCCCCTCTCGCGTTCACCATTGTTCACGCGCTACCTTCCCACGCCCTCGCTCCCTCTCACGCAATGCTATACCCACGGCCGCTGTGCTCTGGTTGTTGTTTTCCTCGGACTCCTTCTCTTATCATGGTCTCTATTCCTTTAGTGCTTGTAGTATACCCTTGGCCTCAGTTTGGCCTGTCATCTGTGTACACACTGTCGCGCGGCTTTCCTTTACTGTACCCTGTCTTACTTAGGTTCCGGGTTTGTCTGGACTATAAAGCCCTGTACTTAGGTACGGAATGATACCTTTTGGCACTCGGAAGGTCACCACGAGTTTTTTTTCCACTTTGTCTACACCGCACATCTCGCATCCCACTGCACACGAACTACGTATACCGCTCGCACCGCTCGCATCGCCAGCACTACTCCACGGACCACACCGCGCACGTTACGAAACACTACTGCTACAAAGCGCTGGGTCTCCCCTTCTAGTCCCAACAGTCCAGAATCCCTTGGGACGAACAATTCGTTCCCTTCATTTTTTATTGTTGTTATCTAAGCCATCTAGCTCGTGTTATACAGCTACTTGGACTTTTCCTACACCAGTCACCTGGACTTTAGCTATTAGTCTCTGCACAGCCTCTGTGGCTGTCCTCACTCTTGCTAATCATCTTGCTAATAGCTTATTCACAAGTCTGGCTTCATGTTCTTTACTCCGGACCGGCCTCATGTATTTAACCCCTGTACATACTTCGTAGTACCCTCAGTCAGAATATCAACTTAGTATTACCCTCAACCCCGTATTACCCCTCGAGACCACTCTATAGCTAAGGCCGAGCCTTAAGCTATCCCTGACCCCTGTCCCGGACCTCTCCCTGGCTTGCATAAGGGTACAGCACATAAGCTGAGACCAAGGGAGGTAGATCCAACCCTGGACCGGCTTCCCCTTGTGCGCACTCCAACATCGGTCGGTTTCCCACGCTACCGGCCTTGTTCCCGCGCTCCCGGTCTTAAGTCCGGTCCTCCGGACTTAGCCCCTAACCTCCGGCCTCAACTCCGGTCCAGCCGGACTTGGCACCTATCTTCTCGGCCTTGACTTTGGCCACTCGGACTTAACCCCTGTCACCCGGTCTTGAAGCCTGGTCACTCCAAGGGTAAACCTGTACTTCACACCCATATCACTTCCTTCAGAGCCAAGATCTGGGGAAAGACCATGTGCATCTGCACATATGTCCTCAAGCTCAGAAATTGGGAGTCCCTCCTTCTCAGAATGCTGTGGCTTAAAGAGCACAACCCCATAATCAGCTGGACCTCATGAAAGCTGATAGGCTGGGGAGAGCTTGACCATGGTCTTGACAAGAAGAATTGCCTCTGCAGAACTGACTTTGCCCAGACCATTAGAATTAACTGGACCTCTATCTCTACAAAACTCAAAGCTTTGCACATACAAGCAGAAGTTGAGTTACCACTGGAATATCAGGAGTTCTCAGTAGTCTTCTCCAAAGAAGAAATCCCTCTTCTGCCTCACCAGGGGTTCCTTGACCATGAAATATGCTTGAAGCCCAGCTTTCAGCCAAAGAAAGGAGCAATCTATCCCCTCTTGCTCAATGAGCTCAAGACCCTAGATGAGTTCATTGATGAGAACCTTAAATGTGGAAAAATTTGCTCCTTGAAATCTTCACAAGCTGCCCCCATGTTTTTTGTAGGAAAAAAGGATGGTAAACGAAGACTCATCCAAGACTACTGCTACCTAAACTCACACACTATCATCAACTTGTACCCCCTACCCAATGTCAAGACCCTCCTCAATGAACTTGCTGGCTCAAAGTATTTCACCAAGTTCAATGTCTGTTGGGGTTTCACCAATATACAGGTAAAGGAAGGAGACGAGTGGAAAGGGGCTTTCATAACCCCTAGAGGACTCTTCAAACCAATGGTGATGTTCTTTGGGCAATGCAACTCACCACCTACCTTCCAAAGGTACATGGATCACACATTTGGAGAACTCAAAAGCAAGTGGAAAGCCATCATCTTTATGGATGATGTCACAATACACTCAAAAATGAAGGAAGGACTGCACACTTCTGTCCAGCAGTTTCTGTGAATCACTGCCAGGGAACACCTCCACCTGAAACTCAAAAAGTGTACTTTTGAAGCCAAAGAAATAGAGTTCTTAGGGTTTGTGATCCACCAGGGACAATACAAACTGTCAGAGGTTAAGATTGAAGCCATCAAAACTTGGCCCATGCTGATGACCCTGAGAGAACTCCATTCCTTCCTCAGCTTCTGTAACTTCTACTGGCAGTTCATTTCCAGCTTCTCACAGACTGCATGTCCTCTCCATGACCTCTCAAAGAAAAATGCCAAATGGACCTGGGGACCAGAAAAGGCCTCTGCCTTTGAGGCCCTGAAAAAGGCCCTGTTGTCCAAGCCCATTCTTTGTCTCCCAGACTTACAAAAACCATTCACACTCCATACCAATGCCTCCAAGCTCAGCACTGGTGCTGTTCTGTCACAGGCTGACAACTCAGGAACACTTCACCCCTGCACCTACATGTCACAGTCACTCACTGGAGCAGAACAAAACTACCAGGTCTATGACCTGGAAATGTTAGTGGTAATGTGCACCCTCAAGCAGTGGCACCCCTATCTGCTCTTGCCTCTGGAACTGACTTGCATGTATACTGATCACCAGAATATCACTTACTACATGCAACCACAGAGGCTAACTGCTCATCAGGCAACCCTCCAGAAGTACCCACTCCAGTTCATCCATGTTGCAGGTACCAAGAATACCATTGCTGATACCCTCTCCCACTGCTTGGACTTCAGTGCCAAGCCTGTGACCATCTCTACCCTACTCCCAAAGGCTGTTTGGCTTGAGGGGGGGGGGGGGGGGGTGAGACCCCCTGTTGTCTCCTTTTTCAAGATCGATTGGACCATCCCAGAGGCCTCAAAAGCCTCTGCCCCTGTCCGGAAAGTCTCCTTCATGTTATGTTTCACCCTTGTTTTCTTTGTTTATTGCATGTTTGATCTGTTGGATGTTTCTTTCCTTTTTGAGCCGTCTTCTCTCTGATCTGACGGCTCCCTATCTCCACCACTAGCATTACTTGCTCATTACATGCCTTAGACATGTGTTGCCACTGTTCAACCAATGGTGTAGTTACCTCATTACATGCAGATGCCTCATGGTCCATCCCTCTGTAGTATTTAGCCTGCTGGCTCAAGTCCTGGAACCCCAGACTTGAGCTGCTCAATCATACACAGCATTCTCACTCAGAACTTCGCCCTCACTGTCCCTAACCTGGACCACCCTTACCAGCATTGCCTAAATCCTTTGTCATTTACAAAGGTTACTGCAGCCATTGCTCAGTAGAAACCTTAGTCTGCATTTGAGCTCTCCCTATGTCTTGACTTTGGTTGAGCATAACAAAAGCTCAAGTCTGCCAGCCTTTGGCCAAATTGGTCACTGTTTAGTGCACCACCATGAACCCCCAAAACAATTGATGTTGGGCGCCATTGTGACCCACTCATGAAGAATCGTCATCTGATGAAGAACAGGAAAGCACTGTCACTGACACCTCCTCCAACAAACCTGAACAACTGGATAGAGGCTTTACCTCAGGAATCCTCTCGAACCTCTTCAACCAGTCCCTCGCCACTCTCAGTACTCCCATCCCACCTGTACCTTCTCCTGCACTCCCCACAGTACCACCCCCACCACTGAATATGATGTCTAGTTCATCATCAAAGGCAATGACTGGTGCTACTGCTGTCAAAGCCACTGAACTGAAGATTGGTGCACCATCTGATTTTGATGGCAACCAGAAGACTGCTATGAGCTGGCTGTACTCCATACAGACCTATCTCTTGGTCAATGAAGAAATTTATGACATGGAGACCATAAAGGTCGTCTATGCCCTGTCATACATGAAGAAAGGTGTTGCCCATTCCTGGGCAGCTACCTTCCAGAAACCTCTCTGGAAAAGACCCCCCTGAGTTTTGGCACCTTTGCTGATTTTACAAAAGATTTCAAGAATTCTTTCACCTCCTCCAACACTGCCAGTACAGCAATTGCCAAATTGTGCACAATGAAACAGAAAGACTCGGTGGAGCAATACATCACCGACTTCTGAACTGCCACCACTGACTCTACCATTACGGAAGACATCACATTGATTGAGTTCTTCTCACAATGAGTCAAACCTTTCATTGTGAACCGAATCCATATGATGGAAACCACTCCCACCAAGATCACTGAGTGGTACACCCAGGCACAAAAGTTTGATGCCAAATGGAGAAAAGTGAATGAATTCTCCAGAAAGAAGGAGAAGAGGACATTCTATCCCAAGAACAACCTCACCGAAGAAAAAGATCCCAATGCCATGGATGTGGATGGAGTGAGACTCTCCAAAGAAGAAAGGGACCATCACATCAAAGAAGGAAGATGTTTTGGTTGCGGAAACAAAGCACATCTCTCTCGAGAATGTCCCAATAAAGGGAAGACCCCCCAAAAGAAGGTCAAGAAAATCTGAAAGATTGTTGAAGTTGAAGAAAGTGATGATGAAGAAAAGTCACCTGGTCCCTCCATCGCTCTGGTAAACATCACAAGGGCACTTGGAAAGGATTTTTAGAAGGGAACTCTGTGTTGATGCCAGATGTTCCTGCAACCAAGGACAGTTCTATCTCTGTTGTGCCTGTACTTGTATCTTCTACACCAGAACGTACTATGCAGATCCCCATCTCCCTCTACACTTCAGAAAGAACCACCAAAGTTGTCAACACCACTGCTCTAGTTGACTCTGGAGCAGAAATCTCCTGTATTGATTGGGCCTTTGTGCAAAAGCACTGAATCCCCACTCAACAACTCGCAGAACCCATCCTGGCCAAAAATGTGGATGGTACCCAAAATTCCAAGGGAAAGATATTGTTTTCCGCCACCCTCTACTTCAAGGTTAAAGGACTCGTCCATCAGTTCTTCTTCCACGTTATCAACTGTGGAACAGAAAATGTCATTCTCAGCCTCCCTTGGCTACAAGAAAATAACCTTGTTGTTGATTGGAGGATGGGCACGTTGTCCATTGACGAAGAGACTGACAGGTTTAAAGAACTAAAATGCAACATCTCTTCTGTTGCAGTAGAAGAACCCTCTGTGAATCTTGTCTCCCCTACTGAGAAGAAAGGGATAAACAAGTTCATGGACTATGAAGAACCAGAAGACGAAACCATCCGAGCACACTTCATGATGTCGGTCAGGAAACTCATCGAAGAAGCTAAGAAGATTAATCCAAACAATAGTCTTCTCAGAAAGATCACCATGGCTACTGAATTAGCCCAGGAAGAACACAAGAAGAAACTGAAGGCAGTCCTCCCAGAAGAATATAAGGTGCCATTCACCCTGCGAATGCGAAGTCCAAGTTTTCGACTTCAGCTTCGGTTAAGAGGCTCACATGATGTGAACTGTCACATGCATCCACCTGAGGTACGAACCATTGTCACCCGGTTACTACGATCATCGAATGTCTGGCTCATCTGCGGGATCAACCTGCTCGTTGCGCTCGCATGGCCTTACAATCAATCCTCTAGACCTGCAGAACCCCCTGCCTCCACCCAGGACTTGCAAGAAAGCTGCGGTATGGACAACAGAGGAGGAAGGCGCATTATTGGATTTCTTGGCCTCTCATCTTTCACAGGCCGGCGATGGGAACTTTAAGAAGGCTACGTGGAACACCGCAGCAGCCCACATGGCTCATAATCATCCACCGGGTCCGGATAATGGTGATAAGACAGCTGAATCGTGTGAGCGGAAGTTCAAGGCGGTAAGTCATCGTATCATTCTTTTTTTTTTGCCTTGCTAACAATTATCCAGCTTAAAAAATCCTACTACGCTGTCGCCGATCTTAAATCGGTGGCCTCTGGCTTTGCTTATGACGACGAGCACGGTGCGATGATCTTGCTGGACAACGCCGATCTTTGGGATCGGTATGTAAAGGTAATGTAGTTTTTTCCTTGTCGGATCATCCACTAACATCTAGTCAGGCGCACAAAGACGCGAAGCCATTTCGCAATTCTGGGTTCCCCCACTTCGCCAGTGTTGAGCTCCTTCTCCCCTCACACAGCCGAGGTCAGTTTATCTACTGGCCACACGCCACTACCACGCCTTGTACAACCACGACCTCTGCCTTCGATACTCCTGCCTCTACCACACCCCCCACCACTTCGACCATTCCTACCCCCCCTCCCTCCCTCTCCCTCCTCGACATGATGCACGCTCTCAACGCTCACTGTCGCAAGGACACACAGTCCGTGGATCTGAACTCCATCCCCCCTTCTGCACCATCAAGTTTTTTGTCACATGCGTCAGCCGGGTCGTCGTCGTCATCGGCCGTCACCAGCATCAGTCATGGAAAAAGGAAAGCCGAGTCTGTTGCGATGTCCAAAGGTGGATCGAAGCGCTCTCAGCCCCCATCAGCCAAAGCGTGCGCTGAAGAAGATCACAGTTCATTCATCGCTGCCATCACCTCCAGGCTCGATAATTTCACGCATGCGATCGCTGCCCCATTGCCCCTGCCACCCACTACCAATCCCCTCGTCGATGCTGCCATGGACTACATCAACAGCATGCCGCAGCTCTCGACAGACGATTGGATCGACATCGGTGACTACTTCCTCAGTGCGACCCCAGATGAAGTGAACATTTTCCTCAAGCATCAGGAGCCAGCGAAGCAGATTTGGGTGCAGCATCGGCTGATGAAGTACCGGGATGGGCAGAGATAGGTGTTCATCTTGTTTTTTTTTTTTACAATATACAAATGTACCCCCCCCCCCCCCCCCCTGCATATCCTTTCAAGTCCCCCCCCCCCTTTATACAAACATGTACATAATAAAATGTACATGACTATGACTAGCTTCCTATTGACAATGGAAGTTATTTTTCTACATGAGTGTGAAACAATTGTAAGAACATATATTTGTACACCATGAAATCTGAATGTTCAGGCTCAGAGAAGGCCCCTAATTGTAAGCTGGTGCTGATAGTCAATCCACATCTCCTCTGCAATGTTGTCACGCCTATTATCAGCCCTTCTCCTCTCTGCAGCATCTGCTGGTCCATCACCAAGGCTTCCAATACCATCATCCTCTCCTATGTCCATGGCAAGTTCAGGGTCAAAGAACTCTTCTGGATCATAGCGCCATATGAAATTGTGGAGGGCACAGAGAGCAGCAGGTACTTGAGTTTGGGTGTGGATGCTATATTCAGGGGGAATTTGAAGAATCCTCCACCTGCGTTTTATAACACCAAATATCCGTTCAATGGCATTTCTAAGTCCAGCATGGTGAAGGTTGAATAACTCCTCTCGGTTTTGAGGTCTATAAATTAGAAGTTACAGGTACACTGAGCAGAATGGAATAGCAACTTACCTTAATCCAGCCTGGCGCCATTCTTTCAGATGGTAACAAACACCTTGATAGGGAACCAGAAGTGCATCACAGGTCCCAAACCCTGCATCTGCAAGAAGGTACTTCCCAGGTGGCATGTGCAAGTCATTCCTGTGTGCATCATGCCACATGGTTGCATCTGCAGTTGACCCATCAAAGCCAGTGAGGGCATATGTGAAGAAGAAGTCAAAATCACAGATGAAGAGACAGTTTTGAGATAGGTAGCCCTTCCAGTTCCTCATGTAAGGCTGGTCCTCAGCAGCAGTGAATGCTCGAATATGAGTGCCATCAACTGCACCAATACAATCCTGGAAAAATCGGAAGCGTGGGTCACTAGTAATCATAGTTGATATGGGAGTGTTGTTGGTGGGGAATTGCACTTGGGATGCATAGAATTGTCCCCCAGAAAAGAAAGCCAACATTGCTTTGAAATATCTAAAAAATTGTGAGAAAAATATCAGACAGTCCAATGAACTCCCTACCTAGTGATGGTCCCTGGTGAGTGCTGGAACCTCTCAGCAACATGCTGGGATGACAACCCAGTAACACAGGTGTAGAGGAATATCCCAAGTTGTTCCTCCACAGAAACTCCATTGCGAGAAGGCACAAAACCATGATGGGTGAGCACCTGCATCAGGTGATCAAAAACCCCATGGCTGACACCAAGGCAAGTCCGTATCCTGTCTGGATGACCATTCAGGAGCTCTAGCATCCACCCCTCACCAGTCAGGATTGAGGTATGGTAGGGGATTGGTTCTGAGTCAGAATGAAAAAGGAGGTCATAGAGGCATAGCACCTGGATCATCACTGCTACTACAAGTGCAGCAAGACGGCGATGACGATGGTGCTGGAGCTGCTGTGCTTCAAGATCCATAGCAGAGTTGTTTGATCTGTTATCACAATGTTATCTATTGAACTACAAGTTGTGTTGTTGTCTTATATAATCATCACATGACTACATTACTAAAGCAGAAGGCCGAAACTTGGACTTTGCATTTGCACGAGCGTGCACAGCTTATATAATCATCACGTGACTACATTGCCGAAGTCAAAGTCGAAGTTTTCGACTTTGACTTCGGAGGGTGAACGGCGCCTAAGGACTTTGCTTCAGTTTTCGAGAAACCTTCTGACAGGGTCTTACCCCCATCACAACCATATGATCATGCCATCAACCTTGTTGAGGACTTTGTCCCCAAGGTGGCAAAAGGCATATCCACTCTCTCCCTTGGAAAGAGAATCTGCAGAAAAGTTCATTGAAGAAAACCTTCGAGAAGGGAAAATCCGCCCCTCAAAGTCCCCCCAAGCCACACCCTTCTTCTTTGTTGGAAAGAAAGATGGCACCCTCCGCCCCTGCCAAGATTATTGGTATCTGAACAAAAATACAGTGAAGGATGCATATCCTCTCCCCCTCATTTCAGATCTCATCAATAAACTCAAGGGAGCATCAATTTTCACAAAGATGGACATCAGATCAGGCTATAACAATGTCCATATCAAAGAAGGAGACCATTGGAAAGCCACATTCATCACACACAAGGGTCTCTTTGAACCAACTGTCATGTTCTTTGGGTTATGCAACTCCCCTGCCACCTTCCAACGATTCATGAATGACTCCTTCCAAGACATGATCGCTGAAGGATGGCTGGTTATCTACATGGATGACCTCCTAATCTTCTCCACCAACCCCAAAGAACACAAGGAAAGAACCAATTGTGTCCTTGAAAGAATGAGGGAACTCTCTCTCCCTCTGAAACTAGAAAAATGTCATTTCGATCTTGCCGAGGTGGAATACCTCAGCATGATCATCAAAGAGAATACCATCGCCATGGACCCGGTCAAGGTCCAAGGAATTGCAGAATGGCCCATTCCCAAGAAGGTTAAAGATGTATGATCCTTTTTAGGATTTGCAAACTTCTACAGAAGATTTGTCCCCTACTATTCTGACATCGCCTGCCCCCTTATTGACCTCACCAAGAAAACGACCACCTGGGAATGGTCAAAGAAATGCCAGGTCGCCTTTGACCTCCTCAAAAGGATCTTTATGGCACAACCAACCCTCCAAATGCCTGATGTTTCTCGGCCATTCGCAATATCTACCAATGTGTTGAAATATGCAACTGGAGGTATCCTCCTTCAGGAAGATTCTAATGGCCAGTGGCAACCCTGTGCCTTCCTGTCCCAGTCATTTAACCCTGCTGAAAGAAACTACAACATCTATGACAGAGAACTACTTGGAGTTATTCGAGCATTGAAGTCCTGGAGGCACTACCTCCATGGATCCCCATTCCTGGTCAAGGTCTTCACTGACCACAAGAATTTGACCTACTTTAAAGCACCACAGAACTTGAACTGTCGCCAGGTGTGCTGGCTTCTTGACCTCGCAGATTTTGATCTGCAGCTTGAACATGTGCCAGGCAAAGACCTGGCTGCACCTGATGCACTCTCCTGCCAACCTGACCACATCCCTGACAACAATGCAGACAACAAAGGAGTTACCCTCCTTCCCCAAACCATGTTTGTTAATCTTATCGACACAAACCTCACCCAGAAGGTCACGTCTTCCTCTATGAAAGATCCTGTTGTTCAAACAGCACTTCGTGCCATTGAAAACATTGACATGCCACTTCTGTTTAAATCCCACCTCTCTGATTGGCAGTTTGACAAAAGGGTCCTCCTTTACAAAGACCAGGTGTATATCCCTGATGACCCTACTCCTCAACAGACCGTTGTGTCCAACCACCATGATCACCCCTCTGCAGGACACCCAGGTGTCTTGAAAACACAACAACTCGTCTCGTCCGAATTCTGGTGGCCTGGACTCGCCTCCTTTGTCCGGAAATACGTCGAAGGCTGCACCACATGCCAGCAAAATAAGGTTAATACCCATCCAATGACACCACCCCTTACACCTATCCCCTCCACCTTGACCTGCCCCTTCCAACAGATCTCTTGCAATCTGGTCACCGACCTGCCCCTGTCTAAGGGTTACAATTCCCTCTTGGTCATGGTAGACCATGGGCTTACAAAGGGGGTAATTTTAGCACTGACTAAGAAAACAGCCTCTGCTGCCAACATTGCAGCACTGTTTTTCAAGAAAGTCTACTCCCACTTTGGGTTGTACAACAAAATTATATCAGATCAAGGCCCTCAGTTCACCTCTGCTTTTGCAAAAGAACTTGCTTCCCTCTTGGGATACTCCCTTGCCCTGTCAACAGCCTACCACCCTCAGACAGATGGAGAGACTGAATGCATCAACCAGGAGGTTGAAACCTATCTCTGCATCTTTTGCCAGAACAACCCCACCCTGTGGGTGGAGAACCTCCTGATGGCTGAGTTCACACATAACCACCATCCTCACTCCATCACCCATCAATTGCCATTCTACCTCATGTATGGCTATGAACTGAAACCCCTTCCATTGCTTATCATGGAAACCCACCTTCCCACTGCCAAGTCCAGACTTGAGGAACTCCAAAAAGCTAGAGAAGAAGCCCTTGCGGTCCATGATCTAGCCCAAAAAACTATGAAAGACCACTTGTCATGACCCTTCACCCCATTCCAAAAAGGTGATAAGGTTTGGCTAGAAGCATGAAATCTGAAATGCTCCTATGAAAATAGGAAGCTCGCCCCCAAATGAGAAGGACCCTTCATCATCTCCAACGTCCTATCTCCGATTACCTATCGTCTCATAATTCCCACACGATGGAAGATCCATAACACCTTCCATGCTTCCCTCCTATCACCGTATTGCAAAAATGACGTTCACAGACTGAACTTCCCAGCTCCACCACCTGACCTGATCAATGAAGAAGAAGAGTACTGTCATAGCCATGTCTCAACCCTGGCCAGACTCAGCCTCACACTCACTTAGTCTGTCATGACCGTGCGATCATCATAGGTCTTTACTCACTCCGCAACCTTTTCTGCCGGTCATTCGCTCACTCCACACCAACTCCGCCCACCTTCTATTGTCTATGAACCATCTCCGCTCCGACTGTTGTCAGACTTGTGTCTCTCTCCTACTGGACCGAGCGGTCCGTTCTCTGAGGGGTCATGTGACTACCTTCGCAGTCAGGTACTCCACAGTGCGTTCACCACATGGTCCAATGTCTGGACTATTTCCTTTTCTAGATGTTCTGTGTTACCCATTTGTATGTCCTCTGTCTACCCTTCATTTGTCGTCCAGGAAGTTTTACTTGAAAATTTATGAGTCTCCATATGTCAGTTCCAATTCCGGTTACTGTACCTCCGTAGCAGTATAAAAGCATGTACTGTACTCCACTGTTCTTCAGTACAAATATCAACTTAGTTCCTACTCCCTCTGATTCCATTGTCTGTCTGTCGGAGTTATCTCCAACCCTCTATCTGTGTTACGCTCGACCGAAGTCAAGACGTAGGGAGAGCTCAAACGCAGACTAAGGTTTCTACTGAGCAACGGCTGCAGTAACCTCTGTAAACGACAGAGGATTTTGGGGCAACGCCGGTAAGAGTGGTCCTGGTAAGGGACACTGAGGGCGAAGTTCTGAGGAACGCTGCGTATGATTGAGCAGCTCAAGTCTGGGTTTCCAGGACTTGAGCCGACAGTCTAAATACTACACAGAAATGGACCATGAGGCGTCTGCATGTAACGAGGTAACTACGCCATTGGTTGAACAACGGCGACACATGTCCTAAGCATGTAGCGAGCCAGTAACGCTAGTGGTGGAGATAAAGAGCCGTCGGATCAGAGAGAAGATGGCTCTAAAAGGAAACTAAGTCCAACGGATCACAAACGAGGTAAACGTACAACAGAAAGGGAAAAGTTAGGGGTGAAACGTAACATTACCCCCTTTCTAAGCGTTGAAGTCCCCGACTTCAACTATTCTCCGTAAGGTTCTCCAGTCATGTTGCTGATGGCAGAGTCATCGAAGTCAAAATCATTGTCGTACAGATCATTATCCTCGCTCCCAACGAGGGTACGATCATCTACCAGAGCGGGGGTAGCTATTCTGTCCTGTAGAGGATGACGAGGGCGGATGGAAGGACATTGGGCCTGGGTATGCCCGGGGCGAGTGGCGTGACAAAGGGGACATTCGTACAGTCCACAGTTGACGCGAATATGGCCGAGACGACGACAGACATAACACGCTTGACGATAGCGTGGATCAGACGGAGTAAGAGGGATGTCGAACTCGGTCAAAGCATTCAGCACAGGAGACGGCGGCAACTGTGCAAGGTTTTTGACAATGTTTAATGTGTAGTCGAGCTCAGCACGGGAGACGCCAAAGGCAGTCTCGGGGTCTACTTCGGACGGCGAACTATGAGATTCGCAGGGTTGAGGGTTCGGGCCTGATAGGCAGCAGGCGCGAGGTCTATCGGCTCTTTGAAGAGAGCGGGACGAATGGGAGGACGATGACGACGACGGTGCAGGAGGGGAGGACGACGCGGAGGAAACCGGAGGGGAAGTTGCTGTCGAGGGTCTTCTAGACCCAGGAGGGGGAGGAGCGATCAACGTAGGGTACTGGCGAACGTTATAAATGAGGTCTGCTCCTCCAAGGACGTCAAAGAGTTTAAGAAGTAAGGGGACCTGTTGGAGGGCGATCTCGCCCAGAATGGTACGAGCGGGAGACAGAAGGGGGTTCTGGCGGTTAACGTAACGGGAGAGTTCCTCAAGCCGAAGGGCTTGGATGGTAGCATGATACACGAGGTCGAGTGGGGAGTTTTCATCCACTTCGTGATAAACGGTGCCGATGACGGCGGGGTCAGCGATGAAGAGTCGGTAAGAAGCGATCATCTGATCGCTTGCGGGTTGTTGTTGCCGACGAGCAAACGGAGTGTGGCGACGGGAGGGTTCTCGTGGGTAGGTGTAACGATGAGGGGGCATTATGAGGGAGATGTTTCTGACAGTACGAGTGGAGTGTCGAGTGGGTTGTTTCTGAGGAGGGAAGTCTTTAGGAAACCGTTTCTTATAAGCGGAGAGCGTATCATCCGCATGTTCGAGGTGTGACTCCTTTTGCCATGAGTTTTCGGAAGAAGGGTAACCCTTCCATTTGATTAAGAAGGCGTGCCCCCGGCCGGACCTCTTATGGCTGACTATCGCCTCGACTTCGTATTCTTCTTCCTCATTGACTAGGTCAGGTGGTGGAGCCGGGAAGTTCGGTCCGTGAACATCGTTTTCGCGATAGGGCGATAGAAGAGAAGCATGGAAGACGTTATGAATCTTCCATCGCGAGGGAATCGTGAGGCGATACATTATCGGAGATAGGACGTCAGAGATGGTGAAGGGTCCTTCTCGTTTCGGTGCTAGCTTCCTGTTTTCATAGGAGCATTTTAAATTGCGTGCTTCAAGCCAAACCCTATCACCTTTCTGGAAGGGGGTGAAGGGTCGTGACGAGCGGTCTTTCATAGTTTTTCTTGCTAGGTCATGGGCCGCTAGGGCCTCTTCTCTAGCCTTTTTGAGTTCATCGAGTCTAGACTCGGCGGCGGGAAGGTGGGTTTCGGCAATTAGAGATGGAAGGGGTTTCGGTTCATAGCCGTACATGAGGTAGAATGGCGATTGATGTGTGACAGAGTGGGGTCGGTGGTTGTGCGCGAATTCTGCCATGGGAAGGTTGGCCACCCACGAGGTGGGATCGTTCTGGCAAAAGATGCAGAGATAGGTTTCCACTTCCTGGTTTACTCGTTCTGTTTCTCCATCGGTCTGCGGGTGATACGCCGTTGACAGGGCAAGGGAATACCCCAAGAGGGAAGCGAGTTCTTTTGCAAAGGCGGAGGCGAATTGAGGGCCTCGATCAGATATGATTTTGTCATACAACCCAAAGCGGGAGTAGACCTTCTTGAAAAATAGTGTCGCGATATCAGCAGCGGAAGCAGTTTTCTTGGTTGGTGTTAAGATTACCCCCTTTGTAAGCCCATGGTCTACCACGACCAAAAGGGAATCATAGCCGTTTGAAACGGGTAAATCGGTAACCAGATCACAAGAGATCTGTTGGAAAGGGCGGGTCGAGGTGGAGGGGATAGGCGTAAGGGGTGGTGTCATCGGGTGGGTATTTGCTTTATTTTGCTGGCACACAGCACAGCCTTCAACGTACTTTCGGACAAAGGATGCAAGTCCAGGCCACCAGAACTCAGACGAGACGAGCTGTTGAGTTTTCAGGACACCAGGGTGTCCGGCAGAGGGATGATCATGGTGGTTGGACATGACGGTTCGTCAGAGGGTAGGGTCATCGGGGATATACACCCGGTCTTTATAAAGCAACACCCCGCTGTCAAATCTCCAGTCAGACAGATGGGATTTAAATGGGAGTGGCATGTCGATGTTTTCAATGGCACGAAGTGCCATCTGGACCACAGGGTCTTTTTCGGAGGACGACGCAACTTTCTGAGTAAGGTTGGTGTCGATAAGGTTGACGAACAAGGTTTGTGGAAGGAGGGTAACTCCTTTGTTATCTTCGTCATTTTCGGGAATATGATCGGGACGACGGGAAAGTGCATCAGGTGCTGCCAGGTCTTTTCCTGGGACGTGTTCTAGTTGCAGATCGAAGTCTGCGAGGTCGAGGAGCCAGCGAGCCTGGCGACGATTCAAGTTTTGAGGCGACTTGAAGTAAGTCAGATTTTTATGGTCTGTGAGGACCTTAACTGGGAAAGGGGATCCGTGGAGGTAATGTCTCCAGGATTTCAGTGCTCGAATAACCCCTAGCAGTTCCCTGTCATAAATGTCATAGTTTCGTTCTGCAGGATTAAACGATTGAGACAGGAAGGCACAGGGTTGCCACTGTCCATTCGAATCTTCTTGAAGGAGGATTCCTCCTGTTGCGTACTTGGACGCATCCGTAGAGATTGCGAATGGTCGAGAGGTATCAGGCATCCGAAGGGTTGGTTGTGCCATGAAGATTCTTTTTAGGAGCTCAAAGGCGTCCTGACATTTTCTTGACCAACTCCAATCGACTGTTTTCTTGGTAAGGTCGATGAGTGGTCGTGCGATGTCCGAGTAGTAGGGGACAAATCTTCTGTAAAAGTTTGCGAATCCTAGGAAGGATCACACGTCTTTGACCTTCTTTGGGACAGGCCAGTCAGCAATACCCTGGACTTTGACGGGGTCCATGGCAACGGTGTTTTCTTTGATGATCATTCCGAGGTATTCGACTTCAGCTAGATCAAAGTGACATTTTTCCAATTTTAAGGGAAGAGAGAGTTCCCTCATTCGTTCGAGAACACGACGGGTTCTTCGTTTGTGTTCTTCGGGGTCGTTCGAGAATATGAGGAGGTCATCCATGTAGACGACTAACCATCCTTCGGCGATCATGTCTCGGAAGGAGTCATTCATGAATCGCTGGAAGGTGGCAGGGGAGTTGCAGAGGCCGAAGAACATAACGGTGGGTTCAAAAAGTCCTTTGTGTGTGATAAACGCCGCCTTCCACTGGTCTCCCTCTTTGATACGGACATTGTTGTAGCCCGACCTGACATCCATCTTTGTGAAGATGGAGGCTCCTTTTAACTTGTCTACCAGGTCTGAAATGAGGGGAAGGGGGTATGCGTCCTTCACCGTATTCTTGTTCAGGTACCTATAGTCCTGGCAGGGTCGAAGAGAACCATCCTTCTTTCCCACAAAGAAGAAGGGGGCAGCTTGGGGAGATTTTGAGGGGCGGATCTTTCCTTCTCGAAGGTTTTCTTCGATAAACTTTTCTGCAGAGTCTCGTTCGGAGGGAGAGAGAGGATATGCCTTAGCCACCTTGGGGACGAAGTCCTCTACAAGGTTTATGGCATGGTCATATGGTTGTGATGGAGGTAAAACTCCATCAGATGGTTTCTCGAAAACCGAGGCGAAGTCCTTGTGAGAAGAACTCAATCAAAGCGACATCTTCCGTGATGGTAGAGTCGGCGGCAGCAGTTCGGAAATCGGTGATATACTGTTCAACCGATTCTTTTTGTTTCAGGGTACGTAGTTTGGCGATGGCAGTACCCGCGGTGTCTGCGGAGGTGAACGAGGCTTTGAAATCTTTTATGAAATCGGCAAAGGTGCCGAAACTCGGGGGGTTCTTTTCCAGAGACGTTTTCTGGAAGGTAGCGGCCCAAGAGCGGGCAACGTCTTTCTTCATGTACGACAGCGCATAGACAACCTTTTTGGTGTCAGAGTCGTACAATTCTTCGTTGACCAAGAGGTAGGTCTGTACTGAGTACAGCCAGCTCATGGCGTTCTTTTGGTTTCCATCAAAATCAGATGGAGCACCAATCTTCAGTTCAGTGGCTTTGGTGGCATTGCCAACCAGTGCCTTCGACGATGAGCCAGACATCGCAATCTGTGGTGGGGGCGGTGGTGTAGGGAAGAGTGGTGGGGGACTTGGTTGGATGGGGGTACCAAGTGACGCAAGTGACTGGGAGAAAAGGTTCGAGAGAATTCCAGAGGTAAAACCTCTATCTGGCTGTTCGGGTTCGTTGGAGGAGGTGTCTGTGACAGTGCTCTCCTGTTCTTCGTCAGACGACGATTCTTCACGAGTGGGTCGCAACGGCGCCCAACGTCGATTGTTTCGGGGGTTCGTGGTGGTTCACTAAGCAGTGACCGATTTGGCCAAAGGCTGTAGACTTGAGCTTTTGTTACGCTCGACCGAAGTCAAGACGTAGGGAGAGCTCAAACGCAGACTAAGGTTTCTACTGAGCAACGGCTGCAGTAACCTCTGTAAACGACAGAGGATTTTGGGGCAACGCCGGTAAGAGTGGTCCTGGTAAGGGACACTGAGGGCGAAGTTCTGAGGAACGCTGCGTATGATTGAGCAGCTCAAGTCTGGGTTTCCAGGACTTGAGCCGACAGTCTAAATACTACACAGAAACGGACCATGAGGCGTCCGCATGTAACGAGGTAACTACGCCATTGGTTGAACAACGGCGACACATGTCCTAAGCATGTAGCGAGCCAGTAACGCTAGTGGTGGAGATAAAGAGCCGTCGGATCAGAGAGAAGACGGCTCTAAAAGGAAACTAAGTCCAACGGATCACAAACGAGGTAAACGTACAACAGAAAGGGAAAAGTTAGGGGTGAAACGTAACAATCTGTACTCTCCCTCTGAAATACGAGGGCTGAGATCATGCAAGGGGGTAGCACACGAGCTAAACCCGACACCCTCACTCTGCTCTGCCTCTGTCTCGGTGGACTTCGTTCCTGCCAACACTCCACTAGTCGGAGTTCTGTTCTTCTGTGTCGGACTTGCTTCTGGACCTTCCTCTAGACCTTATATAGCGTCAGAGTTGGTCAGAGTAGGCCCAGACTTGACATAGTCCAGCCTTGGCCTCACCTGTCCTCTATCCCCAGATGTCCTAGCACAGTGAACACTGCTTTGCAGTGTCTGTCATTTTGGTTAAGCCCTGCCCAGTCTTGTCCCCGGTCCACCTGTCCCGGTGTCACACACCAAAGGTGTTTGGTGAGGTGGACATGGATGTAGCTGATGAATGGAGATGAAGACCATAGCCCTCATGCAAAGAAGGACGGCCAGAAATGTCGGCAGTCATCCCTCGCACAAGAATGAGTTGCCAATGCCAAAGAAAAAGGAGGAAGCGAGTTAAGCGCCAATAAAGTTCTTAAGCACCCGTGTACAGCATTCCAGTTTTCGACGTATCTCTGCCAATTCTGCAGGCACCGAAATCATTCCCACACTCGCTTGTAGTGCTCAGCCACGCGATCCTACCTTCCAAAATTGGAAAGGATTTGCGCACTCCACACATTTCTACAGCACTCCCTCCAAAAGATGCTCATTTCGCTAATTCTTCTGATATGGCCGCCTCCACATCAATCATTTCGCTTGTCCCCTTTGCTAGGGACCATGGCTATGTATATCTACCAGGAGTTCCTACTAGCTTCCGTCCTGAAGCATCCTGGTACATCCCATCCTCGTCTGCCCCCTCTCAGCCCATCCAGCTTGGACAGCATGTTCTTTTTGTCAGTATGACCTCTAGGAGGACATTCTTTGGTCGCCTCAGGTCTGTCATTCGCTTGGAAAGGTCTTATGTGGTCGTTTCAGTCTCTCCAGTCCAAGAAGCATATGGATCCTTCCTCCCTGCTCCCTGCAACGTCTTCATACCAGTCTCGTCCATCGTTCTTCCAAAATTGTGACAGCTACAGTATAATCTACTGTTCTCCACTCTCCCTGATCACATCCATGATGAGTATGATGCACATCTTGCCTCCTTATTGCAAGATACAGCAGAAGACGCTCCCCCTTCATCCTCTCTTCCAACAGAGCCTCATTCATGAAGTTTTTATTTGCCTCACTGAGAGGACAGTAAGGGGGGGAAAGTTGCGATCCCTTATGCTCCTGTCACCCCACAGACCCCCAAAGCTTGACCCCTGTTGACATCTGACTCACCCTGTCTGCTTTTAGACGTACTATGTCGGCATCAGATCAGTGCTGCCTCTCTGTCATCCCACTTTGGCCCAGAAACGATCTCTTCGAGATGTGACATGCACAGCCTCCCCCTAATGCGATTCCAGTGCACTTTCCCAGTTTCTGACATTACTTGACTCATACTTTGACATTCTGACTGTCTTCGACTCACCTGTTGCCAATACTTACCAATCTTTTGCCCTTGCTTACTGATTCTTCACTTTTTGGCTTACTTATCCTTACCAATGCTCACCAATGCTTTCTAAGACAATTACCCACCGCTTACATTCCTTACTCATCAGTTACCAATCACTTACCAAGTGTTTGCACCTTGTTTTCCATAGGCAACGCCCCTGTACTGTATATAAATCACTGTACTTAGGTAGCAAAAAAAAAGAAGACATCAGAGAGCCCCTCTTGCTCGCATTTTGTTATCATTCAGAAAATCATTCAGCAGCTTTGATAGTTGAGACTTTATTAAGGGTCTAACTATCGTCTACTTCGCTTATTATCGTCTATCATCAATCTACTTCGCTCCAAGTCCTCCCTGAGCTCAGTGCAGCTCAGAGCATCAAATTAAGTCGTCATCCATCCTTCTGTAGGCTGACAGCAGTCTACCCCATCGCTTCCTCTCGCATTCCTGCTCCTTCTTCATCAGGAGCACCCCCAACCCTCAGCACTCATCTTTGAGTGTTGTAGTTCGCAAAAACCATCCCAAAGAACAGGTTCCACCATCTAGGTACCGCATAGGCACACCACCACTCGCTTTCATTGTCTTTTGTGTTGGTTTTGGTTGGTTTCCACCACTGAACCCCACTTTGACTCACACCGGTCTCCATTACCTTAGTCATACATTAGTAATCCTTGTCTTACCAATCGTCTTACCAATCCTTGTGAGACTGGCATTACCGGTCTCCATACTATAGTTGTTTCTAGTATATAAACTCGTAGATACTCAGCCTGTAGACCTCAGTCTGAAATCAACTAAGTATACTCTGATAACCCTGTCTCGGCCTTGGACTCGGACTGAGACCCACGCAAGGGAATAGTGCTGTAGCCTCAGTCACTAAGTCCAACCAGTCCAACCATCTGCACCTTCGACTCCCCTTCTGCTCCTGACCCCTCAGCCTTGTGCCCACTTCAGTCTCTGGTCCAGCCTCAACCCAGACATCCCGTACTTGACAGTATTTCAGACTTGCCACTTGTGTGGGTCTAAATCATCATGGCAACCAAGACTCGCTTCCAACCTCCCTGTGGCCGCTCTGCCACCAATCCCAACTCTGCCTCAGCCAGTGGAGCTTGCCATGAAACAGCACTAGCTGCTTTGGGCACCACTAGGCACTCTCCAGATCCTGTTAGTCCCTTCAGGGGCTTTTCAGCCCACACATCTAATACCCCCACCCCACATCATCCCACTGCTCCCATCCCCAAGGGTGACCCTGGTGATGATGGGCTGGGTGATGATGACAACAACCCAGACAATGATGACCCTGGTGATAATGGTCCTGGTGATGATAATCCAGAAGATAATGATCCAGAGGATGATCCGGACTTCCCAGATCTGGACACTGAGCCCACCATCACGGTCCTAGACAACCTCACATTGGCCATCAAGTTGTTGGCTCGCAATGCCCATACTAGTCCTGAGTCCTCAAGCAGGACCAAGTTACATGAGCCCAACACCTTTGATGGTACCAACCCAAAGAAACTTCGCACTTTCTTCATCCAGTGTGAACTTAATTTCCAAGACTGTCCCCAGGCTTTTAGGACTGACTGCACCAAAGTCATCTTCGTGCAGTCTTACCTCAAGGGCATGGCCCTTGAGTGGTTTGAGCCAGACTTACTTGGGCTCGACAACCCCAATGACCAGCCTCTCTGGATGGACTCCTGGAGGGAGTTCATCCCAGAGCTACAAACCACCTTTGGCCCCCATGATCCAGTCGCTGACGCCAAGAGTCAGCTCGACCATTTACACATGAAGGATAACCAGCACATTAACAAGTACATAGTTGACTTTAATTGGCTTGCTTTGCAAGTCCAAGGCTACAGAGACAGTGTGCTGTGCCATCACTTCTACTCCAGACTCCCAGACTGGATTAAGGACAAAGTTTGTTGGGTTGGCAAACCCCAGACACTTCACGAGCTCTGCCACCTTGCCCAGGAAATAGATGTGTGCTATTGGGAGTGCAAGGAAGAGGTCCAATGGGCAAGTAAGCACCAGAGCTCCTCCAACAGCAACAACAACAAGTCCAGAGGCTCCAGCAACAATGGTCAAGAGAAGACCAAGACTGGCAACAATAACAACTCCGGTTCTTCCCCCAAGCTGGCTTCATCGAAGCCAGGCAACAACAATAACAGCAACTCCTCCAAGCCTGAGCCTAGCAAACTCGGGAAGGATGGGAAGCTCACCCCAGAGGAACACAAGCATCACATTGAGGGCAATCTCTGCATGTTCTGTGGAGGCCCTGGTCATTTCGCAGACAAATGCCCCAAGAAAGCTGGAAAGGCCAAGGCTCGTGCCATGGCCACCACCAAGGCTGCACTAGCCTCGGGCTCAGGTACTACCCCCAAGACAAAAAATAGGTAACAGCTCCCAGGACTCCGCACAATCTGGGAGCTGCATTGACTCCAGTTGTGCAAACTTGGAGGTTTGTCTCAACATGTCCACTCTTTCCAGTCCAAATTCTTTAACCCCATATGTCACATTAGAAAACCCAGAAATACCTTGGCTTCATACCTTAGTGGACTCCAGTTCCACCCATTGTTTTATAGATAATCAATTTGTTAATCAACACTCATTTACCCCATACTTGGTCTCCCCAATCCAACTCTGGCTCTTCGATGGAATGTCCACCTTCACTATAACCCAAGCAGTAGATGTCAACATCTGCTTCGTGTCCGGCAATGTCACACTGGTAACCCTGTTTTTAGCCCTGTTGGATTCTGAGTGTAAGATAGTTCTCAGACATGACTGGCTCACCTGCTACAATCCATTGATTGATTGGGTATTGGGCAGTCTAACATTCTGGACTCCTACACAAGGAATGCCAACCCTGTTGACACCCCCTGTAAGCCTGGTCTCCACCAGCCTTCCTGACCCTGGTCCTAGAGACCAACCCAGCCTTGTGCCATCTGTACCAGTCTCCAACTCCCTGACTCGCACCCCTCTGAAGACCCCTCTTGTTTCTCTAATCAATGCAGCTGCCTTTGTGCATGCCTGCAAACTGGAAGGGTCTGTCCAGTTCCAACTTCAGCTCCACCCCTCAGATTCAGCTCAAGCCCAATCAGCCTCGGCCTCCCCTCCTCTGGCCTTACCCAATGTCCTGGAAGAGTACCATGATTTTGCTGATGTATTCAGCAAGGCCAAGGCCTCGGCACTCCTGCCACACCAGGAGTATGACCTGAAGATAGAGCTCGAAGAAGGAATGACCCTGCCTCTCAGCACAATCTACTTGCTGTCCCCAGTTGAGCTCCAAGCTCTCCAGACTTTCATCAATGAGAACCTCACCACTGGCTTTATTTGTCCAACTTCATCCCTGTATGCTGCACCAGTCCTTTTTGTCAAAAAGAAGGATGGCTCCCTCCGGCTTTGTGTAGACTTCCACGGCCTCAACAAGATCACTAAGAAAGACTGATACCCACTACCACTCATCTCCAACCTCTTGGACTCACCCAGCCGAGCCAAAATCTATACTAAGATTGATCTCCAGCATGCTTACCATCTCGTCCAGATTGCCCTGGGCAATGAATGGAAGACTGCCTTCTGGACTCAGTATGGATCCTACAAGTGGTTAGTGATGCCATTCAGCCTCACCAATGCCCTGGTTGCTTTCCAGTGCTTCGTCAACACTATCTTTGCAGATATGTTGGATGTCTGTGTGGTCATCTACCTAGATGACATCTTGGTCTACTCTGGAGATAAGGAGTCTCACAAACAGCATGTCTGAGAGGTACTCTGCTGGCTTCGGCTTCACGGCCTTTATGCGAAGCCAGAGAAATGTGAGTTTCACTTGGACTCAGTCGAATACCTCAGATTCCACCTCTCCCCTGCCAGCCTCACAATGTCGAGGGAAAAGGTCCAGACCATCTGCGACTGGCCTGAGCCTTGCAAGGTCAAAGACATACAATCCTTCCTCGGCTTTGCCAACTTTTACCACCAGTTTATATTTAACTACTCAGACATCATCATGCCACTGACTCGGCTTACCTGCAAGGGGGCTCCTTGGAACTTCTCTGAAGAGTGCCACCGATCATTCAACAACCTCAAGGCTGCCTTCACCACTGCACTGGTCTTAACCCACTTCATCCCTGGGGTCCCCATCACTGTCAAGACTGATGCATTGGACTATGCCATCACCAGCATCCTCTCTATCACCTGCAGCAATGGCCAAATACATCTGGTCGCTTTCTACTCCCAGACTCTGATGGCCCCAGAATTGAATTATGATACCCACAATAAGGAATTGCTTGCAATCTTTGAAGCATTCTGGACCTGGCGCCATTACCTCGAGGGCTCGGCCTCACTGGTCGACATTGTTACCAACCACAAGAACCTTGAGTACTTTTCTACCTCCAAGGTACTCACCCACTGCCAAGCTCACTGGTCAGAGTTCCTGTCTCAGTTCAACATGATCATTAGATTCAGGCCCGGTAAGCTTGGGGCTAAGCCCGATGCCCTAACTAGATGATGGGACGTCTACCCCAAAGAGGGGGATAGCAGCTATGCCTGAGTGAACCTGCAGAACCTGAGACTGGTCTTCACCCAAGAGCAACTAGTGGTCTCCCTTTGCGCAACCTACCTAGAGTACTGAGTCTTATGAGCAGTCGCACTAATGGATATAGAAAAACTTCATAATGATATCCTGACCGCACTGCCAGATGACCCAGTCTCACAAATCCGCTTGTCCAACATGTCAGATCCCCAGTGGTCAGTAGATGACACCAGCTTCCTTCATCTTGATGGAAAGATCTACGTGCCAGACTCAAATGATCTCTGCCTCAGGGTCTTGTGGCTTAAGCATGACCACCCCCTGTCTGGCCACTTCGGCCAAAACTGCACACTAGAGCTCATACAGTGTGAATATACCTGGCCCGGCCTCAGGACCCTCATCAAAGACTATGTCCAGTCTTGCACAGCCTGTGCTTGGGCTAAGGTTCCCCGCCATCAGCCTTATGGCCTCCTCAAGCAACTCCTGGTGCCGGAGAAGCCATGGAACTCCATCTCTATGGATTTCATCAAGCAACTCCCAGCCTCAACTGGCTTCACAGCCATCCTCATAGTAGTTGACCAGCTTTCCAAGCAGGCCATATTCATCCCCACCCATGACACTATCATGGCCCCAGAACTTGCCAAGTTATTCCTACTCCATGTCTTTTCAAAGCACAGAGTCCCAGCCCATGCAACCTCAGACCGAGGCTCAGAGTTCATCTCACACTTCTTCTGGTCACTCAGTAAGGCCTTAGACATGTACTTACATTTCACCTTGGGCTATCACCCCGAAGGTGATGGCCAGACCGAAAGGACCAACCAGACACTGGAACAGTACCTCTGAGTCTACTGTAACTACCAACAGGACAACTGGGCTGACCTATTACCCTTGGCCAAGTTTGCTTACAATAATGCCCCTAGCGCTACTACTGGTGTTTCACCCTTTTTCGCTAATAAGGGCTACCATCCCAACATCTCAGTACACCCGGAGCATGATCTTACCTCTGCATGGGCTCATGATTATGCAGTCGACCTGGACTCACTGCACCAGTTCTTATGCAAGGAAATGACCTGCCCACAGTGTTATCAAGGACTGGCCGATGCCAAATGCATGCCAGCTCCAGACTTCAAGGTCGGTGATCAAGTATATGTCAAAGCCAAATACTTCCAGTCAACTCAGCCTTCCAAGAAGCTCTCGGAGAAAAACCTTGGGCCATATCCAGTCATAGCTCAGGCCGGTACTCATTCATTTACACTGCACCTGCCAGACTCTATGCATGCAGTCCACCCAGTCTTCCATGTTTCCCAATTCGAGCCGGCCATCCCTAATACCATCCTGAACTGGACTCAACCACCACCCCCACCAGTCAAAATCAATGGTGAACTAGAGTTTGAGGTAGCAGAAATCCTCGACTCCAAGGTCAACTGGTGTCACTGGTGTTGGTTACAGTATCTAGTCCAGTGGACCAGCTACAAAGGGACAGATGAAGAAACCACTTGGGTACTTGCTACTGAGCTGGACAATGCCTCTGAACTTGTACAAGAGTTCCACTCCCACTACCCCACCAAACCCAGCCCACACCAGTGAAGGTCCAGCTTCGACTGGCCTCACTGTTCTGTTTCTGTTTCTGTTTTCCTATCGGTATCTAGTGTTCCTTGATCCTTTACTTACTTTGTTTTCTTTTTCTTGCTTGTTCTCGCTTACTATACAAGACTGGAACCAGACACCAGACACCGGACATGACATCTCACAGGAGGAACAACAAAAGCACTATGCTATGATTCTACTTGGCCTTGGCCATACTCTCATCCTCCCCCTCGGACTCCTCCTCTTCATCCTCGCCATGGTTCTTTAACCACTCTGCTTCCTTGCGCAACTTGTCAGAGTTGAGCTTGGACGAGCCCAAGTCTGAAGGGGATACCGCCATCCCGAAGCTGTACGATTCGTCAAGTAGGGACTCGAGTGTGTCGGTGATCCAGCCTGAGTTCTCAACTGCAGTTTCATGAAGTTCAAAGAGGCTGGCCAGGTTGTTGGCAATCAGCCCTGTGGCCTCAATCAATTGCTTGAGCTTGCCCTCCAAGCCCAAGTATCTAGCCACGCTGGCCTCCTTCACTCCACTCCCACCAGCCTCGGTCTCATGGAGATCCAAGACCTCAATTGGCCTTGCACTCATCTTCGCCCACTTCTGAGTGCTGGGCCTGGCCTCGGCATTCTCCTTGTCAACCTTCCATTTCTTCCCCTTGTCAGCTTTCCCAGCCTTAGGACTGGCCTTGGCATCCTTCCTGTCCCCTGGCCACTGGCACTTGCCTTTGGATTGGTTGCAGTGCATGCAGGCAACCCTTTTCTTGTTGCCATCTACGAGGAACTTGCAGATGACCTGTGCCTGAGTGCAATGGGTACAGCTAGAGGATGTTAGACAAAGAGAGCACAGGTGGTAGGAAAAAAAATATTCACCCAGGGTCCATCACCACCCTCTTCACTTCACCCCCTGGCCTCACCACTAGCACCCCCAGCACCGGCCACATCACTGTTGCTGGCCTTGGCCTCCTGTCAAGTCCGGGCCTACTCTGACCAACTCCGACACTATATAAGGTCTAGGGAGTGGTCCGGAAGCAAGTCCGACACACAGGAACAGAACTCCAACTAGCAGAGTGTCGGCAGGAACAAAGACCGCTGAGACAGAGGCAGAGCGGAGTGAGGGCATTGGGTTTAGCTCGTGCGCTACCCCCTTGCACGATCTCAGCCCTTGTATTTCAGAGGGAGAGTACAGACGGAGAGTCAGAGACAAGTCCGACAGACAGAAGACGGAGTCAGGAAGAGTAGGAACTAAGTTGATATTCGTACTGAAGAACAGCGGAGTACAGTACATGCTTTTATACTGCTACGGAGGTACAGTAACCGGAATCGGAACTGACATACGGAGACTCATAAATTTTCAAGTAAAATTTCCTGGACGATGAATGAAGGGTAGATGGAGGACATACGAACGGGTAACACAGAACATCCAGAAAAGGAAATAGTCCAGGCGCTGGACCATGCGGTGAGCACGCTGCGGAGTACCTGACTGCAGAGGTAGTCACATGACCCCTCAGAGAACGGTCCACTCGGTCCGGTAGGAGAGAAACACAAGTCTGACAGCAGTCGGAGCGGAGATGGTTCGCAACCAACAGAAGTCAGGTGGAGTTGGTGCAGAGTGAGTGAACGACCGGCAGAGTAGGGTGCGGAGTGTGTAGGGACTTATAATGAACGCACGGTCGTGACAGTGCCCCCCCCTTAGGGCCTGAACCCCTGAAGGCCGCATGTTTGGGACGAGATCAACACGAGTTGATCATTTGAAATTATTTTGATGCCTTGAGGATGATGGCTTTAGCTGTGGCAGAGCTCCGTTGGAGTTCGAAGTACCACTTAAAAACACGTGTTAGGGTACCGAACCTTCGTACCTTCCTCCCTCATCACCATGTCCTCTCAGCGCGAGAACACAACCCCCCAGCCAACCCCAGGCCACTCCTGCAACTACTCCCAAGTCGCGGACGACGCGCTGGTCATCCTTACTGACGACGAAAGGCGGAGGAGGCGCGACTGGAGGCAGAGCGGAGACAGAAAGAAGAGGAGGAAGCGCAGAGGAAGAAGGCGGCGGAGGAAGAGGCTGAAAGGCAAAGGCAGAGAGCCTCTCAGGAGAGGGCCCAGGCCAGGCAGGACGAGGCCGCACAAAGGTGAGTGACAGAATCCTACAAGCCAGGTGGAGCTGACTTGTATTTTTTATTTCAGGTTAAGCAGCACGGTCTACAACATCAACACTGCCCAGAGGGTCCCTGGGACCTCTGTGGTGGTCACCGTGACCAGGCGGCCCCCTTGCACTCGCTGCATAGCGAGTCTGATGGCGGGTCAGTGTGAGCCAGGGCAAGGTAAGACCAGGGCTTGTGTGCCCTGCCACAACAAGAAGAAGACCTGCAGCTGGACGCAGGAAGAGGTGGCAGCGGGAGACAAGAACGAAGAAGCGGATGAAGGTGCGGAGGGGGATAACGAGGAAGAGGAAGAAGTCAGAGGAGAGAAGGAAGGCGGAGAAGAACAGGAGGGTGGCAGAGGACAAGTGATGGAAGAGTAGAGTAGTTTTGTTTTCTTTTTCTCTTTTTTTTTTTTTTTTTTGTCTTTAGTTTGTATATTTTGTATTACTACGAGATAGACTTGTGATTTTGTTTGTGACTCTGAGAAGTGAAATGGATAAGCAGAGAAAATTCTAAAGTACTTAAGGTAGTTCGGTAAGAGGCGGAGTTGGCCAGCAGAGGAAGGTTATGTGGGCGGAGTATTATGGCGGAGGTTGGTACGGGCCAGGTTTGTGTGGATAGCGTTCATGGAAAGCGGACACTATATCGGAAGCATGATCTAGCTCAGTTGCAAGCAACCAAGAGGTTTCTTCGTCGGTGTTCTCGTAGCCAGCCCAGCGGACTAGGTACAAGAGTTGACAGTGGCGGCGACGGTGGTCCACCTTAGAGTCGAGTATCTCTGATACTTCATACTCAAGGTCACCATCAACATCCACTGGCAGAGGCGGAGGTTGTTGTCGGTTTGGGAAAGGGTTAGCCACTGTGGCTTCCAGTTGTGAGACATGGAAGACCGGATGTACTGAGCGCATAGAGTCAGGGAGCTTAAGGGTGATGGAGTGCGTACCTGGCCTGGCCAAGATGGTGAACAGACCTAAGTACTTTTCGGAGAGTTTTTCCGAAGGGCGAGTGGAGCGGAAGTACTTGGCTTTGACGTAGGCCTGTTCTCCGACCTTGAACTCAGGCGGAGGTATGCATTTGGCATCTGCTGGACCCTGGTAGCGCTGTTGAGCGGCGGACATTTCGGAGCAGAGGAAATCATGAAGGGTGGAGAGCTCGACGACGTAGTCATGAGCCCTCGGAGAGGTAAAGTCCTGGTCAGGGACCACGGACAAGTTTGGATGGTATCCCTTGTTAGCAAAGAAGGGAGAGACTCCAGTAGTCGCACTTGGTGCGTTGTTGAAAGCGAACTCCACTAGAGGTAAGAGCTCCGCCCAATTGTCTTGTTGGTAGTTACAGTAGACACGAAGGTACTGCTTGAGGGTCTGGTTCGTTCGCTCGGTCTGGCCATCGCCTTCTGGGTGGTAACCCGAAGTGAAGTGAAGGTGCATATCAAGGGCCTTTCCTAGAGAGTGGAAGAAGTGTGAGACGAACTCAGGACCTCTGTCAGAGGTGACATTAGCTGGTACTCCGTGCTTGGAGAAGACATGGGTTAGGAAGAGCTTAGTGAGTTCGGCGGAGGTGACGGAGTCGTGGGTAGGGATGAACACCACTTGCTTTGAGAGGCGGTCCACTACCACGAGTATGGCGGAGTAGCTGTCGGAGTTGGGGAGGTGTTCGATGAAGTCCATGGAGATGGAGTTCCAAGGTCTCTCTGGGATGGGGAGTTGCTTCAGTAGACCATAAGGGCGGTGACGCGGAGTTTTGCTCTGTCCACAGGCGGTGCAAGACCTGATGTATTCCTTTACGTCAGAGTGGAGGTTGGGCCACACGTAGTCCCTGCGGATGAGTTCTAAGGTGCAGTTTTGCCCGAAATGGCCTGCTAGAGGATGATCATGCTTGAACCGAAGCACTCGAAGGTGGAGATCATCAATGTCAGGGACAAAGATGCGACTGTCAAGGCGGAGTAGGCCGTTGGAGTCCAAGGACCACCGAGGCTTAGTCGGAGTTGGAAGATGGCTGGCAGAGACAGGATCAGATGGTAGGGCGGAGATGATGTCAGAGTGCAAGCACTCAACATCGAAGACCATGGTGGCGCAGAGCACAGGTGCCATGAGGGTAGTGGTACGGAGGGATGACGCGAGTTGCTCCTGTGTAAACATAGGGCGGAGATTGTGAGGATTTACCTGCGCGTAGTCCCTATCCCCCCCTTTTGGGTAGACGTCCCAACATCGCATAAGTGCGTCGGGTTTGGCTCCTAAGCGGCCAGGTTGGAAGCGGATGGAAAGGTTGAACTGGGAAAGGTACTCCAACCAGCGGGCCTGTCAACGGGTGAGAACCTTAGAGGTGGAAAAATACTCAAGGTTTTTGTGGTCCATTACCACGTCGACAGGTAAGGCGGAGCCCTCAAGGTAATGCCGCCAATGGTGGAAGGCCTCGAAGATAGCCAACAGCTCCTTGTCGTGGGTATCATAGTTGAGTTCTGGCACAGTCATGGTGCAGGAGTAGAAAGCGACTGGGCGGAGTTCACCGTTGGAGCAGGTGATCAACAAAATGCCAGCAATGGCATAGTTGGAGGCGTCGGTTTCAACTGTAAGCGGAGCGTCAGGGACCCAATGAGTGAGAATGGGGGCGGAGCTGAAGGCATCCTTCAGGTGGAGGAAAGCGGAGCGGCACTCCTCGGAAAAGTTCCAAGGAGCACCCTTTCGCGTGAGGCAAGTGAGCGGGACAACGATGTCGGAGTAGTTATTAATGAATCGTCTATAGAAATTTGCGAAACCAAGGAAAGACTGGATGGCTCGCACCTTCCATGGCTCAGGCCAGTCGCGGACTGCCTGAACCTTCTCAGCGGACATGGTGAGACTGGAGGGAGAAAGAATGTAGCCGAGGTACTTGACGGAGTCGGAGTGAAACTCGCACTTCTCTGGCTTGGCATACAGACCATGCTTTCGAAGGCGGCGGAGTACCTCTTTTACGTGTTCGCAATGCGACTGCATGTCCTGCGAATAGATTAGGATGTCATCGAGGTAAACCACGATGCAGACATCGAGCATGTCCGCAAAGATGCTATTAACAAACCGCTGGAAGGCTGCAGGCGCATTAGTCAGACCGAATGGCATTACCCGCCACTCATAAGAACCATAACGAGTGCGGAATGCTGTTTTCCATTCATCTCCGTCTGCTATGCAGACCAGATGATAGGCATGGTGGAGGTCGATCTTGGTATAGACTTTAGCGCAGCTTGGGGAGTCGAGTAGGTCGGAGATGAGCGGCAGCGGATAGCGATCTTTTTTCGTGATTTTATTGAGTCCTCGATAGTCAACGCAGAGGCAGAGTGAACCGTCCTTCTTCTTCATGAAGAGGACAGGGGCACCGTGAGCGGAGGTGGACTGCTTGATGAAACCATAGCCAAGATGCTTGTCAATGAAGGTGCGGAGAGCTTCAAGCTCTGGCGGAGAAAGAGAGTAGATTGTACTGATGGGCGGAGAAGCTCCTTCCTTGAGGTCGATCTTGAGATCGAACGAGCGGTGTGGCGGAAGTGCAGTGGCCTTGTCTTTACTAAAGATGTCGGCAAACTCGCGATACTCAGGAGGGACTGAGGAGAGGTCAGGAGGCGGAGATGAAGCAGAGGACGCACGAAGCTTCACATCATCAGCAGAGAGCTGTAAGCGGAACTGTCTAGAGCCAGGGAGAGCACAGGCTCTGACATACGTAGCAGCATTGATGAGTGAGACAAGCGGAGCGGAGCGTGGCGAGTCTGTCGGAGGTGCAGTCAGAGCTGCAAATGGAGCAGAGGGTATCAGATCCGGAGCAGAGGATGCAGCGGAAGATGACGAAGGTGCCTGGGGCGTCAGCATTCCCTGTAATGGTGGTTTGAACGATATACTGCCCAGTACCCAGTCAATCGACAGATTGAAACGGTTGAGCCAGTTGTGTCCTAATACCAGCGAACAAGAAGAATCCAATGGAGTAACATAAAACGAAGCGGAATTGACATCGCCGGAAGGAAAGTGGAGGGAAAGATCTACATCTTGAGAAATGACAGCATTTGTACTACCATCGAACAAGCGGAGCGGAATTGGCAGAGAAACGGAGGAAACAGGAATGGCATACTTTTTAATTACAGACAGATCTACGAAGCAATGAGAAGAACCAGAATCGATCAACGCAGAAACAGTATCAACAGAATAATCCAGAAGAGTTACAGACGGAAGTAAAGAATTGGGACTAGAAAGAGCAGATGTGTTGAGTCGGATGTCCGGTGGCGCACAGTTGGGTTCAACACTTCCTCCAGGCTGTGCGAGCTCCCTGGAGGAGCGGACTAATTTTTTGACTCTGCCTTCTCCGCAGGTGGAGTAGGCGGAGTTTCGGCCGTAGCTGCATGGGCTTTGGCTGCGCGAGAGGTGGACTTGGGACAGTCCTTGGTGGAATGGCCAGCCTCGCCACAGAAGAGGCAGAGGTTGTTTTTCATCCTGCGCTGGCGCTCGGCGGAGGTGAGTTTGCCATCTTTACCCAGGAGGTGGGCAATATCGGGCTTGGATGCGTTGGACTTGGGCGGATCTTTCTGTTTGCCCTTGCCCTTGGCGTCGGACTTCAGAGCGGAGGCGGAGGACGACGATTTACCTTTGTTGTCGGAGTTTGAGGACTGCGACTTGTTGGAGGCGGACTTGGTGGTGTGCGAGATCTCTGCTTTGCGCTCCCAGTAGTGCGCATCGATGGTCTGGGCGAGTTCGTGGAGTTGTGTGAGGGTAGAAGGCTTACCGACACGAGCGATCTCGTCTTTGATGTGGTCTGGAAGTCTGCTATAGAAGTGGTGGCGGAGTGCACCGACACCATAGTCCTTGACTTGCGAAGCCCAGCGATTGAACTCCACGACATATTTGGTAATACGAGAACCGTCCTTCATGGTAAGGTTCTCGAGTTGTTGGATGGCATCCACTATAGCATCGTGCGGACCGAAATTAGCTGTGAGCTCTTGCAAGAACTCATGGTAGTCGTCCATCCAGAGCGGGCAGTCATAGTTGTCAGGGTTTAGCAAATCTGGCTCGAACCAAGCCAGGGCCATACCCTTAAGATAAGATTGAGTGAAGGTAACCTTGGCTCTGTCGGAGCGGAATGCGCAGGGGCGGTCTTGGAAGTTCAGCTTGCACTGAATGAGGAACTTGTGGAGTTTTTTAGGGTCAGAGCCGTCGAAGGTATCAGGCTCGCGGACTTTGGTTTTTGGAGCGGAGTCCCCAGTGCGCGAACTAGACCGTGCAAGTGCATGGACAGCTCTAGCAAGAGCTACGAGGGGATCCTCTGGCGGCTCAGCCGGGTCTTCGGGGATATCCCCGTCACCACTGCCCCCGCCGTCGGGGTCACCATCAGGGTAGTCAGGGTCGGGGTCAGGTCCATCATCTCGGTTACGAGGAGACGGAGTATGGAAAGCTGATGGGTGGAGGTCAGAGTGACCAGCTTGTGAAGCGCTTTCGCCTTCAGCGCGAGAGCGACGTCGAGCGGAGAAGGATTGGAATTGTTCGACGATGGAAGGAAGTCGACGCGGATTGGCTAGTGCTGCAGCAAGGTTCTCAGCAACCTCTCTTTGGGATTGAGCTCGAGTTCTCATAATGGCGTAAGTTTTTCAGAGGACAGAAAAGGAGATCGTACAAGTGTGAGTATGAATATACTGTCAAGTCCGGGCCTACTCCGACCAACTCTGACACTATATAAGGTCTAGGGAGTGGTCTGGAAGCAAGTCCGACACACAGGAACAGAACTCCGACTAGCGGAGTGTCGGCAGGAACAAAGACCACTGAGACAGAGGTGGAGCGGAGTGAGGGCATTGGGTTTAGCTTGTGCACTACCCCCTTGCACGATCTCAGCCCTTGTATTTCAGAGGGAGAGTACAGACGGAGAGTCGGAGACAAGTCCGACAGACAGAAGACGGAGTCAGGAAGAGTAGGAACTAAGTTGATATTCGTACTGAAGAACAGTGGAGTACAGTACATGCTTTTATACTGCTACGGAGGTACACTAACCGCAATCGGAACTGACATACAGAGACTCATAAATTTTCAAGTAAAATTTCCTGGACGATGAATGAAGGGTAGACGGAGGACATACGAACGGGTAACACAGAACATCCAGAAAAGGAAATAGTCCAGGCACTGGACCATGCAGTGAGCGCGCTGCGGAGTACCTGACTGTGGAGGTAGTCACATGACCCCTCAGAGAACGGTCCGCTCAGTCCGGTAGGAGAGAAACACAAGTCCGACAGCAGTTGGAGCGGAGATGGTTCGCAACCAACAGAAGTCAGGTGGAGTTGGTGCGGAGTGAGTGAACGACCGGCGGAGTAGGGTGCGGAGTGTGTAGGGACTTATAATGAACGCACGGTCGTGACACTCGCCCTTCATCTCCATCAGCCTCGAGCTGCTGATTACTACTCTGGGCGAGTGCAGGCCGACCATTACTTTGTGTTGGTATAGGAACGGTGTCCTGAGAATCAGGTCATAATTTTGGAGGTTCATTATGTCGAAGTGACGTTCACAGTCTATATTCTGGTATTAGAACCTTACTTTCGCGCCGAAGTTTACCTTCGATCGTGTAGGAATCCAACCCGCCGTCACACCCAAATAAGGAAATGATGATGCGCAGAGAGCGCAGGATATATGTCATAACCCCAAGAGGGGGACAAACAAAGTGAAAAAATACAAAGGCGGTGTAGGGAGTAGTATACTCCCTGAGGCCAAAATAGGGATGCCAACACCAAAATTCCGCCGTTACCATCCACGTCTATCGTCTTCGGAATTATCCCTTCTGCCTCGTGCACTGCCTCGCCTGTCGAACCTTCGGAGCTCCCTGGTCCATCAATAACACACACCAGTCATCATCCCGAAATTCCGTGTCAACATCAACCTGACATACGTCTATCCAGAATTCCGCAGTCATGCCGCTTCAACCCTCACCTCGCCACGTAGTCGGAAAATCACGCAGATCATCAGTAAAAACTCCGGTTACCCCTCTCGTTCCTTTCCCGCGAACCTTTCTCTGCAAAGCGAGAACCCCTTTCTACCTATGGCCTCTACCCTTCGCGTTCCACTCTACGGTACAGTGTACACTCGCCCTGTCGGAAGATACCCGTCTTTCCTGTTGTATTTCTCAGTTACTACCTTACAGTTTGTTTTCACACGTTGCTGTATGGCTTTGACGTCTGACACGTTGTCCCCTTTATTTTTCGGAGTTTTGCTTCTCCCGCCCCACATTTCTCCGATCAGTACCTTACTATCCATGTACTATATAATTCCACCTCAGCGACGAAACGAGAATAATCTCTTTTGGGACCCACATTCGGCATCTAGTGCAAGTCTAAAGAGTTCAAAGAGTCTTCGCGTCCTCTGAGTCCGCTGCGTATCTGTGTCTTTGCGTCTACTGTGTCTACCGTGTCTTCGCGTCCTTGATCCATCAGAACTCGTTTGCCTCTCCCGCGCGCTTAATTCGTCTCGGAGTTACTTCCTTGGTGCAAGATCGTCGTCCAGAATTTCAAAAGCAAGTCTGTCCCTTCCTTCGACTCTACGGAATTAAATTCCGTGACCCACATTCGACTCTTCGACCGACTCTACCATCACATCCTACGTCTCCTTCCTACTCAGCACCCCTTGGGTCGAGCCTAGGGATTTTCCCTACAGCTTTCCCCTATTCGCACGCTACCCAGAGGTAGTGTCCCACAGCGGGAGTAAGGGCGGATGCGCCCCAACAGACAAGACATCAAATACACGACATAGATATAAGGTAGCTACCGCAGGGGATAGAATCCCTATGAGACGAGAACGTCACCTCGTCGACCCACATTCCTGCCTGAGCATGCTGAGTCTTAAGCCGAGCACCCTCGTACACAACATCGCTTGTACCTAATCACCCCAATGTCAGTCACCGTGCACGCATCATTCCTAACAGGTTATGAGCCCCGTCTGCTCGTAACTGACCTCGTTGCCAACCCACCAACATACAGCCAAGAAGATCCACCCGCTTATCTGCCAGGAGGGGGAGAATAGAGATGTCGAGAGCAAGGGCGCCAGCCAATCCGCGAGGCACGATGCCCGAAGGGGACGGACCCCCTAACACACAGACCAACGAACCAACGCCGCCCTCACCTGTAGCACCGATAGCATCAGCTAGTGCCTTGAGGACACCTCAGGTAACGCCCAACTCACCAATAGGTTCGCCCACAGTTGCAGGGCCCTCGTCACAACTGACAGGACCTAGCCCAATCATCGATGGGTCCTCAACGTCGATGACGGCGTTGTCGAAGGGGAAGGGACGAGCCAGGTCTAGAGAAAGAGGATGAGAGGGAGAGATGAAAATAGTCAAGACAGAAAAGCTCACCTCTAATAACTGGGCAGCATGGAAAAAGAAGATCGCTGCCGTACTTCGGCTCCAAGATCTGTATGAGATGGTGACAGGAGATGACCCACAGCCATCCGAGACCCTGCCGGACGAATTGAATGCCTGGCAGAAACGTGACAAACACACATATGCGACGCTTATGGCAAACCTCGCTAACGACCAAACCGTCCACGCCCAATCAGAGACGGAGACTAGTGCCACGTTGTGGTGTAACCTACACGTGGTACATGAAACCCAGGGCCAGCAGTCCATCGCCGCTATTAGGTGAGAGATCTATGGCCTCAAGGTGCAGGAGGATATGGACCTCCCCGATCATATCACTAGACTATGCGACTTGCAGAACCGGCTGTATGAAATGGGTGACGTCATGCCAGATCCCCAGTTCCAGGCCGTGTTGCTGTCATCACTCCCTACCTCGTGGGATAGCTATACCTCCAGCTTCCTCAGAGGGTCGCACTCACAAACGACCAAGATATCTACGCAAGAAATAATATCATTACTCCACACCGAATGGGAATGCCGCAAGTGTGAAGGCAGAGAGAGTGGGTACTACGCCAAGAGCGGTGGGAGCAATAAACGTAAGGCCGATCATCTGGGCCTGTGTGACATATGTGGTCGCACCAATCACAGAACTTCCGAGTGCCGCTTCAAGAACAAACCCAAATGCGGGCACTGCCAACAGTTTGGCCACACTACCCAGGAGTGTTGGACCAACCCGGATAACAAAGATAAACGGCGAAGACAGAGATCTAGAGACCGAGATAGAGATCGGGATAGGAAGCAGTCTAGTAGACGCTCCAGACGATCAGATAAAGCGCATCATGCAGTGGAGAATACGGACTCCAAAGACGATGTAGCATTCTCCTCTACTGAAAGTGTAGATACTAAGTCTCCCAAATCAGAAACTTATTCTGCATATGTGTGGTTGGCTGATAGCGCTACAACATCGCACATCTGCGCTCATCGCGAAGCATTTACTACCTACGAGGTACTACTGGACAAAACAGTCTCCGGAATAGGTACCAAGCTGGCTGCCATACCCGGACGTGGCACAGTCATGGTGAATAGCCAAATAGGTGACCGGACAGTCACTGTTAATTTACGCGATGTGTTACATGTGCCGTCATCGCCTAACAACCTATTTTCGATTGGCCACTTAGACGCACAAGGTGGCCGCTCCATCAGTGGAGGAGGCCAGGTCGAGTTGCGCAATTCCTCAGGGGATGTCATCGCACTGGGGAAGCGGAAAAATCATTTATACGAACTACAATTTACAGTACCTACGAGGAGCAAGCAAACCAGTCTCGCTGATGAAACAACCTCGTGGAAAACATGGCATAAACACTTTGGCCATATTGGGATAAGCAGACTGCGCCGCCTGTTCCATAAGAAGTTAGTGAAAGGGTTCGAAGTCAATCCAAACTCGCCCGATTTCAATTGCGAAGCGTGCACTGCTGCTAAGCAGACACGCAAACCGCACCTGTCCAAGGCAGCACACCGATCCTCGGCACCAGGAGAATTGACTCATACAGATGTGTGGGGACCAGCACGAACGACATCCATACATGGCGATCGATACTACATATCATTTATCGACGATGCAACAAGGTACGCTACAATGTACTACATGAAACAAAAGGGGGAAGCAACAGAACGCATAAAAGAATACGTGCAGATGTTGGAAAGGCAGAAAGACATACTCCCTAAGTGAATCAGATATGACAATGGAACCGAATACATCAACAACGCACTGATAACATGGTGCAAAGAAAAAGGAATACTGCTAGAACCTATGGCACCGTACTCGCCATCCCAAAACAGCATAGCTGAACGATTCAATCGTACCGTCATAGAACTTGGATGGGCGATGCTACTGGCAAGAGACATGCCGAAATTCCTGTGGTGCGAAGCCATAAATTATGCAGTTTATGTGCGCAATTGCGCGTGGACACGCACCTATGAAAGAACACCCTACGAGGGATGGCATGGGCAAGAGCCCAACGTATCACACTTGCAAGAGTTTGGAACACGCATGTGGATCCTCGACGAGCATCAAACGATCTCCAAGTTGGATGCGAGATCGCACACGCACCCATTCGTGGGCTTCCTAGATGGCCTGCACACTGTTCAGTACTTCGACGCACGCACAAGACAAATACGTACCTTGAGAAACTATCGATTCCATCCAGCAATCAACCCGCCTCCTCAAGACCTGCCGCTTGCAGGGGGAGACACTGGAGGCGAGGGAGAAAGAACCATCAGCGACAAGGCGGAACCAAAATGGAAACAAACAGAGTCACATGACGAGCCCATGAGGCGAAGCAAAAGGGCCCGGACATCACACGATTACAACGTGCTGAATGATCCATTACCTGATTTGGACGAATTACTAAACGATGAGCAAACGTCGGAGAACCGCGAACTCTCGTCAGCGGAGCGAGTGTACCTGGCATTTAATGAAAGTACACTAGGGGAAGGCGACCCCAAAACACTACGAGAGGCTAAAGCCTCACTTGAATGGCCAGAATGGCAAAAAGCCATAGAAGCCGAGCTACAACAATTGCGTGAAAAAGGGATGTGGATATTAGTAGATCCACCGGAAGGGCACAAACCCGTCTCGAATAAATGGGTATTCACCTGAAAATACGATAAAGATGGGGTACTCCAAAAATACAAGGCAAGATTAGTTGCCAAGGGGTACTCCCAGGTCCCAGGAATGGATTATAACGACACCTATTCCCCAGTCGTTAGACTAGAAACAATACGCCTTATCTTATCATTGGCCAATGCCCAAAACTGGGAAATCCAACAAATGGATGTAAAAGGCGCATACTTAAATGGTAAACTAAAAGAAGAAATATATATGGAACAGCCCGAGGGTTTCGACGACGAAACCGGACGCCTATGCAAATTAATTAAAACATTATACGGACTGAAACAATCCGGATGAGAGTGGAACGGAGAGCTGAATGGCCAGTTACAAACCGTCGGCTTCGCTCGGCTCCACTCTGATCCCTGTGTATACATAAGAAAAACCTCGACTACAATCGAGATCATTATGGTATGGGTAGATGACCTAGTACTTGTCACCAACACTGCCGAACTTATGACTAAATTAAAATTACAACTACAAAATATGTTCGAGGTAACAGACCTCGGAGACCCAAGTAAACTAGTTGGGATTGAGATTACACGAAATCGCACCAATGGAACAATTACCCTCAGCCAGACACGCTATATCGAGGGACTACTACAAAAATATGGAATGATCGACGCAAACCCAGTCAAAACTCCACTCGATCTGGGCACGCGACTAAGTCCACATGACACTGAGGCCGAAGGTGTACCTAGCGGCAACTATGCAACACTCATAGGGCACCTAATGTATGCATCAGTGGCCATGAGGCCCGACATAATGTACGCGGTCAACAGACTCGCATCCTTTACAGCAAATCCCGACCTGTCCCATTGGATGGCAGCAAAAAGAATACTAAGATATCTAGCGGGAACTAAAAGCTATGGGATTGCCTATAAGGCTGACCCAACTCATCCTGAACACAATAAATTAATTATGTATTCAGACGCCGACTTCGCTAATGACGATGATTGGATATCAATCTCAGGCTATGTATCCGCCTTCAACCAGGGTGCGATCACATGGTACTCAAAGAAACAGAATCATGTGGCCCTCTCCACGGCAGAAGCCAAATACATATCGATGGCGAACGCAACACACGAAATTATATGGTTACGAAGCCTACTGAGTGAACTAGATTGCCCGCAGTTAGAGGCTACAACGCTCTACGGCGATAACCAATCAGCGCTAGCGATTGCGAAAAATGCGCAATATCATCAATGATCAAAACACTTTGATACTAAAAATCACTTTATTCACGACTGCACGAAGAGAGAAATAATTAACTTAAAATACTGCCCTACGGTCGAAATGACGGCCGATATCTTCACTAAAGCATTAACCAGACCGAAACACGAACATAACAGAGAAGCCTTGGGCATGACCCTGGCTTGAGGGGGAGTGTAGGAATCCAACCCACCGTCACACCCAAATAAGGAAACGATGACGCACAGAGAGTGTGGGATATATGTCATAACCCCAAGAGGGGGACAAACAAAGTGAAAAAATACAAAGGTGGGAGTAAGGGCGGACGCGCCCCAACAGACAAGATATCAAATACACGACGTAGATATAAGGTAGCTACCACAGGGGATAGAATCCCTATGAGACGAGAACGTCACCTTGTCGACCCACATTCCTGCCTGAGCACGCTGAGTCTTAAGCCGAGCACCCTCGTACACAACATCGCTTGTACCTAATCACCCCAATGTCAGTCACCGCGCACGCATCATTCCTAACAGATCGCGAGCCTTGAATGACCAGTTGTATGGTAAGTGGTTTCTCAAGCGGGACCCTTTTTACTTGTAACTGTTTGGCGAGTGTTACTGACATAAAGTCTGCTAGTGATCCAGTGTCGATCAAAGCGCACGCGGGGTGGCCATTGACGTGCACCACCACCACCACCAATGGTTTCAGTATCTTTCGCGTAAAGTCCTTGGTTATTGACGTGTTCCTTTGCAGGGTTGTTCGGTCATCAGCGCGGACGTTAGCCCCCTTCACATGGATCACATTACACAGCAAGTCGTTTTCAGTGTCACGTTGTACAGAGTCTGACCCAGACACGTGTCCGTCGAAAAGCGAGCCAATTCCTGTATCATCATCCTCGAGAGGGTCGTGACCAAGAAGGGTCAGGCACGATCGGAACACCTCCTTTGCGTGCCAATGGACAATGTCGAAGTCAGGGATTGCAGTCTTGCTCGAGGGGAGCTCTAGCCGAATGCCTAGGTGATAGTCAAATATTAGGAAAGTTGTATCATCTTTCCTATCACATTCAAATCGATTTACATTCCCTCTTTCCAGGATTGGAAGGGCATGGTCTCTAAGCCTAGTGACGATTCGTTCCTCAACTGGGTTTCCCATTGAGGCTGATGTCCAGTTCCTATCTCTCTCTAGGGTCTGTATTTCTGTCATTGTGAGACCTAGGCTCTCACCCCTTAGAGCCCAATACCAGTGGTCGATCCAGAACGTTGGATCCATTAAGAGGTGGGTTTCAATCATAATCCTATCCTCAGGGCTCACTACATCCCTTTCACTTTCCACAATCATGTGTTGTCCATCCTTCAAATCATAAACAAGGAAGCGAGTGTCCATATAGGTGTGTAAAGAATCCGGATCATCTCCTGGGTAGCATATCCCTGATAATAGTTCCCTAGCGCGATCTGCGATCGGATTCCCGATTCTGGTTTCTGACTGTTGACGCTCCCATATCTGATTGTTGGAATAGATGTATACTCTCATCCTGTCACCGGAGTCCTCGTCATTGGTGGTGACTCCGTTGTCAGTACCGTACTTGTCATCATTGGAGACACTCTCAAGGTCAGGGAGGTCATCTTCAGGTTCATTGTCATTGTCCTGGACAGTAGGTCCTCGAGTCTGGATAAAATGCACAGATACTTCGGGGTCATTTTCGGTTGACTTGGCAAGGAGGCGCTGACATTCGATGTCCCCAAAGTCCACGTCCACTCCAAAGCTCGTAATGCCTGGAGGTTTGCTGGATGAGGGTACTGTATTTTTGTCAGGACAGTTTCTCGAAAAATGCCCAGACTTATGGCAGACAAAGCAGAGTCCTTCCGCCTTATGTCGCTCCTGTTCCTCTTTGCTCATCCTGGGGTTATCGCGCTTACGCTTATCTTGGTGTCTCACATGTCGTCCCCCATTCTTGGACGATTCCGCAGGTGCAGAATCCCTTTGATTCCCCTTGCTCTTGTATCTCTTTCTGCGAGCACAGTGTCGTCTGTTCCTCGAGCTTTCCAGTTCCCCTGTCGAGACTGCCGTGCTTTCGACAGTGTGTTTCTTACTCCGCTGTCTTCGCGATTTATGGGTATAATCTCCAGTGATTGATTGTGCGATCTCAAGGATTTCCGCTGAAGCCACAACCTTCTTTAAATTTGATACCTCAGGGTTCAACTTTTCCTTCCACAGATCGCGTTGGAGCTCCTTTCGTAGCCCTGACCAGAACTTATGTACTTTGGTGCGTTCATTGGTCTCTCCAATCATGTTCCAGATCTGTCTTAGAGTTTTGATAGCAAGATTGTAGTTTCTCCCACTGATGCATTCGGAAGTCAATGGGGAAGCAGTAGTTAAACAATTCCATAAAGAAATCCAATAACCTCCACTTGTAGGGATCTCCAGACACTTCGCACACATAGAACTCATGTGCCTTTCCCGTTAGGTAGTGTGACAAAATAAACGCATGCTTCTTGGTCTCCACACAACCATCTTCAACATATGCAGTCCCTTCTGTTACGAAACAATGGAACGCATGAGGGTTGTCCGACCTGTCATACTTCGTGGGTGGGATTGGTTTTAGCATTGTCTTCCAATGTGATCAGGATCTCTTCTTCAATTTATGTGATCGGTGACTATGGCTTCTTCACCACTTGGACCGCCCTCACCATCGATGTTCTCACGACCTACTAGAGTCATCCAAGGACATACTGGAGCTTGAAGAGCTGCCAGATGTGCTTGAAGTCGAATCGTCATTACTCGAGCTGCTAGGACCTGAGCTCGGGTCATCACTTGAGGAGCTGATTTCAGAATCGTCACTCGAACTATGGTCAGAATCACTATCATCGAATGATTTGCGTCGACGAGAGGACTTATGTTTCCTCTTTGTCCTACTGGTGCGTCTCTCATCCTTCTCGAGTCGTTTGAATGCTAACCCAATGTAACTTTTGGGATTAATTTGTTTCACAGGTTCCATAGCTTTCAGAGTCTTTTGTCACTTGCGCCGTTTATGGTCCTGATGCACAACCCTATCAACCATATCCTTCACAGGATTGGGAGGAACCTTGGGCGGCTTCAGTACAGTTCTCCTATCCTTAACCCTTTGTTTTGATCTTTTCTTTTCTGAAGCTCATTCAGGGCGATCGTTAGCCAGGTTCTGGGAAGTGTCTTCGTCATTCAACGCGACACCTTCCTTAATGGCCTTTTGTGAGGGCCCAGGCGGGTCGTCATTCCCTTCATATGCTAGCTTATTCACAACATTCCAGGATGCGAGAGCAGCGCGTTGTGCTTCTGGGTCCATCTCCCTGTCACTAAGGTCCAAGTCCCCCCAGTTCCTTGGGTCGGGTCCCTTCCCTTTATGATTCTTGGTAATCAGTGGCTCATCACCTTCCGTCGTGGGGCTGTCAAGGTTATTCCTCATCAGGGACAACGATCTTCTTCGGATCCTGTCCTGTTCTTCCGGGGTCAGTCATCTTTCGGCCTTTCGGACGATGTCTCTCTGATCAGACCTCAGCATACTGTGAGCGCATCGTTCGCGCGATCATCTTCGCACTACTTCCGTCCAATCACCTTGCTCGACATCTACTTCGCTTGCAGGAAAGATGGAGTTGCATCGGATGTGAACGGGTGGGATCTCGCTTACTTTGTGAGTCGGTACCCAGACTCTAACGGTGTGAGCGTTTTCAGCTCCTGGGATTTCCTTATCACCGGGGTTTACTGGTGAGTTAACTCTCAAGCCAGGAGGCCTTGGCAGGATGGGCCTCAGTTCAGGGTGCATCGGCGAGGTAGCTCTCAAGCCTGGCCAAGTGGGCGAGGTATTTCTCAAGCCAAGGTACGTTGGCGAGATAGCTCTCAAGCCTGGGTCCACTGGCAAGCTAACTCTCGAGCCAGGGACATTAGCGATCACTTCTTTGGACATTGGGCTTGGATCCCTCGAGCCTGTTCTTACCACATTGCTATAACTCTGGACATTATCCACGATGGGCCTTTCGATAGGGGTGGAGTATTGACTTCCTAGTGGAGTCAATTTCGGGAGTGGGGAGTTGTCGACAATGTCAGCACCAGGCTGAGCCGTCAGTGGACTGGGAGGTAATGATGATGCTCGAGCTCTCGTAGCTCGGTGGGTAGAGGCACGGGTATTAACCATTTTGTTTATTGAGTGTATGATACTTACTCTTGTCTTCACAGCGGATCAGTTCTGCGAATGATTGAGAAGGTATCTGGAGTTTTTGTTATTGCGTTTGAGGTAAGACCTTGATTTTTGCAGGAAAAAAATATGTAATGCTGATAAGAAGTGTAGAACTTTTAACAGCAGCACAACAAGAAGGATTCTTCATCTACTCGGGTTTCCAGACAATAGTGTCTTATTTCGAGGTAGAAAAGAAGTCCCCGTACAGTACGATACATGGCCTATTTTATATGGTAGAGACTTAGGCATGGGGTATGTCAGAGTATCTGTACAGGGTAAGTAGGATCAGAGAATAAATGAGAAATGTCATTGATCTGTCACAAAGAAACCAACATCTAACCATATGGTCAACAGTGTCGGACTGAATCCTTACATCAAGCTTCCAATAAAACTTCATGTCTATCCAAAAGATACACTCATTCAAAGATACATTACATCTCATAGAGCATCATGTACCCGTATTCCCAATCATGATCCCAGGGCTCACGACGATCACATCATCTCTATTCATTGTTAGCAAGACTACTCAATGATCAATGACATCCACTCACCATTGAAGTGGCTGGAGAAGGGCAGGTGGATCCATTTATCGACAGTCGTAGGCTCCACAGGCACGACGTCTGCCAACCAAAGAACAGTGTTCCATTCAAATCCACAAACTCAAAAAAAGGAAAGGACCTTGATGTGCCATCAATAGCAGGGGCTTCAACCCCTCGTTTGAGCCCTTCCATACGAAAATGAGAACTTAAGTGTTGACTTTGGTCCGTTCGAGCCCTGTATGTCTGTTTTAGGCTACGGGTGGGCAGACAGACACATAAATAAGAAGTTAAGATAAGACTTCCGTCAACCAAACTGAACTTCTGGAATGTTGTGGCAGGCAACCATGCGCGATTTAGAAGAGAGGCGAAGTCTACCCACATGCTCCCACCATCATTCATCGACCGAACCCGACCCTTGCAGCAGTAATGGAGAGGATGGGCGTCATTGCATGAAACCCACGCATGGCATACTTCTGCAGGGCAGACACGCCGCTCGCAGAATGCCCCGTGGTACAAAGGACCAGTTGCATCGATTGATCATTGATCATTGACACACTGCGAAACGTGAGCGCACGCTCAGCGGATGCGTCCACATGTACTTGCGTGCATCCCATCTTTACTTCCTACTCTCCTTTGCCTTATCGTATCTCTCTCAATCGCGACGTTGGCGGTTATGATGGCTGACAGAGAATGCACGTAGAGATCAGCGGCCCAAAGCACTGCACCGACCCAGGCTGACCTCCCGGCTGGTGCAGCCTGGGATGAACGCACAGGACAAAACATGTTTCTACACCTGGACTATGTATGTCCAGGAATCACAGACCATCAATATAGGCATGCAGTTACCATGATCTCACTCAGCCCCCTGCAATGTCGCCTTCCATACTTTCTGCTCGAGATGTGAACAAAATCGCCGCCCGTTCACTGGCTGCAGTGTTCGAGAGCCTCTTGGCTTCTGCATTCCGTCTCCTCTCGCGGGGATCGGACTGTGAGTTGCTGCACAGGACAAGCATCACCGTGTCCCATCACACGGTTATGTTTATGCCCTCACGGTCTGAGGACTTCGGAACTGCGATCAAGGTCGTTTCTGTACCTACATCTGCCAAAGATAACCGTGGATTGCCCGCTTCGACCATTCTCATGGACGAGGAAATGGGGCGTGTGGAGGCGATCGTGAAATCGAGCGCGCTGACAGCCTTGGGGACTGCTGCTGGTGTGAACTCACGTCATATATGCATCTTCTAGGTTTTAGAAAGGCTCATGCACCCGATAGGCGCTGTACTCACAACACGTTTACATTTCCCCGTACCGCCCACCTCGCTTCTTGCGTTTGATGCTGGGAAACAGGTTGAGCCCCATGTGGATCTTCATATCCATGCATTTCCGTGCATTAGGTGGTGTGTGATCGTCAATTGTTCAAAGGGTATGCATTGGAAAACCTTTGTCTGTGCTGTATGGAAAGCCAGATGGTTGCACCTCATCTTCGAATGCCAGCCTTGTTTCGGTATGTCACTACCCCTTGCTAGAGATGTACTCCTGGATCCCCAAAAAATTAGCCCCCAGGACGATCTCAAGCCCGAGCAAGGGACGTTGCCCCCGTGTCTGAACCATCGAGCATGGCTTCTCCGGGAATGTTCGCCAGAATGAGACGCTTCTTCCATCGTTTGAACAAAGGTCTTTCAACCACCATCGCGACAGAAACTGCTGGTACAGCTACCCGTGCGGAAGCGCAGGAACAAAGAGGCCAACATCATGTGGTTCCGGGTCAAGAGGTATGTGACAAGCCGTGTTAAGTTACTTTGATGACACTGAGTGACTCATGGCAAAGGCTGTTGATACAAATACTGATGATGGGGCTGAGAAGCAACGAGAGAGACCCGGAGTGGCTCCAATGCAGGACGCAGCAATTAAAAAGGGCGTCGATGCTGCAGTAAATGCAGATAAAGGTGGTATCAACGTCATTGATTGGACGGATACCGCAGTCATCGAGGCTCAAAACATGAGCGATATGTACCTGAAACCTTTCAAAGTTTTCAATCAAGTCATCACCACTCTTTCCAATGTGAGTGCTTCAGTCTTACATCATTACAATGATAGCATGCATGTTTCAGGTCCACCCCTACGTCCGAGTTGCACTGGTGGTCTTAGCGTCTGCTTCTGAGGTACGTTATTGGATTACTATTGTCAATCCTCATCTCATGTAGTCGTCTACAGTTTTTCACTCGTCATACAAATCTAGATGATGCGGTGTCCGGCCTTCTTAATATGGTCCGAAATGTCTACGAATTTCTATCGGAACCAGATAGCATCAATCATATCGAAAGCATGAAAGATACCCTTGTGAAGATCGCGCGTGCGATAAGCGAGTCTGCACAGTTCATCAACAACTACTTTGAAACGAAGAACTTCTGTAGGTCTTAACGTTCTTTTCGACTCCAGATTTTGACGCAAGACATTTTTAGGGTTGCGAGCTGGAAAGAACATCTTCTCTGAAACGCAGACCGTCGTCAGTGGTTACGTCAGGACTCTAGACAGCTTGATGCAACAGCTCCGTGATCGTGCGGTTCGAGACACTCGCATTTACACATACCGCATACTCGAGGACCTCAGCCTTGAAGGCATGGCTTACGCAGATGGAGTGGGCCTCAATACCGTGAAGAAGTGTCTCAACGGTACGAGGACCAGGATCTTGCAGGAGATCATCAACTGGATCCATGATTCTGATATCGATGCTCCTCGCACCTTGTGGCTTCATGGGCAGGCCGGAAGAGGAAAATCAACCATTGCCCATACAATCGCATCGTATATCAAGGACACCGGGGGACTGTGGTCCTGCTTTTGCTTTGTTCATGACAGGCAGGTTGAGCGCCGCGAGGAGAAGATCCTGACGACAATTGCTTGTGATCTCGCGGGCCGTGACCCGGCGTTTTGGCATGCATTGGCCGATATCGTCGCAAAGGACCACACCCTTAAGACCACACCTGATGTAATACAACAGTGGCAGTACTTCATCTTGGAACCATTGTCCAAGGTTAATGAGGCAATAGTTGGAAATGTGGTCGTGGTGATCAATGCCTTGGATGAAAGTGGTCTGGATGCATCGAGAGAGCACATCTTACGTCTTCTCACATCGAAAGAAGCTGCTCGTTTACCCTCCAGTTTCCGCATCCTTCTGACGTCCAGACCATTGCCAGACATTGAACGAGTCCTGCGAGTCAGTTCTCACGTGAAGGCAGTGTCGTTGGACGACATCCCTACAGCATCTGCAATACATGATATCCACCTGTATGTTTCCGGTGAACTTGGTGATCTCCAAGAGATTGGCTCCACAGAAATTCAGAGCATTTCCTGGAAGTCGGATGGTTTATTTGAATGGGCTCGTCTTGCATGCAGGTTCATTCAACTGAATGGGCCAGGTCGATCAGTCATGGATCGCTACAACGAGATCATGTTCCCTCGTTCTGGAGGCAGGGAAACCTTATTGGATGTCATGTACACAACAATTCTGGAAAACACAATGCTGGAGGACGATACCACGCTCACACAATTTCGTTCCGTGATGCAACAGATCATGTCAACGTCTGCGCCTCTGCAATTGGACACCTTAAACGAGATGCGCCGTCGCTTCCCCTCGGAGGAAGACCATTTCGACATAATTATCATTCTTGAATTCATGGCGCCACTATTGACTGGCATATCAGACAGGCACTCTGTTGTCCGACCTCTCCATACATCATTCTATGACTTCCTCACAGACCCTCCATGGAGTGGGGCATATTTTGTTGGTTCATCTAGTACCGGCATGCATGGCAGCATTGCCTTTGCTTCATTGCACACTCTTGGCAGTGGCCTGAGATTCAACATCTGTGGATTGGAAAGTTCTTACTTGTGCAACTATGAGGTGGCTGATCTGCAGGAGAGAATTAACAAAAATATCTCATTCAGTCTATCCTATGCGTGTCAATACTGGGCACATCATCTGCAGAAAGCTGACTTTCACTCAGGACTTGCAATGCTGGTAAAGACTGTTGTTGGATGTGAAAAGCTGCTTTTCTGGCTTGAGGCACTGTCCCTACTTGATGGGCTTGGACATGCTATGAGTGCTCTTGCCTCCAGTATATCATGGCTGCAGGTGGGTGAAGCAGTGTTGTGCATGACTTCATCTAATATAATATACAAGGGCAAGGAGGATGTTAAGGATGTCTTGATACTAGCACAAGATGGAATCAAATTTGTGCACAACTTTGGGAATGTGATCTCCCACAGCACCCCACATCTTTATATTTCTGCATTGCCTTTTACACCATCAAACACAAAGCTTTCTAGACTGCTCATGCCAAAATTTTCACAGCTTGTTGGTGTTTCTGTAGGAGGGAAAAAGGAATGGCCAGCTGCTCAGGTTGCATTGCAGGGACACACTAGCTCAGTACAGTCAGTTGGATTTTCCTCTGATGGCAGGAGGGTTGTCTCAGGCTCTTCTGACAACACTATGAGGATCTGGGATGCTGAGAGAGGTGTCCAGATTGGTGGCCCTCTTGAGGGACACACTAGCTCAGTCCAGTCAGTTGGAATTTCCTCTGATGGCAAGAGGGTTGTCTCAGGCTCAGATGACAAGACTGTGAGGATCTGGGATGCTGAGAGAGGTGTCCAGATTGGTGGCCCTCTTGAGGGGCACACTAGAGGGGTTGACTCAGTTGGATTCTCCTCTGATGGCAAGAGGATTGTCTCAAGCTCTTCTGACAACACTGTGAGGATCTGGGATGCTGAGAGAGGTGTCCAGATTGGTGGCCCTCTTAAGGGGCATACTTTGCTGGTTAGCTCAGTTAGATTCTCCCCTGACAGCAAGAGGATTGTCTCAGGCTCTTATGACAAGACTGTGAGGATCTGGGATGCTGAGAGGGGTGTCCAGATTGGTGGCCCTCTTGAGGGGCATACTGATTGGGTCAACTCAGTTGGATTCTCCTCTGATGGCAAGAGGATTGTCTCAGGCTCAGATGACAACACTGTGAGGATCTGGGATGCTGAGAGAGGTGTCCAGATTGGTGACCCTCTTGAGGGGCATACTTCTGCAGTCAACTCAGTTGGATTCTCCTCTGATGGCAAGAGGATTGTCTCAGGCTCTTCTGACAACACTGTGAGAATCTGGGATGTTGAGAGAGGTGTCCAGATTGGTGGTCCTCTTGAGGGGCATACTCATAGGGTCAACTCAGTTGGATTCTCCTCTGATGGCAAGAGGGTTGTCTCAGGCTCTTGGGACAATGCTGTGAGGATCTGGGATGCTGGGAGAGGTGTCAAGATTGGTGGACCTCTTAAGGGGCATATTTCTCTGGTCAACTCAGTTGGATTCTCCTCTGATGGCAAGAGGGTTGTCTCAGGCTCTTGGGACAACACTGTGAGGATATGGGATGCTGAGAGAGGTGTCCAGATTGGTGGCCCTCTTGAGGGGCATACTCATAGGGTCAACTCAGTTGGATTCTCCTCTGATGGCAAGTGGATTGTCTCAGGCTCTTGGGACAAGACTTTGAGGATCTGGGATGCTGAGAGAGGTGTTCAGATTGGTGGCCCTCTTAAGGGGCATACTTTGCTGGTTAGCTCAGTTGGATTCTCCTCTGACAGCAAGAGGATTGTCTCAGGCTCTTATGACAAGACTGTGAGGATCTGGGATGCTGAGAGGGGTGTCCAGGTTGGTGGCCCTCTTGAGGGGCATATTGATTGGGTCAACTCAGTTGGATTTTCCTCTGATGGCAAGAGGGTTGTCTCAGGCTCTTCTGACAACACTGTGAGGATCTGGGATGCTGGGAGAGGTGTCCAGATTGGTGGCCCTCTTGAGGGGCATACTGGTTGGGTCTACTCAGTTGGATTCTCCTCTGATGGCAAGAGGATTGTCTCAGGCTCTTCTGACAACACTGTGAGGATCTGGGATGCTGAGAGAGGTGTCCAGATTGGTGGCCCCCTTGAGGGGCATACTTCTGCAGTCAACTCAGTTGGATTCTCCTCTGATGGAAAGAGGGTTGTCTCAGGCTCTTATGACAAGACTGTGAGGATCTGGGATGCTGAGAGAGGTGTCCAGATTGGTGGCCCTCTTGAGGGGCATACTTCTGTGGTCAACTCAGTTGGATTCTCTGATGGAAAGAGGATTGTCTCAGGCTCTTCTGACAACACTGTGAGGATCTGGGATGCTGAGAGAGGTGTCCAGATTGGTGGCCCTCTTGAGGGGCATATTGATTGGGTCAACTCAGTTGGATTCTCCTCTGATGGCAGGAGGATTGTCATGAGGTCAGAGATCAAGGTGGCAGATGCTTGTGCCCATGAAGATGGGCAGGTAATATGTGTTCCCTCCAACCCAAGTGGTGTAAATGTTCCTCCAAAGCTCATCAGTTGTGAGTAGCTCCACTTGTTATGTCCTCTGACTTCACTCAGCTAACCTAAATCTATTGCAGCATTCCTAATTCATTTTTCATCATGCTCTTTGCATGCATTGCAAGACACTCAACAACTCCTTGATGGCCTTCTGGAGGAAGATCTGCATGTGAAGTATCAACCTGTTAAACTTTTCAATGATGGATGGATCGGAGGTCCAAGGGGGAGATTGTTGCTTTGGATACCTCCAACATTCTGGAATGAATTTTATTCAATGTGGAACACTATGGTCATCCCAAGGGGTGGAATAGAATTGGACTTAAGCCAGATGGTTCATGGCAACAAGTGGCAGCAATGCTTCAATGCAACTGTTTAGTTTGGTCTGACTTACATATGATGTATCAGTAACAACTACTTGCAGACATTCTCACTTACATGATACATATTGTGTTATGGAAATCATCATAATTTGCACAAAATCCCCCACAATAAAGTTCTGCCCATGAATTCTATGCTGACATCTCAGTGATCTTGAATCTAACCTGTCCAGCCCAATGGCATTAGCAACAGCCAGGACAATGTGGCCCAACCTCCATGGAATAATTGCATCCTCACCATCTCACTTTCAATCTGTGTCACCTGATGAGCATAATGCTGTATCAACATACATATCTGACACTCCTGATGTGTCATGAGGGGTATGTCTCTGGAAGGCAGTGAGCTGCTCAAACTGCTGTAGGGATGTCAAGCCCTCTACCTTGCATATTCACCTCTTCTTATTCCTTACTTTTGGCCAAAGCATGATTATATGTGATAGATTAAGCAGTAAGCTGTATGATCTACACTCTTGGCAATCATTATGACTCCACCTCAAATGCCCACCACCTAGGTGCCAATATCCTGCTCTCCCAAAGCTTGCATATTAGGTGGGTGTACAAGTGAGGTATTGTCATATGCTGACAACTTGGCACTTTGGCCTGGATGTGAACACTGGCCTCATGCTGAATGCCAGTGATACTTTGTTTCCTTTGTTCTGTTAGCTCACTGCTCTGACCTTGCTTGTGCTGAGGCAGCACCTGTCATTGACCCTTGGTCTTTGACTTCTTCCACTCTTGCTTATCCCTTAAGCTTGACACTCTACACTGTTATTTAATGACCCATTGGTAACCTCAGTCTTTGGGTTACTGGTCCTTGGTATATGAGTCATAGTTACTTCTGTACTTAGACCTCAGTCTGAACATCAAATTAGTCTCCCCTTGAACCCACTAGCTTAAGTACAAGTTGACTCAGCTTTCACATCTGAGCCCCTTGGCTTTCAACCTCATTTGTGCAGGAGTCCAGCACACATGTTAGACTCAGAGTTGTCACCCTTTTGTCTTCAGTCCTCTGACCTTTGTCATGGACTTAGCAGATATGAACTGAGAAAAATAATCAAGACATCAGCAACTTGACAAAATTTCTGAAGCTCTGATTTTCACTTCTGGCATTCTGATGATCTGAAATTCTAAAGTTCTGATTTTATTTGACATTCTGAATTTTTGGTCTGAAATTTCTGATATCAGATTTTCTCGAGTCATCAAAACACCTGAAGTGAAATCAGAACTTCAGTTTCTTGGATCATCAGTACAGTGACCCCAAAAACCCATTCAATGTTTGCTTTAAATGGGGTGTGTGAAGTGTAGCACAAAAAGGGGTGGGAATTTTGCTTTGCTTATCTAGGACCAAATTTAGTACTTGCTCTTGGCTACAGAATGGGACCTTTGTCATGTGGTTCAGCTGAAAGTCAGTGGAGATATCATTGATTTAAAACTGCAATACCATTGAAAGGGTCTTTTCATTTTTGAATTGAAAAGGGTATTTGGAGAACTGGAAGCTGAGATCTCAGGAGGGATAGGAAAATATGATTACATAATAAACCACATGACCTTCCAGATGATTTGTCATCATGTAAACAATGACAAACATTGGATTTGTATTGTTAAGCCTCTCTCTTTTACCACAACTCAAGAAATCATCTCTCTGGTTCACATGGTCATTCTCTCAGGGAAATCTTATCAAATACTGGTGGCCACTACAGTACCATCTATATAATATGCTATTGGAACCATCAGACACTTAAAAAACCTGCTATCAGTTGATCCCTGCACTGTTTCCCCACCCATGCCTGATGTGTTCTGGGACCAACCAGTACTTGGAAGGCTGAAAATGTTATGGAGGTCAATCTGGCACTTCAGAACATGATGGACAAACCAGTCCCCTCTCAACCAATGCATTTCTGCCACAGAGACACTGGTAGGGGAAACAGTGCAGGGATCAGCTGACAGCAGGTTTTTTAAGTGTCTGATGGTTCTGATAGCATATTATATAGATGGTACTGTAGTGGCCACCAGTATTTGATAAGATTTTCATCTTGCTTGTCTCATTTGCCAGAGACAGTGGCTATGTATATCTGCCAGGTGTTCCCACCAGCTTCTGTCCTGAAGCCCCCTGGTTCATCCCGTCATTGTCAGCCCCATCTCATCCCATGCAGCTTGGTCAGCATGTTCTCCTTGTCAGTATGACTTCCAGAAGGACGTTCTTTAGTCGCCTCAGGTCTGTCACTCGGTTAGAAAGGTCTTATGTGGTCATTTCAGTCTCCCCTCTTGATGAAGCATATGGATCATTCCTCCCTGCTCCCTGCACCATCATTATTCCAGTCTCATCCATCATTCTTCCTGCATTGTAACAGCTGCAGTATAATCTACTGTCCTCCAGCCTCCCTGATTGCATTCATGATGAGTATGACATGCATCTTGCCTTCTTACTGCAAGATCCAGCAGAAGACGTCCCCCCTTCTCCTCCTCCTCCATCAGAGCCCTGTTCATGAAGTTTTTGTTAACTTCACTGAGAGGATGGAAGGGTGGGAGACATGATCGTGTATGCTCTCATTGCCCCACAGACCCCCAATGCCCTAGCCCCCTTTGACACCTGACTCATACCCTTCAATTCTGGAATTAATACTTCCCTATCTGGAAACACCATCCATCTGTTGTGCCATCTTTGGATCTAGAGATGTCTCTGCTGAGATCTAACTTGCATCGCCACCCCCTAATGTGATATCAGTGCGCTTACTTAGTTTCTGATTCTATTTGACTCATTTTGTGATATTTTGACTATCCCTGACTTGTTCATTACCAATACTTACCAATCTTCTTTGCATGCTTACTTTTCATTTCTCACTTACTCACCATGATTACTCAGTCCTTACTCATTACTTACCAAGTGTTTGTGCCTTGTTTGTCACAAGCTGTGCTCCCCCCTCAGTATATAAACCCCCATGTACTTAGCTACAAAGAAGCAATCAGAAGCAGTCCAGAAGTCACTCAGTAGTCAGTCCAGTGCCTGTCTCGTCATCGACAGTTGAGGCTCCACAAAGGGGTCTATCTGTCATCATTCGTATACTTGGTAGTTGAGGCTCATTTGGAAGAGTCTATCTGCCTCCATCATTCATCTGAAGCTTCCTCTTAGTCAGCAGTCTTAGTCATCCCTCCACTCCTGCGTAACTCATAATGACTTGTGCCAGGAGCACATCTTATCAAAGTCCATTATTCCAAGAAGTCCTTTTGGCTGAACACCCCTGCTCTGTTCAGCATCCCCTTCTCAGTCAGCATTCATTCATCCTCCTGCGTAACTCGTTGACAACTTGTGCTAGGAGTACCTGCCATTGAAACTCCCCCCCACTTTAGGCTTCTCTGCACTCCAGGTTCTGCAGAGGCAAACCACCACTCACTCTTATTTGTCTTTTGTGTTGGATTTGTTTGGTTTTCACCAGCATTCCACACTTTGACTCACAGCGTGTCCCACCACTTGTCCAGTCTATCCCCGGATATACCCACCACACTTTCACCACTTGACTCTGATATGTTCAACACTAGTGTTGGCTCTTGCTTCTACCTGCCTAGCCCATCCTTGCTTCAGTCTGCACAACTCGACGACGACTTACGCAGGCACCAGCATTCATCTAGTCCAACTCTTCCTATGCCATTACTACCTTCAGCTCCCCAAGCCATGTCTAATGCTGCTGTTGGTGAAGAGTCAGTTGCCATGCCAGAGCCTTACAGCAATGTTGTCATGTGTCATACCCCTACTGGATGGATTGCTCATTTGCAAGAAGCTGCAGAGGACCATTCAGGTGATGTGGATGAAGAGGACCCAGATGCATTACAAAACTCCAATCTTCATGTCCTTGCCAGTGCAGTCAGTTTTGCCTCAGCCTCAGCTCATCCTCCCCCTTTCAAAGCAGTCTCATACCCAGACCACTTTCCTGCTTCCACTTCCTCAGGTTCAGCTCAAGACAGGTCTGATGATCTTTTCAGATGTGTTCCTCCACTTTCTCCCATATCTCATCATTTATTTCTCCAGCTCTTTGAAGATTGATTTGTATGTCCCCTCTTGTACTTATAGTGAAGTCGTTAAACTCCTAACTGACAGGCAGAAGACGGAGTCAGGAGGAGTAGGAACTAAGTTGATATTCGTACTGAAGAACAGTGGAGTACAGTACATGCTTTTATACTGTTACAGAGGTACAGTAATCGGAATCGGAACTGACATACAGAGACTCATAAATTTTCAAGTAAAATTTCCTGGACGACGAATGAAGGGTAGACGGAGGACATATGAACAGGTAACACAGAACATCCAGAAAAGGAAATAGTCCAGGCGCTGGACCATGTGGTGAGCGCGCTGTGGAGTACCTGACTGCGAAGGTAGTCACATGACCCCTCAGAGAATGGTCCGCTCGGTCCAGTAGGAGAGAGGCACAAGTCCAACAGCAGTCGGAGTGGAGATGGTTCACAACCAACAGAAGTCAGGCAGAGTTGGTGTGGAGTGAGTGAATGACCGGCAGAGTAGGGTGCGGAGTGTGTAGGGACTTATAATGAACGCACGGTCGTGACAGTGCCCCCCCCTTAGGGCCTGAACCCCTGAAGGCCGCATGTTCGGGACAAGATCAACACGAGTTGATCATTTGAAATTATTTTGATGCCTCGAGGATAATGGCTTTAGCCGCGGCGGAGCTCCGTCGGCGTTCGAAGTACCACTTAAAAACATGTGTTAGGGTACTGAACCTTCGTCCTTTCTTCCCATCATCATGCCTTCCCAGCGCCAGAGCAACACCCCCCAGCCAACCCCCAGCCACATCCGCAACTACTCCCAAGTCGCAGATGAAGAACTGGTCGTCCTCACTGACGACTCCACCGACACCGAGTGGGAGAAGTCTGCGGAGAAGGCGCGCCGACGAGAGGAGACCGAGTGGAGAGAGAGAGAACGCGAAGCAGAGTGCAAGGCCAAGTGTGAGGAGGCCAAGAGGCGGAAGGTGGAGGAGGAGAGGTTGGAGGCAGAGCGGAGGAAGAGAGCAGAGGAGGAAGAGGAGGCCCGAAGGAAGAAGGCGGCAGAGGAGGACGCAGAAAGGCAGAGGCAAAGGGCCTCTGAAGAGAGGGCTCAGGCCAGGCAGGACGAGGCTGCACAGAGGTGAGTGGCGGAGTGCTGTGAGTCAGGCGGAGCTGACTCGCAGTCTTATTTTCTTAGATTATGCGGCGCAGTGTATGATGTCAACACCGCCCAGAGGGTCCCTGGGACCTCTGTGGTGGTTACCACGACCAGGCAGCCCCCCTGTACTTGCTGTGTAGTGAGCTTGACAGCAGGGCAATGCGAGCCAGGGCAAGGCAAGACCAGGGCTTGCCTGCCCTGTCACAAGAAAAAGAAGGTGTGTAGCTGGACAAGGGAGGATGTGGTGGCAGGGCCATTGCGGAAAAGAGCAGGAACAGGGAGCTCACGTGGGGAGAAGAAGAAGAGACTGCGAGGGAAGGGGAAGGAGAGAGCGACGGAGATGGAAGAGGCGGATGACGAGCGGGAGGCGGGCGGAGAAGAAGACGAGCCCGCGACACCGCTTGAGGGTCCCTCAGGGGCAGGAGTACACACGCGGTGGGCAGAATGGGAGAGGGAGCGGCAGCTGCAGGCCATGGAGAGGCAGGCCGAAGTGCATGAGACCGCTGCGCTGGCCTTCAAGAGGATGGCAGAGGCAGCAGAGCGGATGGCGGAGGCAGCAGAGTGGACCGCCGACGAGTGGGCGCTGTACTGCACCTGGGCAGAGTGGGCAGAGATGAGGAGAAGGGAGGATGCGCATGAGGCCAGAGTGGCCGAGTTCGAACGCGCAGGAGGAGGATAGAAGAGGCCGCAGTCGGAGGCAGCAGAGGACCAGCGAGAGGAAGCGGATGAAGGTGCGGAGGGGGATAATGAGGAAGAAGTCGAAGGGGAGCAGGAAGGTGGTGAAGAACAGGAGGGTGGCGGAGAGCAAGCGATGGAAGAGTAGAGTAGTTTTCTTTTTTTTTTTTTTTTGTCTTTATGTTTTTCTGTTCGTATTTTTTGTACTACTACTAAATAGACTTGTGACCTTACTTGCGATTCTGAGAAGTGAGACAGACGAGCGGAGAAAAATCTAAAGTACTTAAAGTAAGTCAGTAAGGGGCGGAGTTGGCCTGCGGAGGATGGTTATGTAGGCGGTGTATTATGGCGGAGGTTGGTATGGACCAGGTTTATGTGGATATCGTTCGTGGAAAGCAGAGACTATGTCGGAAGCGTGATCTAGCTCAGTTGCAAGCAACCAAGAGGTTTCTTCGTCGGTGTTCTCGTAACCAGCCCAGCGGACCAGGTACAAGAGTTGACAGTGGCGGCAGCAGCGGTCCACCTTAGAGTCGAGTATCTCTGATACTTCGTACTCAAGGTCACCATCGACATCCACTGGCGGAGGTGGAGGTTGTTGTCGGTTTGGGAAAGGGTTAGCCGCTGCGGCTTCCAGTTGTGAGACATGGAAGACCAGATGTACCGAGCGCATAGAGTCAGGGAGCTTAAGGGTGACGGAGTGCATACCTGGCCTGGCCAAGATGGTGAACAGACCTAAGTACTTTTCGGAGAGTTTTTCCGAAGGGCGAGTGGAGCGGAAGTACTTGGCTTTGACGTAGGCCTGTTCTCCGACCTTGAACTCAGGCGGAGGTATGCATTTGGCATCTGCTGGACCCTGGTAGCGCTGTTGAGCGGCGGACATTTCGGAGCGGAGGAAATCATGAAGGGCGGAGAGCTCGACGACGTAGTCGTGAGCCCTCGGAGAGGTAAAGTCTTGGTCAGGGACCACAGACAAGTTTGGATGGTATTCCTTGTTAGCGAAGAAGGGAGAAACTCCAGTTGTCGCACTTGGTGCGTTGTTGAAAGCGAACTCTGCTAGAGGTAACAGCTCAGCCCAGTTATCTTGTTGGTAGTTACAGTAGACACGAAGGTACTGCTCGAGGGTCTGGTTTGTTCGCTTGGTCTGGCCATCACCTTCTGGGTGGTAGCCCAAAGTGAAGTGAAGACGCATATCAAGTGCCTTTCCTAGAGAGCGGAAGAAGTGTGAGACAAACTCAGGACCTCTGTCGGAGGTGACATTAGCTGGTACTCCGTGCTTGGAGAAGACATGGGTTAGGAAGAGCTTAGCGAGTTCGGCAGAGGTGACGGAGTCGTGGGTGGGGATGAACACTGCTTGCTTCGAGAGGCGGTCCACTACCATGAGTATGGCGGAGTAGCCATCGGAATTGGGGAGGTGTTCGATGAAGTCCATGGAGATGGAGTTCCAAGGTCTCTCTGGGACGGGGAGTTGCTTCAGTAGACCATAAGGGCGGTGATGTGGAGTTTTGCTCCGTCCACAGGCGGTGCAAGACCTGACATATTCTTTCACGTCAGAGTGGAGGTTGGGCCACACATAGTCCCTGCGGACGAGTTCTAGGGTGCAGTTTTGCCTGAAATGGCCTGCTAGAGGATGGTCATGCTTGAACCGAAGCACTCGAAGGCGGAGGTCATCAATGTCAGGGACAAAGATACGACCGTCAAGGCGGAGTAGACTGTCGGAGTCCAGGGACCACCAAGGCTTAGTCGGAGTTGGAAGATGGCTGGTGGAGACAGGATCGGATGGTAGGGCAGAGATGATGTCGGAGTGCAAGCACTCAACATCGAAGACCATGGCGGCGTGGAGCACAGGTGCCATGAGGGTAGTGGTACGGAGGGATGACGCGAGTTGCTCCTGTGTAAACATAGGGTGGAGATTGTGAGGATTTACCTGCACGTAGTCCCTATCCTCCCCTTTTGGGTAGACGTCCCAACGTCGCATAAGTGCGTTGGGTTTGGCTCCCAAGCAGCCAGGTCGGAAGCGGATAGAGAGATTAAACTGTGAAAGGTACTCCGACCAGCGGGCCTGTCGATGAGTGAGAACCTTAGAGGTAGAAAAGTACTCAAGGTTTTTGTGGTCCGTCACCACGTCGACAGGTAAGGCAGAACCTTCCAGGTAATGCCGCCAATGGTGGAAGGCCTCGAAGATAGCCAACAGCTCCTTGTCGTGGGTATCATAATTGAGTTCTGGCACGGTCACGGTGCGTGAGTAGAAAGCGACTGGGCGGAGTTCACCATCAGAGCAGGTGATCGACAAAATTCCAGCAATGGCATAGTCGGAGGCGTCAGTTTCCACTGTAAGTGGAGCGTCAGGGACCCAATGAGTGAGAATGGGAGCGGAGCTGAAGGCATCCTTCAGGCGGAGGAAAGCAGAGCGGCACTCCTCGGAAAAGTTCCAAGGAGCACCCTTTCACGTGAGGCGAGTGAGTGGAACGACGATGTCGGAGTAGTTATTAATGAATCATCTATAGAAATTGGCGAAACCAAGGAAGGATTGGATGTCTCGCACCTTCTGCGGCTCAGGCCAGTCGCAGACTGCCTGAACCTTCTCGGCGGACATGGTGAGACCAGAGGGAGAAAGAATGTAGCCAAGGTACTTGACGGAGTCGGAGTGAAACTCGCACTTCTCTGGCTTGGCATACAGACCATGCTTTCGAAGGCGGCGGAGTACCTCTTTTACGTGTTTGTGATGCGACTCCATGTCCTGCGAATAGATTAGGATGTCATCGAGGTAAACCACAACGCAGACATCGAGCATGTCCACAAAGATGCTATTGACGAATTGCTGGAAAGCCACAGGCGTGTTAGTCAGACCGAATGGCATTACCCGCCACTCGTAAGAACCATAACGAGTGCAGAATGCCGTTTTCCATTCATCTCCGTCTGCGATGCGGACCAGATGATAGGCATGGCGGAGATTGATCTTGGTGTAGACTTTAGCGCAGCTTGGAGAGTCAAGCAGGTCGGAGATGAGCAGCAGCGGATAGCGATCTTTTTTCGTGATTTTATTGAGTCCTCAATAGTCTATGCAGAGGCGGAGTGAACCGTCCTTCTTCTTTACGAAGAGGACAGGGGCACCGTGAGCAGAGGTGGACTGTTTGATGAAACCGTAGCCAAGATGCTCGTCAATGAAGGTGCGGAGAGCTTCAAGCTCTGGCGGAGAAAGAGAGTAGATTGTACCGATGGGCAGAGAAGCTCCTTCCTCGAGGTCGATCTTGAGATCGAACGAGCGGTGTGGCGGAAGTTCAGTGGCCTTGTCTTTACTAAAGACGTCGGCAAACTCGCGATACTCAGGAGGGACCGAGGAGAGGTCAGGAGGCGGAGATGAAGCAGAGGACGCACGAAGCTTCACATCATCAGCGGAGAGCTGTAAGCGGAACTGTCTAGAGCCAGGGAGAGCACAGGCTCTGACATACGCAGCAGCATTGATCAGTGAGACGAGTGGAGCGGAGCGTGGCGAGTCTGTCGGAGGTGCAGTCGGAGCTGCAAACGGAGTGGAGGGTGTCAGATCCGGAGCGGAGGACGCAGCAGAAGATGACGAAGGCACCTGGGGCATCGGCATTCCCTGTAACGGTGGTTTGAATGATATACTGCCCAGTACCCAGTCAATCGATGGATTGAAGCGGGTGAGCAAGTTGTGTCCTAATACCAGCGAACATAAAGAATCCAACAGAGTAACATAAAATGAAATGGAATTGACATCGCCGGAAGGGAAGCGGAGGGAAAGATCTACTTCTTGGGAAATGACAGCATTTGTACTACCATCAAACAAGTGGAGCAGAATTGGCAGAGAGACGGAGGAAACAGGAATGGCATATTTTTTGATTACAGATGGGTCTATGAAGCAATGAGAAGAACCAGAATTGATCAACGCAGAAAAAGTATCAACAGAATAATCCGGAAGAGTTACAGACAGAAGTAAAGAGTTGGGACTAGAAAGAGCGGACACGTTGAGTCAGATGTCCGGTGGTGCACAGTTGGGTTCAACACTTCCTCCAGGCTGTGCGAGCTCCCTGGAGGAGCGGACTAATTTTTTGACTCTGCCTTCTCCACAGGTGGAGTTTCGGCCGTAGCTGCACGGGCTTTGGCTGCGCGAGAGGTGGACTTGGGACAGTCCTTGGCGGAATGGCCAGCCTCGCCACAGAAGAGGCAGAGGTTGTTTCTCATCCTGCGCTGGCGCTCAGCGGAGGTGAGTTTGCCATCTTTACCCAGGAGGTGGGCAATATCGGGCTTGGACGCATTGGACTTGGGCGGATCTTTCTGTTTGCCCTTGCCCTTGGCGTCAGACTTTGGAGCGGAGGCGGAGGACGACGATTTACCTTTGTTGTCGGAGTTTGAGGACTGCGACTTGTTGGAGGCGGACTTGGTGGTGTGCGAGATCTCTGCTTTGTGCTCCCAGTAGTGCGCATCGATGGTCTGGGCGAGTTCGCGGAGTTGTGCGAGGGTAGAAGGCTTACCGACACGAGCGATCTCATCTTTGATGCGGTCTGGAAGTCCGCTATAGAAGCGGTGGCGGAGTGCACCGACACCATAGTCCTTGACTTGCGAAGCCCAGCGATTGAACTCCACGACATATTTGGTAATTCGAGAACCATCTTTCATGGTTAGGTTCTCGAGTTGTTGGACAGCATCCACTATGGCATCATGCGGACCGAAGTTAGTTGTGAGCTCTTGTAAAAACTCATGGTAGTCATCCATCCAGAGCGGGCGGTCATAGTTGTCGGGGTTTAGTAGATCTGGCTTGAACCAAGCCAGAGCCATACCCTTGAGATAAGATTGAGCGAAGGTAACCTTTGCTCTGTTGGAGCGGAATGCGCGAGGGCGGTCTTGGAAGTTCAACTCGCCCTGAACGAGGAACTTGCGGAGTTTTTTAGGGTCAGAGCCGTCGAAGGTGTCGGGCTCACGGACTTTGGTTTTCGGAGTGGAGTCCCCAGTGTGTGAACTAGACCATGCAAGCGCATGGACAGCTCTAGCAAGAGCTACGAGGGGATCCTCTGGCGGCTCAGCCGGGTCTTCGGGGACATCCCCGTCACCGCTGCCCCTGCTGTTGGGATCACCATCAGGATAATCAGGGTTGGGGTCAGGTCCATCATCTCAGTTACGAGGAGACGGAGTATGGAAGGCTGATGGGTGGAGGTCGGAGCGACCAGCTTGTGAAGCGCTTTCGCCTTCAGCGCGAGAGCAGCGTTGAGCAGAGAAGGATTGGAATTGTTCGACGATGGAAGGAAGTCGACGCAGATTGGCTAGCACTGCAGCGAGGTTCTCAGCGACCTCTCTTTGGGATTGAGCTCGAGTTCTCATAATGGCGTAAGTTTTTCAGAGGACAGAAAAGGAGATCGTACAAGTGTGAGTACGAATATACTGTCAAGTCTGGGCCTACTCCGACCAACTCCGACGCTATATAGGGTCTAGAGAGTGGTCCGGAAGCAAGTCCAACACACAGGAACAGAACTCCGACTAGCGGAGAGATGGCAGGAACGAAGTCTGCCGAAGTAAAGGCGGAGCAGAGTGAGGGCATCAGGTTTAGCTCGTGCGCTACCCCCTTGCACGATCTCAGCCCTTGTATTTCAGAGGGAGAGTACAGATAGAGAGTCGGAGGTAAGTCCGACAGGCAGAAGACAGAGTCAGGAGGAGTAGGAACTAAGTTGATATTCGTACTGAAGAACAGCGGAGTACAGTACATGCTTTTATACTGTTACAGAGGTACAGTAATCGGAATCAGAACTGACATACAGAGACTCATAAATTTTCAAGTAAAATTTCCTGGATGACAAATGAAGGGTAGACGGAGGACATACGAACGGGTAACACAGAACATCCAGAAAAGGAAATAGTCCAGGCGCTGGACCATGTGGTGAGTGCACTGCGGAGTACCTGACTGCGAAGGTAGTCACATGACCCCTCAGAGAATGGTCCACTCGGTCCAGTAGGAGAGAGGCACAAGTCCAACAGCAGTCGGAGCAGAGATGGTTCACAACCAACAGAAGTCGGGCGGAGTTGGTGTGGAGTGAGTGAATGACTGGCAGAGTAGGGTGTGGAGTGTGTAGGGACTTATAATGAACGCACGGTCGTGACAAATGGCAAGATCTGTATCGTTCATGATCTACAGCCTCTGAATAAGGTTACCATTCAAGATGCTGGTGTTCCACCAATATTGGATGACTTTGTGGAGCCGTTTGCCGGTTGTCAATGCTACATGGTCTTTGATCTATTTTCAGGATTTGATGCACGCCAGCTCCATCCTGATAGCCGAGATCTGACATCCTTCATGATGCCTCTTGGCTTACTGCGCCATACTGCCATGCCTCAAGGCTACACCAACTCACCATCGGAGTTTCAGAATTGTACAGCGTTTATTCTACAGGATGAAATCCCTCACATTGCCAACGTTTTCATTGACGATCTGCCAGTCAAAGGCCCTGCCACCCGCTATGAAGATGCCAATGGCAATGCCAAAACGTTACCTGAGAATCCTGGCATACGTTGCTTCATTTGGGAACATGCTGTAGATGTGCATAGAGTCATGCATCGGTTTGCTCATGCCAGCAGAACATTTTCTGGCTTGAAATCTCAGATCTGCCAGCCTCATGTTGTCATTCTTGGTCAAGCATGCCATCCTCATGGTTGCTCTCCTGATGACCACAAGGTGAAGAAGGTCGTCAACTGGCCAACACTCACTACGCCCAAAGATGTTCGCTCATTCCTAGGTCTCTGTGGTACTGTTCGTATCTGGATTGCGAACTACTTGCAGTTGGCTCGCCCACTCGTTGACCTTTATCGCAAGAATGCTCCGTTCATTTGGGGTCAGCCCCAGCAAGATGCGTTTGATGCCTTGAAGCTCGCCGTCTCGTCTGCTCCTGCCCTTTGCCCCATTGACTACTCATCTGACCTGCCAGTCATTCTTTCTGTTGACACCAGTAACATTGCCATTGGATTCATTCTCTCTCAGTATGATGAGGAAGGTCACAAACGTCCTGCTCGCTATGGCTCGCTCCCCATCAATGAATGTGAATCTCGCTACAGTCAGCCTAAGCTTGAGCTCTATGGTCTCTTCAGAGCAGTTCGTCATTACTGTCTATATCTCTACAGCATTCATCATCTATGGGTAGAGGTTGATGCAAAGTACATCAAAGGTATGCTCAATGATCCAGATCTTCAACCTAATGCTACTGTCAATCGCTGGATCGAGGGTATACTTCTCTTTGACTTTAAGCTCATTCATGTCCCTGCTGTTCGTTACTGAGCTCCAGATGCCCTTTCCAGACGTCAACCTACAGAAGAAGAGTATGAAGAAGGTGAAGCTGATGCAGAGGAAGCTGATGAGTGGTTGGAGAGTTTTCTTTTTGCAGATGCCCGTCCGTCTTCAGTTTGCACAACTGTTCGACGACTTGCACGTGAATCCACATATGCCATTACCCTCCCATCATTCCTTTCCAATGATATGACTCAGGATGTCCTTTTACGTCGAGTCCTGCACTTCCTTTGTACTACAGAACTTCCCCCATTCCCTTCCAATACTGCTCGCAAGCGCTTCATTCGCAGATCCCTCCCGTTCTTCCTTCATGGAGACCAGCTCTTTAAATGTCGAGGTCCCCATCCTCCAGCCAAGGTCATTTTCAATCCCCATCTCCATGTCCAGATCCTCAGTCATGCTCATGAAGAACTTGGTCATCATGGAGTCTTTGGAGTCTTTCATACAGTCAGACAGCGCTTTCACTGGCCTCAGATGTATCAAGATGTCACCCATCATGTCTGCTCTTGCCATGAATGCCAGATCCGAAGCACTTGTAAAGCAGAGGTTCCCATCACCATTTCCACTTCCCCCAGAATCTTTATGAAGGTCTACGTTGACATCATGCTCATGCCCAAAGCACATGGTTATCACTATCTTGTTGCAGCTTGAGATGATCTTTCCCTCGCTGCAGAAGGTCATGCTCTTTGTCATGCCAATGCAGACAGTCTTGCTAAGTTCTTCTGGGAAGAAGTCTTCTGTTGTTATGGTGATATTGCCCAGGTTGTCACTGATAATGGCAGGGAGGTCAAGGGCACCTTTGAGAAACTCATGAAGCACTACTCCATTCCTCAGATTCGCATCTCCCCATATAATTCCAAGGCAAATGGAGTTGTGGAACATGGTCACTTTGTTATCAGAGAAGCTATCGTCAAGGCTTGTGAAGGAGATCTTTCCCTTTGGCCATCCAAAGTCCATCATGCATTCTTTGCAGACAAGGTCACTACTCGTCACTCCACTGGATTCAGCCCCTACTTCCTGCTACATGGTCTTGATTCTGTCCTGCCTTTTGACCTCTTTGAGTCTACCTATCTCATTGAAGGATTCTACTCTGGAATGTCATCTCAAGAGCTTCTCACACTTCGCATTTGTCAGTTGGAAAGGAGAGAAGAAGATATCAATGCCGCTTTCGCTACATTGCGGAGGTCTCGTTTACGCTCCAAGGGTCAGTTTGAGAAGAGGTATGCTTTACGGTTGATGAAGTCAGCTTATGAGCCAGGAGATTTGGTATTGGTTCGCAACATGCAGATAGAGAAAGAACTGGATTGCAAGTCAAAGCCACACTACCTTGGTCCCTGTGAAGTTGTTTGTCGAACCAAGGGAGGCTCCTATGTCCTTAAAGAACTTGATGGCACCATTTCTGCTTGAGGTGTTGCAGCATTTCGACTCATTCCTTATTATTCCTGTCATACTCCCTTACCCAGTGTTATGGAGGAAGAAAAAGATGAAGAAGAGGATAATAACAGCAGTAACGATGATGACAGTGATGATGATGACGATGAAGAAGATGAAACAAACGATGAAAACAAAGACACCAATAATGATAACAACTACGACTCAGATGACTATTCATGATCTGTTCATTTCCTTTTCATTTCTTATGATACTGATTGCCTGTCATTCATTCATTTTTCTGTTGTTTTCCCTGGGTTCCCTGCATTGGTCGCAATCGGGGACGATTGCATTTCTTCTTGCCAGTGGATGTCACACACCAAAGGTGTTGTGGACATGGTTACAGCTGACTCTGCCTAACTCGTTGACAAGTTGCGCACAATGCCCAAGCATGCAGATGAAGACTAAAGGCCTCATGCGTAGAAAGACTGTTGGACGTTAACAGTCATCCTTCGCACAAGAATGAGTCATCAGTGCTAAAGAGAAAAGAGGAAGCGAGTTAAGCGCATGTTAAAGGTTTTTAGCACCTGTGTACAGAATTCCGGTTTTCGTCATATCTCCACCATTTCCAAAGATGTCAACTCGGTTCGCATGCTCGCTTAAAGTGCTCAGCCCCACGATTCTGCCTTCCAAATTTGGAGAGGATCCTCGCACCCTACGCATTTCTACAGCACTCCATCCATCAGACGCCCATTTCGCTAAGTCCATCAATCATGGCCACCTCTTCGTCAATCATCTCGCTTGTTTCAGTTGCCCGAGACAATGGCTACGTATATCTGCCAGGCATTCCCACTAGCTTCCATCCTGAAGCCCCCTGGTTCATCCCATCATTGTCAGCCCCATCCCATCCCATGCAGCTTGGTCAGCGTGTTCTCCTTGTCAGTATGACTTCCAGAAGGACGTTCTTTGGTCGCCTCAGGTCTGTCACTCGGTTGGAAAGGTCTTATGTGGTCGTATCAGTCTCCCCTCTTGATGAAGCATATGGATTGTTCCTCCCTGCTCCCTGCACTGTCTTTATTCCAGTCTCATCCATCATTCTTCCTGCATTGCAACAGCTGCAGTATAATCTACTGTCCTCCAGCCTCCCTGATTGCATTCATGATGAGTATGACATGCATCTTGCCTTCTTACTGCAAGATCCAGCAGAAGACGTCCCCCCTTCTTCTCCTCCTCCATCAGAGCCCCATTCATGAAGTTTTTGTTAACTTCACTGAGAGGATGGAAGGGTGGGAGACGTGATCGTGTATGCTCTCATTGCCCCACAGACCCCCAATGCCCTAGCCCCCTTTGACACCTGACTCATGCCCTTCAATTCTGGAATTAATACTTCCCTATCTGGAAACACCATCCATCTGTCATGCCATCTTTGGATCTAGAGATGTCTCCGCTGAGATCTAACTTGCATCGCCACCCCCTAATGTGATATCAGTGTGCTTACTCAGTTTCTGATTCTATTTGACTCATTTTGTGATATTTTGAATATCCCTGACTCATTCATTACCAATGCTTACCAATCTTCTTTGCATGCTTACTTTTCATTTCTCACTTACTCACCATGATTACTCAGTCCTTACTCATTACTTACCAAGTGTTTGTGCCTTGTTTGTCACAAGCTGTGCTCCCCCCTCAGTATATAAACCCCCATGTACTTAGCTACAAAGAAGCAATCAGAAGCAGTCCAGAAGTCACTCAGTAGTCAGTCCAGTGCCTGTCTCGTCATCGACAGTTGAGGCTCCACAAAGGGGTCTATCTGTCATCATTCGTATACTTGGTAGTTGAGGCTCATTTGGAAGAGTCTATCTGCCTCCATCATTCATCTGAAGCTTCCTCTTAGTCAGCAGTCTTAGTCATCCCTCCACTCCTGCATAACTCGTCAACGACTTGTGCCAGGAGCACATTTTATTGAAGTCCATTATTCCAAGAAGTCCTTTCGGCTGAACACCTTCACTCTGTTCAGCATCCCCTCCTCAGTCATCATCCATTCATCTACTCCTGCGTAACTCGTTGATGACTTGTGCTAGGAGCACCTGCCATTGAAACTCCCCCCACTTTAGGTTTCTCTGCACTCCAGGTTCTGCAGAGGCAAACCACCACTCGCTCTTATTTGTCTTTTGTGTTGGATTTGTTTGGTTTTCACCAGCTTTCCACACTTTGACCCACAGCGGACTTGGTGGTGTGCAAGATCTCTGCTTTGCGCTCCCAGTAGCACACATCGATGGTTTGAGCGAGTTTGCGGAGTTGTGCGAGGGTAGAAGGCTTTCCAACGCGAGCAATCTCATCCTTGATGCAGTCTGGAAGTCCGCTATAGAAGCGGTGGCAGAGTGCACCGACACTGTAGTCCTTACCTGTGAAGCCCAGCGATTGAACTCCATGACATATTTGGTGATATGAGAGCCATCCTTCATGGTGAGGTTCTCGAGTTGTTGGACGGCATCTGCTATGGCATCATGCGGACCGAAATTAGTTGTGAGCTCTTGTAAAAACTCATGGTAGTCATCCATCCAGAGCAGGCGGTCATAGTTGTTGGGATTTAGCAGGTCTGGCTCAAACCAAGCCAGGGCCATACCCTTAAGATAAGACTGAGTGAAGGTAACTTTTGCTCTGTTGGAGCAGAATGCGCGAGGGTGGTCTTGGAAGTTCAGCTCGCATTGAACAAGGAACTCACGGAGTTTCTTAGGGTTGGAGCTGTCGAAGGTGTCAGGCTCATGGACTTTGGTTTTTGGAGCGGAGTCCCCAGTGCGCGAACTAGACTGTGCAAGTGCATGGACAGCTCTAGCAAGAGCTATGAGTGGATCCTCTGGTGGCTCAGCCGGGTCTTTGGGGACACCCCCATCACTGCTGCCCCCGCCATTGGGATCACCACCAGGATAATCAGGGTCGGGGTTAGGTCCATCATCTCGGTTACGAGGAGACAGAGTATGGAAAGTTGTTGGGTGGAGGTTGGAGTGACCAGCTTGCAAAGTGCTTTCGCCCTCAGCATGAGAGCAGCATTGAGCAGAGAATGATTGGAACTATTTGATGATGGAAGGGAGTCGATGCAGATTAGCTAGCGCTACAGCGAGGTTCTCAGTGACCTCTCTCTGGGATTGAGCTCAAGTTCTCATAACAGTGTAAGTTTTTTGGAAGACAGAAAACAAGATCATACAAGTGTGAGTATGAATATACTGTCAAGTCCAGGCCTACTCCGACCAACTCCGACGCTAAATAGGGTCTAGAGGAGGGTCCAGAAGCAAGTCCGACACACAGGAACAGAACTCCAACTAGTGGAGTGCCGGCAGGAACAAAGACTGCCGAGACAAAGGTGGAGCAGAGTGAGGGCATTGGGTTTAGCTCATGCGCTACCCCCTTGCACAATCTCAGCCCTCATATTTCAGAGGGAGAGTACAGACAGAGAGTCAGAGATAACTCTGACAGGCAGGAGACGGAATCAGAGGGAGTAGGAACTAAGTTGATATTCGTACTGAAGAACAGTGGAGTACAGTACATGTTTTTATACCGCTATGGAGGTACAGTAATTGGAATCGGAATTGACATATGGAGACTCATAAATTTTCAAGTAAAATTTCCTGGACGATGAATGAAGGGTAGATGGAGGACATACGAATGGGTAACACAGAACATCCAGAAAAGGAAACAGTCCAGGCGCTGGACCATGCGGTGAGCGCGCTGCGGAGTACCTGACTGCGAAGGTAGTCACATGACCCCTCAGAGAACAGACTGCTCGATCCAGTAGGAGAGCAACACAAGTCCGACAGCAGTCGGAGCGGAGATGGTTCGCAACCAACAGAAGTTGGGCAGAGTTGGTGCAGAGTGAGCAGATGACCAGCGGAAAAGGTTGCGGAGTGAGCAAAGACTGATGACAAATGCATGGTTATGACAACACTGTTTTGTCTCCCAGAGACCATGATAAATATTCTGCTTTTTCCAGGATTTTTACAAATTCTTTTGGGGGCTGGCCACATTTTTGGGTCAAAATTTCAAAAACTTAGTATAACAAAAATTGGCTCATGCAGATTGCATTGTTATGTCCTAAATATGCCTAGTATACATTTGTAACACCCCTGGAATGTTGTGCCATATTGGAATAATTCAATGAGTAAGATTGTCATGTTTGTCTGTCCACAACTGTCAAACAGGATATTTTGTGCATGACAGACCCACCATGGCCCTCATTGGAAGAACTGGATGAGTCATTTCATCAGTGATACATTTAGCAATTCTAGTCTGTAGGAGGTACAATGAAGTAATAGAATATTGTCATTGCACAAGTGGCTGTGTGGCCTTGCATTTTCTCTCTCTTCCTCCACTATTGTCAGAATTAGGCCCACAGTGTGGGCCTCACCTTGTTCCTTTGTCCACCACCCCAGTCACTCTGCCCCCTTTAACACTAACTGCATCACTCCCTACTTTCCCACTAAGAAACTCACCATCCATAATCAAATCAACCCCATTCTGGGCCACTAACATGGATGCACCCCAACTGCAACAACAACTCTGACCCAACTTTGCACTGCCAGCCTTCCAAGGTGTGGTCAACCTTGTAATGACAGGAGGAGATCTAACTCATGAACAGGCCATTAGAGCTCTGGAAGAGTGTTGGGAACAGGACAACCCCCAGGGAGACCCAGGGAGACAAACAGCAGGAAAACCATCTGCAACAGGGAGAAGGAAGATGCCCACCACCACCCAATGACCCACCATATCCCCCAGCACAACCACCAGTTGTGGAACCCAATCATCCCCCCCAATGAGTCCCAGAACAGAACCCCCCCAACCTTCAACCCAGACATGATGGTCTCTTCAAACCTACCAATGCAGCCAGCAGAGTATGCCATCAAGAAGATAGAATTGTTCAAATTTGTCCACATGTGGTATGTTACAAGAGAAGGTCTCCAGGAAGCTGCATGAACAGTGAGATGCCTCAAAGATCTGGCCATCACCCAGGCCAGCAAAGGAAACATCACTGCATGTACTGTGAACTCACTCACTGCCTCCAAAAATGCCAGGATGGACCACAACCTCTCCTTTGCTGAATATATGTATGCCAAGGATCATTTTCTGACCTGCATCAAGAACACAGGGTGGGGTAATCAGTTGGTAGACACTTTCAACTGGTTTTTCCACAGATTCAACAATCACTGCTGGCAAGATTGAGGTGATCACAGAGAACATGCCCTCCTCCACTATGCCTCCAAGGTCAGGCAGGACTGGCATGACAAAGCAGCACACAACCAAGCCTACAACATCGGAGTGATAAATGAAGAACTACTGGCAGACATTGGCAGGGAACTAGATACCAAAGACATCTAATCAGGCCTTGACCACGTCAGTCCCTTCCTCCCCTACTCATGGAAAGTGGCATGCTAACATGACCCCTCCTTGCTCTCCCCCTCATGCACTGCCCCACTAATCTACCTTCAAATGCTGCTCCCTTCATGGGCCCTTCCTTTTTACCCCATTCTCTCATCACATCATCAACACTCACCCCACACCACTGCTGCTACTGCCTGATGGCCCCCGGGGCACACTGCTGCTGCCATCAATGCCCCCCCCTTCTTTTGTTGTCTTGCTGCTGCTGGGTACAACCCCCCACCATATAGATTCAGTACAACCACTTTCCCCACCCTGAACCCTCTGAAAGGGGACAACAGTTAGCATGCTTCCCCAAGCACAGACCATCCCAATCCCCATCACCTGGGTATGGCCAGGGTTGGAGGATGAGACAATGTCACACCAGATTGTGATCATGTCGCCTGAGATCTTGCTCCCCCCACAGGCACTCAAGGTCTCCAAGGTGAAGCTCAAGCAGAGAAAAGAGACCTCACCATGACTTTGGCCCCAAGACACACATTGTATGCCTGAAGTGCCTTGGATGGCATGAAGATCACACATTCTGCAATGAGCCCATGTGCTGGGTGTAGAATATATACTACAGGGCTATTAGCTGAGTGTAAAGACAGGATGTAGAAAGTGCTCACCTCAGTTGGGTTAGGTAGCCAACTGAGGTGTGAGTATGCTACTTGAGTACAAAAATGAACATGATTATGTAATATGGCTAAATGCATACCATAATACTAAGTGGGATGCAGATAGAAGTATAACATGAAAGACAGAATATACAACACTCCCCCTCAAACATCACAGAGTCCAAGCTCATAAGCAAAGTGCTTGGCTTTGATGTTTGGAAGAGCCTTGGTAAGGGTATCTGCAACCATACTCCCAGTAGGACAGTAGATGAGGTGAAGCAAGCCATTATCAATAGCATAGTGTATAAAATGATAATGAATGTCTATGTGTTTTGTATGGGCGTGGTAATTGCCATGGTGAGTGAGCGCAATTGCAGACTGATTGTCACAATAAATTGTGGTTGGGAGTGAGAGTGGGTGGTGTGAGTCAAAGTGTGGATAGCTGGTGTAAACCAAGCAAATCCAACACCAAAGACAAATACGAGCAAGTGGTGGTTTACCTCCGTGGAACCTGGAGGGCAGAGAAACCTGATGTGGGGGGGAGGGACTTCAAGTAGAGTGCTCCTGGCACAAGTTGTTGATGAGTTATGCAGGAGTAGATAAGCAAGTGATGACTAGATGGGGGATGCTGAATAGAGTGAAGGTATTCAGCTGAAAGTACTCTGGCATGATGATCTTTTGGATGTGCTCCTGGCACAAGTCAATGACGAGTTATGCAAGAGTGGATGGATGACTAAGCAGGTGTGCTGACAGAGCACAGATGATACTTCAGATGAATGAATGAAGGTAGATAGACCCTTGATGGAGCCTCAACTACCAATGATACGAATGATGACAGATAGACTCTCCCGAATGAGCCTCAACTGTCGATGATGAGATAGGCACTGAACTGACTGCTGGACTGCTTCTGATTGCTTTTCTGCAGCTAAGTACATGGGGGTTTATATACTGTGGGGGGAGCACAGCTTGTGACAAACAAGGCACAAACACTTGGTAAGTAATGAGTAAGGACTGAGTAATCATGATGAGTAAGCAAGAAATGAAAAGTAAGCAAGCAAAGAAGATTGGTAAGTATTGGCAATGAACGAGTCAAGGATAGTCAAAATATCACAAAATGAGTCAAATAGAATCAGAAACTGAGTAAGCACACTGATATCACATTAGGGGGTGGCAATGCAAGTTAGATCTCAGTGGAGACATCTCTAGATCCAAAGATGGCATGACAGATGGACAGTGATTCCAGATAGGGAAGTATTAATTCCAGAATTGAAGGGCATGAGTCAGGTGTCAAAGGGGGCCAGGGCGTTGGGGGTCTGTGGGGCAATGAGAGCATATGTGATTGTGTCTCCCACCCTTCCATCCTCTCAGCGAAGTTAACAAAAACTTCATGAATGGGGTTCTGATGGAGGAGGAGAAGGGGGAACATCTTCTGCTGGATCTTGCAGTAAGAAGGCAAGATGCATGTCATACTTGTCATGAATGCGATCAGGGAGGCTGGAGGACAGTAGACTATACTGCAGCTGTCGCAATGTGGGAAGAATGATGGACGAGACTGGAATAAAGACAGTGCAGGGAGCAGGGAGGAACAATCCATATGCTTCATCAAGAGGGGAGACTGAAACGACCACATAAGACCTTTCTAACCGAGTGACAGATCTGAGGCAACCAAAGAATGTCCTTCTGGAAGTCATACTGACAAGGAGAACATGCTGACCAAGCTGCATGGGATGAGATGGGGCTGACAGTGATGGGATGAACCAGGGGGCTTCAGGATGGAAGCTGGTGGGAACACCTGGCAGATATACATAGCCACTGTCTCTGGCAAATGAGACAAGCGAGACGACCAATGAAGAGGTGGCCACAATTGATGGACTTAGCGAAATGAGCATCTGATGGATGGAGTGCTGTAGAAACACACAGGGTGCAAGGATCCTCTCCAATTTGGAAGGAAGAATTGTGGGGCTGAGCACTTTAAGCGAGTGTGGGAACGGAGTCGATATCTTTGGAAATGGTGGAGATATGACGAAAACTGGAATGCTGTACATGGGCACTAAAAACCTTTAACGTGCGCTTAACTCACTTCCTCTTTTCTCTTTAGCACTGACGACTCGTTCTTGTGTGAAGGATGACTGTTAATGTCCAACAGTCTTTCTACGCATGAGGCCTTTAGTCTTCATCTGCATGCCTGGGCATTGTGCACAACTCATTGACAAGTTAGGCAGAGTCAGCTGTAACCATGTCCACAACACCTTTGGTGTGTGACAGTGGAACAACTCTTGGATGAGGTGATGAAGCCAGATGGCTTCTTTTGCAGCATGAGTGGTGGCAACATACTCAGCTTCTGTAGTAGATAAAGTAATTAGTTCTTGTTTCTTTGAGGCCCAGGAGATCACTCTGCCATTCAGCAGGAAGGCATAGCCAGAAATGGTGTGCCTGTGCTCCTGCATGGCGCCATCTGCGTCTGTATAGCCCTCGAGGCCATATCTATCCCCTCCGAATGTCAATGCCAGCCCTTTCATGCCTAAAAGGTATCTAAATATTCTTTTTATGCCCTCCCAATGTGCTAACCCAGGGTTATTGCAGAATTGTGACAATGTTGCAACAGCAAAAGCCACATTGGGGTGTGTGGTGACTGCTAGGTGCATCAGCAAGCCAACAGCTTCATGATATGGCACGTTTTTCATGCATGCAGCCTCAGCATGTGTTTTCAGGCACTGGGCAGTCAAGAACAGGACTGAGGGGTCCATAGGTGTCGTGATGGGCCATAGATCTACAAAATTATATTTTAACAGCATAGATTCGATGTAGGATGCCTGTGAGAGTGAGAGCGTGCGTGCCGAGTGATTATGCATGACTTTTATTCCGAGTAGGGATGAAATGGGGCCTAAATCTGTTAACTTGAAGTTTGTGGCCACTTCGGATGTGAACCTTTTAATTAAGCTAGGGTTATTGCTGGTGATGGTGCAGTTGTCGACATGCAATGCGAGGAGTAGGATGTCCTGGCCTGTGTGCATGAAGAAAACACCCCAGTTGGCTTCAGCACAATGCATACCAAGCATAGTGAGTGCAGTGCACAGCTGCTTGTACCACTGCAATGCTCCTTGCTCTGATCCATAAAGCGCTATGTGCAGTTGGGCGACAGGATTTTTATATTTGCTGTTAACTGAGAGTCCAGGTGGCAGTTGCATGTAGATTACTTCATCATTGTCCAACTTCCCATTTAGGAAAGCACTCTGGAAGTCGAAAACATCAACATCCCAGTCATTCTGTGCTGCAATAGCAAGGATGGTGTGGATAGATGCCATGTGTGCAATGGGTGCATAGGTATCATAGTAGTCAATGCCATGGACCTGTGAGTAGCCTTTTGCTATGAGTCACACTTTGTATTTTTCAATTTCTCCCTCCATGTTTTGTTTGATACAAAATACCCATTTACAGCCGACCACATTGACACTGTGTGGTCTCTCAACGATGCTCCATGTTTGTGCTTTGTCCAACAAGGTAAGTTCTTTATTAATTGCTTCCTCCCACTTTGACCAATCAGGTCTGGCATGAGCATCTTCGATTGTGATGGGATCTGTCCCCTCTAGCTCCACCATCCCAGCAACCAAGGTGAAAACTTCTTCATCATCTTCATCCATCACCCCCATCATGCCCAGGTTTGCTGTCTCTCTATTCTCCTCTTGTTGTGAGCCTGGTTGTATTCCTCGAGGTAATGGTAGTGTAGGTAGTTGGATTCGTCCATCATATGTACCCTCACCCTCATGCAGGCACCATACATATGCTGACTCAATGCATTGTCACACACCAAAGGTGTTGTGGACATGGTTACAGCTGACTCTGCCTAACTCGTTGACGAGTGGCGCACAATGCCCAAGCATGCAGATGCAGACTAAAGGCCTCATGTGTAGAAAGACTGTTGGATGTTAACAGTCATCCTTTGCACAAGAACAAGTCGTCAGTGCTAAAGAGAAAAGAGGAAGCGAGTTAAGCACACATTAAAGGTTTTTAGCGCCCATGTATGGCATTCCAGTTTTTGTTGTATCTCCACCATTTCCAAAGATATCAACTCCGTTCCCACACATGCTTAAAGTGCTCAGCCCCACAATTCTTCCTTCCAAATTGGAGAGGATCCTTGCACCCTGCGCATTTCTACAGCACTCCATCCATCAGATGCTCATTTCGCTAAGTCCATCAATCATGGCCACCTCTTCATCGATCATCTCACTTGTCTCATTTGCCAGAGACAATGGCTACATATATCTGCCAGGCGTTCCCACCAGCTTCTGTCCTGAAGCCCCCTGGTTCATCCCATCATTGTCAGCCCCATCCCATCCCATGCAGCTTGGTCAGCATGTTCTCCTTGTCAGTATGACTTCCAGAAGGATGTTCTTTGGTCGCCTCAGGTCTGTCACTCAGTTAGAAAGGTCTTATGTGGTCATTTCAGTCTCCCCTCTTGATGAAGCATATGGATTGTTCCTCCCTGCTCCCTGCACCATCTTTATTCCAGTCTCATCCATCATTCTTCCCGCATTGCAACAGCTGCAGTATAGTCTACTGTCCTCCAGCCTCCCTGATTGCATTCATGATGAGTATGACATGCATCTTGCCTTCCTACTGCAAGATCCAGCAGAAGACATCCCCCCTTCTCCTCCTCCTCCATCAGAGCCCTGTTCATGAAGTTTTTGTTAACTTCGCGGAGAGGATGGAAGGGTGGGAGACACGATCATGTATGTTCTCATTGCCCCACAGACCCCCAACGCCCTAGCCCCCTTTGACACCTGACTCATGCCCTTCAATTCTGGAATTAATACTTCCCTATCTGGAAACACCGTCCATCTGTCATGCTGTCTTTGGATCTAGAGATGTCTCTGCTGAGATCTAACTTGCATCGCCACCCCCTAATGTGATATCAGTGCACTTACTCAGTTTCTGATTCTATTTGACTCATTTTGTGATATTTTGACTATCCCTGACTCGTTTATTGCCAATACTTACCAATCTTCTTTGCTTGCTTACTTTTCATTTCTTGCTTACTCATCATGATTACTCAGTCCTTACTCATTACTTACCAAGTGTTTGTGCCTTGTTTGTCACAAGCTATGCTCCCCCCACAGTATATAAACCCCCATGTACTTAGCTACAAAAAACAAAATCAGAAGCAGCCCAGCAGTCAGCTCAGCATATCTCATCATCAACAGTTGAGGCTCCACAAAGGGGTCTATCTGTCATCATTTGTATACTTGGTAGTTGAGGCTCATTCGGAAGAGTCTATCTGCCTCCATCATTTCATCTGAAGCTTTATCCCCACACTTAGTCAGCAAGTTTGCTTAGTCATCCATCCACTCCTGCGTAACTCGTCATCGACTTGTGCCAGGAGCACATCCAAAAGACCATCATGCCAGAGTACTTTCGGCTGAATACCTTCACTCTATTCAGCATCCCCCATCTAGTCATCACTTGCTTATCTACTCCTGCATAACTCGTCAATGACTTGTGCCAGGAGCACTCTACTTGAAGTCCCTCCCCCCCACATCAGGTTTCTCTGCCCTCCAGGTTCCGCGGAGGTAAACCACCACTTGCTCGTATTTGTCTTTGGTGTTGGATTTGTTTGGTTTACACCAGCTTTCCACACTTTGACTCACAGCGCTTACTCAGTTTCTGATTCTGTTTGACTCATTTTGTGATGTTTTGACTATCCCTGACTTGTTCATTGCCAATACTTACCAATCCTCTGTGCTTGCTTACTTATCATTTCTCACTTACTCATCATGATTACTCAGTCCTTACTCATTACTTACCAATTGTTTGTGCCTTGTTTGTCACAAGCTGTGCTCCCCCCATAGTATATAAACCCCCATGTACTTGGCTACCAAAAGCAATCAGAAGTCAGCTCAGCTCAGCATATCTTGTCATCGACAGTTGAGGCTCATTCAGAAGAGTCTATCTGTCTTCATTTATATCATTGGTAGTTGAGGCTCCATCAAGGGTCTATCTACCTCTATTCATCATCAGCAGTATCATCAGTGCTTAGTCAGCAACCTCTTGTTTAGTCATCCATCCACTCCTGCATAACTCATCATCAACTTGCGCCAGGAGCACATCTTATCAAAGTCCTTCATCCCAAGTCCTTTTGGCTGAACACCTTCACTCTGTTCAGCATCCCCCATCCAATCATCACTTGCTTGTCTTCTCCTGCGTAACTCATTGTCGACTTGTGCTAGGAGCACCTGCCATTGAAAGTTTCCCCCTCTTAGGTTTCTGCACTCCAGGTTCCGCGGAGGCACACCACCACTCACTCTACATTTGTCTTTTGTGTTGGTTTTGGTTGGTTTTCACCACCTTTCCACACTTTGACTCACAGTGTGTGTGACCAGAGCAATGGGTGGGTGCTGCAGGTTCGAACCTTGGTCCAAGGTGGTCAATGGGAGTACTTGGTGTTGTAGGTGCGCTTTCTGTGGTTCATATGGCATGCTGATTGTTTTTACCAGCTATGTGCAGGGTGGATGATTCTCCCTCATCATCTGTGATGTATTTCTCCCCCTCAAGCTGCATGCCAATAGGAATGGTGACCTCCTGTGAGCTGAATCGGACATTTTGTTCAACACCCACACATTGTGAGTCCTCGAAATAAATTCTGTGTGCATTTGTGTCCTTATCGAAGCCCACCCAGCGACCATCCTTCATGCACATGTCCAGTTTCGAACCATCATCTGTGTGGACCTTGATATGGCAGCCCCAGATCAGTAGATTAGATAGATCTGGTTTCTTTTTATACAGCATTTCATAGGGTGTCTTTTTGTCAAGTGCATGGGTGGAGGTTTGGTTCTTTAACCAGTTCATGTGCATTATGGCTTCTCCCCATAGTGACTTTGGGAGGCCACTTGCATTTAGCATGGCATGTACATGTTCGACAAGTGTGTGGTTCAGCCTTTCAGCAACACCATTATGCTGTGGTGTATCATGCACTGTGAGCTTTCTCTCTGTTCCTTTCAGCCCAAGATGACATGAAAACTCTTTGCTTAGGAATTCCCCACCCTGGTCCAAGCGAAGCCTTTTAACCTTCATGTTGATCTGCATCAGCAGCCAGGCTTCATACTTCTGGTAGGACTTGAAGGTTTCGTCCTTTGACTTCAGGAGATACAGGCTTGTAAAGTGAGTATGGTCATCAGTGTATGACACAAAATACTGACTCCTTGCATTCATTTGGACAGGGGATGGTCCCCATAAGTCCATATGGATTTCATCACCAACCTTGTCTTGGCATGGGGGGTCTCGGATGTTTCCTATGGGTTTTCAGGTTGCCTTGGCATACTCACATGCATCACAAGATTCAATTGTTGCATGGGAAGGGTCTAGGCTTATTCTGGTTACAATGCTGTCCTTTAGCATTTGTTTAATAGTGTCTGGTGATATATGGCTGAGCCATGTGTGGATATCTTCCATGGTAAGGGTTACTCTCGAGTTTGCCAAGCCAGCATAAACCTTCTGCATGGCTTTGGTTGTATAGAGGCCGCTGCTGACTGGTACTTCCCCAAGGAGTTTCTTTTGTCCATTAAAGATCTTGCAGCATGAGTCACAGAAGAGTATGGCATATCCATTTGCATCCAGGCAGCTAATGGATACCAGGGTCATGCTGATCTTAGGTGTATGAAGGACATCCTTCAAGAGGATATGAGTTGGCGAGTTGCCATTTGGTAGGGATATGTACACATCTCCTTTTCCAATGGCTTCAAAGGTTCATTTGTCTGCTGCAGTAATGGGTTTGGCAGTAATGGGCTTATAGTTGACAAAGTTTTCCTTGTATGATGACATGTGATGAGAGGCTCCAGAGTCATATAGAGTAGTGTAGTTTGGTGGTCTCATGTGCGCACTAGTAGCAAATGTCTCTGGGGATGGTTGAGCTTTGTTGACCTCAGCTTCATAGCTGTCATTGATATGTGCAAGCCATACCCCATCTGGGTCACTGCTGCTGTCATCCTTGGCCACCACTGCGCACTCTTTTTGTTTCCCTTTGTTCGGAGCCTTCCCTCCACTTTGTGAGTCATCCCCACTTGACCTGCATTCGTGAGCTCAGTGCCCATGTTTCCCACATTTGTAGCAAGTTCCAGTGAACTTCTTCTGCTTTCCTCCAGCTGAGTATGCTGCATTGTCTGCATCACTAGACTTCTTCTGCTTTGTGGCATGACAGTTGTACTCATCTTGTACTGCATCCATGAGAGTCGCAGTGGTTAGGGTAGTGGAGGTGGACACTTTTGCAAGTGCAGACATTGCTCCAACAACAGAGTCATAAGAATTTGGAAGGGATGTCATGACCATAGCCATATAGCTTTTGTCTGTTGGGGCTTGGCCCATTGAGGCAAGTTGTTCATGTATTTGCTGCATTTTGTCAAAGTGTTCCCTGACATTTCCTTTCTCCATGCATTTTATAGTTTGGAGCTTCTTCAGCAGTTCAACCGATACAACACAAGAGCACTTCTCAAAGAGGTTGGATAGGTATGTCCAGATGTTGAGTGCAGTAGTGAGACTCTTTATTTGGATGAACAGCATGTTGGGGATTGTGCCGGTGATTTGTTGCTTGATGATGGCTTGGCCAAGCCTCCATTCTTTTAGAGTAGCTTGGTAGTTTGTCACTTCCTTTTTCTCCTCTGCAGAGATAGGTATCCAGCTCTTGCTCTGGTTTGGTAGTGTCTTGGGGTCGACTGGCATTGTCTCAGTACCATCTATGTACCTGAGCAGCCCATGAGTGTCCAAAGACCACATTAGCCTGTCCTTGTATGTTACCCAGTTCTCTCCATCTGCTGAGAGCTTTGGGACCTTAAGGAAATTGTCTCCAAGCTTGGATGTGAATGACATGTTGCTACAAGTTCCCAGTTAGTGAGCAACAGGGCTCATAACCTGTAGAATATACACTACAGGGCTATTAGCTGAGTGTAAAGACAGGATGTAGAAAGTGCTCACCTCAGTTGGGTTAAGTAGCCAACTGAGGTGTGAGTATGCTACTTGAGTATGAAAATGAACGTGATTATGTAATATGGCTAATTGCATACCATAATACTAAGTGGGATGCAGATAGAAGTATAACATGAAGGACAGAATATACAACACTGGGATAAATCAGTGCCAGCATACTGCATGTGAGACCAACAAGGACACCTTGTCAACAAGAATGGCCAAGTCCTCTGCTGGGATCTCCAACACCCCCAGGGCTGCACAAGCAAACTCCATTGTCATGAATGCTCAGGCTGTGGCAACCCAAAGCATGGCACACAAGACCACCCCAGCCATCAACCTGCTTGAAGAACAATAACATGGAATCGCATGCACCCCCTACTGCCCCCAAGTGTCATATCCATGACTCTCAGACTCAATCCCAGTCCAGTCTGGACCCCTAGCCCCTATCTCCAGTCAAGTCCGGTCCTAGTCTGGCCTAGGGAACCTAACTCCAGCCTAGAAAACACAACCCAGTCCTAGATAACCCAACTCAGGCCTAAGTAATTCAAGTCCAGTCTTTTACCCCTATCTCTGGTCCATTCCAGCCTTCCAGCCTTGTGCTGCTCCACCCCAGTCCTCCCAGGTCCATGTCTGGGTCACCCAGACATAACTCTGGTCTGTTTCCCTTTGTTTGTGCTATATTTAGTCTCGTCCTTTTGTCTAACTCTGCTTACTGTACAAATCCTGTGTCTGACCCTGGTTATGCTGGTCACCCAGACTTTGGCTATTAGCCTCTGCATAGCCACTATGGCTATCCTCATCTTGCTAATCATCTCACTAATAGCTTATTCACAAGTCCAGCTTCATGTTCATTACCCCAGACCAGCCTCATGTATTTAACCCCTGTACATACTTCATAGCACCTCAGTCAGAATATCAATTAAGTATTACCCTCAACTCCTGTACTACACCCCGAGACTACTCTATAGCTAAGGCCAAGCCTTAGGCTATCCCCAGCCCCTGTCCTGGACCTCTCCCCAGCTTGCATAAGGGTACAGCACATAAGCTGAGACCAAGGGAGGTGGATCCAACCCTGGACTGGCTTCCCCTTGTGTGCACTCCAAGACCAGTCAGTTTCCCATGGTCCCAGCCTTAATTCTGGTCCTCCGGAATTAGCCCCTGTCCTCCGGCCTCAACTCCGGTCCAACCAGACTTGGCCCCTGTCTCCTGGCCTTGACTTTGGTCACTCAGACTTAGCCCCTGTCTCCCAGTCTTGAAGCCCAGTCACCTGAGGGTAAACCCATACTTGACACCAAGCCTGGAAAGATCTATTAGCATGCTCCAATCTCACTTCAAGATACCTGTCTCTAGTTGACCAATTAATCCATGGATTTCACATTTGCATACCTAATATACCCAGCACATTCACACCACCAAACAACCTGTCCATCAACCAGCATCACCACATATTCCAGGAGATAATCAGTAAGGAGTTCACCAAAGGATGATACATAGGCCCATTCCAGTCCTCCCCCTTAAGTAAAACCCAGTAAACTGGGAAAGTACCACCTAATACAGAACCTGTCTTACCCTATTGTAACTAGACATGGTGCTGCTACTTCAATCAACTTGCAAGTTGACTCCACCCTCCTTTCCCTGAACCTGGGGAACTTTCCTCACAGCATGTGCACTGATTGCTTCACTCCCCCCAGGATATCAAGGAGCAACTAGAGATGTGGCTGAAGCTTGCAGAACCATCCCCATACACCCATCCCAATGGCCAGGCCTGGTAGTGCATCTCACAACTGACCCACCAACCTTTGCAGTAGACACAGCCCTGTGCTTTGGATATGGACCCTTGGCAGGCATCTATGGAGGAGTCAGAGATGCAGGTCTGGACATCATGAGAGAAATGGGATTGGCCCCATGATTCCCTGGGTCAATGACCATCTTTTCATATGGCTCCCTAAGTCTGAGATAGCTGATTACAACCTCACCTGAAGACACAAAGCCACCCTAATCACACAGAATGGTGGCACAAAAATAGATGGGGGTTGAGTTTGGTACAAAGGAGCTCTCCTAGTGAATGGAGAACACAAAGAGTTCACAGAAGACTGCCAGTTCCCAATACAAAGTCTCAAAGATCAAGAAAATGGTTCATCACACAGAAATCCATATGCCTACTCCTTCAAACACATCAATGTCATCACCAACCAATCAGCATTTCTTGGGAACTCTCCAAAGATGTACCATTCTCACAGTTGCCAGTTTTCATGGGTTTCACTTGGAACCTCAGAAACAAAATGGTAGGACTTACAGAAGGAAAGAAAGAAAAGTACATCAACTCCATAAATGAGTGGCTACAAAAGAAAAAGGAAGAGGTACAAAAACTACACAGACACCTCTCTCATGCAGCACTGGTAATACCAGGAGGAACTGCTTACCTAACAGTGCTCCAAGCCATGCTGTCATAGCTGTGTCTTGACCCTGGCCAGACTTGGCCTCACACTCATCCAGTCTGGCCTTGGCTTTGCCAATCTCTTACCCCCAGTAGGTCTAGCACAGTTAGCACTGCTTTGCAGTGCATGTCACTTTGGTTGAGCCTTGCTCAGCCCTGTCCCCAGCCCACCCTCATCCCTGTCCTGGTCTCCAGTTGTCTTTGTCATATATTACTAATACTGTTCTTACCAATCATCTTAGCAATCCTTGTGAGACTGGCATTACCAGTCTCCATACTATAGTCCATCTCTAGTATATAAACTTGTAGCTACTCAGTGTTACGATACATACTCTTTTCCTTTCTCCCCCTTTCTTTTTCTCTTATCTAATCTTTTCATCTTATCTTATCTCTTGATCTCGGTCCGGTCTCTGGCCTAGACCTTGCCTTGCCTCTACCATGTTCACCCCTTCTAGTACATTCCGCTCCGCTATGATATCATCATGACATCACTATGATGTCATGGACCTCATGTACGCCTCACTGTTACCTCATGTACTGTAGTATAAGTACCGTCACTCAATCGCCCAACTAGCTCTAAGCTAGTTCATTTGGGTCTTTGAGTCCTAAATCTGCCTGCTTCTAAGCCGTCTCCTCTTCTTCCTCTTTCTTCTCTTTGTTGGTTCTTGGTGTGAGCCTACAACAAACCCTGTTGTTTAGGTCTCGTCACACTCGGCCTGTATCTCTTCAGTCTGAAACCAACTAAGTCTACTCTGATAACCCTGCCTCAGCCTCAGACTCAGACTGTGACCCACACAAGGGAATAGCACTGTGTCCTCAGTCACTAAGTCCAACCAGTCCTCCCCTCTGCACCTCAGCTCCCATCTGATCCCAACCCCTCAGCCTTGCACCCACTTTGGTCTCTGGTCTGGTCTTGGACCTGGACACCCCAGACTTGACAGTATTTCAGACTCACCACTTGTGTGGGTCTAATAGATCATGGCAACAAAGACTTGTTTTCAACCTCCCTGTGGCTGCACTGCCACCAACCCTGAATTGGCTTCAGCCAGTGGGACTTGCTGCAAGGCTGCACTGGCTGCCTTAGGTACCACTAGGCACTCTCCCTACCCTGTTAGTCCTTTCAGGGGCTTTTCAGTCTGAACTTCCAACACTCCCACCCAATGTCACCCTGCTGCCCCCATCCCTGATGATGATCCCAGGGATGATGGGCTGGATGATGGTGACAACAACAATCCTGATAATGATGACCCCAGCAATAGCCCCAGTGATGACAATCCAGATGAGGATGATCTGGAGGACAAACCAGACTTCCCAGACCCAGACACTGAGCCCACAGTTGTGGTCTTTGACAGCCTTGCAAAGGCCATCAAGCTACTGGCCTGCAACACCTGCACTAGTCCTGAGTCCTCAAGCAGGACCAAGTTTCACAAGCCCAACACCTTTGATGGTACTGATCCCAAGAAGCTTCACACTTTCCTCATTCAGTGCAAGCTAAACTTCCAAGACTGGTCTCAGGCTTGCAGGACTGACTGTGCCAAGGTCATCTTTGCCCAGTCCTACCTCAAAGGCATGGCCTTAGAATGGTTTGAGCCAGACTTGCTCAGGGCCAAGGATCCCAATGATCAGCCATTGTGGATGGACTCCTGGAGGGAGTTCATGTGACAAGACCTAACAACAGGGTTTGTCATAGGCTTGCACCAAGAACCAAAAGAAGAAGAAGGAGAAGATAAGAGGAGGCAGCTTTTAGAAGCAGGTGACTTTAGGACTCATAGACCCAAATGAACTAGCTTGGAGCTAGTCTGGGGATTGAGCAATGATACTTATACTATGGTACATGCAATAACAGCAAGGCATACATGAGGTCTGTGACATCATAGTGGAGTGGAACATACTAGAAGGTAGTCATGTGGTAACAGCAAGGCAAGGTCTAGACCAGGATCTGCCCAAGCAGACCAGAAAGGCCAAGGCTTGTGCTGCAGCTACCACTGAGGCCATGCTGGCCTTGGGCTCAGGTTCTACCCCTGAGACAAAAAATAGGTAGCAGCTCAGTGGCCTTCATTGTGCCTCATTCCCTTCAGACAGCCATTCTTGCCTCATGTGGCCCTCAGTCCAAGCCAAGCACTGTCTTTGTCACTGCCCTTGCCATTGTCACTTGTGCTCTAATCATTGTTGTTGCCATCATCCTTGTCATCATCACTTTCACTCAGGGTGGTTGTAGCTTCCATATGATTCCCTGTAAAAAGTCACATTCCCTAAAATGATGTAGTTGTAAGTAAAAAGTTGCAAAACAAAAACAGAAACTTGAGCCATTGCACTCAATATGCATGCCTGACAGATCTCATATATGCAAAGATTGCTGCTGTAACTCAAACCATAGTTGTTTCACTAGTCTTGCCACCCTCCTGCATGACCTTCAATTGTAGACCATCATCAGCTCCTCTATTGTGGTCACAGTTCATCATGGATATTCATTTTCCCTAGAATAAGGTAGATGTGAGCACAACTTACTTAGAATCAAAACAAAACCTTGAGCATTTGACCTTGGTAGCCTCCATCACACTCTGTGTCCATGGGATGGCCATTCTTGCATCTCATGACCTTCAGTCTGTGTCAAACATCATCATTGCTGTTACTCCAATTGCTGCTGCTGTTCTGGTCATGCTTCAGGGCAATCTTTGACCATAGTTTGTCATAGAGTCTTGCATTGTGGTTGCTTTTCATTGCATGTACCATCTTTCCCTAGAGTAGAATAGATGTAAGTAAAGCATTCCAAAATCAAAACAAACCTTTGAGCCATAATGCTCAATATCTGCACTTTTCATGCCCCATTCCCATCAAACAGCACATCTTGCCTTGCAAATCCATTGATCATTGTCAAGTCTTGTTGCTGTTGTTGTTTCTTGTATTACAGTCATCTGGATGTCACCCATACCTTGTCATAAATAGCCATTTTCCCTAGAATAATGAAGGTGTAAATAAAGCATTTTGAAATCAAAATGAACCTGTGAGCTGTCAGGCTCTCCATCTGTGCTCTTCACACCTTGTCTCCATCAAATGGCTCTTCCCATCTTGCATGGCCATCACTCGGCATCCAGCACCATCATTGTCATCTCTTGTAGCCTCACAATGACAGTCCCTTGTCTCTCTTCATATGCCATGTTAGATCCTTGTATGTTGGTTGTACGCCATCACAAATAGTCATTTTCCCCAGGGAAGAATAGACATACAGTGGCTCACAAAATTGTCCCAATGTTTGCATGTTTTTCATTAATCATGGTGTAGTGAGTGAACTATCATCATTGAATCCAAGGTGTTGGCAGATGGATCAAAGCAGTTGGTCATGGCTCTCTGATGAGCCATATTACATAATATTTGAATAGGAACTGATGTCAGAATACCCAAATGAAAATCAGAGCTCATTGGGACAATTATGTAACTTTGTGATATACTGGGGATGTAGTCCTTGGGAACACATATGAAACATGGTGAGATGCTCACCAATGCTTACATAATGTATTACATGGTCTACTGAATGATTTGTCAACAAACAAATGATGCCAAACAGTGATTTTGCACCTCTAAGCCTCCTTGCTGTAACACAAGTCAAGAAATCACCATTCTGGTTCATCAGGGACATTCTCTCAGGGACACCTCAGCAAATTCTGGTGTACACTATAGTATAATCAAGAGAATATGCTATCAACACCATTGGTCTCTTCAGAAACCTGCTGGCAGTCATCTCCTGCACTGTTTCCCCACCAGTGCCCCATGTGTCCTGGAACTATTCAGTACTGTGAGAGCTGAGAATGATGTGGAGGTCCAATCTGGCATTCATCCTATCATAACCAAACCAATCACCCATTAACTAGTGCATTTTTGTGAAGGGGAAACTGGTATGGAGGTCAGGGTGAAGCTAAACCCTCTCTCACTCCAGGTACCATGGGGAGGGATATACTACTGAGCCACCAGGTTGCACATTCCTGGCCTTCTACCTGGCACTGGATATGTCCTTTAGTCTTATATGACCAAACAACTCCTTCCCAGTGATCCCCAGTTCAGCTCACAGTATAGTCTGGCCAACCCTCCCATGATACTGGGAGTGCCCAGTAGGTTGTGCTTCACCTGAGCCTTCAAGTCAGCATTTCTTCACCTGTGATGTAGTAGTTAGTGGGTAATTGGTTTGGTTATGATAGGATGAATGCCAGATTGGACCTCCACATCATTCTCAGCTCTCACAGTACTGAATAGTTCCAGGACACATGGGGCACTGGTGGGGAAACAGTGCAGGAGATGACTGCCAGCAGGTTTCTGAAGAGACCAATGGTGTTGATAGCATATTCTCTTGATTATACTATAGTGTACACCAGAATTTGCTGAGGTGTCCCTGAGAGAATGTCCCTGATGAACCAGAATGGTGATTTCTTGACTTGTGTTACAGCAAGGAGGCTTAGAGGTGCAAAATCACTGTTTGGCATCATTTGTTTGTTGACAAATCATTCAGTAGACCATGTAATACATTATGTAAGCATTGGTGAGCATCTCACCATGTTTCATATGTGTTCCCAAGGACTACATCCCCAGTATATCACAAAGTTACATAATTGTCCCAATGAGCTCTGATTTTCATTTGGGTATTCTGACATCAGTTCCTATTCAAATATTATGTAATATGGCTCATCAGAGAGCCATGACCAACTGCTTTGATCCATCTGCCAACACCTTGGATTCAATGATGATAGTTCACTCACTACACCATGATTAATGAAAAACATGCAAACATTGGGACAATTTTGAGCCACTGTAAGTAAAACATTCCAAATTCAAAATGTACCCTTGAGCCATTGGGCTCTCTGTCTGCACTCCTTGTGCCCTGTTTCCATTGGGCAGCACATCCAATCTTGCTTGGCCATTGATCCATGCTAAGTCTAGTCATTGTCATTGTCATTGTCACTATCATGCTACTCATTGCTATTGTCACCCTTGTCCTTGTCACCATCGCTCATAGCCATGGTATCTTGCACACAGTACATCATTCACACCATTCTCTGTATCCTGTGATCATAGCAATCTTGAGTAGTTGACCTATAATGCTAGACTTGTCAGTATGTAGTACTACTTGTGTGTGCATTGCCTCAACACACAGAGTGGTCATGTGACACTGCTTAGTCAACATCGCAGGACTTTCTGTACAAGTCCTAATACCTAGTGCATGCATTGATACTCTTGATGGTTTCCTGAATAAAATATGTATTGCTGGTACCACACAGTTGTGGAATATTTCAAGTGCAAGGTCATCCACCCTGGCCATGTGCTTCAACATTTCTACTTGCAAAACTTCTTCCAGTGGCTTCCTTCATGTGACCAGCTTTGATGGCCTTTCAATCCTGATCCTTCTTGCAATAACCTTCAACTTGGTATGATTCATGTGCTGTGGCACTCTGTGTGAGTCAATGATCCCTCTGTACACCAACCTTTCTGCTTTGAGAGTGCATGTGTGTCATAACCATGTGTTTGTCATAAGTCTTTGCTCACTCTGCAACCTTTTCCGCCAGTCATCCGCTCACTCCATACCAACTCCACCCAACTTCTGTTGGTTGTGAACCATCTCCGCTCTGACTGCTGTCAGACTTGTGTTGCTCTCCTACCAGACCGAGCGGTCCATTCTCTGAGGGGTCATGTGACTACCTTCACAGTCAGGTACTCCACAGCATGCTCACTGCATGGTCCAGCGCCTGGACTGTTTCCTTTTCTGGATGTTCTGTGTTACCTGTTCATATGTCCTCCATCTACCCTTCATTCGTTGTCCAGGAAATTTTACTTGAAAGTTTATGAGTCTCTGTATGTCAGTTCCAATTCCGATTACTGTACCTCCATAGCAGTATAAAAGCATGTACTGTACTCCACTGTTCTTCAGTATGAATATCAACTTAGTTCCTACTCCCTCTGATTCCATCTTCTGTCTGTCGGAGTTATCTCCGACTCTCTGTCTGTACTCTCCCTCTGAAATATGAGGGCTGAGATCGTGCAAGGGGGTAGCACATGAGCTAAACCCGATGCCCTCACTTCGCTCTGCCTTTGCTTCGGCAGTCTTCGTCTCTGCCAACACTCCACTAGTTGGAGTTCTGTTCCTGTGTGTCGGACTTGCTTCTGGACCCTCCTCTAGACCTTGTTTAGCGTTGGAGTTGGTTGGAGTAGGCCCAGACTTGACACTGTGAGTATTTTGAGCTCTTTGACTTTGACTCTTGTGGGCTTTGTGTGCTCTTTGAGCCTTTCTGCTTCAAACTCAAGTGGAATCTTTGATATGAGTGACTTGTCTGTCAATTGTTGTACTTCTCTGCTGACTGTGGGAGCTTCAACAGTGCTTTCTTCAAGACTTTGACATCTTACACCTGTTAGATTTGGCAAGTCATATGTAGTCCTTTCCAAATGCATCCACTCTGAGATGTGAGAGTTACTGTCTGTTTTAAGGCTTTCATACTTTACATTACTGTTAACTGTGCAAGTAAATTTCGCACCCTTATGCTTATTGTATTCATTGTGTCTCATATTTATGTATGCATTTTCTTGTTACTTACAAAGAATGTAGCATGTCTCACAACAAGACTGCCCTTGTCATGTAAAACTCTGGGTTCAACACCCAGGTGTCTCAGTATTGTTACACTTAGAGATATATAGCTTCATACTGTACCTTTGTCACCTCAGATGTTGTCACTACTCACGTGCGACTGAGGTGAGCACAAATGTTTTCCATTCCTTTACTATACTCATTCTCGTACCTAGACTATTTCATATAGGTAAATCAAATAGACATTGTTGCTACTCACATGCGACTGAGACTATTTCATATAGATATATCTGTGAGGTTATGAGCCCCACGAATGTCTCACCTTTTGTTTTGATATTCTCACTGCCAAACCAGTTCTCAATTACCCCTCAAAATGACTACTGCTATCCCTGTCATCACCAACACCCTCCTGGGCAATGTTCCAAAGCTTGACATCAAAGGCATGAACTGGGCGATCTTTTCCCTTCGCTTCCAGACTGCCATCGAAGCTAAGGAACTGTGGTCCCATTTCGATGGCACCTCCCCTTCCCCTGTTGGCATGACCTCCATGGATCAAGATGGATTTGTAACTGTAGTCCCTCCAGATGCTGATGAACTTGCTAAGTGGCAGAAAAGCGAAAATATGGCAAAACATCTACTTACCCAACAGATCCCTGATTCCACTGCCCTCCAGGTGCATAGCCTTAATAGCATCATGGCTATATGGAATGAGATTGTTTGTGAGTACATGGAAAAGGGTACTTATGCACAGACTGACCTTTGCACCAAGTTTTTGAACTTGCAGTGCCCTGTTGATGGTGATGTGCTAGGATACCATCCCTCCACCATGCATGTGCTGCTGAGATGTTGCTGTTTGATAAGATGTCCTTGAGCACTTGGCAATCTGTTTCTATTTCTACTGGGTATCCCCAGATGATGTCTGAAAAGTGGTCTAAGCCATATTTCAATGCTGCAAACTCTAGTAGGAATGGTTTATAGTTATGTTCTGCCATTGACATTCATTTGGATGTGAAGGCAATGGGGACGATCCTGCTCATGGTTTTTCCACTTGGCATTTGCATTTGTATGGGTTGTGTTAGTATGGCTCCTAGTCCTTCTTGGCAGCTGTCCATTGTTTGTCTTTGTTTTTAGTTTGCATTCTGTACTACTACAAAATAGACTTGTGGGTTTACTTGTGATTCTGAGAAATGAGACAGACAAGTGGAAAAAAATCTAAAGTACTTAAGGTAGTTCAGTAAGGGGTGGAGTTGGCCCACAGAGGAAGGTTATCTGGGCAGAGTATCATGGCAGAGGTTGGTACAGGCCAGGTTTGTGTGGATAGCACTCATGAAAAGCAGAGACAATGTTGGAGGCATGATCCAACTCAGTCACAAGCAACCGAGAGGTTTCTTCATCAGTGTTCTCATGGCCAGCCCAGCAAACCAGGTACAAGAGTTGGCAGTGGCAGTGATGGCAGTCCACCTTAGAGTCAAGTATCTCTGACACTTTGTACTCAAGGTCACCATCAACATCCACTGGTAGAGGCAGAGGTTGTTGTCAGTTTGGGAAGGGATTAGCCACTGCTGCTTCCAGTTGTGAGACATGGAAGACTGGATGGATCAAGCACATAGAGTCAGGGAGCTTAAGGGTGACAGAGTGCATACCTGGCCTGGCCAAGATGGTGAATGAACCTAAGTACTTTTTGGAGAGTTTTTCCAATGGATGAGTGGAGCAGAAGTACTTGGCTTTGATGTAGGCCTGTTCTCTGACCTTGAACTCAGGCAGAGGTATGCATTTGGCATCTGCTGGACCCTGGTAGTGCTGCTGAGTGGTGGTCATTTCAGATTGGAGGAAGGCATGAAGGGTGGAGAGCTTGACAACATAGTTGTGAGCCCTCAGAGAGGTGAAGTCTTGGTCAGGGACCACATACAGGTTTGGATGATATCCCTTGTTAGCAAAGAGGGAGAAACTCCAGTAGTCACACTTGGTGCATTGTTAAAAGCAAACTCCACTAGAGGTAAAAGTTCAGCCCAGTTGTCTTGTTGGTAGTTACAGTAGACACAAAGGTACTGCTCAAGGGTCTGGTTCATTTGCTCCATCTGGCCATCACCTTCTGGGTGGTAACCCAAAGTGAGGTGAAGATGCATATCAAGGGCCTTGCCTAGAGAGCAGAAGAAGTGTGAGACAAACTCAGAACCTCTGTCAGAGGTGACATTGGCAGGTACCCTGTGCTTGGAGAAGACATGGGTAAGGAAGGGCTTAGCAAGTTTGGCAGAGGTGACAGAGCCATGGGTGGGGATGGACACCACTTGCTTTGAGAGTTGGTCCACTACCATGAGGATGGTGGAGTAACCATTGGAGTTGGGGAGGTGTTCAATGAAGTCCATGGAGATGCAGTTCCAAGGTCTCTCTGGGATGGGGAGTTGCTTCAGTAAACCATAGGAGTGGTGATGTGGAGTTTTGCTCCATCCACAGGCAGTGCAGGACCTGATGTATTCTTTCACATCAGAGTGGAGATTAGGCCACATGTAGTCTCTGCAGAGAAGTTCTAGGGTGCAGTTTTGCCTGAAATGGCCTGCTAGAGGGTGGTCATACTTGAACCAAAGCACTTGAAGGCAGAGATCATCAATGTCAGGGACAAAGATGTGACCATCAAGGTGGAGTAGACCATCAGAGTCCAGGGACCACTGAGGCTTAGTTGGAGTTGGGAGGTGGCTGGTGGAGACAGGGTCAGATGGTAGGGTGGAGATGATGTTGGAGTGCAAGCACTTGACATCGAAGACCATGGTGGTGTGGAGCACAAGTGCCATGAGGGTGGTGGTACAGAGGGACAATGCAAGTTGCTCCTGTGTAAACATAGGGTGGAGATTGTGTGGATTTACCTGCATGTAGTGCCTATCCCCCCCTTTTGGGTAGACATCCCAATGTCATGTAAGTGCATCAGGCTTGGCTCCCAGGTGGCCAGGTTGGAAGTGGATGGAAAGGTTAAACTAGGAGAGGTGCTCTGACCAGTGGGCCTGTCAACAAATGAGAACCTTAGAGGTGGAAAAATACTCAAGGTTTTTGTGGTCCATCACCATGTCAGCAGGTAAGGTGGAACCTTCTAGGTAATGCTGCCAACAGCTCCTTGTTGTGGGTATCATAGTTGAGTTCTGGCATGGTCATGGTGCAGGAGTAGGAAGTGACTGGGCAGAGTTCACCATCAGAGCAGGTGAGTGACAAAATACCAGCAATGGCATAGTCAGAGGCCTTGGTTTCAACTGTAAGTGGAGCATCAGGAACCCAGTGAGTGAGAATAGGAGTGGAGCTGAAGGCATCCTTCAGGCAGAGGAAAGTGGAGTGACACTCCTCAGAAGAGTTCCAAGGAGCACCCTTTTGTGTGAGGCGAGTGAGTGGAATGACAATGTCAGAGTAGTTATTCATGAATCATCTGTAGAAGTTTGCAATGCCAAGGAAGGACTGGATGTCTTGCACCTTCCATGGCTCAGGCCAGTTGCAGACTGCCTGAACCTTCTCAGTATACATGGTGAGACTGGAGGGAGAGAGAATGTAGCTGAAGTACTTGATGGAGACAGAGTAGAACTCACACTTCTCTGGCTTGGCATAAAGACCATGCTTTTGAAGGTGGCAGAGTACCTCTTTTATGTGTTTGTGGTGTGACTCCATGTCCTGTGAATAGATTAGGATGTCATTGAGGTATACCATGATGCAGACATCGAGCATGTCTGCAAAGATGCTATTGACAAAATGCTAGGAAGCTGCAGGTGCATTAGTCAGACCAAAGGGCATTACCTGCCACTCATAAGAACCATAACAAGTGTGGAAAGCAGTTTCCCATTCATCTCCATCTGCAATGTGGACTAGATGAGAGGCATGGCAGAGGTCAATCTTGGTGTAGACTTTAGTGCAGCTTGGAGAGTCAAGCAAGTTGGAGATGAGCAGCAGGGGATAGCAATCTTTTTTTGTGATTTTATTGAGTCTTTGATAGTCTACACAGAGGTGTTACATTTCACCCCTGTTTTTCCTCTTTTCACTGTACATTTACCTTGTGTTTGATCTGTTGGACTGCCTTTCCTTTTAGAGCCATCCCCTCTCTGGTCTGACAGCTCTCTGTTTCCACCACTCACATTACTTGCTCATTACATGCTTAGGACATGTGCCACTGTTGTTCAACCAATAGCATAGTTACCTCATTACATGCAGACACCTCATGGGCCATTCCCTGTAGTATTTAACCTGCCAGCTTGAGTCTTGGAACCTCAGACTTGAGCTGCTCAATCATATGCAGTTGTCCTCAGAACTTCACCCTCAGTGTCCCTAACAAGGACCACTCTTACCAGCATTGACCAAATCCTTCATCATTTATGAAGGTTGCTGCAGCCCTTGCTCAGTAGAAACCAATAGACTGCATTTGAGCTCTCCCTACATCTTGACTTAGGTCAAGTGTAACAAAAGCTCAAGTCTACCAGCCTTTGGCTGAATCAGTCACTGTTTAGTGCACCACCATGAACCCCTGAAACAACCAACATTGGGTGCTGTTGCAACCCACTTGTGAAGAATTGTCATCTGATGAAGAACAGGAGAGCACTGTCACTGACACCTCCAACAAACCCAAACAACCAGATAGAGGATTCACCTCTGGTATCCTCTTGAACCTCCTCACCCAGTCTCTCACCACACTCGGTGCTCCTATCCCACCAGTACCTGCTGTTACCTTTCCTACACCCCCACTGACTGGCACCACCACTGTCAAAGCCACTGAATTGAAGATTGGAGCTCCATCTGATTTTGATGGAGACCAGAAGAATGCTATGAGTTGGCTGTACTCTGTACAGACCTATCTCTTAGTAAATGAAGAAATTTACAACACTGACACCAAAAAGGTTGTCTACACCCTGTCATATATGAAGAAAGGTGTTGCCCATTCCTGGGCAGCTACCTTCCAGAAAACATCTCTGGAGAAGAACCCTCTGTCCTTTGGCTCCTTTGCCAATTTCATGAAAAACTTTAAACAGTCAGTCACCTCCTCTGACACTGCTGGTACTGCAATCACCAAATGGCATACCCTAAAGCAAAAAGACTCAGTAGAACAGTATATCACCGACTTCCAAACTGCTGCTGCTGACTCTACCATCACAGAAGATGTTGCTCTGATCAAGTTCTTCTCACAAGGACTCAAACCCTTCATTGCAAATCATATCCATATGATGGAAACCACTCTCACAAAGATCTCTGAGTGGTATACCCAGGCACAGAAATTTGATGCAAAGTGGCGGAAGGTAAATGAACTTTCTGGAAAGAAAGAAAAGAGGATGTTCTACCCAAAGAACAACCTCTCCAAAGAAAAAGATCCAAATGCTATGGATGTGGATGGAGTGAGACTCTCCAAAGAAGAAAGAGACCAACACATCAAAGAAGGAAGATGTTTTGGCTGTGGAAACAAGGGACATCTCTCTCAAGAGTGTCCCGACAAAGGGACAACCCCCCGGAAGAAGGTTAAAAAGATGCACAAAATTGTGGAAGTTGAAGAAAGTGATGATGAAGAAAAAGTCACTGGTCCTTCCATTGCCTTGGTAAACATCACTAGGGCACTTGGAAAGGATTTTTAGAAGGGAACTCTGTGTTGACACCAGATGTTCCCCATACTAAGGACAGTTCTATCTCTGGTGCACCTGTACTTGCATCATCCACCCCAGAACATACTATGCAAATCCCCATTGCCCTCTATGCATCAGAAAGAACTGCCAAAGTCATCAACACCACTGCTCTAGTCAACTCCAGAGCAGAAATATCCTGCATCAACTGGGCCTTCATGCAAAAGCATCAAATCCCCACTCAATGACTCATTGAACCCATCCTTGCCAAAAATGTGGATGGAACCCAGAACTCCAAGGGAAGAATCCTGTTTTCCACCACCCTTTACTTCAAGGTCAAAGGACTCATTCATCAGTCCTTCTTCCATGTCATCAATTGTGGAACAGAAAACGTCATTCTAGGCCTCCCTTGGCTTCAGGAAAACAACCCCATTGTCGATTGGAGGATGGGAACCCTCTCCATCAATGAAAGGACTGACAGGTCTAAAGAATTAAAATGCAACATTTCCTCTGTTGCTTTCAAAGAACCCACTGTAAACCTTGTATCCCCCACTGAAAAGAAAGGGATAAACAAGTTTATGGACTATGAAGAGCCAGAGGACAAAACCATCCACACACACTTTGTGATGTTGGTTGGAAAACTGGTTGAAGAAGCTAAGAAGATTAACCCAAGGAATAGTCTTCTCAGAAAAATTACTACAACCATGGAATTGGCCCAAGAAGAACACAAGAAAAAACTGAAAGCTGTCCTCCCTGAAGACTACAAAGACTTTGCCTCGGTTTTCGAGAAACCTTCTGATGGAGTCCTGCCTCTGTCATGACCCTATGATCATGCCATCAACCTTGTTGAAGACTTCATCCCCAAGGTGGCTAAAGCATACCCAATCTCCCCCTCCAAAAGAGAGTCAGCAGGGAGGTTCATTGAAGAAAACCTTTGAGAGGGAAAAATCCATCCCTCAAAGTCGCCCCAAGCTGCACCATTCTTCTTCAATGGAAAGAAAGATGGCCCCCTTTGCCCCTTCCAAGACTACTGATACCTGAATAAGAATACAGTGAAGGGTGTGTACCCCCTTCCCCTTATTTCAGATCTTGTTGATAAACTCAAGGGAGCATCTATCTTCACAAAGATGGATGTAAGGTTGGGCTACAACAATGTCTGAGTCAAAGAAGGAGACAAATGGAAAGCAGCATTCATCATGCACAAGGGTCTCTTTGAACCAACCATCATGTTCTTTGGGTTGTGCAACTCCCCTGCCACCTTCCAGCAATTTATGAATGATTCCTTCTGAGACATGATTGCTGAAGGATGGCTGGTCATCTATATGGATGACCTTCTCATATTCTCTACCAACCCTGAAGAACACAAATGAAGAACCTGCCACATTCTGGAATGAATGAGAGAGCTGTTGCTCCCTCTAAAACTAGAAAAATGTCATTTTGATCTGGCTGAAGTTGAATACCTTGGAATGATCATTAAAGAAAACACCATCACCATGGACCCTGTCAAGGTCCAGGGCATTGCAGAATGGCCTGTCCCAAAAAATGCCAAGGACATGTGATCCTTTTTGGGCTTTGCCAATTTCTATCACAGATTTGTCCCCTACTATTCAGACATCACCTGACCCCTAATAGACCTTACCAAGCAAATGACTACTTGGGGTGGTCAAAGAAATGTCAAACTGCCTTCAAACTCCTGAAAAGGATTTTCATGGCACAACCAACCCTTTGAATGCCCAACCCCCTTTGCCCATTCACAATAACTACCGATGTGTCTAAATATGCAACTGGAGGTGTTCTCCTCCAGGAAGACTCCAATGGCCAGTGGCAACCCTGTGCCTTCATCTCTCAATCATTCAACCCCACAGAAAGAAACTATGACATCTACAATAGAGAACTCTTAGGTGTCATCAGGGGGTTGAAATCCTGGAGGCATTACCTCCATGGATCACTGTTCCTGGTCAAGGTCTTCACTGACCACAAGGATTTGACCTATTCAAAGCACCCCAGAACTTAAACCATCAACAGGCCTGATGGCTCCTCAACCCTGCAGACTTTGATCTGCAACTTGAACATGTCCCAGGCAAAGACCTGGCTGCACCAGACACACTCTCCTGCCAACCTGACCACATCCCTGATGATGATGAAGACAACAAAGGAGTTACCCTCCTCCCACAGACACTGTTTGTTAACCTCATGAACACCAACATCACCCAAAAGGTCACATCCTCCTCAATGAAAGACCCTGTGGTCCAAATGGCACTACATGCCATAGAAAATGTTGATATGCCACTCCCATTTAAATCTCACCTCTCTGATCGGAAATTTGACAATGGAGTGTTACTCTATAAAGACTGGTGTGAGTCAAAGTGAGGTTCAGTGGTGGAAACCAACCAAAACCAACACAAAAGACAATGAAAGCGAGTGATGGTGTGCCTAAGCAGTACCTAGATGGTGGGACCTGTTCTTTGAAGGGGTTTTTGCGAGCTACAACACTCAAAGACAAGTGCTGAGGGTTGGGGGTGCTCCTGACAAAGAGGGAGCAAGAATGTGGTAGATTGTGATGGGGTAGACTGCTGTCAGCCTACAGAAGGATGGATGACAACTTAATTCGATGTCCTAGGCTGCACTGAGCTCAGGAAGGGCTTGGAGCAAAGTAGATTGATGATAGACAATAATAAGCGAAGTGAACAATAGCTTGGCCCTTAATAAAGCCTCAACTATCAAGACTGATGAATGATCCACTGAGTGATGATAAAATGCAAGCAAGAGGGGCTCTCTGACATCTTCTTATTCAGCTATCTAAGTACAGTGATTTATATACAGTACAGGGGCATTGCCTATGGAAAACAAGGTGCAAACACTTGGTAAGTGATTGGTAACTGATGAGTAAGGAATGTAAGCAATGGGTAATCATCTTAAAAAGCATTGGTAAGCATTGGTAAGGATAAGTAAGCCAAAAAGCGAAGAATCAGTAAGCAAGGTCAAAAGATTGGTAAGTATTGGCAATAGGTGAGTCAAAGACAGTCAGAATGTCAAAGTATGAGTCAAGTAATGTCAGGAACTGGGGGAGTGCACTGGAATCACATTAGGGGGAGGCTGTGCATGTCACATCTCGAAGAGATCTCCTTTGGGCCAAAGTGGGATGACAGAGAGGCAGCGCTGATCTGATGCCGATACAGTACATCCAAAAGTGGACAGTGTCAAGTCTGGGCCTACTCCAACCAACTCCGACGCTAAATAAGGTCTAGAGGAGGGTCCAGAAGCAAGTCCAACACACAGGAACAGAACTCTGACTAGCGGAGTGTTGGCAGAGACGAAGACCACCAAAGCAAAGGCAGAGCGGAGTGAGGGCATCGGGTTTAGCTCATGCACTACCCCCTTGCATGATCTCAGCCCTTGTATTTCAGAGGGAGAGTACAGATGGAGAGTCAGAGGTAACTCTGACAGACAGAGGTCAGAGACAGAAGGAGTAGGAACTAAGTTGATATTCATACTCAAGAACAGCGGAGTACAGTACATGTTTTTATACTGCTACAGAGGTACAGTAATCAGAATCAGAACTGACATACGGAGACTCATAAATTTTCAAGTAAAATTTCCTGGATGATGAGTGAAGGGTAGATGGAGGACATATGAACGGGTAACACAGAACATCCAGAAAAGGAAACAGTCCAGGCGCTGGACCATGTGGTGAGTGCGCTGCAGAGTTCCTGACTGCAAAGGTAGTCACATGACCCCTCAGAGGATGGACTGCTCGGTCCAGTAGGAGAGTGCCACAAGTCCGACAGCAGTCGGAGTGGAGATGGTTTGCAACCAACAGAAGTTGGGTGGAGTTGGTGTGGAGTGTGTGAATGACCAGCGGAGTAGGGTGTGGAGTGAGTAAGGGCTTAGTGTGAACACACAGTTATGACAGACAGGGTGAGTCAGATGTCAACAGGGGTCAAGCTTTGGGGGTCTGTGGGGTGACAGGAGCATAGGGGATTGCAACTTTCCCCCCCAAACCATCCTCTCAGTGAAGCAAATAGATACTTCATGAATGAGGCTCTGTTGGAAGAGAGGATGAAGGGGGAGCATCTTCTGCTGTATCTTGCAACAAGGAGGCAAGATGTGCATCATACTTGTCATAGATGCAATCAGGGAGAGTGCAGAACAGTAGATTATACTGTAGCTGTTGCAATTTTGGGAGAATGATGGACAAGACTGGTATGAAGACATTGCAGGGAGCAGGGAGGAAGGATCCATATGCTTCTTGGACTGGAGAGACTGAAACAACCACATAAGACCTTTCCAAACAAATGACAGACCTGAGGCAACCAAAGAATGTCCTCCTAGAGGTCATACTGACAAAAAGAACATGCTGTTCAAGCTGGATGGGCTGGGAGGGGGCAGACAAGGATGGGATGTACCAGGATGCTTCAGGATGGAAGCTGGTAGGAACTCCTGGTAGATATATGTAGCCATGGTCCCTAGCAAAGGGGCAAGTGAAATGATTGATGTGGAGGTGGCCATATCAGAAGAATTAGTGAAATGAGCATCTTTTGGAGGGAGTGCTGTAGAAATGTGTGGAGTGCACAGATCCTCTCCAATTTTGGAAGGTAGGATTGTGTGGCTGAGCACTACAAGCGAGTGTGGGAATGGTTTTGGTATCTGCAGAAATGGCAGAGATATGTTGAAAACTGGAATGCCATACACAGGCACTTAAGAATTTTAACCAGTGCTTAACTCGCTTCCTCCTGTTTCTTTGGCATTGACAACTTGTTCTTGTGCAAGGGATGACTGCTGACATTTCTGGCTGTCCTTCTTCACATGAGGGCTATGATCTTCATCTCCATTCATCAGCTGTATCCATGTCCACCTCACAAAACACCTTTGGTGTGTGACACTGGATTTACATCCCAGATGACCCCTCCTGCTGATGGACTGTCATGTCCAACCACCATGACCATCCCTCTGCAGGACACCCCAGTGTCTTGAAAACCTGACAGCTCATTTCCTCCAAGTTTTGGTGGCTTGGACTCACCTCTTTCATCCAAAAATATGTCAAAGGCTGTGCCACATGCCACCAGAATAAAGTGAACACCCATCCAATGACACCACCCCTTATGCCCATCCCCTCAACCTTAACCCACCCCTTCCAACAGATCTCTTGCAATCTGATCACTGATCACCCCTCTTCTAAGGGCTATGATTCCCTTCTGGTCATGGTAGACCATGGGCTTATGAAGGGGGTAACTTTAACACCCACAAAGAAAACTGCCACTGCTGCTGACATCACAGCACTCTTCTTCAAGAAAGTCTACTCCTGCTTCAGGTTGTATGACAAGATCATATCTGATAGAGGACCTCAGTTTGCCTCCACATTTGCAAAAGAACTCACTTCCCTTTTGGGATATTCCCTCACCCTGTCTATGGCATGTCACCCTCAAACTGATGGAGAAACTGAATGCATAAATCAAGAAGTGGAGACTTACCTACACATCTTCTGCCAAAACAACCCTGCCTTGTGGGTGGACAATCTCCCAATGGCTGAATTTGTGCACAACCACTGCCCTCATTCCATCACCCATCAATCACCATTCTACCTCATGTATGGGTATGAACCAAAACCCCTTCCATCCATTATCGTGGAAACCCACCTTCCTGCTGCTGAGTCTAGACTTGAGGAACTCTGAAAAGCTAGAGAAGAAGCCCTTGCAGCACATGATCTAGCCAGAAAAACAATGAAAGACTGCTTGTCATGACCCTTCACCCCATTCCAGAAGGGTGATAAGGTCTGGCTAGAAGCCCAGAACTTAAAGTGTTCCTATGAAAACAGAAAGATTGCCCTGAAATGAGAAGGACCCTTCACCATCTCCAAAGTCCTGTCCCTGATCACATACCACCTCATGATTCCCACACAATGGAAGATCCACAATATCTTTCATGCTTCCCTCTTATCACCCTATCGCAAAAACAATGTCCACAGACCAAACTTGCTGGCTCCAGTGCCTGACCTGGTCAATGAGGAGAAGGAATACAAAGTCGAGGCAATAGTTGGCCATAAAAGGTCTGGCTGCAGACAAACCTTTTTAATAAAGTGGAGATGTTACCCCTCTTCTGAGAACTCATGGCAAAAAGAAGCACACCTTGAACATGCAGATGATATGCTCTCTGCATATAAGAAATGCTTCCCTAAAGACTTCCCCCCTCAGAAACCACCCACTCAATGCTCTACTCATACCATCAGAAACATGACTCTTGAGATGCCTCCTTGTCGCTACACTTACCCCTGAGAACCCTCTGGCTGCCACACCCCCTCTGCTTGTTGTCAGCAACAACCCACTAGCAATCAGATGATCGCTTCATACTGCCTTTTCATTGCAGACCCTGCTGTCATCAGCACTGTCTATCACAAAGTCAATGAGAACTCCCCTCTCAACCTGGTTTATCATGCTACCATCCAAGCCCTTTGGCTTGAGGAATTGTCCTGCTATGTTAATTGGCAGAACCCTCTTCTGTCTCCCACATGTACCATCCTAAACAAAATCACTTACAAACAGGTTCCCCTGCTCCTCTGACTCTTTGACACCCTCAGAGGTGCTGATCTCATCTATAACATTCATCAATACCCCATGTTAGTTGCACCTCCCCCTCCTGGGTCTAGAAGACCCTCCACTGCAACCTCTCCCCCAATTTCTTCTGTGTCATCCTCCCCTCCAGCATTGTCACTGCTGTCCTCCCAATCCTCTCACTCTCTCAGAAGAGCTGACAGACCCTGGGCCTGCTGCCTATCTGGCCCTAACCCCCAACCTTGTGAGTCCCATGACTCCCCATCTGAGGTTGATCCTGAAACTGCCTTCAGTGTCTCCAGAGCTGAGCTTGACTATACTTTGAACATCATTGAGACACTCACCCAGTTACCACCATCTCCTGTGCTAAATGCACTTGCCAAGGCTGATTGCCCTCTCACCCCTTCCAATCCACACTATCATCAAGTGTGTTACATTTGCCAATGTCTCAGACACATTCACATAAATTGTGGGCTTTATGAATGTCCCCTTTGTCATGCCACTCATCCTGGACATACCCAGGCTCAATGCCCATCCCTACATCCTCACTGTCTGTTACAGGAAAGAATTGTCACCCCTGGGCTGGTGGAAGATTGTACCCTTGTTGGGAGCAAGGACAATGGTCTATATGACAATGATTTTGACTTTGATGACTCCACCATTAGCAACATGACCAGAGAACCTTATGGAGAGTAATTGAAGTTGGGGACTTCAATGCTTAAAGAGGGGGTAATGTTATGTTTCACCCCTGTTTTTCCTCTTTTCACTGTACATTTACCTTGTGTTTGATCCATTGGACTTCCTTTCCTTTTAGAGCTGTCTCCTCTCTGATCTGATGGCTCTCTGTTTCCACCACTCACATTACTTGCTCATTACATGCTTAGGACATGTGTCACTGTTGTTCAACCAATAGTGTAGTTACCTCGTTACATGCAGATGCCTCATGGTCCATTCCCTGTAGTATTTAACCTGCCAGCTTGAGTCTTGGAACCTCAGACTTGAGCTGCTCAATCATATGCAGTTGTCCTCAGAACTTCACCCTCAGTGTCCCTAACAAGGACCACTCTTACCAGCATTGACCAAATCCTTCATCATTTACAAAGGTTGCAGCAGCCATTGCTCAGTAGAAACAAATAGACTGCATTTGAGCTCTCCCTATGTCTTGACTTAGGCCGAGTGTAACAAGAGGCAGAGTGAACTGTCCTTCATGAAGAGGACAGGGGCACCATGAGCAGAGGTGGACTGCTTGATGAAACCATAGCCAAGATGCTCATCAATGAAGGTGCGGAGAGCTTCAAGCTCTGGCAGAGACAGGGAGTAGATCATGCCAATGGGCAGAGAAGCTCCTTCCTCAAGGTCAATCTTTAGATCAAATGAGCAGTGTAGTGGAAGTTCAGTAGCCTTGTCTTTGCTAAAGATGTTGGCAAACTCATGATACTCAGGAGGAACCAAGGAGAGGTCAGGAGGCAGAGAAGAAGTGGAGGACACAAAAAACTTCACATCATCAGTGGAGAGCTGCAAGCAGAACTGTCTAGAGCCAGGGAGAGTGCAGGCTCTGACCTACACAGCAGCATTGATGAGTGAGATGTGTGGAGCAGAGTGCAGCAAGTCAGTTGGAGTTGCAGACAGAGCAGAGGGTGTTGGATCTGGAGTGAAGGTCACAGTGGAAGGTGATGAAGGCACCTGGGGTGTTGGCATTCCCTTTATTGGTGGCTTGAATGATATACTGCCCAATACCCAGTCAATTGATGGATTGAAGTGGGTGAGCCAGAAATTATGACACACATGATAAGGAATTACTCACAATCTTTGAGGCATTCTGGACATGGTGGCATTACCTGGAAGGCTCTGCAGTACTGGTTGACATTGCCACTGATCAAAAGAACCTGGAGTACTTCTCCACCTCAAAGGTTCTGACCTGGTGCCAGGTGCACTGGTCTGAATTATTGTCACAGTTCAATATGGTTATCCAGTTCAGACCCAGCAAACTCAGTGCTAAGCCTGATGCCCTAACTAGATGATGGGATGTCTACCCCAAAGAGGGGGATAGTGACTATGCCTGGGTCAACACACAGAACCCCAGACCAGTTTTCATGCAGGAACAACTAGCCACCTACCTTGAGTACCCAGTCCTACATGCTGTTGCACTGATGGACATGGCAAAACTTCATAATGATATCCTCTCAGCTCTACCCTCAGACCCACTCACCCAAGTCTGGTTCTCAGATACATCAGATTCCTGGTGGTCAGTTGATGACACCAGCTTCCTCCACCTAGATGGAAGAATCTATGTACCAGACTCTAACAACCTTCATCTTTGTGTCTTGAGGTTCAAGCATGATCATCCCTTGTCTGGCCACTTCAGCCAGAATAGAACCTTAGAACTCATCCAGCATGAATACACCTGGCACAGCCTAAGGACATTTGTCAAAGTCTATGGCCAGTCCTGTACTACCTGTGCCTGGGCCAAGGTACCCCACCACTGGCCTTATGGCCTGCTCAAGCAGCTCCCAGCCTCAACCAGCTTTTGAAGCAAGCCATCTTCATACCTACTCACAACACCATCACAGCCCCTGAGCTTGCCAAACTTTTCCTGATGCACATATTCTCCAAGCACAGTGTACTGGCCCATGTAACCCCAGACTGGGGATCAGAGTTCATGTCCCACTTCTTCTGGTCTCTTGGTAAGGCTCTAGACATGCATCTACATTTCACCTCTGGGTATCACCCAGAGGGGGATGGTCAGACAGAGCACACCAATCAGACCCTTGAACAATATCTCCAGGTCTACTGTAACTACCAACAGGACAACTGGGCTGAGTTACTACCATTAGCTGAACTTGCTTACAACAATGCACCCAGTGCTACAACTGGGGTATCACCCTTTTTTGCTAATAAGGGTTACCACCTAATATCTTGGTCTTCCCTGAGTGTGACCTCACTTCCAACTGGGCTTGTGATTACACAGTTGACTTAGACTCACTGCACTAATACCTTCATGAAGAAATGGCTCTTGCCCAGCAACACTACCAAGGACCAGCAGATGCTAAGTGCATGCTGGCCCCAGACTTCAAAGTGGGTGACAATGTCTATGTAAAAGCCAAATATTTCCAGTCAACCTGGCCCTCTCCAAGAAATTGAGTGAGAAGAACCTTGGGCCATACCCCATAATAGCCCAGGCCAGTTCACACTCATTCACCCTGTGCTTACCAGACTGCATGTGCACTGTACACCCAGTCTTCCATGTATCCCAGCTCAAACTGGCCACCCCAAATACCATACACAACCAGACTCAACCTCCACCCCCACCAGTAGATGTCAATGGTGACTTAGAATTCAAGGTAGCAGAGATACTCAATTTGAAGGTTAACCAGTGCAGGAAGTGTTGGCTGCAGTACCTGGTCTGGTGGACTGGTTACAAGGAAACTACATGGGTACTAGCAACAGAGCTGGACAATGCCTCAGAACTTGTTCAAGAGTATCATGACCAGTACCCAGACAAACCCAGTCCTTTCAAGAAATAACCATGAACCAGTCTCAAGTTTATTTTCCCCTTATCTGTTTCACCTATCTCATAGTTACTATGTCTTTTCTCCCTTACTTTTCCTTTGTTTGTTTTCTTTCACACCTTAGATCTGGGGCTGGGCATTGGCATTCACAAGCATACAAGAAAACAACACTATTCTACATGCATATGACATCAGACCTGGGACCCAGCAGAACTGGCACCAGTCTGGTGACTTGACTCAGACCAGGACCAGCCTTCCTCTTCCACTGTAGGGAATGAGATCAAATTCCCTATGAGAAGTTGTCTTGGTCAGGAGTTTAGGGGTTGAGGGTTTTCTTTTTGTTTTTTTGTGTTTGTATCACTGGACTTAGTGGCGAGCAGCCACATTGCTGACAAGCATGCACACTGTGTTTGTGCAAGTTCAGTTCACTATACAAGCAATTCATGTCAGAGGCCCTCAGTAGCAGGGTGACTAGTCTCGCATTTTGGCAAGTTTTAGAGGACAGATTTATTACTTTGGGGAGTACCCAAAGGGCCTGGAGGACTGGAAAGAGGTGTAGTCAGCCAACAGCTATGTAAGTATTCATTTCAGTTCACATTTTCACATTTTCGCTACACTTCTTTTCTCCAGTGAGAACCTCCCTTTTGGGTCAAGCACATACTCACTCATCACTGATATTTACTATTTCTAGGTTTATCAAATACCAATTCCTACACTGCTAGTAACTTCATCTTCCCCTCTGACCCCCAACTGGGCTCCAGACCAGCTTTGGACTGGTGATGAACCAGACTTAACAGTGGGCTCCAAAATGACATGAGACACAACTTCTGGGAAGTGTGCAACTAGGGGAAAGCTGTAGGGAAAACTTCCTAGGGTCATCCCAAGGGGTGCTGAGTAGGAAGGAGAAGTAGAATATGACACTGGAGGTGAATAGGTAGATGTGTGAGACTTGTAGGTATGCAAAGAGTGAATGGGTCAGGTATACAAAATTCCAAATGAAGATCTTGACATGAAGAGGGAAGTAGTTGATAAAGAGGGCACAATAAGGGATTTGTATAGCACAGAAGGTTCCAGGGAGACACAAAAGACTCTGAAGACACTGCAGATGCTGTAGACTCAAAGGACACTTTAGATTCTGGGGACTCTCTAGACTTGCAAAGGGACATATAGACAGTGACTCCAAAAGTGGGTGGTATTATTCCAACACTAAGGCAGAATTATATAGTACATGGGAAGTAGGTACAAGTCAGGACAAAGTAGGGCAGAAAAGCTAAAAGTTCAGAAAATAAAGATGAGAGTGACAGACATCAGCAAAGTCCAGGTGCATGTGAAAGAGTCCAGTAAGTGGTAAACAAGAGTAAATGGGGCAAAGGGCAGGATGGGTATCTTCGAATAGAACAAGGGCATGTAAAGGCAAAAGGTAAAGCTGGTGGGGAAGGTAGATATGCTGAAGAGAAGAGCATATGGGTATGGAGAAAGGCTCATGGGATTTTGGGGTGACAGGGGTAATCAGGGTTTTTACTATTGTCTGGTGAGACTGACTGGTGACATGGTGTGCAGTCGCTAGGTTGTGGAACTTTGAATCAGTGTATTGATGATTCTGGACAGCACATTGATGGTTGGGAGAAACTCCAAAGCCAAAAGGGGGTGAAATGAAGCACAAGGCAACCAGTGGGAAGAACTCTGAAAGCAAAGAAGAGGGAGTGTAGATAGGGGCTTCCCTCAGAGGCTGCAGAATTAATTGTCAGTATCCTGTTTTGGCATCAGGGAGTATACAGCTCCCTTCACTGGGCCACTGACTTAACCAAACAACTACACACATCACAACTAGGCACTTTTTTTTCATCTCACAGTTTCATAGTCAATAGTGTATTTCCCAGGTAGCAACTGAGCCCTTGCCTGCAGTGAAGTGTCTGTCAATCCCACTGCATGCACCACCATTAACCCAGCCTGACACTCACATCCTATTCTCCCCACCTGCCTGACTCACACATGATGAAGTCAACCCACTCTCAGGTACCAAGGGGGCAGTACTGATGGTGAGGGAACAAGACAAGACAACATACTATACTAGTGTAAATGAGAAATGTGTCAAGTCCGGGCCTACTCCGACCAACTCCGATGCTATATAGGGTCTAGAGAAGGGTTCAGAAGCAAGTCCGACACAGAAGAACAGAACTCCAACTAGTGGAGTGTTGGCAGGAACGAAGACCACCGAGACAAAGGTGGAGCAGAGTGAGGGCATCGGGTTTAGCTCGTGCACTACCCCCTTGCATGATCTCAGCCCTCGTATTTCAGAGGGAGAGTACAGATGGAGTGTCGGAGGTAACTCCGATAGGCAGAAGTCGGAATCAGAGGGAGTAGGAACTAAGTTGATATTTGTACTGAAGAACAGCGGAGCACAGTACATGCTTTTATACTGCTATGGAGGTACAGTAATCAGAATCAGAACTGACATATGGAGACTCATAAATTTTCAAGTAAAATTTCCTGGATGACAAATGAAGGGTAGATGGAGGACATACGAACGGGTAACACAGAACATCCAGAAAAGGAAATAGTCCAGGTGCTGTACCATGCAGTGAGCATGCTGTGGAGTACCTGACTGCGAAGGTAGTCACATGACCCCTCAGAGAATGGACTGCTCGGTCTGGTAAGAGAGCAACACAAGTCCAACAGCAGTCAGAGCAGAGATGGTTTGCAACCAACAGAAGTTGGGCGGAGTTGGTACGGAGTGAGCAGATGGCCAGCGGAAAAGGTTGTGGAGTGAGCAAAGACTTATGACGAATGCATGGTTATGACAAAATGAGGCAGAGGAAACATACAAGACAACAATCAAAGTGCAGTGACGATGCTATGCAGGCTCTAGACCATGACTAACTCCTTCCACAGATGATGGACAACCCAGACCATGGCCCAGACAGTGACAGTGACAGCAGCAACAATCTGGAATGTAAGAGTCACAATGACATAAGTGTTATGTGACCAGAAATGGAAAGGGGCAAGCTTGTGGCATAGCAATTTCTGGTTTGTTCTCTAAAACTGGTCTAAGATCCATGGACTGTGATTCATTGTCTTCTGCTCTGGAACTTGTGAAGATAGAGTTTAATGACTAGCAGAAGTACCAAACCACCCCTGCTCTAAAGCAGAATGTCTAAAATGGCTGGTGGGAATGGCAGACTGATGAGGGACCTAATGGCCCTGCCATCAGGGCATTCATTCACCTGTAGGGACTGGTAGGCCACAGGGGGCCTTTCCTAGTTCATTAACTACATTAAAATAGTGCAACATAGGGTAAACCACCCTCACACACTAATTCAGAAATAAAATGAATAAAAAAGGGTCTATCTACCTTCATTCATTATCTGAAGAATTCTCCACACTTGGTCATCATCCTTTGCTTAATCATCCATCAGGTCCAGCACAACTTGATGACAACATCTGCCAGGAGCACTCTCTATTGAAGACCCTCACACTCCCATCAGCATCTCTCACCTTTTTTAGAGCAGGGGTGGTTTAGTACCTGAGAGTAGGTGTCAAAGGCAAAATTCACTGCATGAGTAAAGGTCAAACTAGAAAACCCTGAAAAGGGTAGTATCAGAGAACAGGACTCAGCTCCCATGATATGATCTTTGCATGGTCATTTCTGCATGACTCATTGTTGCTGCAAGGTAGGCCATTCAGCCTAATCTTGATCAAATTACTGGCATTTCTTCAGTGCTTTTCATATAGTCACATTGTGTAGACACATGTAGGATCTGTATATAGATGTTGCCTTGATGAGCTGATCATTGGCTGACTCTCTGCCCAATGTCTTCTGAGCATCTTGGAACTGATATTTAGTTACTTACTTTGGTAACACCTTTTGATGACACAGATAATCTTATGTTTTGATAATCTCAGAATGGATTGCATAATGTTGAATTATGCATCCCTATGAAGCAATTTCCAAATTTCAACTTCTACTGTTGTTACCAGCTTTTTAGGAAGATATGATTGTCATTAACCTTGTGACATTCTTGCAATATATGTTTTCAACTGTCTTCAGATACACATCTGAACATTTCTCACAATATAAACTCTAGATAAAGTTTATGTGTGCTCAAAATCAAGATTTACAAGAGTCTCATAATTTGATTCATAAGAAAATATGCTATTTTCACTGGAATACTCTTTAGAGCATGTGATAGCATTGAAACCGCCACAGTGTTACAGACCTGGGCCTAATAAAATGCCCACTTTCTACCGATGGCGTTCCACACGTCATTGGCGTCATTGGCCAGATTCTTATTCCGTTTATTCGCCATCCTCTCCCCTTCCGAGTCACTTCCCCCTAATTCCGACGCGCTCGACCGATGTTCAGCAGAGTACCTCCTCTGCTTTGGAAATAGCCGATAAATAGTCCGAGTCAGGCGTTCCTGGACCCCGTTCATGACAACTTTATCAACGGCGCTACGCCCGTCTGTCGTCCAAGCATGTGCGTTGGAGCCACCAGGCAAAGCCCAAGCGGAGTAAGGCTTGCCATGGGACCCAGACGTCAGCCAATTTGTCCCGTACCTGTCATTATACGCCCATATCCACAAAGTGCAACATAAGCAACTCCGTTTGCTACATCCGATAGGCTGCTGCTGGGAGTGATCCGAATTCTCATCGAACGACACGCTGAGATGAAGCAGGATGCGGATTTCGGCGTGGAGTCGAGTCTTGATGGAAGAACTCGTGCTCCACTTGTCTCTCATATCTGGGAACCTACTGCGCAGTGTGGTTAGAGTGTCCTCCGTAGGAGCAACACCGCCGAGTGCCTTCTGTATGACCATGGTGTAATCGCCATCTAGCTGAACTATAGCCTCGACCGTGCCCTGAATCGGGTTGACCCAGCGATGTTCAATGCCATCTGGGAGATAGCGCTTCGCATACTCGATGAGCTCTGTAATACCCTCAGAATACTGGCAGACTTTAGCAAGGTGGCGTTTCAGCCGTTCCGCCTCCAGTGTGCGGCCGTGATAGATAAGTGTCTCGGATTCGCAGAGCGAACGTAGCAGAAGGGACCTTTGGAGAACGAGGGCGGCGAACACAATGGCACTGAAGGATCGGTAGACGACATTTCGCGACGCTGATTGATCCAGTGAATTGAAATGTTGAACGGTGTCCTTGATAACCTCCAACAGATCACGTATCATTCGCGCAGCTGGGACTTCGTCTCTTTTGTCACCATAACGGAGGGCGCGATAATCCGCAGATAAGGGAAACTCTTCGTCGACGGAGAGCGCGGGTTTGTAGACCTTTAAAACTTCCTCGATGCCATTGGAGAGAGTGCCCACACTATTATCCATCTTCATGATCCGCTTCTTGATGTTCGCCCCGCAACGAGTAAATAGGAAAGGAAAAACGTCCCGTGCGTCAAAAGTCTGGGGAGCGGTGATTACTCGGCACAAATCAAGAACAGCGGCATCGTCCTCAGGTGTGAAGACGTCGTTCTTTGCCAAGACAAGCGTGAGACCCCCTCTGGTGTCGAATGCAGCAGCGTAGACATCTCCGGCCGCGCCGGTGGTGAGTGCGACCGCGATGGTGTCTAGAATGCGAATGATGTTATTGGTGTCAGGGTTCCGCGTAGCCTTGTTACTGTGCATGCCGACACCTGGATAAGACATATGGAGATCTGAGTATTCGAAGTGAGAGAGCAGCTGAAGCTGTTCAGAAAGACGTTGTTGGTCGGACATCATCCTAGATCGAGGTGCCATGTCGCGGATAGGATGAATCACGATCTGCTGTTACGGGCATAACAGTAACTCGAAGGGTATGGAAAGCCGGACAACCGCGCTTCGTTTGGCAGGTGGTTTTTGTGCCGATGTCGAACGTGCGGTACGTTTTTCGAAGTTTAGAAGTACTGTCAGCAGGGGGACACCAGACACTGCGGTAGTGCAGTCGCCAGTCACGCAGTCACGCAGTAGTACGACGTGCAGTAGTGCAGTCGTTGGTCACGCAGTCACGCAGTACAGTCATTCACATGCCAATGCAACACCACCAATGAATGCAACATTTTGGCCATAACACTTGAAATCACAACAACAGATGTTGCAAATGTATTCCATAAAATTCTGCTACTTACCAGCTTTCAGTCCATGTAAAAAAAACTGTACTTTGATCAAGAAAAAAAAAGTGTTGGGCTGTTTCTGATGTGACCAAATGCAGAATCTGGTGCTTCTGAAAACATTTCCAGACCTGCTTCTTCATCTGGCTTGACCAAGTGCACATAGAACCTCTTCATCAAGCACAATAAGCATTTCTTTTAGTTCCCAAGTGGCTGAGAGACACTTTAACCTCTGAAAATTGCAGAACATCCTCTAACAAGCTTGTTCCCAGGGGCCTTCTGAGCTTGTTTACAGGTTCTGAGGACCATGCCTAATCCTCATGTTTTACATGTTCATAAGATAGCAATGAGGTTGAGCATCCCTTAAGCTATCCTCCAACTTCATCAATGCCAGGACATGCAATTTCAAACACAAAAAAACACCAGATTGCTAGAGAGGCACATGATGGTCTCATGGCTCATGCAGTTGTTGCATACCAAGCAGAGCAGAAGAAAAATCATTTTCTATGGCAACATGGAGCTCGTACCATCTGTGCTGACTTCGAGCAACTATATTACAATGAAAAAGGCAAAAAAATCCACCTCAGCTATTCTACTCTTCTCCGACTTGCATCTGGTGGGAAAAGGAAAGCTGTATCCAATGCAGAACAGCATGCATGGCTCACTGAAGAGGAGACAGCCATTGTCATTGACTGTATCCAGGAAATGGGCAACTGTGGCTTTCCATTGAGCCACTGCTGGCTCAAAAACCATGTTGATGAAATTTGTTGAGCCCACCTTGGTTCAGAGTTTCCAGAAGCTGGTATTGGAATCAACTGGACTCACTGTTTTGTAGAAAGGCACTCCAAACAACTCAAGGTATCATGCTCATGCCCACTTGAGTCCAAACATGGACAGGCAGTCAATCCATCAACAAATGAAGCTTGGTGGTCCTTGCTCAGCAAGACCCTTGAGAAATTTGATATAGAACAACACAATATCTATGGAGTTGATGAAATGGGCTGCCAACCTGCAGGTGGAGAGCAGGAATATGTCATTGGAGCCTGGAAGACAGGTCCACAGTATCAGCAGCGAGGTGGCTCTTGTGAGAACATCACTGTCATTGTGACAATATGTGCTGATGGAACTGCAACATCACCTGCAGTGATCTTCAAAGGTTCAGGATATTATGTCAAATGGAAGCAGGACAATCCTGCAAATGCATTGTGAGGTTCAGGTTAAAGAGGACATTCTGAATACTTACTTTAGAACTTAGCCTCGGGTACTCAAAGAAAGGGTGGACAAATGGCGAAATTGGGGTTGCATGGATGGAGGAGTTCAACAAGCAGACTTCACAAAAAGCAGCAGGCAAATACTGTCTGCTGCTTGTGGATGGACATAACTCACACTACACTCGAGGTTTCCTTGAGTACACCTGACTTCACAAGATTGTCATAATTTGCTATCCCTCACATGGCACACATGTCTATCAAGGTCTAGATGTTGTGATCTTCTCCATGCTCAAGCAAAATTGGAGTGATGCGAGGGATGAATGGGAGCAGTCAACAGGTCAAAGCATCAGCAAAAAAAACTTTCTGGCAGTGTATGGACCTGCACACTTGAAAACTCTCACATGCAAGAACATTCTTGCTGCATTTCGGAAGACAGGGGTTTGGCCCTTCAACCCTCATGTCATCACCAGCAACATGATGGCACCAAGCAAAGAGACTTCCATCCAAGGGAGTCTTCCAGTAGAGCCTGTGATGCCAATCAAGTTAGTGGCTGCACTTTTATGGGATCTCTCACTTCAAGAAGATAGCCCACTTATGCCCATCAAAGAAGCACCAGAAGCCTCATGTGAAGATGCTGTACCATCAACTCCCACACCTTTCCCTGGCAGTAGCACAACATCAAAGGACTCATTACAGAATCGCATAAGTAGCCTCATTGATAAGCTGTCAAGAACTCAGCTCACTGACCTTGTATCCAACCAACCACTGACATCAACATTTGAGATGCCCTCTCCTGCTATCAGGACCATTGAAACCTCTGTGCCCTCCAGCCTTCTGGACCTCAATCCCAGCACATGGAATGAGGTACTTCTCATGGCAGCATTGTGGGAAGCAGAGGAACAATGTACAATGTACAAAAAATGTGTCATTGTGCTCCAGGCCCAGGCAGTCTTGAATGAAGCATACTGTAACAAACTTCACTTTCAGCTTGCATTCAAAGAGGAAAAAATCACAAACCCTGATGCACCTGGAAAGCTTGTTGAAGATGGCTTGCCATGGCTGTTGTTGGGTGATGAGTTCTATGAGAGAGTGGTCGAATTTACATGGTGGCAGAAGGAAAAGGGACAGGATAAGGAAGTAAGAAAGGAGAGGAGGAAAGTAACAAGAACTGCACTGGAGGAGTGGAAGAAAACAGAGATTGCATGGAAAGCAGAGAACACAGCAAGATGAGAGCATTTTCATGCTGCAAAGGCAACCTGGGAGGTGGAGAGACAGCGGGCAAAGGCAGCAAAAGAGAAATTCACACAACCAGCTCCAAAGCTGGGTGAGCTGTTGAAACTGCAGCCAAAGCCCAAAACTGTGCTGGCCAATGATGAGGGCAGTAGCGAAGAGGTTCTAGTGGCTGAAGAGAGCTCGAATGATGATGAATCTGATAGCAACTAGCAGAAAGTGTAGTTGAGTGTACTGTTCAAGAACACCAAATTTGGTAATGGCACATTGTGTTTCATTGGTTCATTTTCACCCAAAAACCACTTGACTTAGAAACATGGGGATAACTCACTCATATCTCTATAATTTCGTTCAAATTTTGCTGTCCCAGACAGCCCAGACATTATTCTATATATTTGATTAAGACTTCCCATCCTGGACTGTTGTTGTTGAAGAGATATGAATTTATTTTCATTGTTGTGTTTTGTTGGCTGGTGAATGACTGTAGTACTGTGGGTGGGAACGCAGATGATGGATGTGTGGTAGGGCACATGACTGACAAACAGTAGTACAAATGACCAACAGATAGTAGTACAGATGACTGATGTACAGTAGTGCAGATGACTGACATGCAGTGGACATACAGTAGATAGTCAGTTGCTATATACTCAACCCAGGCTATAGTGTCATTTTGATGAATCAAAGTGTGATAATTGTAGCATTACTGTGATGCAAGACTGCCTAACTCCCTTATACCTGTAGTGATCCATCAATATATGAGTAGTGCTGATCAGGAGTTTCTCCCCACAAATCCCCACAGTATATTTTCATCACTCCTCCGCATTTTATGTAATTACATAAGCATAAAAAAGCGCAGCCACTACTCCCAAAACATGTCCTCATTTGGCAGTGGTGATGCCATGGGAATTGGCTTAAAAGGAGGGCAGGGAAGGGGGTCAAGCATTTGGGTGGGCCCTGCTGGGAATCACACTGTCATGGCTCAGGAGGGTGCTGAGGAACTCTGTTCACATCCTACACATGTTTATATATGCTCTTAGCTAATGAAAAGTGGGAAATTTGCATCAGGAACAGGTTGTAAAGTGCAAAATCCATTGTAAGGTGTGTTAAGTCACTTAGCACCAGGAAATTTGCAGCCAGATAAGCAAATTTTCCCAGGAGGGTGGCCCATGCCAATTTTTTTGTGAGCATGTGTTTGCACATGTGCAGCTGAGCTCCAAGTGCAAGTGCCACACAAAGGTTGCAGTCACATGACCACTTCCCATGCCCAAACACCACTCATCTAGCAAATTTGGGTGGCCCTCTTCACAGAATACCCATTTATTTCATGCATGATTACATGGCCAATGTACAGTGTCTTTCAGTAGAATTGAATTGAGTGCTGATGAACAGGCAAGGGTTGTGCACAGCCCACAAGTTGCCTGACCCTCACTTTCTCACATGCACACCCTTGGCTTAGTCAGCAGGCTACCTGTGCATTTGCAGTGGCTGTGCACACAGCTGCCTGCAAATTCTCTGGAATAAACTGACTTAATTCAATGTCCTAAGCTATTCTGAGCTCAGGGAGGACTTGGAGTGAAGTATATTGATAATAGGCAATAATAAGTGAAGTAGATGATGGTTAGACCCTTAATAAAGTCTCAACTATCAGAGCTGATGAATGAATTACTGATGGACAATGAATTGGCACTCTCTGCTGTCTTCTTCTTATTCAGCTATCTAAGTACAGTGATCTACATACAGTACAGGGGCATTACCTATGGAAAACAAGGTACAAAACACTTGGTAAGTGATTGGTAACTGATAAGGAATGTAAGTGGTGGGTAATCAACTTAGAAAGCATTGGCAAGCATTAGTAAGGATAAGTAAGCCAGAAAGTGAAGGATCAGTAAGCACAGTCAAAAGATTGGCAAGTATTGGCAATAGGTGAGTCAAGGACAGTCAGAATTTCAAAGTATGAGTCTTGTCAAAGTGATGAATCTGATTATCAAATAGCCTCTGATGGTACTAAGGAGGAAATTAACATTGGAATCATATTACAGGAAAATGAATGCTTACACCAGACACTTGGAGGATAGGAATGAGCATCTTCAGAGAACTCCATAACTGCTCAAACCCCTCACCATCTGACAAACCGAAGCCCATACATTTATGTGGGTGATACACTATCTGACATGGCCACTGATGACCATAAGCATGGAAAACAGAGATGCCAAACTTCAACCTGGAGAGTATCCTCTCATCAAGTAGCTTCCACTTGCAGCAACTACATTCCAGTTGACAGCCAATCTCATATAAGAGGCCAACAGTTGTGGTGGTAGGCAGATGTTCAAAGAGATGTTTCAATAGCACCAAGGCATAGTGCTGCTTTTCTCCTGCAGATGTCATATTGACCAGCCAGAGAACATGATCATGGCAACAAAGCAAAGCCATCAGCCCTGTGTCTGCAAAAAAGTGGGTGCTTGCTTTCTCACACTTTTCATCTGCTGCATGGAAAGAATCCCCACACCCATCCAGCACTGAGATGGGCACTCTCATCCCATCCTCAAAACTGTCCCCTTGTTTTTGATGTGAAGAATGATGGTGATCAGATGGAAGAGATTGCTGTTTCTCAATGAAAATTTCCATAGCCTTCACCTCTGATTCAGGAATGAATACAGTGTTGGTAGGCTTAGAAGGGTCATGGCCAGCAGAGTCCTTATTTGTTTGCTTCTGGGTGAAACATGCATCCAAGCAGACATTCCAGTCAAGGCTTTTGGAGGTCAGAATTAGGTTGGCATCAATAAACTTGCCATTGACTCACTCATCTTGCTCAGCATTAGCTCTCTGTGGCACACCTCCCCCAAAACATAGTGGACAGCAAGCACATAGGTAGTCACTTGGTTGAGACCTAGTGTCTTGTTGAACAGAGGCTTGGGAGGAGTGAACCAGGCCAGTAATATGGTCCTCCATGTATATTGTTAACACAGTATACCAATGGTATGCATTGCTGAATCATTGTCGAAGGTTATCCTGATGATTGCATGGTAAGAATCCCTTGTGCTGCCATGAAGAGATAGATAGAAGTGCTTAACTAGTAGATATTGGTGCTTCAATAGGACAGTATATAAGGGGGGTGTGTGGTATGGGAGCACATAAGGGGGACAGATAATATAATGATTCTCCTATGAATACAATATACCTTAGACTGCAGCTTGTACCCATGGGCATCTAGAAAACTTTCAAGTGCTTCACACCATGCAGTTGTGTTGGGGGTCAACTGCACAAAGAGTTTCCTCACAAACTCCAACACTTGAAGATCAACTGCAAGAGTGGGAGAGATAGGGGAACATGCAAATAGACCATGTCCCATGAGGTGTATAGGAGCTGGGGTGCATGCACAATAGCTTATCTCAATTTCCTCCAAACCTGGTATGTGTGAGCATGACATAAGCACAATGATGGGGTCACATATGGTCAAAGAAAAGACAGCAAACAGTGAGTGAATGCACCACACAAGTGGGACATCCACTTAGATGGTGAGCCAGGGGATCTACCACCACCCAAAGGCTTTGTGATGCTTGGAGGTACCACAGGTTGGGCTTCAGAAGTGCAGGGATAACCTCTTGTGACCACCATTGCCATTGGTTTTGTCACTTCTGCAAACTGCTCAGGCCCAAGGGAGAACTGACCTCCTCATTGAAATGAAGGCTATCCACAAGATCAAAAACATCAGACCTGCAAGGAGGTGAGCTGTGATGTTGATCTGGTACAGCATTGGCATCTTGTGCAAGGTGCTGGCGACCTGGAAGGATGAAGAGATGTGGGGGTGCAGGGAGGTAGAGTCCTTTCATACCATAGGGGCAGTGGTGACAAGCTGATGGATGTGGAACAAACAATGACTGAGGGTCCTAGCCAGATGTAAGTATGTGCAAGTTCTGCCAGAGGGAAGTTACTATCTGAAAAAAGTGAGCATACAAATCTGGGATGATTCCAATCAAGGTTCAGCCAAAAACAATTTCATCAATTACAATTCAGCCCAAACATTGTATTACATAATTGTCAAGACTACATGCAGAGAAATATATTCTAAATGAATTGAAACATGCACAGGAGGGATGGTTGTTGCCCAAGGAAGTTGAATGCAGTTTGCACATATAAAATCTGCACACCAAAGAAAAAGCAGCATACACCTCCTTATTGTCCTGATCTTTCATCTCAACTGGGTATTGCAAATGGGCAGGCACTCCTGGCCACATGGACAACAAGTGACAGAACTTGTTGATGTACAGTAGTGCAGTTGGCACATTGGTAGCACACAGGCCTAACTCACATGAGTCCTGCAGTAAAGACTCTGACCACATCATGAGACCAGACTCTCCAGGGAAGATGCTATAGAGGAGAGTCTGGTGGGTTAACTGCATTTCATCTGATGAAGTCCAGAGATTGGGGATGAGGGCCCAATCAAGCACATAAAGCTCATAGTGGGAGTTGAGTTCATACAGTTCCCACAAAGGGGACCATATGAACCAGAGAGGGGGATTCAAGAGAGATGAAATTTTAACCTGCACAATGGATGAATACAGAGAGACAGAGCCAAAACAGATGTAATATTCACCTGCATTCCTTGCCATGTAATTTCCTCTGGTGCCCCTGCCAAACCCTGGGCCAAGTTAATGATACCTTCCCCCGAAATATCCCATACAGCCAACTTCCTTAATGCAGTCTGTGTTGAGGGGAGAGGGTTGGTGTCAATAGTATTCAAAAAGTCCCTCCACATCTGGGGGGAAGGGAACCTTGAGGGTGAGTGCAGATCAACCTGACTAATCCAGAGTGCATGAGCAGACAGCCAATTGAAGAGGTAAATCTTCTTTTGCTCTGGCATAGACACATTGACAAAAAGTGTTGGCTTTGGGAAGCAATAGCCTGGGTCCATGAGACTGGATGAGACTCTCTGGGAATTCTTGTTGGCTTCTCTCCAAGCAGCCACAAACATGCCATGGGGTTTTGGAATATCTGGCAGGTTAGGTTCCTCCCATTTTGACTCTCCACCTGCTGATGACAATGCTGCAGGGCAGTCAAAAACAAGGAAAGGGAGACCTGAGAATTACATACCTTGAGAAGGACCTGCAGAGGCTCTGTCCCTTGCAGTTCTGAATCGTCTTGTAGTAGGCTGCCTCCCACTACTAGAGGATGGGTGTGATGAGGAAGGATATGATATGGGTAGGTGCTTGGGCACATCAGCAAGGGTACCTTTATAGCCATGGCAGGTATGGTATTGACAGAGGGCATTGCTTGGACCTTGCCAGATGGAAGGGAAGGGCTTCACCACACCATTTTCCATATACATAGACCTGACGATACCATCAGGGTATGTTACTCATACTGAGCATACAATGTTCATAGTCAGGGGAATATATTCTTTGCTACAAATGAGCCAGATGAGCACCCCTGCAAAATACAGAGCTTCACATACCTCAGTGGCCCTAACAAAGCAACCCATCCATGTGGAGTTGGCTTGTGGAGGGTGTGACAGAGGGTTCAGGAGAAGTGGGTAGACATATTCAATATACTCAAGTAATGTGTAGATGTCAAGTATCTTACACTGAAGCTGTGCAACAAACATGATGAGGTCTCAGAAAAGTAGGGGATGTTGTCAAAAATGCATGACCTCATGTTGAACCAAATGCATCAGAGTGCACAGAGCATCTTGACCAATGGGTCAATCTCAAAGGGTGTGGTGGCAGCTGTGCAAACTTTGAAGTGCCTCTTTGAATGCCATGACTTTCACACTCTGAAGTGTGCCCACTGTGAACCAGGAGCCAGTTGGAACAACAAAGTCACTGGGAGTTGGATTGTACCATGCAATCTGGAGAGTGGGGATGGAGTGCTTTTGAGGGATGCAAATCAAATACTCATATTGTTTCTCATGTGTCTGTGGCCATTGAAAGCAGTCAACTACCCTGAGGCAACTGTCAGCATGGCAACAAAGTTCTTCCTCAAAAATATAATGTTCTTCAACAAAATCCATGCTAGGCAATGTTATCACCCAGTTCTCCTTGCATGCAACTGATTGTGCATTGAGTGAAGTAATTGTAGCTGTGGATGTAAGTTAGCCCAGAAAAAAAAATAGCACATACCATCCTGGGGCTGAAGATACAGTTTGAAAGAGGCCAGGCCACATGCCATAGGGGACACTCAAGGGGATCTTCAAGGCTGAAGTAGAGCCAGTGAGGAGAAATGGTCAAGGAATAAAATATAACCACAAAAGCATGCACCAATGCATGTATGAAATGGGTCCTTGAGGCATTGAGGCACACTAACAATCAGGAATCTGCAACCTCAGTGACACAAAGTCAACAGAGTGCAGATTGAAGCAACATGAAGTTAGCTTCAGTATAGCAAGTGGCACAAAGCCAACTCAGAGGCAAATTGGAGTGGTAGCAGAAATAGGACCTAAAAAACAAAATCATCAAAGCCAAGTTCAAGTAATAACAAATAGACAACACCTGAAACACCATTGAATGAATGTTGAGGAGCAGCAGCAACAGTGGCAAGGATGACAAAGCTCAATTGTTTGTCATTGTTGTGTGCATGGTTGCCATTGGGAAAGTTGTTGCCATGTGGATGGAGAATTCCTAAGGGAAAATAACCTAAGTCACAGGATGCTGTCCATGCTGTCCATGGCACTGTTCTCTGCCTCATTGCCATTCTCACCAGTTTTCAGTGTCATCTTTTGTCTCTGTTGACCTCTGAGGCCCTTCCACTGTTCCCTCCACTGCCTTCCACCATCCATTGATTTCATTACAAAACCCCATAGGTCTCCCCACTGAGCTGGCTTTGTGCCACTCAAACATCTTGAAGTTGACTTCATGTCACCTCTGATCAGATTCAGTTGACTTTGTGTCACTGAGGTTGCCACATATTCATGTCTTTTTCTGTTCTTGTGAATTTCACTGATATTCCTGAGGTGTGCATGATCTTATCAAAGAGGGAGAACCATCCTTAAGCAGAGGGATGCCTACATTGATGCAGAAGAGATAAGTCCTTTTACCATTTCTACTCTCCTGAACATCTCACTGATATTTTCCAGTTTGCTAACATTTATCTCATCTTATCTGCTTCATCTCATATTACAATGAGTGGTATGTGTTTACTCCTGTCTGATGTGCCTCCTCTACATACATTATATAGTAGATCATATCACTATAACAATGAGAGAGAGCCATCCTAAAGCAGAGTGGTGCCTACATTGATGCAGAAGAGATAAGTCCTTTTACCATTTCTATTTTCCTGAACATCATGCTGATATTTTCTGTTTGGCTAGCATTTATCTCATCTTATCTGCTTCATCTCATATTACAATGAGTGGTATGTGTTTACTCATCCTGTCCAACACACCTCCTCTACATACTTTATATAGTAGATCATATCACTATTATCAAAAAGAGTGGGTCATCCCTGTCCAATGCAACTACACTGGTAACAACAATTCATCTTGCATCACAATTTGTGGTATGTGTTTCTCTCTGTCTCTGCATTGTTTCTTTTTGGCATACCTTCCTATCATAGATATGTTTTACAATCTGTCTTCATCAGGTCTACTGATGTTGCTTACCAAAAAGAGGGTCAAAAATATGCTTCAATGCTTCCGTGCTTCCATGCCCTGAACTAGTTTGTTCACTCACCTCAACATGTAATCATTTGGTCATCATTCCCTTGTGTAGCTGCAGTGCTGGTAGTATCCACATCCAGGTAAGTTAAGGTGCTAGTGGATGCTCTGTTACCATTATATATATATATTACTTCCCTTTGGCTTGAAACATGCACTCTACCAGCTAACTTATTGGCCTGGAGCTTCTCACAAAGTGCATCAGTGTTTCTTTTATCATAATCTTGTTCATATGTTTCTTTTTCAGTTATTAAATTTCATTCCATTGACCCTGTCATTTGACATTTTCCCTTGATGGCCATAAGGTGTTATGAGCCAGCCAGGAAAAAGCCAGTGCCAGTTCAAAAGAGGTGCATACACCTTTTGGCTGAAAAACATAAATAGGCACTAACTTGCTTTTCTCCTCATCTCTTTTTCTACCCCTGGTCATTCATTGAATTGCTGACTGTGTCCACTCCTTTTTACACTTCACTTCATTTTATACTCTTGCTTGAATTTGAATCAACAAGGAACCAGGTGACTACATGTTCCCAGAGAACTCCCCCACTGTGTGACTGCATGTCTGCTGTGTGATTCTTGCTGTGCCTCCACAAATGTTGCCCTCTGATCCCTCTATGAAGATTGGCCCCCCCATTGGGGTTCACAGGTTGAAAAGAATCAAGGGTGCTGCAACATCACCTGGTAAAATCCAACCTCAGTGAGGTGCAAAGACACACCATTGTGCCATCAAACCTGGTACATATGCATAATTTACCCTGTCTTCCACACTTGTGCTCAACCTCCTTCCAGCAGCACCAACCAGAAACCACGATACTGGTCCTGAGGTTAGAGCTGCATTAGGTCCCTTTTTTTTGGCTTGCTGACCTTCATGTCAGGAGGCCAGATCTAGTGTAGCTTGATGTCCAACTCACAAGCCACATTGTGAGTCAAAGTGAGGTTCAGTGGTGAAAACCAACCAGAACCAACACAAAAGACAATGAGAGCAGGTGGTGGTGTGCCTATGTGGTACCTAGATGGTAGAACCTGTTATCTGGGTGGGTTTTTGTGAGCTACAACACTCAAAGACAAGTGCTGAGGGTTGGGGGTGCTCCTGATGAAGAGGGAGCAAGGATGTGATAGAATGTGATGGGGTAGACTGCTGTCAGCCTACAGAAGGATGGATGAAGACTTAGTTCAATGTCCTGAGCTGCACTGAGCTCAGGGAGGACTTGGAGTGAAGTATATTGATGATAGATGATGATAGGCAAAGTAGATGATAGCTAGACCCTTAATAAAGTCTCAACTATCAAAGCTGCTGAATGATTTACTGAGAGATGATAAAATTGCAAGCAAGAGGGGCTCTTCTGACATCTTCTTTCTTCTTTTTTTCAGCTATCTAAGTACAGTGATTTATATACAGTACAGGGGCGTTGCCTATGGAAAACAAGGTGCAAACACTTGGTAAGTGATTAGTAACAGATGAGTAAGGAATGTGAGCAATGGGTAATTGTCTTAGAAAGCATTGGTAAGCATTGGTAAGGATAAGTAAGCCAAAATCCGGTCAGAAACTGGGAGAGAGGCAGTGCTGATCTGATGCTGATATAGTACACCCAAAAGCAGACAGGGTGAATCAGATGTCAACAGGGGTCAAGCTTTGGGGGTCTGTGGGGTGACAGGAGCATAAGGGATCACAACTTTCCCCCCCAAACTGTCCTCTCAGTGAAGCAAGTAAAAAATTCATGAATGAGGCTCTGTTGGAGGAGAGGATGAAGGGGGATCATCTTCTGCTGTATCTCACAATAAGGAGGCAAGATGTGCATCATACTCATCATGGATGCAATTAGGGAGAGTGGAGAACAGTAGATTATACTGTAGCTGTCACAATTTTGGAAGAATGATGGACAAGACTGGTATGAAGACATTGCAGGGAGCAGGGAGGAAGGATGCTTCTTGGACTGGAGCGACTGAAATGACCACATAAGACCTTTCCAAGCAAATGACAGACCTGAGGTGACCAAAGAATGTCCTCCTAGAGGTCGTACTGACAAAAAGAATGCACTGTCTGAGCTGGATGGGCTGAGAGGGGGCAGATGAGGATGGGATGTACCAGGATGCTTCAGGACCGAAGCTGGTAGGAACTCCTGGTAGATATATGTAGCCATGGTCCCTAGCAAAGGGGACAAGTGAAATGATTGATGTGGAGGTGGCCATATCAGAAGAATTAGTGAAATGAGCATCTTTTGGAGAGAGTGCTGTAGAAATGTGTGGAGTGTGCAAATCCTTTCCAATTTTGGAAGGTAGGATCACATGGCTGAGCACTACAAGCGAGTGTGGGAATGGTGTTGGTATCTGCAGATTTGGTGGAGATATGTTGAACACTGGAATGCCATACATGGGTGCTTAAGAATTCTATTGGCACTTAACTTGCTCCCTTTCTTTTTCTTTGGCATTGACAACTCATTCTTGTGCAAGGGATGACTGCTGACATTTCTGGCTGTCCTTCTTCGCATGAGGGCTATGGTCTTCATCTCCATTCATCAGCTGCATCCATGTCCACCTCACCAAACACCTTTGGTGTGTGACACCATTCTCTGAGGAGTCATGTGATTACCCTTCAGACTTCTCCCTGACAGTGCACAGTCAGGTACTCCCCAGCTTGTTCACTGCATGGTCTGGCACCTGGACTGTTTCCCTTTTGGGATGTTCTATGTTACCCATTTGTATGTCCTCCCTCTACCCTTCATTCATTGTCTAGGAAGTTTTACTTGAAATTTTATGAGTCTCTGTATGTCAGTTCTGATTCTGGTTACTGTACCTCTGTAGTAGTATAATAGCATGTATTGTACTCCACTGATCTTCAGTACAAATATCAACTTAGTTCCTACTCCCTCTGTCTCCATCTTCTGTCTGTTGGAGTTGCCTCTGACTTTCTGTCTGTACTCTCCCTCCAAAATATGAGGGCTGAGATCATGCAAGGGGGTAGTGCACAAGCTAAACCTGATGCCCTCATTCTGCTCTGCCTCTGTCTCAGTGGGTTTCATTCCTGCCAGAACTCCACCAGTCAGAGTTCAGTTCTTTACTGTCAGACTTGCTTCTGAACCTCTCCCCTAGTGTCAGAGTTGGTCAGAGTAGGCCTGGACTTGACACCAACTTATCATGGACTATCAAAGATTTCTTGAGTATAAGTGCTCAATGTGCTCAGAGTATCCTACTGACAAGAATTTTCTCCTTCACCTTCCCATGTTCATTTGACACTTTGGTCCAGCCATCCTATTTTCAACCAAATACTTCAAGTCTTTCAACCATGTTTTTCACCTTGAATCAATTTATAGCAACCAACAAGTGCCAAGTCATGATACATGCCAGGTGTTTGCTGAGCAAGATTCTGTCAAGCACATTGTCAGTGGGGGTTTTTGGCTGGACAAGAAGACAGGTGCAGTGCAGAAGGCCAGCAAAGATATCAGCACCTATATGGCATCCCATCCCCATCAGTGTCTCCTGATGGGCATTCCAGCAGTGGTCCAGAAGGATGTTGGTAAGTTTCCTTGTATTCTGTACCATTTTCACAGACTGAACATGGCTCTCAGACAGGTGCTAGCCATCTACCAACACAACAAGGCAAGAATGTGCAGCAAGTCATCCCACCCATAGATTGGCATATGGCACAGTCCACATTGATTCAACAGCCAAACATCACTCACTGCCCTAACAACAAGTTTTACCAAGGGAAAACTTTCATCACCATGGATGGAGACAATGCACATATTGGTGGGCACATCATTTGGCAGTTGGATGATAATCCAGTCAAGGTACACCATTCTTCTTGCATTCATCCAGTAAATTAGCTCAAGTTTTGCACTAGCTTTCCATCAGAAAGATCACAGAAATCCTTATACTTGCTGATGGTGACAGCCATGTTGCCTCATACATTCTTGTTACACAGCTTGACTTTCAGCCTGAGTTGCATGCTGAACTTCATGTACCATGCCTGAAGTTATCCGAGCTGGAAAAGAAAGTGGTGCTTAGATCTAAGGTGGTAATATATTTTCTCTTTTTTCATTGCTACAACTGATGATTGTTCAAGAATGTATTATGCAATGTCAATATCCAGCATGACTGTGCTTCCTCAAGATGTACAGGTGTACAAGTAGTTGGTGAAAGGCAGGAAAATGACAAAACTACAAGGACAAAGATGATCATCAATCACACACCCACCAATGCATTCCTCCTTAACACTCATGCATTACACAATTACAAGAGAATTGCAGCTGTAATGCTGCCTGGAAGAGGCAACCTTTTGAGTAAGGTTGGTGTCAATGAGGTTGACAAACATTGTTTGGGGAAGGAGGGTCACTCCTTTGTTATCTTCATCATCATCAGAGATGTGGTTGGGTCAGTGGGAGAGTGTATCAGGGGCAGCCTGGTCTTTGCCTGGGACATTTTCAAGTTGCAGATTGAAGTCTGCAAGATCAAGGAGCCAGCAGGCCTGGCGACAATTCAAGTTTTGGGGTGCCTTGAAGTAGGTCAAATTCTTATGGTTGGTAAAGACCTTGACTGGAAATGGAGATCCATGGAGATAGTGTCTCCAAGTCTTCAGCCCTCTAATGACACCAAGAAGTTCTCTGTCATAGATGTCATAATTGCTTTTGGCAGGGTTGAACAATTGGGAAATGAAGGTGCAGGGTTGCCACTGGGCATTTGAGTTTTCCTGAAGGAGTATGCCTCCAGTTGCATACTTTGATGCATCTGTAGTGATCACAAATGGCTGAGAGGTATCAGGCATTCAGAGGGTTGGTTGGGCCATGAAGATGCTTTTCAGGAGTTTGAAGGCATTTCAGCATTTCTTCAACCACTCCCAAGCAATGGTTTTCTTGGTGAGGTCAATCAGAAGGCAGGCAATGTCTGAGTAGTAGGGGACAAATCTTCAGTAGAAGTTGGCAAATCCTAGGAAGGATCACACATCCTTAACTTTCTTTGGGAAAGACCATTTGGTGATACCTTGGACTTTGACAGGATCCATGGCAACAGTGTTTTCTTTTATGATCATTCCAAGGTATTCCACTTTGGTGAGATCAAAGTGACATTTTTCTAGTTTTAGGGGCAATGACAACTCCCTCATTTATTTGAGAATGCAATGAGTTCTCAGTCTATGTTCTTCAGCATCAGTGGAGAAGATGAGAAGATTGTCCATGTAGATGACCAGCCATCCTTCAGCAATCATGTCTCTGAAGGAGTCATTCATGAATTGCTGGAACATGGTGGGGGAGTTGCACAAGCTGAAGAACATGACAGTTGGGTTGAAGAGTCCTTTATGTGTGATGAACATGGCTTTCCATTGATCTCCTTCCTTGATGCAGATGTTGTTGTAGCCTGATCTTACATACATCCTTGTGAAGATAGATGCTCCCTTGAGTTTATTGATGAGGTCTGAAATAAGTGGAAGGGGGTATGCATCCTTCACTGTGTTCTTATTCAGATATCAGTAGTCCTGACATGGATGAAGGGAGCCATCTTTCTTTCCAACAAAGAAGAACAGGGCAGCTTGAGGAGACTTCAAGGGGTGGATTTTGCCTTCTTGAAGGTTTTCTTTGATGAATTTCTCTGCAGACTCTCTTTCTGAGGGAGAGAGCAGGGAGGCTTTGGCCACCTTGGGGACAAAGTCCTCTACAAGGTTTATGGCATGATTGTAAGGTCAGGACAGAGGTAGAACTCCATCAGAGGGTTTCTTGAATATGGAAGCATATTCTTTATAATTTTCAGGAAGAACTGCTTTAGGTGTCTTCTTTGCTTCTTCCTGTGCCAATTCTGTGGTGGTAGTAATTTTTCTAAGAAGGCTGTTCTTGGGATGAACCTTCTTTGCTTCTTTGATGAGTTTCCCAAGCAACATCACAAAGTGAGCACATATGGTTTTGTCTTCTGGTTCTTCATAGTCCATGAACCTGTTGATCCCTTTTTTCTCAACAGGGGTCACAAGGTTTATGGTTGATTCCTGAGCAAGTTCTTTTGACTGGTTGGTCTTTTCATTGATGGAGAGGGTTCCCATTCTCCAGTCAATGATGGGGTTGTTCTCTTGTAACCAAGGGAGGCCAAGAATGACATTCTCTGACCCACAGTTGATGACATGGAAGAAGGACTGGTGAACAAGTCCTTTGACCTTGAAGTGGAGAGTGGTGGAAAACAAAATCTTTCCCTTGGAATTCTGGGATCCATCTGCATTTTTGGCAAGGATGGGTTTAGTGAGTCATTGGGTGGGGATCCTGTGCTTTCACACAAAACCCCAATCAATACAGGATATTGATATTTCAGCACTGCAGTCAACCAGTGCAGTGGTGTTGATGACTTTTCCAGTTCCTTCTGATGTGTAGAGAGAAATGGGGATTTGCATAGTATGATCTGGGTAGAAGATACTAGTACAGGTGCAACAGAAATAGAACTGTCCTTTTTACTGGGAATGTCTGGCATCAATGCAGAGTTCCCTTCTAAAAATCCTTTCCCAATGCCCTAGCAATATTGACTAAGGTGATAGAGGGGGTAATTGCCTGGTCCCTGATGCTGAACACTGGTCATGCATCATGGATTGAGTAAGCTTGCATGTCAACAGGCAGATGAGATGTTGGGGTGGGATGCATGGGCAAGAGTGTTGATGGGGGAGTTTGATGAGTGGTGAGCCACCTGGTGAGTGAGTTTAAATTCTGCAGGGCCATCTCATACAATGCAGAATTCCCTTCTGCATGAGGCAGGGTTCTGGCTATGTGCTGTAGGGAACAAGTTCAAGTTCCCTAGGAGAATTTGTCTTGGTCAGGAAAATAGGGGTTGGGGGACTTGTGTTTTATTTCTTGCTTTTGTTTTCATGTTTGTACCACTGGACCTGGTGGCGAGCAGCCACATTGCTGACTAAGCATGCATGCTGTGTTCGTGCGAGTTCAGTTTACCATACAAGCAGTTCATGCCACAGGCCCTTAGTAGCAGGGTGATTTTGTCTCGCATTTTGGCGAGTTTTTGAGGTTACATTTATTACTTTGGGGAGTACCCAAAGGGCCAGGAGGACTGGCAAGAGGTATTGCACAGGCAGAGCTAAGTATTCATTTCAGTTCGCATTTTTACACTTTTACTACACTTCTTTTCTCCAGAGAGAACCTCCCTTTTGGGTTGAGCACAATACTCACCCATCACTGGCAAATACTATTTCTAAGTTCTATCTATTACCTATTCCTACAGCACCATTGTTGTTATGTAATGCCTGCCAATGTTCTGCACTCATCTCTGTCATGTCTCAGTTCAGTCTGACTGAGGATGGTCAGCATTTGAAGTCCCCAGGAGGTGTAGGGAGCTGTATGCTCCCTGAGGCTGGAACAGGAGTCTGTCACTAAATTCCACTGGCCACTGTGACAAACCCCTGTCACTCTAGGCCTTTGGACACTTTTGGAATTCTTCCCACTCATAACCTCATGTCACCTCCCAACCCCTGTTGCCTTTGGAGTTTCTCCTGACCTTCAGCATGTCGCCCAGCCATCAATGAGCTAATCTGGAAATTCCAAGTTCACTCAGAGTCATCTGGAATTCAGTAGCTGTGCCACCACCCAGCCATGTCACCAATCATTTGTGCCAGTTGCCTCTAAAAAACTCTGGTTACCCCTGTCATCCTGAATTCTGCAAGCTGGACTTTGTGCCAGTATGCTCTGCCCTCTTGTGCTTCCTGTCATGACCATGCATTCATTCTAAGTCCTCACTCACTCTGCACCCTTTTCTGCCAGTCATTCACTCACTCTGCACAAACTCCATCCATCCTCTGTTGTTTACAAACCATCTCCACTCTGACTGCTGTTGGACTTGTACTGCTCTCCTACCAGACCATGTGGGCCATTCTCTGAGGAGTCATGTGACTACCCTTTGGACTTCTCCCTGACAGTGCACAGTCAGGTACTCCACAGTGTGTGCACCACATGGTCCAGCACCTGGACTGCTCCTTTTTTGGATGTCCCATGTTACCTGTCTGTATGTCCTCTGTCTACCCTTCATTCATTGTCTAGGAAGTTTTACTTGAAATTTTATGAGTCTCCATTTGTCAGTTCCAGTTCCAATTACTGTACCTCCATAGTTGTATAAAAGCAAGTATTGTACTCTGCTGTTCTTCAGTACAAATATCAACTTAGTTCCTACTCCCTCTGTCTCTGACTTCTGCCTGTTGGAGTTATCTCTAACTCTCCATCTGTACTCTCCCTCTGAAATACAAGGGCTGAGATCATGCAAGGGGGTAGTGCATGGGCTAAACCCAATGCCCTCACTCCACTCCACCTTTGTCTTGGTGGACTTTGTTTCTGCCAACACTCTGCCAGTTGGAGTTCTGCTTTCTTGTGTTGGACTTGCTTCTGAACCTCTCCCCAGACCTTGTCTAGCATTGGAGTTGGTTGGAGTAGGCCCAGACTTGACACTTCCCCCTCCTGCTGGCTCCACTTTTCACTTGTACATGTACCCCTTGTTCTGTTGGAAGATACCCCTTACCATTGTCCTGTTTTACTCTCATCTACTACTCACCAGTCTGTTTCACATGCATCTGTATTTTGTTGACATCTGTCATCCTCTCTGTCATTTTCCAGTCTTTAAGTTTTTCTGCCCTACCTTACTCCAACTTGTACCTACATTCCTTGTACTATATAATTCCATTGTAATGTTGCAAATATACCACCCACCTTTAGAGTCACTATCTGTGTGTGTTCCACAAGTTTGAGAGTTCTCAGAGTCCAAGTGTGTGTATAGAGTCTACAGCATCTTCAGCATCCCCAGTGGTCTTCATGTCTCCTGCATCCTCCAGCCCTGCACACCTTATCCTGTATCCCTTTTGCCTTGAAGACACTCTTCTTGATGCATAGTGGCTTCTCAGAATTTTGTATACCCATCTTGCTGTTCCTCATGCATCCACATCTGTCTGGAATTAAATCCTGATGCTCTTGCACAAATTCCCCCACCCCCTTCTAGTTTTATTCTTGACTTCTCCTTCCATCCAGCACCCCTTGGGATGTTCCTAGGGAATTCTCTCTACAGCCTTCCTCTAGTTGCACACTTCCCAGAAGTCATGTCACACACTGGGTGCCAAACAAAAAGGTGTGCACAGGAATATGATTTTTCACTAGTGTGGTCCTACATGAGGGCTTGCCAAAGAGAGGACTAGGAAAATTGTCTCAAGATGCAACCTGCAAGAGTGCAAGATCTTGAGGGTCACCTGAAGGTATTGGCACTTGCAGTAGATGGAGGAGGCTGCATCATTGATTTCAGACCCAGATCTTATAGACATGCTCATACATGAGTACATTGCATTTCATTTGGCATGGTTTTACTCTAAGTCCCACTGACATGGGTGGCTGAAGACCAGGATAGCATTGGCTGCTCAAGCTGATGCATGCAGCATCAGCAAAACTGTCTTTTTTGGCACACTGGTCACAGTGTCCCACATCATCCCACAGACTCACAGTGCCACAGCACCACAGCACCACAGTGGCCCACACCATCCCACAGACTCACAGTGCTACAGCACCACAGCACCACAGTGGTACAGTCCCTCACAGCCTCCCATATGTAGTATCATGGAGCTTGGTAGTGATGGTTGGTAGCCTGTACAGTTGTTATTTACACTTGTTGCATGCTACTAGATAGTGCCAGGGTAGTAGTGAGTTGGTAGTGATGTGCTAGTAGAACTTCTTTTGCTTGTCACTCACCCACTTTTGTGAATCATGATGAAGCAAGCATACCACTGTGATCATCCTGTCAGGGGCTACAACTTTACTTATGATGTCATCACAGCCTGATGGCATAATGTGTTGAAAGAGTGACCTGTTGGGTAGTGCCTGCTTTTTTTGATTACCTAATTAGTGTCTTCATTTTTGACTACCAAAGAAGTGTAGTGTAGTGTAGTGTTTGTTGTGTAGTGACTGCATTTTTGACTCCCAATAAAGTGTAGTGTGGTGTAATGTTTGTAGTGTAGTAGATGCAATTTTGACTACCAAAATAATGTAGTGTTGTGTAGCATTTTGTGTAGGGGTCCGCATTTTTGATTACCAAAAGTGTAGTGTGACTAGTAAAGGAAGGGTAATGCTTGATTAGCAAAAAAGCATAGTGATGATTGGGAAGTTGTATAGTGTGGCACAGCCAGGGGGGCTTCTTGAACTTGTACCACCATGTTTGAGTTGAGTGGCACCACACCATAAGTGCCCTCAACATCTCCAGTCACACTGACCAGAGATGTACTCTCACCTGAGTGCAGATTCCCCTGCTCCAGGAAGCCCTCCCTTTACCCTTACTTCCACCTAGGCCCTGTCGCCACTACCACTATAGTATGACCATGTTGCCTCTAACAGCAAAAAGGACATTTACCCTTCTACACCCATAGACAGTTACTAGTACAGTCCTCTGCACTATGTATATGAGGTGTCCCAAACCCACAACTGCACACCACCAAGCAATGCTCTATTAAGCCCATATCTTGTGGTTGACACAAGTATAGTCCCCTTCACTAGAGACATACCCACCTACCACCACAGCTAAGAATGCCACTCCCTATGAATATGTCATGCCAGTCACAAAGGATGCCGCTACACTACACAAAGACCCCCCATTGCTTTGTCCAAACTCCCCCAACATGAGGCTGTCACCACTCCATAACAAAGGAACAGAATGCACATAAAAAGACTGCCTACTTCCCCCAATCCCCATGAGCGACCACTACATCACAACAGAAAGTAGGGAGAATAAACACCCCCACACCCCCTCCCAATCCAGTGCCCCTTGCCCTCAGAAATGCTCCCAACCCCCTACTCTGAACCACAAACCCAATGCCTCACTCAATACCATGACCCTGCCCCCTCAGGCTGAGTCACTGCCTCAGCCAATTGTGCCTCCCCCCCCATTGCCCAATATGGTCACTTCTGCTACCGTAATGGAATCACTACTACAAACACCTCACACACAAATAGCTGCACTACCCCATACCTGGGACCTCTTCTCACAACTAACCATGCATCAGCTGCTTCTGCCATTGAGATTACCCCCCCACCCCCCAAACAGCTTGCCAGTACCCCAGCTATGTGACCAAGTCACCAGGGGTCTCAACAAAACTCTCCTAACCACCTGGACAAATAAACCAGGCCCCAAAGCCTGGATAAGGCCCTGGAGGGCCAAATTTGAGCCCGATGCAGAAACTACCTGGTCGAAACTGAAGACTCTAGTTCAATGAGTAATTGGTTAGGATGCATCCAAGACCCTCATCATCAGCACCCCCCAGGAGGAGTACAGTACTTTCACCATGGAATGCTGCCCACCACCCTGGCACTTTCTCATCTTGGGCCTGTCCCAAGAAGTGACCACCTGCCTAGTAAACCTACAGGTCATCTCTACCCCCAAGATTACAGCCTTCATGCTACTTTTCATCCAACCCACCCCTGCCTATATATGCACCCTCAAAAACTTCACCCTCCTGGACTCCCCAGAGAGTAATGCCATAGTCACCAATGTTGTCAAACAGGCCATTCATTCTGATGACATTATGTCTGAATTCATCTGAGGCTTAGACCCCAACCCCAATGTGTTACCAACACTAATCAACTTGATAAATGTAACCAGCCTCTGTATCACCAACAACATCACACACAAGCAGACAATATGGAACATATACTGCTCCTACAACCCTGCTTTCATGATGGTGGAGAAGCACTTCCTCTGGTGATGCCTCATCCACAACCTGCACTTCCACTCAGAGGATCAAAGAATGGGCATGGTCTGACTCAGAGAGAAACAATTTAGATGCATGGGATGTAAATCACTTGACCACCCTACCAGGCTATGTCCCTTCCCCTCAACCCCAGGATGGCTAGGTCTGAAACCTCAACTCATAGACTCCATCCCTAACCAACTAGCCCCCACCCCAAGACCCATCAGAGGCTGTAATGCCATCAGAGGTGGAAGAGGCACCCTGTGGGGAAGGACTCCTAGAGGCAGCCCATGCTACTAAGAAACATGCACCCCCATGATTAACAAATGTCATATACATGTAACACTACTCATAAAATAGTTATGATGCATAAGATACATCTATACATCTTCATGACCCTCTCACACCTCTCTGTGCATGTGCGACTATTCACCAGTGAGGGATGAATAGCCCCAGGCACACACCCTGGGTCACACACCATCTTGTAGCATGGATAAGGGCCCAAATATACTGGCTCTCAACCTCAATCAGAGTACAGGAAAGCCCTGGATGCCAGGAGGTTTTTCCAGACCAACCTTTAGTGACTAGGTATGACTTCTGCCCTCAAGACATTGAGAAATACCAAAGCACACAACTGGACACTGCTGGACAACAACTCCAGCCCTTCTTGGAGGACTAGTCACTCTTCAGGTAAGGTACACACTGACTACAAACACAGACACACATACAGATCAAACACCCAGTACTTCTTCCAACAATGGCCTCCCCCCTGCTCCTAGTCCCAGAGGGGGTGCCATGATCTCAGCTGCCAGTCCCACCCCTGATGAAGGTACTAGGAATCTGGGCAGATCCTTGGTAAGTGGCTGCATATTTGCCACCTCCCCACCATCCTGTAGTGAGACACCTCACTACATGACTCCTGAAGTCACACCTATACAGGCACTTCCCACTGCAGGACAGAACCAGTCCCAGCCAAGCAGAGGTCACAATCAGACCATCATACCACCCACCCAAAGGCCATCAGGTCATTGCAGACATTCCCTGCCCCACACACAGAGTGCTCATCTACATGAAAATGCCCCTACCCCCCCCACTGCTACTACATAACCCCAGAAAATGTATACACTCCAGTATCAAAATTGCCTCACTGAATATGAAGGGCCATTTCCACAACAGTAATGACAAATGGCTCCATATCAACCAAGAAATGTGTCAAGTCTGGGCCTACTCCAACCAACTCCAACACTAAACAAGGTCTAGAGAGTGGTTTGGAAGCAAGTCCAACACAAAGGAACAGAACTCTGACTGGCAGAGTGGTGGCAGGAATGAAGTCTGCCAAGACAAAGGCAGAGCAGAGTGAGGGCGTCGGGTTTAGCTCATGCACTACCCCCTTGCATGATCTCAGCCCTCATATTTCAGAGGGAGAGCACAGACAGAGAGTCAGAGGTAATTCTGACAGACAGAAGACAGAGACAGAAGGAGTAGGAACTAAGTTGATATTCATACTGAGGAATGGCAGAGTATGATACATGCTGTTATACTACTATGGAGGTACAGTAACTGGAATCAGAACTGACATATGGAGAACCAGAAATTTTCAAGTAAAACATCCTAGATGACAAATGAAGGGTAGATGGAGGACATATGAACAGGTAACATAGAACATCCAGGAAAGGAAACAGTCCAGGCGCTGGACCATGTGGTGTACATGCTGCAGAGTACCTGACTGCACACTGTCAGGGAGAAGTCCAAAGGTAGTCACATGACCCCTCAGAGAACAGTCCACTCAGTCTGGTAGGAGAACAACACAAGGCTGACAGCAGTCAGAGTGGAGATGGTTTGCAACCAACAGGAGTTGGGCAGAGTTGGTGTGGAGCAAGTGAATGACCAGTGGAAGAGGGTGCAGAGTGAGTAAGGACTTATAATGAATGCACAGTCATGACAGTGCCCCCCCTGAAGGCCACATGTATGGAATGAGATCAACACAAGTTGATCATTTGAAATTACTTTGATGCCTTGAGGACAATGGCTTTAGCCATGGCAGAGCTCTGTTGGAGTTTGAAGTTCTGCTTAAAAACATGTCTACAGGGCACAGACCCCTCGTACCTTCTTCCCTCATCATCATGTCCTTCCAGCGCAAGAACACAACCCCCTAGCCACCCCCAGGCCACTCCCACGACTACTCCCAAGTTGTGGACAATACATTGGTCGTCCTTACTGACAACTTGACCAAGACTGAATGCAAGAAGATCATGGAGAAAACCTGTTGGTGAGAGGAGGTGGAGAAGAGAGAGAGGGAGTACAAGGTGGAGTGCAAGGCCAAGCAAGAGGAGGCCAAATGACAAAAGGTGGAGGAAGCGCAACTGGAGGTGGAGTGGAGGCAGAGAGAGGAGGAGGAAGCACAGAGGAAGAGGCAGAGAGTGGTGGCAGAAGAGGCTGAGAGGCAGAGGCAGAGGGCCCAGGCCAGGTGGGATGAGGCCATGCAAAGGTGAGTGACAGAGTACTGCAAGTCAGGTGGAGCTGACTTGTATTTTTTATTTTTCCTTACTTTCATTCCTTGAACTCAGGTGGAGGTATGCATTTGGCATCTGCTGGACCCTGGTAGCACTGTTGAGTGGCAGACATTTTGGAGCAGAGGAAATCATGAAGGGCAGAGAGCTCAACAACATAGTCATGAGCCCTTGGAGAGGTGAAGTCCTGGTCAGGGACCACAGACAGGTTTGGATGGTATCCCTTGTTAGCAAAGAAGGGAGAAACTCCAGTAGTTGCACTTGGTGTGTTGTTGAAAGCAAACTCTGCTAGGGGTAAGAGCTCAGCCCAGTTGTCTTGTTGATAGTTACAGTAGACATGAAGGTACTGCTTGAGGGTCTGGTTCATTTGCTCGGTCTGGCCATCACCTTCTGGGTGGTAACCTGAAGTGAAGTGAAGATGCATATCAAGGGCCTTTCCTAGAGAGCAGAAGAAGTGTGAGACAAACTCAGGACCTCTGTCAGAGGTGACATTAGCTGGTACTGCATGCTTGGAGAAGACATGGGTAAGGAAGAGCTTAGTGAGTTTGGCAGAGATGACAGAGTCATGGGTGGGGATGAACACCACTTGTTTTGAGAGGTGGTCCACTACCATGAGGATAGTGGAGTGGCCATTGGAGTTGGGGAGGTGTTCAATGAAGTCCATGGAGATGGAGTTCCAAGGTCTCTCCAGGACAGGGAGTTGCTTCAGTAGACCATAGGGGCAGTGTTGCAGAGTTTTGCTCCATCCACAGGCAGTGTCACACACCAAAGGTGTTGTGGACATGGTTACAGCTGACTCTGCCTAACTTGTCGACGAGTTGTGCACAATGCTCAAGCATGCAGATGAAGACTAAAGGCCTCATGCATAGAAAGACTGTCAGATGTTAACAGTCATCCTTCACACAAGAATGAGTCATCAGTGCTAAAGAGAAAAGAGGAAGCGAGTTAAGCACATGTTAAAGGTTTTTAGCACCTGTGTACAGAATTCCGGTTTTCGTCATATCTCCACCATTTCCAAAGATATCGACTCCATTCCCACACTCGCTTAAAGTGCTCAGCCCCATGATTCTTCCTTCCAAATTTGGAGAGGATCCTTGCACCCTGTGCATTGGTACAGCACTCCATCCATCAGACACTCATTTCACTAAGTCCATCAATCATGGCCACCTCTTCATTGATCATCTCACTTGTCTCATTTGCCAGAGACAGTGGCTACATATATCTGCCAGGTGTTCCCACCAGCTTCCATCCTGAAGCCCCTTGGTTCATCCTGTCATTGTCAGCCCCATCTCATCCCATGCAGCTTGGTCAGTGTGTTCTCCTTGTCAGTATGACTTCCAGAAGGATGTTCTTTGGTCACCTCAGGTCTGTCACTTGGTTAGAAAGGTCTTATGTGGTCACTTCAGTCTCCCCGGTTGATGAAGCATATGGATCATTCCTCCCTGCTCCCTGCACCATCTTTATTCCAGTCTCATCCATCATTCTTCCCACATTGTGACAGCTGCAGTATAATCTACTGTCCTCCAGCCTCCCTGATCGCATTCATGACGAGTATGACATGCATCTTGCCTTCTTACTGCAGGGTCCAGCCAAAGACATCCCCCCTTCTCCTCCTCCTCCATCAGAGCCCCATTCATGAAGTTTTTGTTAACTTCACTGAGAGGATGGAAGGGTGGGAGATGCAATCGCATATGCTCTCATTGCCCTACAGACCCCCAACACCCTAGCCCCCTTTGACACCTGACTCATGCCCTTCAATTCTGGAATTAATACTTCCCTATCTGGAAACACTGTCCATCTGTCATGCTGTCTTTGGATCTAGAGATGTCTCTGCCAAGATCTAACTTGCATCGCCACCCCCTAATGTGATATCAGTGTGCTTACTTGGTTTCTGATTCTATTTGACTCATTTTGTGATATTTTGACTATCCCTGACTCATTCATTGCCAATACTTACCAATCTTCTTTGCTTGCTTACTTTTCATTTCTCACTTACTCATCATGATTACTCAGTCCTTACTCATTACTTACCAAGTGTTTGTGCCTTGTTTGTCACAAGCTATGCTCCCCCAACAGTATATAAACCCCCATGTACTTAGCTACCAGAAAAAGCAATCAGAAGCAATCCAGCAGTCAGTTCAGCTCAGTTCAGCATATCTCATTGTTGACAGTTGAGGCTCCACAAAGGGGTCTATCTGTCATCATTTGTATACTTGGTAGTTAAGGCTCATTCAGAAGAGTCTATCTGCCATCCTTCATCATCTGAAGCTTCCTCTTAGTCAGCAGTCTTAGTCATCCCCCCCACTCCTGCATAACTTGTCATCAACTTGTGCAAGGAGGATATTCTATCAAAGTCCATTACCCCCAAGTACTTTTGACTGAACACCTTCACTCTGTTCAACATCCCCTCCTCGGTCATCATCCATTCATCTACTCCTGCATAACTCATCGACAACTTGTGCCAGGAGCACCTCTACTTGAGGTCTCCCCCATGTTTAGGTTTCTCTGCACTCCAGGTTCCACAGAGGCAAACCACCACTCACTCTTATTCGTCTTTTGTGTTGGATTCGTTTGGTTTTCACCAGCATTCCACACTTTGACTCACAGCAGTGCAAGACCTGACATATTCTTTCATGTCAGAGCAGAGGCTGGGCCACACATAGTCCCTGTGGACAAGCTCTAAGGTGTGGCTTTGTGTCATAACTGTGTGTTCACTCCAGGTCCTTGCTCACTCTGCACCCTCTTCTGCTGGTCATTCACTCACTCTGCACGAACTCTGCCCATCTTCTGTCATCTATGAACCATCTCTGCTCTGACTGCTGTCAGACTTGTGTTGCTCTCCTACTGGACCAGGTAGATCATTCTCTGAGGGGTCATGTGATTACCTTTGGACTTCTCCCTGACAGTGCACAGTCAGGTACTCCACAGTGTGCGCACTGCATGGTCCAGTGCCTGGACTGTTTCCTTTTCTGGATGTTCTATGTTACCTGTTCATATGTCTTCTGTCTACCCTTCATTCGTCATCTAGGAAGTTTTTACTTGAAAATTTCTGGGTCCCCATATGTCAGTTCCAATTCTGGTTACTATACCTCTGTAGTAGTATAAAAGCATGTAACATACTCTGCTGTTCCTCAGTACAAATATCAACTTAGTTCCTACTCCCTCTGATTCCATCTTCTGCCTGTTGGAGTTATCTCCAACTCTCCATCTATACTCTCCCTCTGAAATATGAGGGCTGGGATCATGCAAGGGGGTAGCACATGAGCTAAACCCGACACCCTCACTCCACTCCACCTTTTTCTCCGTGGTCTTCATTCCTGCTGACACTCTGCTAGTTGGAGTTCCGTTCCTCTGTGTCGGACTTGCTTCTGAACCACTCTCTAGACCTTATATAGCATCAGAGTTGGTCGGAGTAGGCCCAGACTTGACACTTTGCCTGAAATGGCCTGCTAGAGGATGCTCATGTTTGAACCGATGTCACACACCAAAGGTGTTGTGGACATGGTTACAGCTGACTCTGCCTAACTCATTGACGAGTTGCGCACAATGCCCAAGCATGCAGATGAAGACTAAAGGCCTCATGTGTAGAAAGACTGTTGGACGTGAACAGTCATCCTTCGCACAAGATCGAGTCGTCAGTGCTAAAGAGAAAAGAGGAAGCAAGTTAAGCGCACATTAAAAGTTTTTAGCACCTGTGTACGGCATTCCGGTTTTCGTCATATCTCCACCATTTCCAAAGATGTCAACTCGGTTCGCATGCTCGCTTAAAGTGCTCAGCCCCACGATTCTTCCTTCCAAATTTGGAGAGGATCCTCGCACCCTACGCGTTTCTACAGCACTCCATCCATCAGACGCTCATTTCGCTAAGTCCATCAGTCATGGCCACCTCTTTGTCAATCATCTCGCTTGTTTCAGTTGCCCGAGACAATGGCTACGTATATCTGCCAGGCATTCCCACTAGCTTCCATCCTGAAGCCCCCTGGTTCATCCCATCATTGTCAGCCCCGTCCCATCCCATGCAGCTTGGTCAGCGTGTTCTCCTTGTCAGTATGACTTCCAGAAGGACGTTCTTTGGTCGCCTCAGGTCTGTCACTTGGTTGGAAAGGTCTTATGTGGTCGTATCAGTCTCCCCTCTTGATGAAGCATATGGATCGTTCCTCCCTGCTCCCTGCACCGTCTTTATTCCAATCTTGTCCATCATTCTTCCCACATTGCGACAGCTGCAGTATAATCTACTGTCCTCCAGCCTCCCTGATCGCATTCATGACGAGTATGACATGCATCTTGCCTTCCTACTGCAAGATCCAGCAGAAGACATCCCCCCTTCCCCTCCTCCTCCATCAGAGCCCCGTCCATGAAGTTTTTGTTAACTTCGCTGAGAGGATGAAAGGGTGGGAGACGCGATCACGTATGCTCTCATTGCCCCACAGACCCCCAATGCCCTAGCCCCCTTTGACGCCTGACTCATGCCCTTCAATTCTGGAATTAATACTTCCCTATCTGGAAACACCGTCCATCTGTCATGCCATCTTTGGATCTAGAGATGTCTCCGCCAAGATCTGACTTGCATCGCCACCCCCTAATGTGATATCAGTGCGCTTACTCAGTTTCTGACTCTATTTGACTCATTCTGTGATATTTTGACTATCCTTGACTCGTTCATTGCCAATACTTACCAATCCTCTTTGCTTGCTTACTTTTCATTTCTCGCTTACTCATCATGATTACTCAGTCCTTACTCATTACTTACCAAGTGTTTGTGCCTTGTTTGTCACAAGCTGTGCTCCCCCCACAGTATATAAACCCCCATGTACTTAGCTACCCACAATCAATCGAGAAGCAATCAAGAAGTCACTCAGAAGTCAGCTCAGCTCAGCATATCTCGTCATCGACAGTTGAGGCTCATTCGGAAGAGTCTATCTGTCTTCCTTCATATCATTGGTAGTTGAGGCTCCATCAAGGGTCTATCTACTTCTATTCATCTTCAGCAGTATCATCTGTGCTTAGTCAGCAACCTCTTGTCTAGTCATTCTTCCACTCCTGCGTAACTCGTCATCGACTTGCGCCAGGAGCATATTCTATCGAAAGTCCATTACTCCCAAGTCCTTTCGGCTGAACACCCCTGCTCTGTTCAGCATCCCCTTCTCAATCAGTGTTCATTCATCCTCTCCTGCGTAACTCGTCATCGACTTGCACCAGGAGCACCTCCACTTGAAGTCTTCCCCACTTTAGGTTTCTCTGCCCTCCAGGTTCCGCAGAGGTAAACCACCACTTGCACATATTTGTCTTTTGTGTTGGATTTGTTTGGTTTTCACCAGCATTCCACACTTTGACTCACACCGATGTCACACACCAAAGGTGTTTGGTGAGGTGGACATGGATGTAGCTGATGAATGGAGATGAAGACCATAGCCCTCATGCGAAGAAGGACGGCCAGAAATGTCGGCAGTCATCCCTTGCACAAGAACGAGTTGCCAATGCCAAAGAAAAAGGAGGAAGCGAGTTAAGCACCAATAAAGTTCTTAAAGCGCCCGTGTATGGCATTCCAGTTTTCGACATATCTCCGCCAATTCTGCAGACACCGAAATCATTCCCACACTCGCTTGTAGTGCTCAGCCACGCGATCCTACCTTCCAAAATTGGAAAGGATTTGCGCACTCCACACATTTCTACAGCACTCCCTCCAAAAGACGCTCATTTCACTAATTCTTCTGATATGGCCACCTCCACATCAAGCATTTCGCTTGTCCCCTTTGCTAGGGACCATGGCTATGTATATCTACCAGGAGTTCCTACTAGCTTCCATCCTGAAGCATCCTGGTACATCCCATCCTCGTCTGCCCCCTCTCAGCCCATCCAGCTTGGACAGCGCGTTCTTTTTGTCAGTATGACCTCTAGGAGGACATTCTTTGGTCGCCTCAGGTCTGTCATTCACTTGGAAAGGTCTTATGTGGTCATTTCAGTCTCTCCAGTCCAAGAAGCATATGGATCCTTCCTCCCTGCTCCCTACAACGTCTTCATACCAGTCTCGTCCGTTGTTCTTCCAAAATTGCAACAGCTACAGTATAATCTACTGTTCTCCACTCTCCCTGATCACATCCATGACGAGTATGATGCACATCTTGCCTCCTTATTGCAAGATACAGCAGAAGACGCTCCCCCTTCATCCTCTCTTCCAACAGAGCCTCATTCATGAAGTTTTTTATTTGCTTCACTGAGAGGACAGTAAGGGGGGGAAAGTTGTGATCCCTTATGCTCCTGTCACCCCACAGACCCCCAAAGCTTGACCCCTGTTGACATCTGACTCACCCTGTCCGCTTTTGGATGTACTATGTCGGCATCAGATCAGTGCTGCCTCTCTGTCATCCCACTTTGGCCCAGAAACGATCTCTTCAAGATGTGACATGCACAGCCTCCCCCTAATGCGATTCCAGTGCGCTTTCCCAGTTTCTGACATTACTTGACTCATACTTTGACATTCTGACTGTCTTCGACTCACCTGTTGCCAATACTTACCAATCTTTTGCCCTTGCTTACTGATTCTTCGCTTTTTGGCTTACTTATCCTTACCAATGCTCACCAATGCTTTCTAAGACGATTACCCACTGCTTACATTCCTTACTCATCAGTTACCAATCACTTACCAAGTGTTTGCACCTTGTTTTCCATAGGCAATGCCCCTGTACTGTATATAAATCACTGTACTTAGGTAGCAAAAAAAAAAAGAAGACATCAGAGAGCCCCTCTTGCTCGCATTTTGTTATCATTCAGAAAATCATTCAGCAGCTTCGATAGTTGAGACTTTATTAAGGGTCTAACTATCGTCTACTTCGCTTATTATCGTCTATCATCAATCTACTTCACTCCAAGTCCTCCCTGAGCTCAGTGCAGCTCAGAGCATCGAATTAAGTTGTCATCCATCCTTCTGTAGGCTGACAGCAGTCTACCCCATCGCTTCCTCTCGCATTCCTGCTCCTTCTTCGTCCGGAGCACCCCCAACCCTCAGCACTCATCTTTGAGTGTTGTAGTTCGCAAAAGCCATCCCAAAGAACAGGTTCCACCATCTAGGTACTGCATAGGCACACCACCACTTGCTTTCATTGTCTTTTGTGTTGGTTTTGGTTGGTTTCCACCACTGAACCCCACTTTGACTCACACTGAAGCACTCAGAGGTGGAGGTCACCAATGTCAGGGACAAAGATGCAACTGTCAAGGTGGAGTAGACTGTCAGAGGTCCAGGGACCACTGAGGCTTAGATGGAGTTGGGAGATGGCTGGCAGAGACAGGGTCAGAGGGTAAGGCAGAGATGATGTCAGCATGCAAGCACTCAGCATCAAGGACCATGGCAGCACAGAGCACAGGTGCCATGAGGGTAGTGGTATGGAGGGATGACATGAGTTGCTCCTGTGTAAACATTGGGTGGAGATTGTGAGGATTTACCTGTGCATAGTCCCTATCCCCCCCTTTTGGGTAGATGTCCCAACATTGCATAAGTGTGTCAGGTTTGGCTCCTAGGCAGCCAGGTCAAAAGTGGATGGAAAGGTTAAACTGGGAAAGGTACTCCAACTAGCAGGCCTGTCAACAAGTGAGGACCTTAGAGGTGGAGAAATACTCAAGGTTTTTGTGGTCCATGTCAAGTACGGGGATTGTCCAGGTTGAGTCCGGACCGGAGACCGAAGAGGGCGCAACGCCGAAGGGTCGGGATCAAGAGGAGAGACGAGAGTACAGAAGGATTGGACTGGTTGGACCTTAGCGACTGAGAGTACAGCGCTATTCCCTTGTGTGGGTCCCAGTCCGAGTTCGAGGCCGAGATGGGGTTATCAGGGGTAACTTGGTTGATTTCAGACTGAGGTCTACAGGCCGAGTATCTACGAGCTTATATACGAGAAACAACTATAGTACAGGGACTGGTAATGCGGGGTCTCGCAAGGATTGCTAAGACGATTGGTAAGACAAGGATTACTAACGTATGACTAAGGGAGCGGAGACTGGGACAGGTGGACCGGGGACAGGACCAGGGACAGGACTTAACCAAAATGACAGACACTGCAAAGCACTTCAGGTAACCATTTTCATAAGCATTTAGGCTGAATAGTTTCTCCAAACCATCCAGCCTAATAGCCTCCCAGACCAAGGTCTGCCCAGGGACATCTGGTCATGGTCCCAGGGCTATGCAGATTTTTAGGCCCTGGGACAGGTGGGATTTCCCACATAGCCATCCATTCAAATGCAATTATTTGGGATGTCCCAAGACTGCCTTGGGTGGCAGGGGTCCCTACTCCTGAAAGTGCAGCATATATTAGCATTGAAATAGCTGCAGAAATCCTAGCCCCCTTGCTCCTCTGACAGGTTTAATCCACAAAGTATCCTTTGACCTATACATCCCCTCCCATCCCACCATGCATAGTAGTATACAATAGCACTTTTCATATACATCTTTGCAATGTTGATTCTGCTGTATTGGGACATCTCACTAGTTGCCAGGGGGATGACCCACCTGGGCCTCCACATTTGCCATGAAAATTGCAATAATAAATTCAATCAATTTGTGTCTATACTTCAAGCAATTTGTACCGTATGGAGGAAGAAGTAAATGGTTTCTGAACACTTGTGTGACAAGCCAATATCTCAAAGTCCCCCACATAGAACATGGTGTTGGTCACCTTTGCAACACCATCTGCAGAGGGCAGAATGTCCCAGATGAGCCTCTGAGGTTGTCATGGGGCATTGTGCTGGTCTGCAAAGGTATCTTAGGAGGATGTGCCATCATAGCCCCCTGAGGCTGGGATGGGACATCCCACTGACTTTCATAAGGGGACTTGGGATGTCCCACAGCAGCCTATGAGGCTACTTTGGGACATCCCACCCTCCCCTTTGCCAACCAGTGGGATGTCCCACAACAGCCTCTAAGGCTACATTGGGACATCCCACTGTTCCCTCTGCTTGGCAGAGGGATGTCCCACAACAGGCCTCTAAGGCTATGTTGGGATGTCCCACCCTCCCCTTTGGCAAGCAGTGGGATGTCCCACAACAGCCTCTAAGCCTACATTGGGACATCCCACCCTCCCCTTTGCCAACCAGTGGGATGTCCCACAACAGCCTCTAAGGCTATATTGGGACATCCCACCCCCCCTCTGGCAACCAGAGGGATGTCCCAAGGCAGCCTCTAAGGTGTTGAAGTAGTAATCTGCACTAATCCTACAAGCACCATAGAGAATCCAATGCAAGGTAGCTCCATGGTCAGAGCAGCTGCTTGACACTGAGAGGGCCCTGGCTCAATGCTAGCTCTGGTCACATTTCCATCAGGTTAGGAGCTGCAGCTGGAACCCATGCATGCTCAGTACAATGGGTCATGCAGCATCCTTAGTAAGTCCAGATCATGTGAGTTACATGGACACAAGGTGACTGATAGTAGGCCTCCTGGAAACACAGCAGTAAATCCTGATCCATCACATGACACAAGGTCAAAAGGCAATCAGACCATTTGCATGACCCTAGGGGGTGTGCACTGTTTTTGCACTGCAAAAGTGGCCAGATGAAGGGACCACATTGGAGATGGTGCATTCTGTGCATTAACTTCATGGAGATTTGTTCCCACAGTGCTAGTCTAAGCCCCCAAGCTACTGACACTAGTACCCAGACCATATGGCTCAGTGGTTGGAGCACCTGGTAAACACCTGGGAGGTCACTGGTTCAATCTTAGGACTGGTCACATTTTCCTCATAAGGTGTGACATGGTGGGGCATTCTCCAACAGATTGGCACCATGTGCCTTGCAGTTGCATTCCCTCAAAGTGACAGAAATGCAACATGGTCCAATGGTAGACTTCGTAATGCTCATCACAAAGCTATAAATCACTAGTAGATTTGGTGTTCAGATGTGCCCATTTGCATTTCTGAGCCTTTGAGATGGTGCTACTGCAAGGCACATGGTGCCAATCTGTTGGAGAATGCCCCACCATGTCACACCTCATTCAGACCATTCCACCCAGGAATGAATGAGCAATAACATGATTGATGTTGTAGCACAGCCACAGCCTGGAACAGCATGCATTCAGGGGCAGTTTAGTCACGTGCCAGGTTCACAGTGTCGAACATGAGGTAACTTTAGTCACATGACACAGGGTTTGTGCCTACACGTGACTAATTAGATCACGTGACAAACCTTTCTGGCCACCCGAGGCAACTGATCACATGACCGAACAACCACCCTGCTCCGAGACACTCTGTCATGTGATCCCAGGTCACGGGACCGTGGGCAGTGATAGTCACGTGATCAGGTTGGCGTTGCATTCAGACCACACCGGGGCATGTGGACCATTACATAATAGGTCATGTGATCCTTTGTCATGTGACTTGACCACTACCACTCAATGCTACACTTCTTGTAGTCAATGGTAGTCAAAAATGCGCACTACCAACGTGTAGTGCAGCCTACACTACACAATGCTAATAACTACTATAGCCAGTACTGGTACTGCATTACCACCCCAGGAAGTGTAAATGGAGTGAGGTCATCATAATAAAAGTTGTAGCCCCTGATTGTACAATCATGACCATATGCTTATCTTATCAGAAAGCGGAATTTTGCATGAGAAAAACACAAAATACTTGAAAAACACAATTGTTTATGCTAAATGTCACTTCTCCACAGTTAGATGGAGATTCCTATACCTGCTTGGAGATTCTCCCAACTCACTTGGAGATTCTCCACTAGCATGGGGCATAAACCAGTGATGTGAGAACAAGACTATGTGGAGTGCAGTGCACAGAATACACCATTTCCAACATGGTCCTTCAATCTGGGAATTTTTGGAGTGCAACAAGGGTGCATGCCTCCTATGGTCATGCAAATGATCTGATAGCATTTTGGCCTTGTGTTATGTAGAGGGTGTTGTGGGACATCTTGCCAGACAGGGGGGTGGGATGTCCCAACTTAGCCTTAGAGGCTGTTGTGGGACATCCACTGGTTGGCAAAGGGGAGGGTGGGATGTCCCAATGTAGCTTTAGAGGCTGTCATGGGACATCCCACTGCTTGCCAGAGGGGGGGAGGGATGTCCCAATGTAGCCCTAGAGGCTATTGTGGGACATCCCACTACTCGCCAGATGGGGGGGAGGGATGTCCCAATGTAGCTTTAGAGGCTGTTGTGGGACATCCCACTGCTTGCCAGAGGGGGGGAGGGATGTCCCAAAGTAGCCTTATGAGGAAAAATGTGACCAGTCCTAAGATTGAACCAGTGACCTCCCAGGTGTTTACCAGGTGCTCCAACCACTGAGCCATATGGTCTGGGTACTAGTGTCAGTAGCTTGGGGGCTTAGACTAGCACTGTGGGAACAAATTCCATGAAGTTAATGCACAGAATGCACCATCTCCAATGTGGTCCCTTCATCTGGCCACTTTTGCAGTGCAAAAACAGTGCACACCCCCTAGGGTCATGCAAATGGTCTGATTGCCTTTGACCTTGTGTCATGTGATGGATCAGGATTTACTGCTGTGTTCCAGGAGGCCTACTATCAGTCACCTTGTGTCCATGTAACTCACATGATCTGGACTTACTAAGGATGCTGCATGACCCATTGTACTGAGCATGCATGGGTTCCAGCTGCAGCTCCTAACCTGATGGAAATGTGACCAGAGCTAGCATTGAGCCAGGGCCCTCTCAGTGTCAAGCAGCTGCTCTGACCCATGGAGCTACCTTGCATTGGATTCTCTATGGTGCTTGATAGGATTAGTGCAGATTACTACTTCAACACCTTAGAGGCTGCCTTGGGACATCCCTCTGGTTGCCAGAGGGGGGGTGGGATGTCCCAATATAGCCTTAGAGGCTGTTGTGGGACATCCCACTGGTTGGCAAAGGGGAGGGTGGGATGTCCCAATGTAGGCTTAGAGGCTGTTGTGGGACATCCCACTGCTTGCCAAAGGGGAGGGTGGGACATCCCAACATAGCCTTAGAGGCTGTTGTGGGACATCCCTCTGCCAAGCAGAGGGAACAGTGGGATGTCCCAATGTAGCCTTAGAGGCTGTTGTGGGACATCCCACTGGTTGGCAAAGGGGAGGGTGGGGATGTCCCAAAAGTAGCCTCATAGGCTGCTGTGGGACATCCCAAGTCCCCCTTATGAAAGTCAGTGGGATGTCCCATCCCAGCCTCAGGGGCTATGATGGCACATCCTCCTAAGATACCTTTGCAGACCAGCACAATGCCCCATGACAACCTCAGAGGCTCATCTGGGACATTCTGCCCTCTGCAGATGGTGTTGCAAAAGGTGACCAACACCATGTTCTATGTGGGGGACTTTGAGATATTGGCTTGTCACACAAGTGTTCAAAAACCATTTACTTCTTCCTTCATACAGTACAAATTGCTTGAATTTATTTTTGCAATTTTCATGGCAAATGTGGAGGCCCAGGTGGGTCATCCCACTGGCAACTAGTGAGATGTCCCAATACAGCAGAATCAACATTGCAAAGATGTACATGAAAAGTACTATTGTATACTACTATGCATGGTAGGATGGGAGAGGATGTATAGGTTGAAGGATACTTTGTGGATTAAACCTGTCAGAGGAGCAAGGGAGCTAGGATTTCTGCAGCTATTTCAATGCTAATATAAGCTGCACTTTCAGGAGTAGGGACCCCTGCCACCCAAGGCAGTCTTGGGACATCCCAAATAATTGCATTTGAATGGATGGCTATGTGGGAAATCCCATCTGTCCCAGGGCCTAAAAATATGCATAGCCCTGGGAGATGACCAGATGTCCCTGGGCAGACCTTGGTCTGGGAGGCTATTAGGCTGGATGGTTTGGAGAAACTATTCAGCCTAAATGCTTATGAAAAATGGTTACCTGAATTGATCCAGGATGATGAGCACACCTGTCAAAGTAGAGGGATATATGAGAGTCACTGCCATTCCAAAACCATGTAATACAACTTATTATGCACAGATTTGAAAAATACTGGGCAATCAGTGTGTTTGTGTGTGGTGTGATTTCCAGACTCATACAATGCCTATGGCAGTGAGCATTGCATTATTGTAACGAATTTTAATGGATTGAGACCTCTCCCATGAGTGCCTATGTATGTAAGTTCTCCTCTTGACTGCAAGAGTGCTCCTTAATAAGATCTTACTAAATGCATCTCAGCCCTCCTCTCTGAAGGCCAGTGGGATGTCCCATGATAGCTTCAGAGGCTACTGTGGGACATCCCACTCCCCTCTCTGGAGACCAATGGGATGTCCCATGATAGCTTTGGATGCTGTAGGCATGTCAGTCAATCACCTTTGGAGACCCATTAAGTCTATATATTTCTACAGGTTTACAGTATATACCTATGAGATCTCAACAGGTTGGGTATACCCAGCTGCTGCCATGGAAAGTGTTTTCTCCAGTACAATGCCTAGGGACTCCAGGGCAGCCATTGATTCCTCCTGGCATGGTGCTGATCATAAGTGTTTTGTGTTCTTCTCATGCAATTTTCCACTTGCTGATAAGATAAGTATACCATCATGATTGCACAATCAGGAGCTACAACTTTCATTATGATGACATCACTCCATTATCACTTGCTGGGGTAATAACACCTACTAGTGCTAGTTGTAGTAGTTGGTAGTGCTGGATAGTGTAGGCTATGCTACACTTTGGTAGTTTGCATTTTTGGCTACTGTTGACTACAAAAAGTCTAGGGTTGAGCCAGAGTGCAGAAGTCACATGACAGTGGATCACATGACATGACAGGTCACATGTTGCAGTCACGTGATCGATAACATAATGGTCATGTGACAATTTATCATGAAGTTGCATAGGGGCACCATGTGACTTGGTGCCTTGGGTCATGACAGTGGTCTGTCACATGCATGTACAGGTCATGTTGTAGGAAAAGTCCAAGTAGCTGTACAATACAAGCTAGATGGCTTAGGCAACAACACTAAAATGAAGGGAATGAATTGTTCATCCCAAGGGACTCTAGACTATTGAAACTAGAAGGCAGGGCTCAGTGCTTGGTAGCAATAGTGTTTCATGATGTGTGTGGCATGGTCTGTGGTGTCACAGCAGGCAAATGCCCTGGGGAACTGCTTCTAAATCAAGCTGGGAATTCGCTACAGATGTAAAAATTGAGTGGTGATTTAAGAAATCTAAAGTGTAGAGAGAATATGACGATAGGTCAATGACTTGGTGGCTTTTTCTAACAAAAAGTATGAGAGATTCAGGCTGTAGTTAAGGGGATTCTCAGAGACACAACAAATTTCTCAAATAGCAGTTGTGATGAGCCATTGAAGTCACAGTGCCTGTGTGAAACTCAGTGGCAGTGCCCTTTGCCCTGCCACAGGACAAGTACTTCGCATTTCAAGCACATAATAAGTGCCCCTTCTCGTCTTGGATTGATGAAGTTCCTCTCAAGATATGGCTCATCTGATTCATCACTTTGTTTCTACATTTCAAGCGTATCTTTTCTGGTCTAAGGTAGGCCTAATGCATCACGCATTTTCCTGCAGTACACGGCACTAAACAGCTCACTAGATCTGAAATTCCTTTCACAAATGTGGCACATCTGCATCGTATTCAGGATGCCTTGTTCTCTGTCCACTGTGGTCACATATTTACAAGGCTATTTTCCAACTCGTGCTTAGGGCTTCTCTTCAGTGTGCCTGCAGCGTGATCAGCTCAGTAGCTGATTCGCTTCTCTCTAGTAGTCTGACTTTTCGAGGACAATGGCAACCTGCTGTCAGTACCAGATCCCAGTCTTGGCACGTGACTCACATGACTTGGCGATGGCAGTAGCAATTTTACTTAAGGTAAACCCAACCTTTGTCCTCTCCATTTATCCTAGATCTAAGCTTTGTCAGATGGTTGCTGAAAGTAATTCTACTGCTCCACAGGTGGCACAGACCACTCATGATGCTGATTGAACAGCAGCGATGTCACAAATAACCCATCTCGATACTCTCAACAGTGTAATGTTTGGTGATCCACAGGTTTGGAGCTCTGTCTGACAACGATATAATAATGGAAATTGACCAAGAGATTCAGTCTCGTAACAATATCAATATGGTATCTTTCTCTGCCCGAACATCCTCCTCATGAGTACAGTCACGAGAAGAAATCCCAGTATCAGACCATTTTCAAACTTCTGTATCCTCACGAGAACCTACACCAGTCATCTGAAGACCACCACTTTCCTCTGACGATGGTGTTGTTGAGCATGACAAATGGTCAAGGGCCCAAACATGACAGAACAAAGGTCAGAGGAATTTCCGAATCATCATGTTTATGTCTTGTCATCTAAGCCATCAACCCTCGATCTTATCACAGCATGTGGGGCACAAGAACACCTTGTACTGTGTCATTCATCACTAATATTAAAAGGTCCACCTACCTCAAGGTTTCATTCTCCAACGCCTCTCCTCCCCCCGGCAAGCAAGATGCTCCAACAAGTTACATTCAAGATTATGCTGCGAAATGAGAATGGTGATACTACTGCAGTAAGTTAGGTTCTCGTTCACTTACATCTTTCTGAAGCTAATAGTGCATAGGACTCACCCGTTAGATGGGCAGTTGCATCTCTCGCATTCTTTGTCTCTCGGTGTATGTGCATGTGCCTGCCTTCTTGTGCAGCACCAAAAATTGATCGATACAAGTCCCCAGGTGGGCTCCTTTAGTCCACTGATGTTGATATACTCATTGACACGATAATTGACTGTGATGCCTGATCGTACCAAAGAGCAAAAAGTCTACAGGTCACATATAGCCTGTGAAACATGAACAAATGACACCCCTGGAAGTGGTGCATACTCCATATGTAGAATACTGCAATGCTGGTATGCGCTAGGTATCATCAATTTTTATACCAATACAGTATCCTCTACAGACACCAGACTAGAACTATGTTTCTTACTGGGGCTTTCTTGAGCGTGATCGGCAGGTCGAGACCATCTCCTGCTGTACCAGTGAGGGGTGATTTCAAATATTGAGAAAAAGTGTCCTGAATTCCTCAAAGCACATCTGGAAGGCTGTCCTGTCTGAGAAGTGCCTTCAGGTTGCTTCCTTCAATGAAGCTATCAACATTTCATAACACAAACCTAGTTTAGAGTTTGTACTGTAACTATTGTCTTAAATCTGCTAAACACTATGTACAACAAAGAGATTTGCCCACATGTCTGAGCCTATAAGCACGAACAGAAACATGAGCATGACAAACATGAGAATGTTGCTACTAAGCCGAAACTTCGGCCCCCACACAGACTCAGATGGACTGGCTTGAATCATTCCAGTAGTGCACTCCTCCTTTCCAGCAGCACAGTGTTCCTTCAGGGGAGTGATAATGTCAAGGTCAAGAAGCTGTTGCAACAGTGAGTATAGCAACATCAGTGAACTAAAGGAGCCCACCTGCGGACTTGTATTGGTCAATTTTTGATGCTGCATGAGAAGGCAGGTACATGCACATGCACCTCTGGCATGGCTAAGCATCGAAATCAGTTGAGAGACAAAGAACATGAGAGATGCAACTGCCCACCTAATGGGTAAGTCCTATGTGCTATTAGCTTCAAAAAAGGTAGGTGAATGAGAACCTAGCTTACTGCAGTAGTATCACCATTCTCATTTTGCAGTGTAATCTTGAATGTAACTTGTTGGAGCATCCTGCTTGCCAGGGAGAGGAGAGGCATTGGCAATGAAACCTTAAGACAGGTGGACCTTTAAATATTAGCAATAAAGGACACAGTGCAAGTATTGTCTTATTTCTCCGAGTTGTTGAACTCTATGCTCACCTCATTTGAGCAGTCACAAGCTTCGTCCAATATGAAGATCATGGAAGGAATCTCTGCCATCCAGGAGGAACTGAAAGCTTCATGAGTTGATGCAAACACAGCTAGAGATGTTGAGATGCAAAGTGTAGATGAATTTCCTTCGAAACAGACTAGGCGTCCAAAGAAGCTCTGAAACTTCATTCCTTCAGATCTAGCATCTGAAGCGCTCATGCAAAGTGATATAGAAGAGCACAAATACTTCTTGGTATGTGTGAACAGCATCTGTACCCTTTATCTATTGTTGACAGCATTACTTCCAAGACCTGCATTCGGCTCCATGCCCTCCACTTGCTCAAGATTACTGACTACAAGTACCTGAATACTATCAAATGTTCGCTTACCGAGGAGGAGGTGGAAGCATATGAACTAGACACACCTGGTTGCCTCAGGGTAACTCCAACCAATTTTATTCTAGACTGCGCTTGCGCGAAGGACACACCATATAATCACAAAGCCTTTACTGTCTTCGCTGAGGATTTCCTGGATAAGATCAATAACCATGGTTGGTACTCTTTGCAGACCATCCCTGAACAGTATTGTAATTTCGACATCATCTATGGGGCTTTTAAGGCGCATTTTTCTTACATCAAATCACGTTACAACGACTTCATCGTTGCCCCAAGCAAAAATCTGGTGAAGGCCAGGGAGGGCATGAAGGCGAGATTGCAGAAGTCTTCCCATACTGCATGGAAAGTTCAGGTGAGTAGGCACTATGTTATCAATTCTTCTCTCTCACCTTAGTCGATTCGAGTTGTTAAAGTTGCACCTTGATGCCATGGCAGAACATACTAGCCTGCAGAAGCATTTGCCATTAGTCAAGCACCTTGGGACTCAGGGTATAAGCTCTGATGAGTCTGAGGACGAAGTGAGAAGGATGATTAATTACCCACATGTCTATCCTCGCTGGCGCAGCCAAAAACTTGCTATGCTCATGTGGGAAGTGGATTTAGTAATAGTGGAGTTCCTTTCTGTTGCGATTGGAAAGCATAAGAGAGCAGGTACACAACTCCAAAACTGCCCACATTCAGACAAATTCAATGATGCTGCCGCTGCTCCTCCTGGGCTTCCTGTGAATTGCTATGATGCCACTTGGCTGTCCTCGCTGCATCCACACTCAAAGAAACTGCTCAGGGTGCAAGAAAAGGAGTACAACTTTGATACTGGTGAGAATGAGCCCACAGGTATGGCAAGTGGTCGATGTAGAATTGGGCATTAGCTAACCTCGTCCCCAGCTAACACTGGAGGACCTTCAGCAACACCTGGGGTAGCTAGTGGTGATTTCAGTACATGACAGGTGGCACCCTTATCTCTGTACCTTACTCTATATATTCCGTTCAACCTAGGTATCTGAAATATTTACTACTCTTGTAATACCAATTGTTAGGAGAGTAGTTGCATAGCAAACAGTAAAACCAGTCTGCAAACCCACCCTATAGAGGTGATATGATTTTGTGGCCAATCCTAGGACAATCACCACGATTCTCCCATTACCTACTTCAACCCATTGGGTGCAAGCATTCTAAGGTATCGCTCTTCTGCTCTTTCAAGGGACAATAACAGCATTTCCAGCTCTTGCTCAGGGAGAAAGAGAGGCAGAAGTCAGATCATGATCAATACCCGTGGAATTGAACGTTTGCCCACTCATTCTATCTCGACCTCTGGCCAGTGGGTCAGTTGAGATGGTCGCCAACACTCTCATGCCCCACCTTCCTTCCCAATGGTGAATTCCACTACCTCAACATTCATTTCGACCAGAACATAATGATCACTCTTATCAGCCACTCTGACAACTTTTCCAGGACAACTGCCAAAGGCCAGCTTTGTGCCTCACTTCCATCAGAGGTGAGGAGTTATTTGCTTCTCTACTCAATCTGATTACCCTTGTTAGTGCCTCTACATTTTACTGCTGCCATTTACAATATCACACATGGTGTGTTCTTCGTATTTTCTGGCTGGGGTGTCATAAGACAGGAGGTCTTCCTAATCCAGTGATTTGGTAAGCAATCCATTGTGTCCAACTAACAATGACCCTCTCAGTCATTACTCCTTCGCAACAATAGCTTTCAATACTATTCAGCTCCAGATGGTGATTACATCAAAATCTATTCTCAGCGTAACTGAATACACCTTCATCGAAGGTTATCCTGTGTGGATAGCCATGTCAGAAGCCCTGGGGGAAGCTTCCTGGCATGATGCTGATACCTGACCTGTGTTAATGATCACAATTGGTCTCGCTGAGATGTCCAACCATGCGATCACCCCTTGCCCTTACAATGGCCCCAGTGTGGTGTGTGCAGGTCTTATCAAAACACATGGCAATTCCTGGCACCTCCACCGACAGTCACGAATTCAGGTGTGCGAACGGCTTGTGTAAGGCACCAGATAATCCTATGTGGCCAGTGACAATCAAAGTTGGATAACAACCCAATGCCTTACTCGTCGAGCCTGAAAGACAGGGGGCTGGCTGGAAGTGGACCTGGGGGTTTAGCAGTTCCCCTCACATGGTATGTAATGGTTGTATTACACACTCCTCATCGCAACATGCTCATGCTTCCATCATTCACATAGCATCCAATCCTTAAATCCTTAACTAGCACAATCAACACACCACTACATATATAAACTGTTGCAAAGTGAAATCCATATCTCCCTCATGTCATGTCCTTGGCTTGTGGAAACAATGTCATCATAACTAAGTCTTGCAAGCTTCCATGATGACTGTTGTGCTCAAATGTAGTAAGTACTGTTGTGATGTTCCAAACAGCATTGGTTTTTGGCAAGTCACAACCCCAAGTGATCAGGCTTATTTCATCATCACCGTTCTGAAGCATATGCTTTGCAAAAGGATGGCAAGATTGGTAGAAATTCACAGCATGTGGTACGTCCAAAACCAATAATTGCAGCAGTGTGTCAAGTCCGGGCCTACTCTGACCAACTCTGATGCTATATAAGGTCTAGAGAAGGGTCAGAAGCAAGTCCGACACAGAAGAACAGAACTCCAACTAGCAGAGTGTCAGCAGGAATGAAGACCACCGAGACAAAGGCGGAGCAGAGTGAGGGTGTCGGTTTAGCTCGTGTGCTACCCCCTTGCACGATCTCAGCCCTTGTATTTCAGAGGGAGAGTACAGACGGAGAGTCGGAGATAACTCCGACAGGCAGAAGACAGAATCAGAGGGAGTAGGAACTAAGTTGATATTCATACTGAAGAACAGTGGAGTACAGTACATGCTTTTATACTGCTATGCAGGTACAGTAATCAGAATCAGAACTGACATATGGAGACTCATAAATTTTCAAGTAAAATTTCCTGGACGACAAATGAAGGGTAGACAGAGGACATATGAATGGGTAACACAGAACATCCAGAAAGGAAACAGTCCAGGTGCTGGACCATGCGGTGAGCGTGCTGCGGAGTACCTGACTGCGAAGGTAGTCACATGACCCCTCAGAGAACAGACCACTGGTCTGGTAGGAGAGCAACACAAGTCCGACAGCAGTCGGAGTGGAGATGGTTCGCAACCAACAGAAGTTGGGCAGAGTTGGTGCGGAGTGAGTGGATGACCAGCGGGAAAGGTTGCGGAGTGAGCAAAGACCTATGACAAACGCACGGTTATGACAGTGCCCCCCCCCCTTAGGGCCTGAACCCCTGAAGGCTGCATGTATGGGACGAGATCAACACAAGTTGATCATTTGAAATTATTTTGATGCCTCGAGGATGATGGCCTTAGCCACAGCGGAGCTCCATGGAGTTCGAAGTACTGCTTAAAAACACGTGTTAGGGTCTGAACCTTCGTACCTTCCTCCCATCATCATGCCTTCCCAGCGCCAGAGCAAGACCCCCCAACCAACCCCTGGCCACATCCACACTACTCCCAAGTTGCAGATGAAGAGCTGGTCATTCTGACCAACAACTCCACTGACACCAAACGAGAGAAGTCTGTGGAGAAGGCACCCGACGAGAGGAGGTTGAGCGGAGGAGAGAGAGAGCGCAAGGCCAAGTGAGGAGGCCAAGATGGAAGGCAGAGGAGGAGAGACTGGAGGCGGAGTGGAGGAAGAGAGCAGAGAAGGAAGAGGAGGCTCAAAGGAAGAAGGCGGCAGAGGAGGAGGCAGAAAGACAGAGGCAGAGAGCCTCTCAAGAGAGGGCCCAGGCCAGGCAGGACGAGGCCATGCAGAGGTGAGCAGTAGACCACTGCAGTCAGGTGGAGCTGACCCTTTTTTTTTTGACCTTATTCTATTTTAGGTTAACCAGCGTGGTGTACAATGTCAACACCACCCAGAAGGGTCCCTGGGCCTCCTGTGGTGGTTACACCTGACCACAGGGGCCCCCCTTGCACTCGCTGTGCTAGCGAGTCCTGACAGCAGGTCAGTGCGAAGCCAGGACAAGGCTAAGACCAGGGCCTGCTGTTGCCCTGTCCAACAAGAAGAAAAAGATGCTAGTTGGGACAAGGGAAGGATGTCGGTGCAGCAGGACCATCACGGAAGGAGAGCAGGGACAGGGAGCTCCCGAGGGGAGAAGAAGAAGAGTACTGCGAGGGAAGGGGAAGGAGAAGCGACAGAATGGAGGAAGGCAGACTGACGAGCAGGGAGGCCTAGCGGAGAGAAGACGAACCAGCGACCCCACTCGAGGGTCCTTCTGGTGCGAAAGGTCCCACATGCAGTGGGGGTGGAGTGGGAGCTGGGAGCTGGCAGCTGCAGGCCATGGAGAGACAGGCCAAAGCGCACTGTAGACCTGCTGCGACTGCGCCTTCGAGAGGATGCAGAGGCAGCGGAGCGGATGGCAGGTGGCTGCAGAGCTAGGACAGCCGACGATGTGGGCGCTGTACCATGCCTGGGCAGAGTGGGTGGAGATGAGGAGGAGGGAGGATGCGTGAGAGGCCAGGATGGCTGAGCTCGAGCGCACAGGCAGTGGTTGGAAGAGGCCTGAGTCGGAGGCAGTGGAGAAACAGCAAGAGGAGGCAGATGAAGGTGTGGAGGGGGATAACAAGGAAGAGGGAGAAGTCAGAGGGGAGCAGGACGGTGGAGAAGAACAGGAGGGTGGCAGAGAAACAGCGATGGAAGAGTAGGGTAGTTCTGTTTTTTCTCTTTTCTTCTTTTTTTTTTTTTTTTTTGTCTTTAGTTTGTATATTTTTGTACTACTACAAAATAGACTTGTGACTTTGTTTGTGATTCTGAGAAGTGAAATGGATAAGTGGAGAAAAATTCTAAAGTACTTAAGGTAGTTCGGTAAGAGGCAGAGTTGGCCCGTGGAGGAGGATTATGTAGGTGGAGTATTATGGCGGAGGTTGGTATGGGCCAGGTTTGTGTGGATAGTGTTCATGGAAAGTGGATACTATGTCAGAAGCGTGATCTAGCTCAGTTGCAAGCAACCAAGAGGTTTCTTCGTCGGTGTTCTCGTAACCAGCCCAGCGGACTAGATACAAGAGTTGACAATGGCAGCGACGGCAGGTCCACCTTAGAGTTGAGTATCTCTGATACTTCGTACTCAAGGTCACCATCGACATCCACTGGCGGAGGCGGAGGTTGTTGTCAGGTTTGGGAAAGGGTTAGCCGCTGCGGCTTCCAGTTGTGAGACATGGAAGACCGGATGTACCGAGCGCATAGAGTCAGGGAGCTTAAGGGTGACAGAATGCGTACCTGGCCTGGCCAAGGATGGTGAACGGACCTAAGTACTTTTCGGAGAGTTTTTCCGAAGGATGAGTGGAGCGGAAGTACTTGGCTTTGACAGTAGGCCTGTTCTCCGACCTTGAACTCAGGCGGAGGTATGCGTTTAGCATCTGCTGGACCCTGGTAGCGCTGTTGAGCGGCGGACATTTCAGAGCGGAGGAAGTCATGAAGGGCGGAGAGCTCGACGACATAGTCGTGAGCCCTTGGAGAGGTGAAGTCTTGGTCAGGGACCACAGACAGGTTTGGATGGTATCCCTTGTTAGCGAAAGAAGGGAGAAACTCCAGTAGTTGCACTTGGTGCGTTGTTGAAGGCGAACTCCACTAGAGGTAACAGCTCAGCCCAGTTGTCTTGTTGGTAGTTACAGTAGACATGAAGGTACTGTTCAAGGGTCTGGTTCGTTCAGCTCGGTCTGGCCATCGCCTTCTGGGTGGTAACCCTAAGTGAAGTGAAGATGCATATCAAGGGCCTTTCCTAGAGAGCAGGAAGAAGTGTGAGACGAACTCAGGACCTCTGTCAGAGGTGACATTAGCTGGTACTCCATGCTTGGAGAAGACATGGGTAAGGAAGAGCTTAGCGAGTTCGGCAGAGGTGATGGAGTCATGGGTGGGGATGAACACTGCTTGCTTTGAGAGGCGGTCCACTACCACGAGTATGGCGGAGTAGCCATCGGAGTTGGGGAGGTGTTCGATGAAGTCCATGGAGATGGAGTTCCAAGGTCTCTCTGGGACGGGGAGTTGCTTCAGTAGACCATAAGGGCGGTGGCGCGGAGTTTTGCTCCGTCCACAGGCAGGTGCAAGACCTGACGTATTCTTTCACATCGGAGCGGAGGTTAGGCCACACGTAGTCCCTGCGGACGAGTTCTAGGGTGCGGTTTTGCCCGAAATGGCCTGCTAGAGGATGATCATGCTTGAACTGAAGCACTCAGAAGGCGGAGGTCATCAATGTCAGGGACAAAGATACGACCTGTCAAGGCGGAGTAGACCTGTCGGAGTCCAGGGACCACCAAGGCTTAGTCGGAGTTGGAAGATGGCTGGTGGAGACAGGGTCGGAGGGTAGGGCAGAGATGATGTCGGAGTGCAAGCACTCAACATCGAAGACCATGGGGCGCAGGAGCACAGGTGCCATGAGGGTGGTGGTACGGAGGGACGACTGCGAGTTGCTCCTGTGTAAACATAGGGCGGAGATTGTGAGGATTTACCTGCACGTAGTCCCTATCCCCCCCTTTTGGGTAGACAGTCCCAATGTTGCGTAAGTGTGTCAGGTTTGGCTCCCTAGGTGGCCAGGGCGGAAGCAGATAGAAAGATTAAACTGGGAAAGGTACTCCGACCAGCGGGCCTGTCGACGAGTGAGAACCTTAGAGGTGGAAAAGTACTCAAGGTTTTTGTGGTCCGTCACCACGTCGACAGGTAAGGCGGAGCCTTCTAAGTAACTGCTGCCAATGGCGGAAGGCCTCGAAGATAGCCAACAGCTCCTTGTCGTGGGTATCATAGTTGAGTTCTGGCGCGGTCATGGTGCGAGAGTAGAAAGCGACTGGGTGGAGTTCACTGTCAGAGCAGGTGATCGACAAAATGCCAGCAATGGCATAGTTGGAGGCAGTCAGTTTCACTGTAAGCGGAGCGTCAGGGATCCAATGAGTGAGGATAGGAGCAGAGCTGAAGGCATCCTTCAGGCGGAGGAAAGCAGAGCGGCACTCCTTGGAAAAGTTCCAAGGAGCACCCTTTCGCGTGAGGCGAGTGAGTGGAACAATGATGTCGGAGTAGTTATTAATGAATCGTCTGTAGAAATTTGCGAAACCAAGGAAAGGACTGGATGTCTCGCACCTTCCGTGGCTCAGGCCAGTCACGGACTGCCTGAACCTTCTCAGTGGACATGGTGAGACCGGAGGGAGAAAGAACATAACCTGAGGTACTCGATGGAGTCAGAGTGAAACTCGCACTTCTCTGGCTTGGCATAGAGACCATGCTTTCGAAGGCAGGCGGAGTACCTCTTTTACATGTTCGCAGTGCAACTCCATGTTCTGCGAATAAATTAAGATGTCATCGAGGTATACCACTGACAGCAGACATCAAGCATGTCTGCAATGATGCTATTGACGAATCGCTGGAAAGCTGCAGGCACATTAGTCAGACCGAATGGCATTACCCTGCCACTCGTAAGAACCATAACGAGTGCAGAAAGCCATTTTCCATTCATCTCCGTCTGCTATGCAGACCAGATGATAGGCATGGCGGAGATCAATCTTGGTGTAGACTTTAGCACAGCTTGGAGAGTCGAGTAGGTTGGAGATGAGCAGCAGCGGATAGCAGTCTTTTTTTGTGATTTTATTGAGTCCTCGGTAGTCTCCACAGAGGTGGAGTGAGCCATCCTTCTTCTTCATGAAGAGGACAGGGGCACCGTGAGCGGAGGTGGATTGTTTGATGAAGCCATAGCCAAGAGGCTTGTCAATGAAGGTGCAGAGAGCTTCAAGCTCTGGCAGAGAAAGAGAGTAGATTGTACCAATGGGCAGAGAAGCTCCTTCCTCGAGATCGATCTTGAGATCAAACAAGTGATGTGGTGGAAGTTTCGTAGCCTTGTCTTTACTAAAGACATTGGCAAACTCGTGATACTCAGGAGGAACCGAAGAGAGGTCAGGAGGCAGAGAAGATGCAGAGGACACATGAAGCTTCACATCATCAGTGGAGAGCTGCAAGCGGAACTGTCTAGAGCCAGGGAGAGCACAGGCTCTGACATATGCAGCAGCATTGATGAGTGAGATGAGTGGAGCAGAGTGCAGCAAGTCTGTTGGAGCTGCAGACAGAGCTGCAGATTGGAGCGGAGGTCGCAGCGGAAGATGATGAAGGCGCCTGGGGTGTCGGCATTCCCTGTAGTGATGGTTTGAATGATATACTGCCCAGTACCCAGTCATCTCAATCAACGGATTGAAGCGGGTGAGCTAGTTGTGTCCTAACACCAGCGAACATGAAGAATCCAACGGAGTAACATAAAATGAAACGGAATTGACATCACTGGAAGGAAAGTGGAGGGAAAGATCTACTTCTTGGGAAATGACAGCATTTGTACTACCATCGAAACAAGTGGAGCGGAATTGGTGGAGAAATGGAGGAAACAGAATAGCATATTTTTTGATTACAGATGGGTCTACAAAGCAATGAGAAGAACCAGAATCGATCAATGCAGAGTAAGTATCAACAGAATAATCCAGAAGAGTTACAGACGGAAGTAAAGAATTGGGACTAGAAAGAGCAGATGTGTTGAGTCAGATGTCCAGTTGCGCACAGTTGGGATCAATGCTTCCTCCAGGCTGTGCGAGCTCCTGGAGGAGCGGACTAATTTTTTGGCTCTGCCTTCTCCGCAGGCAGAGGAGGCAGAGTTCCAGCCGTAGCTGCACGGGCTTTGGCTGCACAGGAGGTGGACTTGGGACAGTCCTTGGCAGAATGGCCAGCCTCGCCACAGAAGAGGCAGAGGTTGTTTTTCATCCTGCACTGGCGTTCAGCAGAGGTGAGTTTGCCATTCTTGCCCAGAAGATGAGCAATATCAGACTTGGGCAGATCTTTCTGTTTACCCTTGCCCTTGGTGTCGGATTTTGAAGCAGAGGAGGAGGACGATGATTTGGGTTTATTGTCGAGTTGGAAGACTGCGACTTGTCAGAGGTGGATTTGGTGGTGCGCGAGATCTCTGCTTTGCACTCCCAGTAACACGCATCAATGGTTTGAGCGAGTTCATGTAGTTGTGCGAGGGTAGAAGGCTTTCTGATGCGAGCAATCTCATCCTTGATGCAGTCTGGAAGTCCCACTATAGAAGTGGTGGCAGAGTGCACCAACACCGTAGTCCTTGACCTGTGAAGCCCAGTGATTGAACTCCATGATGTATTTGGTGATTCAGAGAACCATCTTTCATGGTGAGGTTCTCGAGTTGTTGGACGGCATCCGCTATGGCATCCTGTGGACCGAAATTGGTTGTGAGCTCTTGTAAGAACTCATGGTAGTCGTCCATCCAGAGCGGTGGTCATAGTTGTCGGGGTTTAGCAGGTCTGGCTCGAACCAAGCCAGGGCCATACCCTTAAGATAAGATTGAGCAAAGGTAACCTTTGCTCTGTTGGAGCGGAATGCACGAGGGTGGTCTTGGAAGTTTAGCTCGCATTGTATGAGGAACTCATGGAGTTTCTTGGGGTTGGAGCCATCAAAGGTATCAGGCTCACGGACTTTGGTTTTCGAGCGGAGTCCCCAGTGCATGAACTAGACTGCACAAGTGCATGCACAGCTCTAGCAAGAGCTACAAGGGGATCCTCTGGCAGGCTCAGCCAGGGTCTTCGGGGACATCCCCATCACCTAGCTGCCCCACCATCGGGATCACCATCAGGATAATCAGGGTCAGGGTTGGGTCCATCATCTCAGGTTACGAGGAGGATGGAGTATGGAAGTGCTTGAGGGTGGAGGTCTGGAGTCGACCAGGCTTGCGAAGCGCTTTCGCCCTCAGCCGTGAGAGCAGCGTATCGAGCTGGAGAAATGACTTGGAACTGGTTTCACGACTGGAAGGGAGTCACGTGAGATTAGCTAGCGCTACAGCGAAGGTTCTCAGCTGACCTCTCTCTGGGATTGAGCTCGAGTTCTCATAACTGTATAAGTTTTTTGGAAGACAGAAAAGGAGATCGTACAAGTGTGAGTACGAATATACTGTCAAGTCCAGGCCTACTTCGACCAACTCCGATGCTATATAAGGTCTAGAGAAGGGTTCCAGGAAGCAAGTCCGCACACAGAGAACAGAACTCCAACTAGCGGAGTGTTCGGCAGAGACGAAGACCACCGAGACAAAGGCGGAGCAGAGTGAGGGTGTTGGGTTAGCTCATGCGCTACCCCCTTGCATGATCTCAGCCCTCGTATTTCAGAGGGAGAGTACAGGACAGAGAGTCAGAGATAACTCTGACAGACAGAAGATGGAATCAGAGGGAGTAGGAACTAAGTTGATATTCATACTGAAGAACAGTGGAGTACAGTACATGCTTTTATACTGCTATGCAGGTACAGTAATCAGAATCAGAACTGACATATGGAGACTCATAAATTTTCAAGTAAAATTTCCTGACGACAAATGAAGGGTAGACAGAGGACATACAAATGGGTAACACAGAACATCCAGAAAAGGTAACAGTCCAGGTGAACTGGACCATGCAGTCAGTGCACTGCAGAGTACCTGACTGCGAAGGTAGTCACATGACCCCTCAGAGAATGGACCACTCGGTCTGGTAGAGAGCAACACAAGTCCGACAAACAGTCGGAGCGGAGATGGTTCGCAAACCAACAGAAGTTGGGCAGAGTTGGTGCGGAGTGAGTAGATGACCAGCAGAAAGGTTGCGGAGTGAGCAAAGACCTATGACGAACACATGGTTATGACAACACTACTGGTTGCTACTACCTCAACCATCTCCAGACCTGACTAAAGACTCGTTGCAACCACCCCTATGTGATTATTGGGCACTAGAGTGTGCATGGGTTAGAAAAGGTGCTTGAACAGTGACTCATGCAAATATTTACCATCCTCTTGCCGCTGAATGCGATTCTTTAGCCTTCCTTTGTATGTTGATCTTGTCTTCCTGGTAACCCAAGTAGGCTCCACACCCTTAGCTTCATGCCAACAGTAGGTAATGTTGGGTGGTGACATCTGTCCTTAATATCTGGTAGCCATTGGTTGCTGTCTCTTAACCATATCTGGACCCAATTCTTGTAGTGGTGAATGTAAAGGTCTCCATGGACTGCTTGGGAATGCACAGGAGGGCGCTCAAGGGGAGCATTGCCTGATGAGATAAAATGGCCAATGACAACATTTAGGTTGCAAATTTTGTGTTCCTGGTGCTCTGGCACCATAACACTGTGCCTCGGAGTACTTGAGGAGAGTTTAATTAGCTTCAGACGAGCCCCACAATGACATGATCACATACCTTTCTGCAGTGCCTTCGACATTTTGGATCATTTCTCTCTTGGAACTAGGACCTCCTGGTACTCCGGTCCTATAGGACTTGATAGTTGCAGGACGAGGGGTACCTTCATCGTCATTGGTTGCATCGTCTGGAAATAGAAATACCTGGTGATGGATGGGAATCGCCTGTCAAAGTCAAGGGATGGGCAAGGTGTATAGTAATTACTGCACATTACTCACATCAAAATCCAAGTCCTCTCTTGTACACAAGGCATGCATGGCAAGTAAAGGTTGATGTAATGGAAATGATTGGTGGTGAATGGGTATTATCTGGGACACAGAAATTTGGGTATTGGCTTATGCATGAGTCAAGGATACCTACGTCTCTCTCCACATATTGGTGTCACACACCAAAGGTGTTGTGGACATGGTTACAGCTGACTCTGCCTAACTTGTCAATGAGTTGCGCACAATGCCCAGGCATGCAGATGAAGACTAAAGGCCTCATGCATAGAAAGACTGTCAGACATTAACAGTCATCCTTCGCACAAGAACGAGTCGTCAGTGCTAAAGAGAAAAGAGGAAGCGAGTTAAGTGCACATTAAGGGTGTTTAGCACCTGCATATGGCGTTCTGGTTTTCATCGTATCTCCACCATTTCCAAAGATATCGACTCCATTCCCACACTCACTTAAAGTCCTCAGCCCCATGATTCTTCCTTCCAAATTTGGAGAGGATCCTTGCACCCTGCGCATTTCTACAGCACTCCATCCATCAGACACTCATTTCGCTAAGTCCATCAATCATGGCCACCTCTTCATCAGTCGTCTCACTTGTCTCATTTGCCAGAGACAGTGGCTATGTGTATTGGCCAGGCATTCCCTCCAGCTTCCATCCTGAAGCCCCCTGGTTCATCCCATCGTTGTCAGCCCCATCTCATCCCATGCAGCTTGGTCAGCATGTTCTCCTTGGCAGTATGACTTCCAGAAGGATGTTCTTTGGTCGCCTCAGGTCTGTCACTCAGTTAGAAAGGTCTTATGTGGTCGTTTCAGTCTCCCCGGTTGATGAAGCATATGGATCATTCCTCCCTGCTCCCTGCACCATCTTTATTCCAGTCTCATCCATCATTCTTCCCACATTGTGACAGCTGCAGTATAATCTACTGTCCTCCAGCCTCCCTGATCGCATTCATGACGAGTATGACATGCATCTTGCCTTCTTACTGCAAGATCCAGCAGAAGATGTCCCCCCTTCTCCTCCTCCTCCATCAGAGCCCTGTCCATGAAGATTTTGTTAACTTTGCTGAGAGGATGGAAGGGTGGGAGACATGATTGCATATGCTCTCATTGCCCCACAGACCCCCAATGCCCTAGCCCCCTTTGATGCTGTGAGTCAAAGTGGGGTTCAGTGGTGGAAACCAACCAAAACCAACACAAAAGACAATGAAAGCAAGTGGTGGTGTGCCTACGCGGTACCTAGATGGTGGAACCTGTTCTTTGGGAGGGTTTTTGTGAACTACAACACTCAAAGATGAGTGCTGAGGGTTGGGGGTGCTATGGACGAAGAAGGAGCAGGAATGCGAGAGGAAGCGATGGGGTAGACTGCTGTCAGCCTACAGAAGGATGGATGACAACTTAATTCGATGCTCTGAGCTGCACTGAGCTCAGGGAGGACTTGGAGCGAAGTAGATTGATGATAGACGATAATAAGCGAAGTAGACGATAGTTAGACCCTTAATAAAGTCTCAACTATCGAAGCTGCTGAATGATTTTCTGAATGATAACAAAATGCGAGCAAGAGGGGCTCTCTGATGTCTTCTTTTTTTTTTGCTACCTAAGTACAGTGATTTATATACAGTACAGGGGCATTGCCTATGGAAAACAAAGGTGCAAACACTTGGTAAGTGATTGGTAACTGATGTGTAAGGAATGTAAGCGGTGGGTAATCGTCTTAGAAAGCATTGGTGAGCATTGGTAAGGATAAGTAAGCCAAAAAGTGTAGAATCAGTAAGCAAGGGCAAAAGATTGGTAAGTATTGGCAACAGGTGAGTCGAAGACAGTCAGAATGTCAAAGTATGAGTCAAGTAATGTCAGAAACTGGGAAAGCGCACTGGAATCGCATTAGGGGGAGGCTGTGCATGTCACATCTCGAAGAGATTGTTTCTGGGCCAAAGTGGGATGACAGAGAGGCAGCACTGATCTGATGCCGACATAGTATGTCCAAAAGCGGACAGGGTGAGTCAGATGTCAACAGGGGTCAAGCTTTGGGGGTCTGTGGGGTGACAGGAGCATAAGGGACCGCAACTTTCCCCCCCTTACTGTCCTCTCAGTGAAGCAAATAAAAACTTCATGAATGAGGCTCTGTTGGAAGAGAGGATGAAGGGGGAGCGTCTTCTGCTGTATCTTGCAATAAGGAGGCAAGATGTGCATCATACTCGTCATGGATGTGATCAGGGAGAGTGGAGAACAGTAGATTATACTGTAGCTGTTGCAATTTTGGAAGAACAACGGACGAGACTGGTATGAAGACGTTGCAGGGAGCAGGGAGGAAGGATCCATATGCTTCTTGGACTGGAGAGACTGAAACGACCACATAAGACCTTTCCAAGCGAATGACAGACCTGAGGCGACCAAAGAATGTCCTCCTAGAGGTCATACTGACAAAAAGAATGCACTGTCCAAGCTGGATGGGCTGAGAGGGGGCAGACGAGGATGGGATGTACCAGGATGCTTCAGGATGGAAGCTAGTAGGAACTCCTGGTAGATATACATAGCCATGGTCCCTAGCAAAGGGGACAAGCAAAATGATTGATGTGGAGGTGGCCATATCAGAAGAATTAGCGAAATGAGCGTCTTTTGGAGGGAGTGCTGTAGAAATGTGTGGAGTGCACAAATCCTTTCCAATTTTGGAAGGTAGGATCGCGTGGCTGAGCACTACAAGCGAGTGTGGGAATGATTTCGGTGCCTGCAGAATTGGCAGAGATACGTCGAAAACTGGAATGCCATACACGGGCGCTTAACTCGCTTCCTCCTTTTTCTTTGGCATTGGCAACTCGTTCTTGTGCAAGGGATGACTGCTGACATTTCTGGCTGTCCTTCTTCGCATGAGGGCTATGGTCTTCATCTCCAGTCATCAGCTACATCCATGTCCACCTCACCAAACACCTTTGGTGTGTGACAACGCCTGACTCATGCCCTTCAATTCTGCAATTAATACTTCCCTATCTGGAAACACTGTCCATCTGTCATGCCATCTTTGGATCTAGAGATGTCTCCACCAAGATCTAACTTGCATCGCCACCCCCTAATGTGATATCAGTGCACTTACTCAGTTTCTGATTCTATTTGACTCATTTTGTGATATTTTGACTATCCTTGACTCATTCATTGCCAATACTTACCAATCTTCTTTGCTTGCTTACTTTTCATTTCTCGCTTACTCATCATGATTACTCAGTCCTTACTCATTACTTACCAAGTGTTTGTGCCTTGTTTGTCACAAGCTATGCTCCCCCCTCCATATATAAACCCCCATGTACTTAGCTACAAGGAAGCAATCAAGAATCAATCCAGAAGTCAGCTCAGCATATCTCATCATCGACAGTTGAGGCTCATTTGGAAGAGTCTATCTGTCACCATCCATCATCCTTGGTAGTTGAGGCTCCATCAAGGGTCTATCTACCTTCATTCATCATCAGCAGTATCATCAGTGCTTAGTCAGCAACCTCTTGCTTAGTCATTCTTCCACTCCTGTGTAACTCGTCATCGACTTGCACCAGGAGCATATTCTATCAAAGTCTATTACTCCCAAGGCCTTTCAGCTGAACACCCCTGCTCTGTTCAGCATCCCCTTCTCAATCAGCATTCATTCATCCTCTCCTGTGTAACTTGTCGACGACTGGTGCAAGGAGCCCTCTACTTGAAGTCCCCCCCACACATTTAGGTTTCTCTGCACTCCAGGTTCTGTGGAGGCAAACCACCACTCGCACATTATTTGTCTTTGGTGTTGGTTTGGTTGGTTTATACTGCCTTTCCACACCTTGACTCACACCGTCACCAGGTGTCAAGTCTGGGCCTACTCCGACCAACTCTGATGCTATATAAGGTCTAGGGAAGGGTTTGGAAGCAAGTCTGATACAGAAGAACAGAACTCCGACTAGCAGAGTGTCGGCAGGAACGAAGACCACCGAGACAAAGGCGGAGCAGAGTGAGGGTGTCAGGTTTAGCTTGTGCACTACCCCCTTGCACGATCTCAGCCCTCATATTTCAGAGGGAGAGTACAGACGGATAGTCGGGGATAACTCCGACAGACAGAAGATGGAATCAGAGGGAGTAGGAACTAAGTTGATATTCATACTGAAGAACAGCAGAGTACAGTACATGTTTTTATACTGCTACGGAGGTACAGTAATCAGAATTGGAACTGACATACAGAGACTCATAAATTTTCAAGTAAAATTTCCTGGATGATGAATGAAGGGTAGACGGAGGACATACGAACGGGTAACACAGAACATCCAGAAAAGGAAGTAGTCCAGGTGCTGGATCATGCAGTGAGCATGCTGCGGAGTACCTGACTGCGAAGGTAGTCACATGACCCCTCAGAGAACAGACCGCCCGGTCCGGTGGGAGGGCAACACAAGTCCGACAGCAGTCGGAGTGGAGATGGTTCGCAACCAACAGAAGTTGGGTGGAGTTGGTATGGAGTGAGCAGATGACCGGCGGAAAAGGTTGCAGAGTGAGCAAAGACTTATAACGAATGCACAGTTATGACACCAGGTAGTTAAATGTGAGTACAGACCTACTTCCTGTGTCTTGTGTACTACTGTCTCCACTCTTTCCATCAGCATGAGGTGGAAATCAGGATACAATTTCTGAAATACACGAGCCAATGGCAGGGGATGGTGAGGAGTGCCTGGTGTGTAGCACTACCTTTTTTTTTTTTGCTTACTGACCACTGTTTTCAGAACCGTGAATCCAGCTCTGTAGCTCGACATCCCCCTCTCCAGCCATGCTCAAGTCGTAATTCTTCGCAAGGGTTGACAGAGAAAGAACGTGAGGATCAGCACCTTGACTCCTTCTGGACGAAACAGGTTACACTCCAGAACAGTATGAAGCTTGACTGCACTGTTGCCCTTGAGCAGCTACAATTGGGCATCATTTCTATGGAAGATATAGTTGCTGAGCAGGGTCATGAAAAGTGTAAGTGTGTGATCTATGTATGTAGCTGTATTCCTTCTCAAGGTCGCCACCAGCTGTTACCCCCAATGACAGTGAAGAGGATGAACAAGCTGTTGAGAGTATGGTGCAAGCTGAAGGTGATCTGGTCTCAGAGGACCTGGTGGATCATGATGGTCGCCAAGCTGTTGAAAATATGATGGACTCCATTTGTCATGATGATGTTGAGCATGAAAGTGCATCAGGTTTGTTTATTTGATTAAACTGCATTATTCACATAATTTACATGTGTCATTGAATAGACAGTGATTGGTCAGCTGACCAGAGGCATGACCTTAAACACGAACAAACCCTGAGAGAAATCTGCACTGGCAATTATGATACTGATAACCATCCTTCCACTCCCCCTCTCCCTTCTCCATCCTCATCAGAAGAAGAAGATGGAGCTGCTGATACTGAAGGTGACACTGACAGCTCTGTGACCAGGAGGCATAGGGAAGCCAAAGGGAAATCTCATGCCCTAGCCAACACATCCTCTGAAGATGAGGATGGACCTAGTGACACTGGAGACCTCCCTGATGGCTTGGAGATGACTGGGATGCATGGGAAACCCAAAGGATGACATTGTGCCTTCTGCAAGGTAGTAGTCACACCCTCTGCACCTACCCTAGCCAGTGACCTCAGTCAATGCGAGGATACATCCAGTGCAGAAGCAGGCTTACCATGCTTCAAACCAGGGTGGCTTCCCTTGGAAGCCATATGAAAGGCACAGGCACTTGGCATGCACACCACTCAAGAAGCCCAGGCAATTGCAGATGAGTATGGCAAGACTCTTGGGTCAATCATGGCTGCTGCTGGTCTTACCACAAAGGCAACTTGTGCTGAATCTGTGTGGAACATGCATCAGGCTTGGTATGCACATACCAATCCAAAAGTGTCTGCAGGTCAGTACATCCTAACTTGTTGCAGTTTTGACTCCACATTGATTCAATCACAGAGGAAACCAAAGACTACTATAGGCGTCACACCAAGCACTATGAGGACCATAAAGATGAGGATGAACATCCTCAACTGTGGGCTGAGATCTGGAAGTATTGGAGTGAGTGTGTCAGTGGGTCCAAAGACATCAGTTCCAAGGCAATGGTGGGCCATGTAATGGCTTGCCATGACTCCTTTACACAAGGGGTGGGTAATACCATTGTGATTGTTTGCTTCTTGAATAACCTCTTGTACAGGCACAAACTTGGTGCAATGTGGATGGCATACATGTCTTTGGATGTGTAATTTATAGTGGGAGCAATGAAGCTGCACGCCAATCCCAAGGAATTTTTGCTGGATCCTCCCTTCTCATGCAGCATGCAAGTGAGAGGCAGACTGACATAACACAATTATTAGAATACCTGTCCACCATTATCAAGTATGTATAACATATGCCATGTACAATTGCCCACTGACTTTTCTTTAGGTATAAAATCCTTAACTCTGCTGCTTTGTTGCTCTTCCTGACTTTAATGTGCTGTCACAACCCCATTATGACCATGCACTGGGATTAAAACCTCAAGAATACAGGCATGATCGCAATTGGCGAGTTTTACCTACAATCATACTCCATAAATTCTGTATGTCAATAAATCTATTTGATTCATATTCATCCTCTGAAGTGCTGCCACAGAAGAGAATGGTATCACATGATGCCAGAGAAATGTTTCTTGGAAGTTGTTGCTTGATCTGCTGTATGTTCACCAGCATACCATCACTGATTGGCCTGCTGGAGTCCCTGCTGTTGGTCTGGATGTCAATGTCAAATGCCTCAATGCTGATGAACTTCATGCTCTGACTGTTCCTTTCCTGAAAGAGTCAATGGGTGCAGATTACCATGCTGAGGCTGCACTAGATGACAAAGAAGACCAAGCTGAATACCTTGTTCCTGTGCCGAATTCATCATTTTACCTCAAGAAATGGACTGATGGTGAGTTGTTGACATGAAATGGTTGCCCTCACTGACATGAATAATCCAGATCAGATTGAGCTATTTCGCCACAGTGATGCAAGGATGTGTGACATCCCACTTGTGGTGAACACATTGAACCAGTGTCACACACCAAAGGTGTTGTGGACATGGTTACAGCTGACTCTGCCTAACTCATTGACGAGTTGCACACAATGCCCAAGCATGCAGATGAAGACTAAAGGCCTCATGCATAGAAAGACTGTCAGACATTAACAGTCATCCTTCGCACAAGAACAAGTCGTCAGTGCTAAAGAGAAAAGAGGAAGCAAGTTAAGCGCATGTTAAAGGTTTTTAGCACCCATGTACGGCATTCCAGTTTTCGTCATATCTCCACCATTTCCAAAGATATCGACTCCATTCCCACACTCGCTTAAAGTCCTCAGCCCCATGATTCTTCCTTCCAAGTTTGGAGAGGATCCTCGCACCCTGCGTGTTTCTACAGCACTCCATCCATCAGACACTCATTTCGCTAAGTCCATCAATCATGGCCACCTCTTCATTGATCATCTCGCTTGTCTCATTTGCCAGAGACAGTGACTACATATATCTGCCAGGTGTCCCCACCAGCTTCCGTCCTGAAGCCCCCTGGTTCATCCCATCATTGTCAGCCCCATCTCATCCCATGCAGCTTGGTCAGCATGTTCTCCTTGTCAGTATGACTTCCAGAAGGATGGTCTTTGGTCGCCTCAGGTCTGTCACTCGGTTAGAAAGGTCTTATGTGGTCGTTTCAGTCTCCCCGGTTGATGAAGCATATGGGTCGTTCCTCCCTGCTGCCTGCACTGTCTTTGTGCCAGTCTCGTCCATCATTCTTCCCACATTGTGACAGCTGCAGTATAATCTACTGTCCTCCAGCCTCCCTGATCGCATTCATGACGAGTACGACATGCATCTTGCCTTCTTACTGCAAGATCCAGCAGAAGACGTCCCCCCTTCTCCTCCTCCTCCATCAGAGCCCCATTCATGAAGTTTTTGTTAACTTCACTGAGAGGATGGAAGGGTGGGAGACATGATTGTGTATGCTCCCATTGCCCCACAGACCCCCAATGCCCTAGCCCCCTTTGATGCCTGACTCATGCCCTTCAATTCTGGAATTAATACTTCCCTATCTGGAAACACTGTCCATCTGTCATGCCATCTTTGGATCTAGAGATGTCTCTGCCGAGATCTGACTTGCATCGCCACCCCCTAATGTGATATCAGTGCACTTACTCAGTTTCTGATTCTATTTGACTCATTTTGTGATATTGTGACTATCCTTGACTCGTTTGTTGCCAATACTTACTAATCTTCTTCGCTTGCTTACTTTTCATTTCTCGCTTACTCATCATGATTACTCAGTCCTTACTTATTACTTACCAAGTGTTTGTGCCTTGTTTGTCACAAGCTATGCTCCCCCCACAGTATATAAACCCCCATGTACTTAGTGTCATAACCGTGCGTTCATCATAGGTCTTTGCTCACTCCACAACCTTTTCCGCTGGTCATCCGCTCACTCCGCACCAACTCCACCCAACTTCTGTTGGTTGTGAACCATCTCCGCTCCAACTGTTGTTGGACTTGTGTTGCTCTCCTACCAGACTGAGTGGTCCGTTCTCTGAGGGGTCATGTGACTACCTTTGCAGTCAGGTACTCCACAGCGCGCTCACTGCATGGTCCAGCACCTGGACTATTTCCTTTTCTGGATGTTCTGTGTTACCCATTCATATGTCCTCCATCTACCCTTCATTCGTCGTCCAGGAAATTTACTTGAAAATTTATGAGTCTCCATATGTCAGTTCCGATTCCGGTTACTGTACCTCCATAGCAGTATAAAAGCATGTACTGTACTCCGCTGTTCTTCAGTACAAATATCCACTTAGTTCCTACTCCCTCTGATTCTGTCTTCTGCCTGTTGGAGTTATCTCTGACTCTCCATCTGTACTCTCCCTCTGAAATATGAGGGCTGAGATCGTGCAAGGGGGTAGTGCTGTAGGGAACGAGTTCGAGTTCCCTAGGAGAATCCATCTTGGTCAGGAGTTTAGGGGTGGAAGGACTTGTTTTGTTTCTTGCCTTTGTTTTTGTGTTTGTACCCCTGGACTTGGTGGCGAGCAGCCGCATTGCTGACTAAGCACATGCGCTGTGTTTGTGCGAGTTCAGTTTACCATAGAACAACCAATCCATGTCACAGGCCCTCAGTAGTAGGGTGATTTAGTCTCGCATTTCAGCAAGTTTTCGAAGTTAGATTTATTACTTTGGCGAGTACCCAAAGGGCCAGGAGGACTGGCAAGAGCTATTAGACAGACAGAGCTAAGTATTCCATTTGAGTTCGCAATTTCTACATTTTTACTACACTTCTTTCTCCAGAGAGAACCTCCCTTTTGGGTCGAGCACTAAACTCACCCATTACTGACTGTTACTATTTCTAGGTACTTCTTTTTAACCTATTCCTACATCTGGAGCCCACCGCAAGGGGGGTTCTGTCCATTTTGGGGAAAGAAGTCACCTTTTTATCACCGCAAGCATTCAGAACAATTAGCTAAGTCTTTCGGAATTTTTCATTTCACTGCAATCTGCACTCAAAATTTAAGGAATTTTCAGGTCTTCTACTTGAGCAGAAAATGACAGGCAAGCGATGCTCACGAAAGTCACACAAGTCGAGAGTGAATTCCAAAGGCAAATTGATTGTGGAAATGTTACGAAGAAGCTGCGAAAATGTGCCAAAGTGGATCGAGGGAATGCCACCAAGGCATTCGAGGGATGCACCATGGTTCTCAGGGTATGCATCTGACCTTTTTAGGTATTTCAGAGAGGTTCGAAGTCTTTGCGAGCACAAGAATTGCTTCAATGACCAAGAGTGGGTGAAGTGGGTCTGCTGGTATGCAAGCAGCAGAGTCTTGGACTCATGGTATGAATTCATTGAAGATCAGCTGAGTTGGCCCAAATTCATGGTGGCCATTGCACATTTGTATCCTGGGTCCCGGAAAATGGATCAACAGTACTCGAGGAATGACCTTTACAGCCTCGTTGACAGCCAAGCAAGAAGAGAAATTCATACAGAGGAAGAACTGATGAACTACAGACTCTATTTTCTAGATTTAACAACGTTTCTATGGGTTTTAAAGCAACTCGAGGCTGACGAGCTCGAAGACCTCTATGTACAAGGCTTTGACAAGGAATTCCAGCGCGAAATCATTCGGAAAATGCGACGCGACGATCGACAGTGACACTCGGACGATCCATGGCCCATGCAGCAAGTAACATACACAGCAACACAACTACTACACAAAGGATTTCGCTCAGAGCGAGCACAAACAAGCACAGGAGACTACTATGAGCCACGAGGTGACCCAGAATCGAGTTCAGACAAGCAACATCTATCTATGAAGTGTTTTCTGCCTACAGCTACACATGACTTGCTGACGTCCAGTATACAGGGATCTACAGAGTTATCAGGATACATAGAGTGCGAGAAAGTACCGAAGTTAGTTTCGACAAGTCACGCGCAGCCACTGAGTTCATCCGAGAAGACAAAGAGTGAAGACCAAAGCCCTGGCAGGCTCGTCAAAGCAGCTGCAGCAACCTGTTTTGAGACGGGAGAGTTTTCTTTGAGTATGAACAGAATACTGACTACTGAGTTACAGGAAGCAGTAGAACTAGAGCAAGTCGAAACAGCATTGGTGGAGGAACCACTCACAATGAAAGTCCCATTCGAATTTGAAGCGAATTGCAACACTCAAAGGGGTTTTTCATTTTGTTTGTATTGAGCTTCTCTGATGGCTACTGGTGTGTCACTACAGGAGTCCTACCTAAGAGGTCAAGGCGGTGGAAGAAACAAGTACATGTCACAGGCCCTCAGAAGTAGGGTGATTTAGTCTCACATTTTGGTGAGTTTTTGGAAGTTAGATTTATTACTTTGGGGAGTACCCAAAGTGCCAGGAGGACTGGCAAGAGTATTAGACAGGCACAGCTAAGTATTCCTTTTCAGTTCGCAATTTTCACCTTTTTACTACACTTACTTTCTCCAGCGAGAACCTCCCTCTTGGGTCGAGCACTATACTCGCCCATTACTGACTTTTACTATTTCTAGGTACTTCATTTTACCTATTCCTACAGTGCATGAGCTAAACCCAATGCCCTCACTCTGCTCCACCTTTGTCTCAGTGGTCTTTGTTCCTGCCGACACTCCACTAGTCGGAGTTCTGTTCTTCTGTGTCGGACTTGCTTCTGAACCCTTCTCTAGACCTTATATAGCGTCGGAGTTGGTCGGAGTAGGCCCGGACTTGACACTTAGCTACCAAAAATCAATCAGAAGCAGTCCAGCAGTCAGTTCAGTGCCTATCTCATCATCGACAGTTGAGGCTCATTCAGGAGAGTCTATCTGTCTTCATTTGTATCATTGGTAGTTGAGGCTCCATCAAGGGTCTATCTACCTTCATTCATTCATCTGAAGTATCATCTGTGCTCTGTCAGCACACCTGCTTAGTCATCCATCCACTCCTGCATAACTCGTCATCGACTTGCACCAGGAGCACATCCAAAAGATCATCACACCAGAGTACTTTCAGCTGAATACCTTCACTCTATTCAGCATCCCCCATCTAGTCATCACTCGCTTATCTACTCCTGTGTAACTCGTTGACGACTTGTGCCAGGAGCACTCTACTTGAAGTCCCTCCCCCCCACGTCAGGTTTCTCTGGCCTCCAGGTTCCGCGGAGGTAAACCACCACTCGCTCACATTTGTCTTTGGTGTTGGTTTGGTTGGTTTATACTGCCTTTCCACACTTTGACTCACACCAGCACCTCTGTGTTCTTTCTGATTCAGATGCATTCATTAAGGCCCTCCCTAAAGGTGACAAGTTTAAGGAGAGAAGTGCCCCTTCATCTTTCCCTGACCAACCTGTGTGAGGACGAGTGCCATCCAACAGATGTCACCCCTTGCCAGCAGCATCCAACACCCACCATATGACTGTGCCTTCTTTATCCCCAGCTTATAGATCACCCCAGCCACCTGTGCAGTGCCATGTGTCTCCCTCAACATCCACCACACCCAATGACAGCAATCACCATCCTGCACATGTCACCCCTCTCCTGCAGGATCACACCACCTGAGGCGAGGGCAATTGCCATCCTATGGACCTTGTTCCACTCAGCCAGCATCCCACCACTCCCCTCTCCCTCCTTCATCCCCTGTCGAGGAGTCACCGCAGTCATCTCCACAAGGTCCATCGTTGCATGGTGATCATCACACATATCTTGCTCCAGCAGCTGCATATCATCATCACCCCCTTCTGATAACTACTCTCTGACCCCATGTCCTCACCACTGCCCTTGGCATGAGTCACACAAGCACTATAGAGGATATCACGACAATGAGAGTGATCATGGTGGTCCTTCACAACAGGGAAGAACTCACCGAAGGTATGCTGCTGGGTAGCCTATGTGTACAATGAGACTAACATGCACAGTGTGGTTGAATACATTTATCGAAACCCTCCCCACAAGAGACATTGTCATCATGACTCTGATGACTCTGATGGACATTCCTATCACACCCATGATTGACACAACCACTACTAGGCATGTTTTCATCTCAATCATTTGCTTGCTACTGGCTCATGTACACACCAGTTCAACATGTTTGCATTGTTAGCATGTAACTATGATACCCTGTGGCTGTATCATCTTCCCCCTGCATATCCTTCCTTTGTGTAATGTCTGCCATCATTCATTTTGTCCATTATCCACCATGGTCTTTTTGTTACCATTGTAACTACAATACCCTTACAAGACCATTCATTTTCTCCTCACACCTATGCATATTCAATCTGATAGCATACCCTATCATAAATACAGATTGGATTTAGGTGCAAACTGCTATGTGTGAGATAGGAATGTGAAATCCATGGAACCAGACAACCACTAGAACTATGATGTCCATGTGAAGGGCATGGGGCTCTGCCCTAGGCTTCAGGGGGAAGAGTTCTCAGTAGCTACCAACATAGAAATGCCAGAGTTGGTTAGAGAATCCCCAGGACATAACATGGAAAATCCCCAGCAGCGCTTGGAGAATCTCCAGAGTGGGTTGGGGAATCCCCAGCATTTCCTGGAGAATCCCCAGCAGTGCTTGGAGAATCCCCAGCATTGCCTGGAGAATCCCCAGAGTCAATTGGAGAATCCCCAGCATTGCCTGGAGAATCCCCAGAGTGGGTTGGAGAATTCCCAGCATTTCCTGGAGAATCCCCAGTAGTGCTTGGAGAATCTCCAGATTGGGTTGGAGAATCCCCAGCATTGCCTGGAGAATCCCCAGAGTGGGTTGGAGAATCCCCAGCATTGCCTGGAGAATCCCCAGAGTGGGTTGGAGAATCCCCAGGTCATAGCTTGGAGAATCCCCAGAGTCAGTTGGAGAATCCTCAGTAGCACTTGGAGAATCCCCAGGACATAAGATAGGGCTCATGCACACGCCACCAATCTAACGTGACCCGACGTGATTCTGATGTGACATTATCATCCCGAGCAAATGACAGTTGCAAATCCTTGTTTTGTCTCAAATAAATTGCACAGAGTTCTTTGTTTTTTAAGTATCTATAACTCTGTGCAGTTCAATTTTCAATAAAATGAGATGTGTAAGTGTTATTAAGAAAGTTTGACCATATGAATGCCATTATGGCATGTCGGAGTAGTTGCATCAGTGACACAGAGGTGGTAAAGCGAAATACAATGTAGGAGGCTGGAAAACAAAGCGAGGAGACTCAGACAATGCCCAAGCGTACCCTGAGGAACCTGAAGAACCTTGGGGCATATGCCTCAGGTGTGACAAAGAGAACTCACCTGTCAGTGGCCTATCAGACCAAGAAATTGAAGGAGAATGTTGCCCCGGTAAGAAATTTGCTTACTTTGACTTTGCATAGCTTATTTTCTGGCTTTCTAGCATCCCCACACACTGGCACCAACACCAAGATCACCTTTGTTCAATGCCGACCTTTTATTGCAAGCTGCATCAATTTTGGATGAAATCAATACCACTTCTGGGTTGGAGGAACCATTGCTCCTCCAGACTACCCCAAATGATATCATCTTCCTGACGACGGCTGATGAAGACTTTGAAGATCTCAGGAGTGCTGATGCAGAAGAAGTGGCAGAAGAACCTTTGTATGGGTTGGATGAGGAAGATGACAATGCCAGTGTCCAAGAAGATGATGAACTATTTGGGCCTGCTGAAAACTCACCAATCATGGACACGTCATGGGAGAATGGTGCTCACCAAGGGAGTACCCTGCCAGTCGGCAATGGGGAATTTGCCTGGGAACTCCGAAAGCCCCCAAGTGTCGAGAGCGCAACAGAAGCTTTGTGCAACCTAAAGACTATGCTGAAGCCACACCGAGCCACTGGCCGAGGATATAGAGACCCAGACTGGATGGGTGGATGAGGGAGCGCTTCGAGTCAATGTATACCTTCTTGACTCACTATACAAGTGTTCTATCGCCTGGATATAATGCTTGGATGTCAGCTTCACTGTTGACAGCAGCTGGGAAGGGGAAACCTACCTGGTGGGCAAGACAGCTTCGTGCAATCACAAAATCATATGTCCTTGATCGGATTACTCCCCCTACCAACCCATATGGCATGTGGAACTCTTCCTGGCTAGAAGACCCTGACATTGCCAATGAGATCCATGAACACCTGCAGAGCATTGGCAAATATGTGCGTGCTCAAGATATTGTTGACTATCTGGATAAAGAAGACGTCAGAACACAGTTTGGGTTGAAGAAAACCATTTCCTTGGCAACGGCGAAGCGTTGGATGCATAAAAATGGACTACCGATGGACTCGCAACTTTAAGGGCCAGTATGTGGATGGTCATGAACGAGATGATGTCATCTGGTATTGTCAAAATGTCTTCCTCAAGCGGTGGGCAGAAATGGAAGAATTCATGCACACCTGGGATCCAGAATCAGAAAGCACTGATGACACCGTCTTCCCAGTGGACAGTACAAGCACACCTCAGCCAAAAAAATGCATCTGGTTCCATGACGAGAGTACATTCTATGCAAATGATCGTAGAACGGCTCAGTGGGTTCATAAAGATGCTACTGCCACACCTTACACCAAAGGTGAAGGAGCTTCCTTGATGGTTGCCGACTTTGTCTCAGCAGATCATGGGTGGCTGTGTTCCCCTGACGGAAAGGAGTCAGCGAGGGTACTTTTCAAGGCAGGGAAGGCACGGGATGGATACTTTACCAATGATGATATTGTCGCCCAAGTCCGGAAGGCCATCAAGTTGGCCAAAGAGTATTTCCCTGATGAAGATCATGTCCTTGTCTTTGACAATGCAACACTCACCTGAAGCGCCCAGATACTGCCCTTTCAGCTCGCAAAATGCCAAACAACCATCAAGGAAAGGGACAAATTGGGGAATTGAGGTGACGGCAAGAGATGCCACTGGGAAGATAATCTACAGGACAGATGGGAAACCATCGAAGGTGAAAGTTCAGATGGGCAACAGCACATTCAAAGATGGCTCACCTCAGTCCCTTTACTTCCCTGATGGCCACCCTCGCACTGGAATATTCAAGGGCATGGCAATCATCCTCGAAGAACGTGGATATGGTGATATGTCACATGTCCGAGCGGAATGTCCAGGATTCATCTGTGACCCAACAGTCAAGCATTGCTGTTGGCCGGCGTATGCTGTACAACGAACCTGATTTCGTCAATGTCAAGTCAAATCTCGAGCTAGCATGTGCTTCAGAGGAAGTTCCAGTGCTATTCCTGCCGAAATTCCACTGTGAATTGAATTTTATTGAGCAATGCTGGGGGCACGCAAAGCGGATTTACCGTCAATACCCATCTTCATTGAAGGAAGAGGACTTGGAGAGAAACGTGGTCAACGCACTGCAATCAGTGACACTTGATCACATGCGAAAGTAAGCCCCTAATCCGTCAGTGCACTTTGGGTGTAAACTCACGTCACACGCACTAGATATGCACGCCGCGCGAGACGTTTCATGGATGCTTATCGCATGGGGTTGACAGGAGGCAGGCGGCGTGGGCGAGCAAGAAATACCGAGGCCATCGAGTCCTCCACACTCGATTCTTGACGAAATTGAGAAGGCTAATATATCATAAATTTAATACAGTTGTCTTCCTATTGGCTTCCCATGTCATTATTCTTAAATATCTAATACCTACTGGTCATGTAATGTGGTTACTTCTCTACGACGACTTTCAGCACCATGGTAGTGTTTCATTCTCAGTGTAATAGTCCAGGTCACATCAGGTCACAGCAGGTCACAAGCGTCACAGGTTAGTGGGGTGTGCATGAGCCCTATCTTAGCTTGGAGAGCCTCTAGAGACAGGAGTTGGCTGGGAAATTCCAAGCATTACCTGGAGGATCTGCTGCATACCCTGTGGATCCCCAGAGTGGGTGGGAAAATTCCATTAAGACCTGGACAATCTTTGACTTGTATGCAATGGCCAAGACTGGAGATCACTGAAGGCTTGGGAAGCATGGTGAAAGTATATGTCTGCTGTGCCTGGGCAATCACCATCACCAAGTATATTCTACTCCCTCCATCAGATGTCACCAGTCTTTCCTCAGTGGTCTATGGCCATACTTTTTCACATATTCATATTGTATATAGTGCTCAAATCAGATTCCATGTAAATAGGTACTTGGCATGATACACACTCCTGTCAGCAACATGGAGACTCCAAATCATTTTGATTGATCCTTCATGCTGTGATGGTGGTCTATTTGAACTGGAGGTTCCCATGATCATCTTAGAAAAGGTCTGTTTGGGCTGGATGCCCTGGGACCAGGTCCATTCAGGCTGGGGAAACCCCAGGATGCACTGGGAACAGGTCCATTCAGGCTGGGGAAACCCCCAGGATGCACTGGGAACAGGTCCATTCAGGCTGGAGAATCCCCCAGGATGTACAGGGAACAGGTCCATTTAGGCTGGGGAATCCCCCAGCATGCCCAGAGAACAGGTCCATTTAGGCTGGAGAATTCCCCAGCATGCCCTGGGAACAGGTCCATTTAGGCTGGAGAATCCCCCAGCATGCCCTGGGAACAGGTCCATTTAGGCTGGAGAATCCCCCAGGATACCCAGGACATAGGTCTATTAACCCACTGGGGAAAGCCCCATTTGGACCCCAGGCACTCTGTTATAGATGTAATAATCCTGGAGAAAGTTCATGTCTGACACCTTGCTCTGGAGAATCTCCAGGGCCTGGCAAATCTCCAGCAGTCACTGGATACCCAGGTGGTCAACACCTATTAGGTGGATACATCTATAAGAATATATGAACCTAATAGGTCCCCTGGGGGGGTGACTGAAGTGGTTTGTCCATCATGTTCTGAAGTGCCAGATTGACCTCCAAAAAATTCTCAGCCTTCCAAGTACTGATTAGTCCCAGAACACATCAGGCTTAGGGGGGGAAACAGTCCAGGGAATGACTGACAGCAGGTTTTTTAAGGGACTGATGGTTCTGAAAGTATGTTATACTGATGGCATTGTGGTGGCCACCAGTATTTGATAAGAATTCCTTGAGAAAATGACCATGTGAGCTAGAGAGATGATTTCATGAGTTGTGGTAAAAGAGGCAGGGTTAATGGTACAAATCCAATGTTTGTCATGATTTACATGCTGACAAATCATCTGCAAGATCATGTGGTCTATTATGTAATCATATTTTTCCATCTTTCATGCCCTTAATCCCATCAAAAGGTCACTTTTCACTATTTCACCAGTCAGGGACAAAAGCATTGCAATGCACTTTTTGGAAAGAATAGGGTGTATCTTGGCATGTATTGCTTTGTTTGGACTGAACCTTAGTGCTCTGGAAAGCTTAGAGTCACCCCTTTCCAATGGTATAGGTATCACGATTATCTGTGCAGAATAGCCTGAGCTACATCAGCAGAAAGTCACACCTCACAAACATTGCAACACTTTTGTCCCTCACTGTACCTGGATTAAGGAGGTCCTCACTGAAATTTTGCATGGCTTGGATGTCCAAACATCAGCCCAAGTGGGCATGCAGATCCTAGACATCACTCTTAGCACACCAATGCAGCTAATGCACAAGGTACAGAAGCAAGTGCACCCAAGTGCAACAGTACCAATGAAGTAGGCATTGCCACTAACCCTTTCCAATGGTATAGGTATCATGATTATCCACACAGAATAGCCTGAGCTACATCAGCAGCAAGTCACACCTCACAAACATTGCAACACTTTTGTCCCTCACTGTATTATACAGCTACTTGGACTTTTCATACCCCAAGTGGCAGATGCTATGTGTGGAAACAGGACAATCTCTTGGGTGCTTCATTTTTAAACAAATATTGTGTTGGTGGGGCACAATTGGTGTGATAGTGTCTGACAACAGTTCTGCATTTAAACAGGCAATAAAATACTTAGCAGACAAGTACAAGATCCACCACATAAAAATTTCACCATACAACTCTCTGTTATGCTGCGCTCACATTGTTCCCTTTTGCAGACACTTATGTAACTCGTTCACGCTCTCGTCTTGCTCTGGAGATGTTCCCTTTACCCGCAAGCCGCTGTCTACGCAGTTGGACTTGCATTCTGTATGTTTCACTTATGTCATCCCTTTCCTTTTATGGTAGACCCCTGTCTACCCCGCGTTGTACTATAGCCAGACATTGCGTCTGTTCCCCTTCCTTCTGTGATCTGCTGGTGGCCCTGATCCATGCGGTCACGTGACACGTTCACCCCGGGTGAACACTCCACTTTTGACTCGCATACATGGTTAATCCCCCTTCCCTGTGCTCATTCACCCCCTTCTGGCTCCCCTGCACAGTTGGGTTGCCTTTGCACCCCCTGTTGTAGTGGTCGGGTGAACGACCACCCTTGTGTTCAAATGTTTGTTAGCAGGTATTCTACATACATATATAAACCCACATGTACCGTACCTCTCCCTCATTTGAAATCTACTTTGCAACCACCCTTAGCACTGCGTGCTGTACCAACAAGGACTCACCAGCACGGCTTCAGTTGGCCAAGACTAGTGTTCCGTTGCTAGTGAAGTTAAATATGCGTCACTTCTCACGCAGTCACGTGCTTGTGCTACATCGCACTCAGTTTGTGAAGCGATACGAGTCATTGGCATAACAGAAGATTTCGAATCACCCAGACACATCAAAGCCCGGATTACCTTTGGATACCTGTGGTCTGGAATCCTTGCTAGGCAAAATAGCCTGCAAAACAACCACCACCTGCCACCTTCACAGGAACCACTGGTTTAATATCAGTGAGCTAGCCCCTAACTTTTGGCACTACCCTTCCACTTTGTCAACATGTCTTCGAACTGCCAAGAAGAAGGAAGTAAGAGGCCTCCATCAGCAGCCTCTTCGTTCAAACCTCCCGTACCATCACATAAAGGAAAAGAGGTTCTCCAAGTGAGACCACTTATTCGACACCCCTCTGTTCAAACACCAAACCCTTGTATAGGTCTTGAAGACCCGCCTGTAAGGCCCCAACTCGGGCAAGTGGCAGAATCGACCTCACCAGTAGACTTTACCTCTTATTGAGAACCGAGACCTTCAAGTCCAGACATTGAAACTCAAGTTGGGACAGCCAGACCAGTGGACCCCGCAATTACCACTTCGTCTTCAACCAACATATACCTCCCTACTACTTCAGCCGACCAGATGGCAGAAGAACTTGTGCAACAGACCTCTGGACTAAACATCCGAGACCCCTTCACCAGCCAGACTAGGGTCACCCCTGAAATGGCTGCTGAATTCTACAAGTCGCTTTTCGGCAGAGATGTGGTAAGGCCTAAAGGCCCCTCCCAAGGTTCTGAGGAGAAAGGAAAGGAACACGACTCTAAGGGAGGTGGACTGAAAGAAATTGGCCTGAACAAACCCTTTTCGTACACCGGAGCACACCAGGACTTCTCCGCCTGGTTAAGCAGCATCAAACTCTACCTCACCACTAACGACCATGTCTACTATGAGGACCAATCCAAGATCGTGTTTACCCTGTCCTACATGGGCAGCAGATCAGCCTGCACCTTCACGGAAGCCTATGTCAATGAAAATACAACCGCTCTCAGAGACCTCAAAATATTCGATGGCTGGGACAAGTTTGTTGCAAAACTAAAAGAAACCTTCCAAGTAGGAGATGCCAAAGCCACAGTGCTAATCTACCTATCCGCCATCCGTCAAGGTGACCGATCCCTTGACAAGTACATCATGGACTTCTGCAATTGCCTCAACAAAGCCCAAATATCCACCCGCGACACTACTGCCATGGTGTTCTTCGGAAAGGGGCTTAGTGAAGAAGTCAACAAGTGGATCCTCATGTCAGGTCCTAAACCCGACACTGTAGAAGACTGGATCCGCCAGGTGACAGCGGCGCGCATGGCAATAGCAACACTCAAGGTCTTTTCTGGAAAGGCAACTTTCCAAGACTGCTCCTATCTTTGGAAGCAAGAACAAGGTTCACACAGATCAAAATCCTCTTCAGCCCCGAAGGTTCTGTACTGAGACCCCTATGCCATGGATGTCGATTGAAAGTCCAAGGTCCAATCACAGAGCGAAGCTCCTATCTGCTTCAGGTGTGGTAAGACAGGACACATGAAGTCTAAGTGTCCCTCATCCACAATGAACAGTAAGTCTTCCTCGGCCCAGAAATTCCGCACCCGCATCCTGGCAATGCTCGAGGAACTTGACAAGAATTCCGAAGAGGAGGAAGACTCAGAACCGACCAACCACTACTGTGGGGAGAATGACGAACCCATGGATGACGGTGGACCGAAAGGTCAGCTGGATTTTTGAAAGGCTCACCTGGTGTAGCATCAGGAAGAGAGCCTATAGTATCTCGAAAGATAGAGACTAAGATAGGAACCGAGAAAGTGTACAATTATGAACAAGATATGTCAATCACTTCTATCACCAGTTTTGCTTACCTCGTCGACTGAGAAAATGCTACCGTCCGAACCATTCTGGACTCAGGTGCCAAAACAAACATCATCGATCCCGCTATAGTCGAGAAGTTCGGCATTCCGACGTGCAAGATCGCAAGACCATGGGAGTCTAGAAGCTACAAGGGCAGGACCGGAGATTGGGTAACCCACATCGCTTCCTTCAGAGCCAAGATCTGGGGAAAGACTATGCGCATCTGCGCATATGTCCTCAAGCTCGGAAATTGGGAATCCCTCGTCCTCGGCATGCCATGGCTAAAGGAACATAACCCCATAATCAGCTGGACAACTTGAAAGCTGATAGGATGGGGAGAGCTCGACCATGGCCTCAACAAGAAAAACCGTGTCTGTGGAACTGACTTTGCGAGGACGGTGAAAATTGATCGCACATCCATTTCCACAAAACTGGAGGCTTCGCACATACAGGCAGAAGTAGAGTTACCTCTGGAATATCAGGACTTCTCAGTAGTCTTCTCTGAAGAAGAAATCCCTCTTCCGCCCCACTGAGGTTTCCTCGACCACGAAATCCGCCTGAAACCAAGCTATCAGCTGAAGAAAGGAGCGATCTACCCACTGTCACTTGACGAGCTAAGAGCTCTCGATGAGTTCATCAATGAGAACCTCAAGTGCGGAAAGATTTGCCCCTCGAAATCTTCGCAAGCAGCCCCTATGTTTTTTGTCAGAAAGAAGGATGGAAAAAGAAGACTCATCCAAGACTATCGGTACCTGAACTCTCACACCATAACCGACTCATACCCCCTCCCTGATGTGAAGACCCTGCTGGATGAACTCGCCGGCTCTCGCTACTTTGCCAAGTTCGATGTCCACTGGGGATTTACCAACATAAGGGTAAGGGAGGGAGACGAGTGGAAAGGGGCCTTTATCACCCCTAGAGGACTCTTCAAACCAATGGTAATGTTCTTTGGGCAGTGCAACTCACTGCCAACTTTCCAGAGGTACATGGACCACACGTTCAGAGAACTCAAGAACGAGAGAAGGGCCATCATTTTCATGGATGATGTCACCACACACTCGAAAACAAGAGAAGGTCTGGGCACAGCGGTCCGCCGCTTCCTGCAGATCGCTGCTAAAGAACATCTTCGCCTCAAACTCAAGAAGTGTACCTTCAAAGCGGAAGAAATAGAGTTCCTGGGGTTTGTGATCCGTCAGGGTCAGTATGAACTGTTGGAGGTCAAAGTCGAAGCCATCAAAACCTGGCCCACTCCGACGACCCTGAAGGAACTTCGCTCCTTCCTCGGCTTCTGCAACTTCTACCGGCAGTTCATTTCCGGCTTCTCGCAGACTGCCCGCCCACTACATGACCTCTCTAAGAACAATGCCAAATGGACTTGGGGCCCAGAGCAAGCCTCCGCCTTTGAGGACCTGAAGAAGGCCCTCTCGTCCAAGCCCGTCCTGCGGCTTCTGGACCTCCAGAAGCCCTTCGTCCTACATACCAACGCCTCTAAACTGGGCACTGGTGCCGTTCTGTCACAAGCTGACGACTCTGGAGTGTTGCACCCCTGTGTGTACATGTCCCAGTCACTCACTGGAGCAGAGCAGAACTACCAGGTCTACGACCTGGAGATGTTGGCCGTAATGTGTGCCCTCAAGCAATGGTGCCCCTACCTGCTCTCCCTGCCTGAGCTGACTAAGGTCTACACCGACCATCAAAATATCACATACTACTCGCAGCTGCAGAAGCTCACAGCTCGTCAGGCCCGCTGGCAGGCCACACTCCAAGAGTACCTGCTACTCTTTGTCCATATCGCAGGAACAAAAAATTCTGCTGCCGACACTCTTTCCTGCCACTTGGATGTCAATGCCGAGCCCAGCACCGTCTCTACCCTACTTCCGAAGGCTGTTTGGCTTGAGGGGGGGGTGAGACCCTCTGTTGTTTCACTTTTCAAGATCGACCGGACCACTCCTGCACCCTCTGAGGCCCCTAAACAGGTCTGGAAGGTCGCCTTCAAGGAAGAGAAACATGCTGAACACCCATCTGAGGACAAACCAAAGGTTCAGAAGGGTAAAGGATGTGTCTTTCAACTAAATGCCGACCTATACCAGGAGGTAAAAAAGGCATCCGCGTCCCTCTCTGCCCCCGAAACAACAGAAGGGTCTGACGGAGTCAGGAGGAAAGGAAAGAGGATCTTTGTGCCGGAACCAGTCTGCCAAGACGTCCTCTGGCAGTACCACAACCTTCCTGCTTTTGGACATCCCAGAGTAAAGGCAATGACGAAGAAAATGAACAAATATGTTTGGTGGCCTGGGATGTACCAGTCCATTCACAGTTACTGCAGAGGGTGCCCCTCTTGCCAAGCTAACAAGGTCAACACTCATCTGACCACCCCGCCGATCACCCCACATGACGTAGCAAAGAACCCGTTCCCCTTTAAACAAGTCTCGATGGACTTGGTCACCGACCTGCCCCTGTCAGGCAGAAGTTACAACTTGATCCTCACCATCGTAGACCAAGGGCTGACTAAAGGTGTGTTCTTCCTACCAACTAACAAGACTGTAGACAGCGTCAGTATAGCAGACCTCTACCACACCTACATCTATCCACATTGGGGTGTCCCAGAAGCTGTTATCTCGGACCACGGACCTCAATTCGTCTCTGCCTTCACCCGAGACCTTTACTGGTCTCTCGGGGTTGAACTGAAGGCCTCGACTGCATATCATCTGCAGACCAACGGCAAAGCAGAACGAGTAAACCAAGAGATCGGCACCTATCTAAGAATGTACGCAGACGTGGATCCCCACAACTGGCACACAAAGCTCCCTGACGCTCAAATGGCACACAACTCATGAGTACACTCGTCTCACAACCAGACACCATATTCGCTCATGTACGGATTCGACCCCACTCCCTACCCCACAGGACAAGTCCTGCAGGGGTCCCTTGTGGGAGACCGACTCGAGCAGCTGGCTGCCAATCGGGATGCCGCAATAATCGCACATAGAGAAGCACAGGAGCTGATGAAATCATGATCAAAAGGGACCTATACGGAGTTTGCCGTAGGAGATAAGGTGTGGTTGGACGCTTCTGACCTAAAAAGGGAAGTTCCATCGAAGAAGCTTGCACCCCGATGTCACGGCCTGTTTGTAATTTCCGAATGGATCAGCCCGGTCACGTACAAGCTCCAGCTTCCCCCTAACTGGCAAATACACCCCGTGTTCCATGTGTCAAAACTTACTCCTTTCATCGAAATGCACGAGTATGGCCTGGCACGACCCCCACCTCCACCAGACTTGGTAGGAGATGAGAATGAATGGGAAGTTGAAGCTATACTTAAACACAAATGTGCGCAAAAAGTCAAGTCATCGTCCAAAGAACCCGGTTCAACCCCACAGCAAAAATACCTCTACCTAGTCAAGTGGCTCAGTTACCTGCATTCCCAGAATAGTTGGGAAAGTGAGGACAACCTTATAAATGCCCCAGAGGTCCTTGGGGAGTACAAACGCGTTCACAACCTCTGACCACTATGTCCTATACCCCCAACACTGAGAACCCCAGCTCCAACTACTTTGACAATGACTTCCATGCCAATATCAACAAACCATATGACCCTTCCTGTCCCTACTTCGATCGCTATGCCAGCTCCCCTCCATGCCTCTCAGCACCACCAGTACACCCCCACAGAGCACTACGCTCCCCATCCCCCGCAGTATCTGCCCACTCCTCACATGGCGGTACCTACCAACCCCTTCACGACTCCATCGCCTCCACTGTGCGCCCATACCCATACCCAGTCATCCGCTCAGTCCCCACTTCGGAGAGAGCACAAAAGGACACCCGCAAGGGAAAGTCCAAGGCTCAGCAGGGACCACCTGGGCCTTGCTATGACGCCTCTTTCAGGTCCTGCAACACCCCGCCTCTCTCCCAAGCCGGTTATAGATCCCCCTCCCCACTCCCTTGCTCTGGTGCATCTGCTCCAGCACCATCCATCACACTGGCCAACCTCTCAGCCCCCGCCGTCACACCCGCAGCCCCCTCCACAACCCGATGGGTGGCTCCTGAGGCAAGTGTCTTCCTTGGTTATGTGCGGCTGCTTAACGACTTCGAGCACTGGGAATCACATGGCTGGAGAGCAGGAGAATGCCACAAGCATCTACGGGTGTTGTCTAAGATCTTCAGAAGCTCAGAAGTAATCAGTAAGCGAGTGCATGACCAGCTATCGACCGTGGAGGCGAGCTTCGAAGCGCATACATACGAAGACATCGACAAGGCCAACTCCACCATCCTCCAGGAAACCCTTAAGACTCAGGAGGCCATTGTCAAAATCATCCATGAAGACTATGGCCCCTCTCTCATATCTTCCTTTCGCTCCTTTCTCGACTGAACACCCCTCAACATCGTGGTCCGTGGGCTCCTCCCTCCATCAGCTGAAACAGTGCCTAGAGGACAGGGCCTACCTTCGGACCCTCACCGAGAAGAAGCACAGAAGGTCATGAGAGAAGAAACCGGTCTCTCAGGGACAGTACAACCTCGACCCGGAGGAAGTGGAGAGGCTGTCAGAGATGTCGAAACAAGGTGTTGCAATTGCTGGGAGAAGGTTATACTAGGCCAAGGTCGAGAGCACTTCCAGGCCATCGCAGATGCACTCGCATCCGTCCCCTTCAACGGATCGCCCCACAATTGGCTCGACTTCTTCACCCAGGCCCGAGGTGACACCGCTGGAAGAGCCCTCTTCTACGCTACTCAGACATCAAGAGCTCTACCGGCAACTCCCTTCGTCCCTCTACCTATCTCCTCCCCCAGCAAGAGAGAACTTGGTGGGCTCGTTCCCGTCGATTGGCAGCATCCCCTCCATCAGTTCGCCTGTTACTGATGTTCTCACCTTGGACATTGGACAGCTGACTGCCCAACTCACGGTGGCAACTAACTTGGAAATCTGCTCTTGGGTCCAGCAAGGCCTCTATTCGCCTTCAGAGGACCTCAGGCCTTGAAGGGGGGGTGATGTTACACTGCGCTCACATTGTTTCCTTTTGCAGACACTTACGTAACTCGTTCGTGCTCTCATCCCGCTCTGGAGACGTTCCCTTTACCCGCAAGCCGCTGTCTACACAGTTGGACTTGCATTCTGTACGTTTCACTTATGTCATCCCTTTCCTTTTATGGTAGACCCCTGTCTACCCCACATTGTACTATAGCCGGATGTTGCATCCGTTCCCCTTCCTTCCATGATCCGCTGGTGGCCCTGATCCATGTGGTCACGTGACACATTCACCCCAGGTGAACACTCCACTTTTGACTTGCATACGCAGTTAATCCCCCTTCCCTGTGCTCATTCACCCCCATCTGGCTCCCCTGCACAGTTGGGTTGCCTTTGCGCCCCCTGTTGTAGTGGTCGGGTGAATGACCACCCTTGTGTTCGAATGTTTGTTAGCAGGTATTCTACATATGTATATAAACCCGCATGTACCATACCTCTCCCTCATTCAAAATCTACTTTGCAACCACCCTTAGCACTGCATGCTGTACCAACAAGGACTCGCCAGCACGACTTCGGTTGGCCAAGACTAGTGTTCTGTCACTAGTGAAGTTAAATATGTGTCACTTCTCACGCAGTCACGTGCTTGTGCTACATCGCCCTCAGTTCGTGACACAATACGAGTCGTCGGCATAACACTCTCAAGCCAACAGAATAGTCAAACAGCAGCACCTTACAGTCCAGGAAGTCTTGATCAAGACATGCAAAGGGGATGTTTCCAAATGGTCATCTCATACACACTCTGTATTCTGGGCTGAAAGGGTGACTACACAGAAGGCTATGGGACTGTCCCCTTACCAGACGGTGCATGGAGTGGAGCCGAGACTCCCTTTCGACTTTGCAGAAGCTACATACCTTGCCTGATGGGATGAGGACCTATATGATACTACTGACTTAATTTCTATTCACACTAAACAGCTACAATGAAGGGAAGAGGATCTACAACAAGTACAGGAGAAAGTCTATGCTGCCAGGTGCAAGTCTGCTGCTGAGTTCAAAGAGCACATGAAGCATATGGTCAAGGACTATAATTTCCAACCTGGGTCATTGGTGCTGGTGTGCAACACATGAATCAAGAAAGAGCTAGATTGGAAGACAAAGCCTTGGTACTTGGGACCCATGGTGGTAGTAAGACAAACCTGAGGGGGAGTGTATCTACTAGCTGAGCTTGATGGCACCATTTCTCATCTCCAATACACTGTGTTTCACTTACTACCTTACTATCCAAGGAAACAGATAAGAATACCACTGGAATGACTTACTGGGGTTGAAGAAGAAGAGCTGCACTCCTTAGAGCAGCAGTCAATAAGTGACAGGGGGGAAACAGAAGGAGAGGCCTCTACTGACAAAGAAGACCCTTAGCCTGTATGGGCAGGACATGCACCAGATGTTAAAAATAAATTTAAAAAAAAAAAAATAAGAGTTGGGACACAAAACTGACTTGTTTATTCACTGTATTGGACAGGGCTACAGTACATATAACAGCTGAGGAGGAGGGGAGAGCAGCAATGTATGAGAAACAAGTGTCTAGGGGTAGCTAGTCCCACGTGGGACATTTGCCTTTAGCCTTTCCAGATATCCCTCCACCCAAGGACTGGCCACATTCTAGGACAGCCAAAGCCACATGTAGGGCATCCATGAGAAGTGGGAGAAGGGAGGGGTCAGAAGACAGGGGAACATATGAAGAGGAGGAAGAGGGGGAAAGGGAAGGGGAGCAGTATCAAGCCTTCTTGCAGGATGGCTGGGAGGTAGATTGCATGATGCACTTCAAGATCTCTACAACCGGGACTTCACAAGGTGCCTTATGAGGTGGTCTAGAACCCAAGGCACTGGAGTTGCATATGCAGGAAATGCGTCAGAAGTCTGGGTTGTCATCCTCAAGAGAGATGAGCTGAGTAACCAGGAAAGGTGGGGAAAGACTTATGGTGTTTGTGCAAGGCAGGTGCAGGTTACAACATCTGCCACACATGATGCTGTGCATGCCCATGCACACTCACCTCGAGTCAGTGCACTTGTCACACAGAGGAATCACAAATAGGACTTGGCCCCCAGCATTGTCATGGTCCATGAGGTTGATATGTCCAGTGTCTTTGAAATAGTGCCATGCATGAGGGTAGAAAATGAGACTGTTTAGGTTCTACTGGGACTGGGTTAGGGGAATGGCAGGCCAGAAGAGGAAAGGCATGCAGGACTTACAGAAGGAGGCTCAAAGTTTGCCCAAGCTTCAATGAGCTTGTGAAGGGTCTTGCATGAGGTCCTCAATGCATTCTTGGTCCCCATACCCTGGTTGGTGGGAGGCAATGGGACTAGCTCATCTACCTGGGCAAGTGGAGCAGCCATGTCATCTTCTACAGGTTGGAAACAAGGTGTTAATGTAGGAGGGGAAGGCAAGACAGTGTCAATGCAAGGAAGGGTCAGGGAATGAGAGGGCTGAGGTGTGCAAGGGGGAGGAATAGAAGAGGGTAGGGTGACACCAGGATCCTCAATGACTGTAGCACCAGACATGTCACCAGTCAGGACCAGAGAACCTGGGAATGATGATGGGACAGATGAAGTTGGGGTGTGTGGGGCAGGTGGCACAGACACATCTGGGGAAGCAAGCTGAAGAGAGGCCTGCAACTTGGGGTAAAGGTCAGTAAGGGACACATTGAGAGCAAACAACAGAAGAGGGCATACCTGGAAGGCAGCAAAGTGCCAGAGCATGTCCTCATTCACCAGGACAGACAATGGTGATTGCAAGGCAGACACCATCAGACTTGCAGCTTGCAAAATGGCTGACAGAGGGTTGACAGGCAAGAGTGCAGGAGCAGGAGTGGGAGTGCTGGGAAGTGGATCATTGGGGGACAACAAGGGGGTTGTCTGTGGGTGTTTTTCAGGGGACATTGTGGAGGGTAGTGAGGGCAGGGGTGCAATCGATGGTGACAGAGAGGATTGATGAAGGGGGAATGGTTTGGTGTGGGAAGCATTGCTTGTACCCAAAAAGGGAAGTGGGCTTGGGAGTTCTAGAGTGGTTTGGCCATGAGGCATTTGGTCACAGGACTCAGCCAGTGTCAAAGATTCACAGACAGACTGGCAGCTCTGGATGGTGCATGAAGGGAGACAGGGCATGTCACTGCCAAGAAGGGAAGCATCAGCACCTTATGACATTGGGGTGGGAGAGGAGTCCAGCAAAGCTCCACCCTCTGGTGATCATCTCACATGTCTGAACTTATGCCACACTGAAGAATGAACAGGTGAACTGAGAAATGGGGGACTGCAACAGTCCCCCCCATCCTCTTTTTGCAATACTGGCTTCACAGAATGTTTATCTACAATGAGCAGTGCAACCTGGCAAAACTTTTTCACATACAAAAAGTGCACCCAAATCACTGCACAAGCCATTCACCAGTCATTGAAAGAGACAGAGCATGTTGCTGCTGAGAAGATGAGGTGTCACTGCCCTACAGTACCAGAAGTGGGAGAATGGTGTGGGTGGTACACAGGTGTACCTGAACCCTGAAGTGAACAAGGGTCTTGGCAAGCCAGTAGTCTAAAGAGATAAGAAGGCAAGTGTTCAGAATTGGTTGGTTGTGGTCTGGTTGGTCTCCTGTGTTTGCTAGAATGCCTTGGCCATGGCATCACTCAACCGAGTTGCATGCAGCCCATGTGACTCACCTTGTGTGAGAGGGGGAATAGGCAACCAGGGATGGTTGGAGTTTAAATGCCTGGGAGATGTAGGAGAGGGGAACCCTCTACCTAGGAGAATGAGGGCTGGTCAGAGTTTTGTGTTGAGCACTTGGTGACACAGGGGTTCAGGCTTCAAGGCACAGGCTTCAAGAAAAGGGGGGGGGGGGGGGGGGGGGGGGGTAAAGGGGCATCTGGGAGTAAGGGTGGGGAAGCATATGGGAGAAAGTATGGTGAGTCTAGAGTGTGGGGTTATGATATGTACATACATACACATATAGTGGGTGGTGGTGGGAAAAATAAAAAAGTGCATTTCTGTCCTTTTGTCATTTTTGGGTGAACAGCAGAAGGAAGACTTTGGGCATATGGGAGTAGAATTCCTCAAATCAACATGAAGACTGAGATATTCTAAGTATCCTTCAGTTGACTGTCTAGACCTATTATTCTCACAGAAAGTGTTTGCCCTCTAGTCCTCACCCTTTTCAGGTAGGGCCCTTCTGGGTTGACAATACTAAAGCTTGCATTCAGAGGCCCACCCCTTTAGGGTAACACCACCCATAGCAAAATTTACACTATTTACAGTGCATGCTTATGAGGATGTACAGAAAGAGGTTTGCACACTGCTGTTCATGGACAATCTCTATTCTCACTTTCTGTTGCTGACATGTGGGTCATCAAATTGAAAAGCTCATATCTAACCAAAACCCATAAAGCAGACAAAGCTGAGGATGAGTGCATTCTATGTCACATTCATCACCTCTGTTTGCTCAAAATGCTACCTTCAGAGTGCAGATCCACTGGGAAATAATGTGAGCAACCACTGCACAACATCTCCACACCTTGTGCCTCATGATACAACACACACACCCCAATGCTCTACTACTGTTTCTGAACATATTACACAGCAAATTACAGACATTCAATGCTGAGCTGCAGGGTCCATCAGCTCCACCACACATGAATCTGACGCCAGTACAGATGTTACTGCAGGGAGGAGAGCACTCATAAAGGTGGTCAAAGGCAAAGGAAAGGCCACGGAGCTGTCCACACCCCCTCCGATGTCCCCTCCATTGCCACTTGCCAAACCGGACACATCACTACCACTGCAGCCCTCAGCCAGCCCAGCCCTGATCATACTGGCCAGGGTGACATTCCCACCTTCTGCTATACCAACTTAGCACCAGGAAATTTGCAGCCAGATAAGCAAATTTTCCCAGGCAGGAGGGTGGCCCATGCCAATTTTTTTGCAAGTGCACATTCGCATGCATGCGGCCGAGCCCGAAGCGCACAAGGCACGATCACGTGACCACTTCCCACGCCCAAACACCACTCATCTAGCAAATTTGGGCAAGTCTCTTCACAGAATACCCATTTATTTCGTGAATAGTTACATGGCCAACATAGAGTGGCTTTCAGTAGCATTGAATTGAGTACAGATGTACAAGCAAGGGTTGTGCGCAGCCCACAAGTCACCCTCACTTTCTCGCACGCGCGCCTTCCGCTTAGTCAGCAAATTTGCAGCGGCTGTGGGCACAGCCACCTGCAAATTTTTCGGAATAAATGTACTTTACTCACCCGAGCTGTGCCTGAAATGCCCCTTAGGCCCCTGCAGTTCCCCCTTCTCGGCGAATACCCAGATTACTTTGCCAGTGCCGAGTTTGTTGAATGGCTCAACAAGAATGTTCCAGCATTTGAAGTGTTGTGGAGGATGCTGCGAAGGAGTTGACTGAGCATGAGGGCTTGCTGCGTCGTGCTGGAGAATTTGGCAGCAAGTTCAAGCATGCAGGTGATAGCTATTATCAACCCCATACCTACACACACTCAGGCCGCTAGTGATATCATTATACATCACAAGGAAAAAAAAACCCCATCTAAGGTAGCGCTGACTCATCCACGTTCAAGACCAAAGTCGTGTAGAAACGAATTATCTCCAGGAAGTTGTCGATCGACATCGCTTTTTGGAAACACCATCGTCAATTAAAATACGTGAGATAAAGGTAAGCACGAGGAGAGGGACACACCTTCATTCACAGTATGTATATTAGGTGGTAAAGTCCCACTTATGCTCCTGATATGTCCATACCGAAAAATATGAGGTGTAAGCTTCCAATAGAACTTCGTATCTATCCAAAAGATACACGTGTCAGTTCACCAACACCAAGTGCCAGCGTCATAGAAGATGCATCATGCCACATGGCGTGTCACGTACCCGTATTCCCAGACATGATCCCCGGACTCACGACAATCCCATCATCATCCCCCTCAATACTTCTGTGCCTATTAAAAGCTGCCTTGATGGACCCGGAAAGAATCTGGTAAGGCATCGCATCATCACCCTCGAACGGAGTGGTCGGCGCAGGTTCTAACCCGCCCCTAAACGCCTCTGATAGTGTCAGGTTGCCACATGTAGGGCTCGCGTCGAGGTGGTCACCATGATCGACAGTCTTCCCAAAAGCAGTATAGCTGAGGTTGAACTTGGAAGCTAAGGGTCTGAGAAGGTCAATATCGTGTCCTTCGGTGGCAGCGACAGAGCTTTCGGACAATTGGTCATTTATTCAGGTACATGCACGTCGCACTCACCTCTCCGTCGAGATCCGATGATTGACCACTGCCCACGCTCGTTCGGGCAATGCATTGACCTTGACGCCTCCCTGTATGATGTCGATAGCTTGCGTAGTTCGGACGAGATTTTTGAATGCAAGGTTCGTGAATAATACACTTTCAGCCACACGAAGCGCCTTGTCCGAGTAGGCTGATGCAAGGATATCCCTCCGTAGATGGTCAGGAAGGTTTGGAGCATGTGCAGCGAGGCATTGGATGGTCTTGTAAGGCGGTGAGTTCCGTGCCTGGAGATGTCGCAGTTGAAGAGCAGGAAACGAGTTTGAACAAGTGGATATTGCATACCAAATGTGTTTTGAAGGGATTTGCTTCGATTTTGACTAGAAGTTCAGCAAGTATGCCAATGCTCTGAGATATATGTCACAACGATGGGCTGGATCTAGCGATGCTGGTCAGTGACCAGTGTGGAAGTGACGCACCGTATGAGGAGGCGGCAGACTTGAGTGTCCACCCGGGGTGGTGACCTCTACACGAACGTTAACAGACCCCTTTTCGGAGATACCAGGCATCGCAATAATGCGATCATACAGTTCACCGTACCCCGCTAGGAGATATCATCACGACAAACCGAAGATTCAATAGAACAACAAGGGCATACAGCCTTCGTCTACTATCATTGCAAACCCGTTTTGGCCGAACATTTCTTCGAGTTTGGCGGATAGCGTTCGTGCACCCTGCAATTGAGTTATTCACACATCAACACCTTGCAGGAAGTAGAAGAAGACATACATGCACCCCACCAGACTCTTCGTCGAACCCAAATGCAAGTACCACCGTCCTAGTGGGCTCATAACCATTTGCCAACATAGCCTCAACTGCCGACCTGTCGTACACAGCAGAGCATAAGACCAGGAACCCAGCTGGTAGAAGAGAAGCCAGGGAGAATTAAAGCATACATGGTGCCGATAAGACCGCTCTTGTCGTCGCAACTTCCTCGGCCCCAAACAAATGTCCCTACACAGTTATCGATTTTGTTCATTGTTAGTAAGACTGCCCACGATCAAGGACATCCGCTCACCGTCGAAGTGGCCAGAGAAGGGCGGGTGGGTCCACTTATCGACAGTGGTAGGTTCCACAGGCACGACGTCTGCCAACCAAACGACAGGGAGATGAGTGAGAATAGTGTTCTATGCAACTATTCGCGAACCAGCAAGCACAAAGAAAATGAATGAAACAAGGGAAGGAAGGACCTTGATGTGCCGCTAATAGCAGGGGTTTTAACCTCTCGTTTAATCCCTTCCACACGAAAATGAGACCATAAGTGTTGACTTTGGTCAGTTCGAGCTCTGCATGTCTGATTCGGGTTGGGGGTAGGCAGGCAATCACACAACCAAGAGCCAAGGTAAGATCCCTGGAGTTGTATGCAGAACAGTAAGACGTACATCAACGGAAAGGCTTTCCGGAGATATGCATGGAAAGCATGAAACTTCTCCCAGCGGGGATCTGTCCCCACAGGACCAAGGTAGTCATACGACTCTGTTCTGTGTATGCGCTTGTTAGCACCAGCGTGAGAAGATGACGACGGCGAGGGGACATGGAGAGGGATAGGTGGGCGTGAAATAATGGTACTCACGGGACTTGCACAGCGCCTGCGAGCCAACTTACCGCCTTTGCCTTGAAGACGTCGGTATCGTACGTGGCCCCTAGGCTCACCCAGATTTCGAGATTACTGTGGGGAATCAGTTGGCGGACTTGGGGACATATATCTGCGAGTGCGCCGGTGCCGCCATGGTTGAACTTGAGGGGATAGATGATGGGAGGATCGTGCCACCAGTAATGATGCGAGGTATAGTTCACGAACAGACCTAGGACCCCTATGGCTGCGAGGAGGCCTGTTGCTCTCATAGCAAAATATCTGCGGCGGGACTGAGCGAAGACGGGTTCAGGGAGTATCCTGATTGGAGCACCGAGAGTTTCTATGGTCTCCTTTGTAGACATGGCTTGATCGCTGGGAGACGTAGAATGTACCAAGATGTGGTGAAAGTAATCAAGCTATAGTAGCGGCGCCACATGGGGCTCCCATGGTATGGACACGACGGAGTCAAATTTGGGTGTGGGATACGACAGTCGCTCATCAAACAACCACAGGCCCATGGGCTGGCATAGAGCCTGTCACATTAGAAAATACTACAATCAGGAGTCCCTGCATGGTGTCGCTCGCTTAGGGTGTGAACACAACTCTATGGCAAGGGTGGGTAAGATGGACGGTTGGCGGTAGATAGAGATGTTTACATCGATACCACTACCACATATACAGGTGAAAACAGGGCCCGGTTCCACGATGAGAGCCATTTGCAAACAAGAATACTGTGGGATCAATGGTCAGCGAACCCCCCGCATCAGACATACGAATACCCACAGACGCGACCACTGAACGTTCGTCAGCCACACCGAAGCTCTTGAATGTTGCGGCAGGCAAGATCGGCGTCATTTCGCGAAACCCTGCAGGGCAGACACGCTGCTTGCAAAGAATGCGCCGTTGCACAAGACCAGCTGCGTTGATCACCGCCAGCTTCCTTCAACCGCCCCCGACATGTCACGTGATATATCAGCGGCATCCTCTTGACAGTGTCTTCCGAGTCTGACTGTACAATGCAACCCTTATTATCTTGGGCCCTGGGACAACAGATGCCTACTCAAGCTGTCTGTCATCTCTGGCTAAGCTGCAAGTTTTCTATTGATTTTGTATAATAAAAAGAGGTATGCACCTGTATGACTGGGTGCTGACTATCACCGACAGACCAGGAAAGGCCGAAACCTCTTTCAATCACGACTGGCTCCTCCCACCCCTGCCATACGCAGAAGGCGTCCACCAGGAATAGCCGGTGACTGTGATCGCACCCTGCAATGTCACTTCTCATACTCTCTGCTCAGGATGTGAACACAATCACTGCCACCTTGCCGTCTGCAGAGCTCGAGGCCCTCATGGCTTCCGTATTTCGTCGCCTCTCGTCAGGATCGCACTATGCATCGCCGCAAAGGACAAGTATTACCATGTCCCATCACACGGCTCTGTTTATGCCCTCACGGATTGAAGACATCGGAACTGCGATCAAAGTCGTTTCTGTACCTACATCTGCCGACGATAAGCGTGGTTTGCCCGCTTCGACCATTTTCCTGGACGAGGAATCCGGGCGTGTGGAGGCGATCCTCAACGCGAGTGCGCTGACAGCATTGAGGACTGCCGCCGGTATGGACTCATCGCATATATGCATCTTCTGAACTTCTAGCAACGCTCAGGCACCTAATAGGCTCTGTCCTCGCAACACGCTTACTCCTCTCCGAACCGCCTGGCTCGTTGGTCGCCTTCGGCACTGGGAAACAGATCGAGGCCCATGTGGATCTTCATATCCGTGCATTTCCGTCCCTCAAGTGATGTACCATCGTCAATCGTTCGATGAATGCACGTTTGGAAAACCTGTTGTCTGTATTGCGTGAATCTCACCCTCTCGTCTCACTCGAAGGACTTGTGTTGGACGATACGACCAACGTCCGAAGTGCCGTAGGTCATGCAAATGTGATCTGCACGGCAACATCATCCACTCAACCACTTTTCCCCTCCGAGTGGGTATCGCCTGGAACACACCTAAATCTCGTGGGGAGCTTCAAGCCGAGCATGATTGAAGTAGACTGCGGTCTCATTAACCGGGCAGAGATGATCGTCGTTGATTCAGTCAAAGCATGTGCGATCGAAGCCGGAGAACTCATCGCTGCCGGTCTGAATGCTGGAGATATGGTCGAGATTGGACGGTTGGTGGAGAAACGGGATTGTAAAGACGGGCTGGAAGAGACGAGGAAGGGTGACGTGACGGTGTTCAAGTCGGTAGGCATTGGGTTACAGGATGTTGCTATTGCGAGGTATGTGGTGCCCAAGGCGGAGAGCTTGGGGATTGGGACGACTGGGGGATTTCCACACGGGAAGGTGATTTAGGCTCGATTGCTTCAACCTGGTTTCCGGATAGTTCAGGATGATTCGAAGATGTAGTCTTCATATTGCCAGGATGATATTCGAAGTCGGGATGGGGGATGGGCCAGCACGCCTCTCATACCTCTCGCATGGCCTGGATGTGAAGGTGAGTTCCCATCGAGTGAACATTGCGGTCAGAAATTGTTAGGATGCCAAATTCAAACTTACCGGCGAGTAAACCGAGTACTATTGGTGACACTGGGTCTCCCAACTTCGAAGCCTGCATACGCGAACGCATTGGCATTTACGCTCCGAGCCCTAGAAATGATCCGTAGTAAGGTCGTTTCTTTCTAATCCTCTGCTTTTCGTGTCTTCTCAATGTCGAACTGCCTGATGAGTCAACGATGATATCAAGCTTGCGACTTGATTCCGTTAGCCTGTACATACAGGTAGGATCCCGTGTCAATACATCAAACCAGCACTTCCGTGGGTCTTGGCACGGGACATAGATAGTGTGTCATATTCTTGAAACGGGTAATGCTACGTGTTGTTTCTGTACAATGACGTCTGTCCGAGAGTCAGCATAACATGTCCAAGGAGGGTTGTCATCCCCATTGTAGGCCTCAAGTCATCAGGTAAACGTCTCACCAAAGGGCGCCAAATTCACATGTACCTTTCGAAGCATTCGGCTCGATAATGAAGTCCAATTCTCCGTAGTTATCTGCCCCCGCTGCGCTCGCGACCAAGTCATACTACCTGCTTCCGAACCCATGGCGAGATGCATCGCAACGTCCGTCATGGTGATCTGCCCGTGACCATCGCTGTTATCAATCGTCGGAATCATGATTCACGAATGTAACGAGCTGCATATGGGGAGTGAAGACGGTGGCGTGGTGATGGACCCGGTGAATGAGTCGAGCTTGGCGCCAGGGACGGTAGAGAGGCGAGTGCTGAAGAAATCATCGACGAAGGCACCTGGTCTGATTAGCATGGGATCGATGTCAATCGGAGCGAGGGATCATAGACCAGACCAGAAGAAAAACAGGGGCAATGCGCTCTAAATCTGGCAGTCGGTCCGTGCACCAGCTGCAACGTGTTGATGGCGCCTAATTTCGAACTGACCGTTACCACCACCTCAACTACATCCTCAACCTCAAACCAAAGCTCAAACTCGCGAAATTACAGTGATATCCATTTCTCGATGGCTAGAACACAGTCACGGAAACGTCGTCTCTTGGGATTTGTGAAACCGTCCAACTCGACCTCCGGCCTTGCTTCAGTATGTAGCTATCGCTTCTTCTGAGAAATATATTTTATCGAAATGCAAAAAAATAGTCGTCAGGACGCTCTGAGGCTCGCGCAGGGGATCTCGCCTCCGTACCTGCAACATCAGGCATGGCCTCTCCGGGTATGCTCGCCAGAATGAAACGCTTCTTCAGTCGATCGAACCAAGGTCCTTCAACTACCATCGCGGCAGAAATTGCTGGTCCAGGCTCCAGTGGGGCAGTTCAGAAGGAACAGGAACAGTCCCAAGCGGCTCTAGGTCTGGATGTATGTGATCTGCCATATCCAATTGAATGCAATGATGCTGAGTGATTCGCTCAACAGGCTGCGGCCACAAGTTCTGGCGGTGGGGCTCAAGCCCAACAGGAGACATCCAAGACAGTTTCGACCAAGAATGTGTGTGCTTTGTGATGTGCAGCTGCTATGATGGTTAAGTGATTCTGCCCGACAGGTTGAAAAGTCAATCACGAAACCTGAACCTGAACACGCGCCAACGTCGGCTGGGAAGGATGTCGATGCTGCAGTGGAAAGTTTCGGCGGAATTGATCGCATTCCGCGTGTCGCCCAAGGTGCTGTCGTTGCCGTCGGCAACGCCAATACCACATTCTCCGAGATTCAAAATTTGAGTGATACGTATCTCAAACCTTTCAAAGTTTTCAATCAAGTCGTTTCCACTCTTGCCAACGTAAGGATTTCACTTTTTGCATCCATACAATGATCGCATGCGCGTGCCAGGTCCACCCCTACGCCCAGATTGCACTAGGAATCTTATCATCTGCCGCTCAGGTTCGCTTCTGCTTACCACAGATATTTTGCATCTCACGTAGTCATCTGTAGTTGCTCATAAACCAGACGAATCTAGACAAGGCGGTGTCTGGCCTTCTCGACACGGTGCGAAGCGTCTACGAATTTCTTACGGAAAAAGATAGCATAAACGATATCGACGAAATGAAAGATACCCTTGCGAAGATTGCGCGAGCGATAAGCGACTCTGCGCAGTTCATTAACAACTATTCTGCAACGAAAAGCTTCTGTAGGTCATGTCCTTATCTCGGTTACCATGTCCTGACATAACATGCATTCAGGGAAAAGAACTGCGAAGAACATTTTCTCCGAGACGCAGACTGTCGTGGATGGCTACGTCAAAACCCTAGATGGCTTGATGCAACAGTACCGCGACCGCACTATCCGGGACATTCAAGTTAACACATACCGCATCCTTGAAGATTTGAATCTCGATGGTATGGCTTATGCAGGGGGCGCAGGGCTGAACACGACAGAAAAGTGCCTTGATGGTACAAGGAAGGAGACTTTACAGGAGATCATCAACTGGATTAACGATCCCGACGTCGATGCTCCTCGCGTTTATTGGCTTCATGGGCAGGCGGGAAGGGGAAAATCGGCCATCGCCCATACAATTGCGTCTTGGATCAAAGACGTGGGAGGACTTGGTTCTTGCTTTTGCTTTGCTCGTGACAGGCAGACAGAACGCCGCGAGGAGAAGATTCTGACGACGATTGCTCGAGATCTGGCTGATCGTGATCAATCCTTCAGGCGAGCATTGGCAGACGTCGTATCGAAGGACCACTCCCTCAAGACCACACCTGACGTGATGCAGCAGTGGCAGAAACTCATTTTAGAGCCGCTGTATAGGATTACCGGGGCAATCGTCGGGAATGTGGTCGTGGTGATTGATGCCTTGGATGAAAGCGGGCCGGACACATCTCGAGAGCACATCCTATCTCTTCTCGCATCGCCGGAAGCTGCTCATCTGCCTTCCAATTTCCGCATCCTTCTGACGTCCAGGTCACTGCCCGACATCGAACATGTCCTGAGTACCGCTGCGCATGTTAAGGCTGCCTCGTTGGACGCCATTTCTGGAGTATCCGCAGAGCGCGACATCCGATTGTATGTTTCCACCGAGCTTCGACGTTTTCCAGAGATCGGAACCTCAGAAGTCCAGACCATTGCTCAGAAGTCGGATGGTCTATTCGAGTGGGCTCGTCTGGCCTGCAGATTTATCAAGCCGAACAAACCAGGTCGAACGGTCATGGAGCGGTACAATGAAATCCTTTTCCCTCGTGTCGGAGGTGGGGGGACCCTGTTGGATGTCATGTACAAAACAATCCTGGAGGATATGGTACCCCCGGACGAGACCACGCTGGCACGGTTCCGTTCCGTGATGCAGCAGGTCATGTCAACGTTTGCACCTCTGCGATTGGATACCTTAAATGAGATGCGCAGTCACTTCCCGTCGGAGGAAGACCATTTCAACATGATCATCATTCTCGAATATATGACACCGTTATTGAGTGGGATATCAGACAGGCACTCTGTTGTCCGACCTCTGCATGCATCTTTCTATGACTTCCTCAACGATCCTTCGCGAAGTGGGATATACTTTGTCGGTGTATCCAGCATTGGTGTTCATAGTAGCCTCACCTTTGCATCGTTGCACATCCTCTGCAATGACCTGAAATTCAACATCTGTGGATTGGAAAGTTCCTACTCCTGCAACTCTGAAGTTGCTGATCTGGAGGAGAGAGTCAGCAAAAACATCTCACCCCATCTATCCTACTCGTGTCAATACTGGGCAGACCATCTGCAGAGAGCTGACTACGATTCAAGACTTGCAATGCTGGTAAAGACTTTTGTTGGATGTGAAAAGCTGCTATTTTGGCTTGAGGTATTGTGTCTGCTTGATGGACTTGGACATGCTACAAGTGCTCTTGCCTCTACTATATCATGGCTACAGGTGGGTGAAACAGAGTTGTGCATAATGTTATCTAATATAACATACAAGGGCAAGGAGGATGTTGAGGATGCCTTGATGCTAGCACAAGATGGGATCAAATTTGTGCAGAACTTTGGGGGTATCATCTCCCACAGCACCCCACACCTTTATATTTCTGCATTGCCTTTTACACCCTCCAACACAAAGCTTTCTAGAATGCTCATGCCAAAATTTTCACACCTTGTCAGTGTTGTTGTAGGAGGGCAAAAGGAATGGCCAGCTGCTCAGGTTGCATTGCAGGGACACACTAGATCAGTCAACTCAGTTGGATTCTCCTCTGATGGCAAGAGGATTGTCTCAGGCTCAGATGACAACACTGTGAGGATCTGGGATGCTGAGAGAGGTGTCCAGATTGGTGGCCCTCTTGAGGGGCATACTGGAGGGGTCTACTCAGTTGGATTCTCCTCTGATGGCAAGAGGATTGTCTCAGGCTCAGATGACAACACTGTGAGGATCTGGGATGCTGAGAGAGGTGTCCAGATTGGTGGCCCTCTTGAGGGGCATACTGATGGGGTCTACTCAGTTGGATTCTCCTCTGATGGCAAGAGGATTGTCTCAGGCTCTTATGACAAGACTGTGAGGATCTGGGATGCTGAGAGAGGTGTCCAGATTGGTGGCCCTCTTGAGGGGCATACTGCAGGAGTCAGGTCAGTTGGATTCTCCTCTGATGGCAAGAGGATTGTCTCAGGCTCTTATGATAACACTGTGAGGATCTGGGATGCTGAGAGAGGTGTCCAGATTGGTGGCCCTCTTGAGGGGCATACTTTTGGGGTCTTCTCAGCTGGATTCTCCTCTGATGGGAAGAGGATTGTCTCAGGCTCTTATGACAAGACTGTGAGGATCTGGGATGCTGAGAGAGGTGTCCAGATTGGTGGCCCTCTTGAGGGGCATACTGATGGGGTCTTCTCAGCTGGATTCTCCTCTGATGGGAAGAGGATTGTCTCAGGCTCTTCTGACAACACTGTGAGGATCTGGGATGCTGAGAGAGGTGTCCAGATTGGTGGCCCTCTTGAGGGGCATACTGATGGGGTCAACTCAGTTGGATTCTCCTCTGATGGGAAGAGGATTGTCTCAGGCTCTTCTGACAACACTGTGAGGATCTGGGATGCTGAGAGAGGTGTCCAGATTGGTGGCCCTCTTGAGGGGCATACTAAAGGGGTCTACTCAGTTGGATTCTCCTCTGATGACAAGAGGATTGTCTCAGGCTCAGATGACAAGACTGTGAGGATCTGGGATGCTGAGAGAGGTGTCCAGATTGGTGGCCCTCTTGAGGGGCATACTTTTGGGGTCTACTCAGTTGGATTCTCCTCTGATGGCAAGAGGATTGTCTCAGGCTCTTATGATAACACTGTGAGGATCTGGGATGCTGAGAGAGGTGTCCAGATCGGTGGCCCTCTTGAGGGGCATACTGGAGGGGTCAGGTCAGTTGGATTCTCCTCTGATGGCAAGAGGATTGTCTCAGGCTCAGATGACAACACTGTGAGGATCTGGGATGCTGAGAGAGGTGTCCAGATTGGTGGCCCTCTTGAGGGGCATACTCATTGGGTCAGGTCAGTTGGATTCTCCTCTGATGGGAAGAGGATTGTCTCAGGCTCAGATGACAACACTGTGAGGATCTGGGATGCTGAGAGAGGTGTCCAGATTGGTGGCCCTCTTGAGGGGCATACTGGAGGGGTCAGGTCAGTTGGATTCTCCTCTGATGGCAAGAGGATTGTCTCAGGCTCAGATGACAACACTGTGAGGATCTGGGATGCTGAGAGAGGTGTCCAGATTGGTGGCCCTCTTGAGGGGCATACTGATGGGGTCAACTCAGCTGGATTCTCCTCTGATGGCAAGAGGATTGTCTCAGGCTCTTATGATAACACTGTGAGGATCTGGGATGCTGAGAGAGGTGTCCAGATTGGTGGCCCTCTTGAGGGGCATACTGATGGGGTCAACTCAGCTGAATTCTCCTCTGATGGCAAGAGGATTGTCTCAGGCTCTTTGGACAACACTGTGAGGATCTGGGATGCTGAGAGAGGTGTCCAGATTGGTGGCCCTCTTGAGAGGCATACTTTTGGGGTCATCTCAGTTGGATTCTCCTCTGATGGCAAGAGGATTGTCATGGGGTCAGAGATCAGGGTGGCAGATACTTGTAGCAATGAAGATGGGCAGGTAATATGTGTTCCCTCCAACCCAAGTGGTGCAAATGTTCCTCCACAGGTCATCAGTTGTGAGTAGCTCCACTTGTTATGTCCTCTGACTTTACTCAGCTAACTTAAATCTAATGCAGCATTCCTAATTCATTTTTCATCATGTTCTTTGCATGCATTGCATGACACTCAACAACTCCTTGATGGAATTCTGGAGGAAGATGTGGATGCGACGTACGAACCTGTTAAGCTTTTCAATGATGGCTGGATCAGAAGCCCAAAGGGGAGATTGTTGCTTTGGATACCTCCAACATTCTGGAACAAATTTTATTCAATGTGGAACACTATGATCATCCCAAGGGGTGGAATAGAACTGGACTTAAGCCAGATGGTTCATGGCAACAAGTGGCAGCAATGCTTCAATGCAATTGTTTAGTTTTGGTCTGACTTATGTATAATGTATCAGTAACAAATACTTACAGACATTCTCACTTACATGATACATATTGTGTTATGGAAATCATCACAATTTATACAAAATCCCCAAAAATACAGCTCTGCCCATGAATTCCATGCAGACATCTCACTGATCTTGAATCTAACCTGTCCTGCCCAATGGCATTAGCAACAGCCAGGACAATGTGGCCCAACCTCCATGGAATAACTGCATCCTTACCATCCTCACTTACAATTTGTGTCACCTAATGAGCATAATGCTGTATCAACATACAAATCTAACACTTCTGATGTGTCATGAGGAGTATATCTCTGGAAGGAAGTGAGCTGCTCAAACTGCTGTAGGGATGTCAAGCCCTCTACCTCACATATTCACCTCCATTTATTCCCTACCTTCAGCCAAAGCACAATTGTATGTGATAGATTAAGCAGTAAACTGTATGATCTACACTCTTGGCAATCCTTATGACTCTACCTCAAATGCCCACCACCTAGGTGCCAATATCCCACTCTCCCAAAGCTTGCATATTAGGTGGGTATACAAGTGAGGTATTGTCATATGCTGAAAACTTGGCACCTTGGCCCTGGGATGTGAATACTGACCTTATGCTGAATGCCAGTGATACTTAGTTTCCTTTGTTCTCTTTCCAGTTAGCACTCTGCACTGCCCTTGCTTGCACTGAGGCAGTACCTGTCATTGGCCCTTGGTCTTTGACTTCTTCTACTCTTGCTTATCCCTTAAGCTTGACACTCTACACTGCTATTTATTGATCCATTGGTAACCTCAGTTGTTGGGTTACTGGTCCTTGGTATATAAGTCATAGTTACTCTTGTACTCAGACCTCAGTCTGAATATCAAACTAGTCTCCCCTTGAACCCTCTGGCTTAAATACAAGTTGACTCTCAGCTTTCACATCTGACCCCCTTGGCTTTCAACCCCTGACTTCAACCTCACTTGTGCAGGAGTCTGGCACACATGTTAGACTAAGAGTTGTCACACCTTGGTCTTCAGTCTTCAGACCTTTGTCATGGACTTAGCAGGTATAAACTGAGCAAAATAATCAAGACATCAGCAACTTGGCAGAATTTCTCAAGCTCTGATTTTCACTTCTGACATTCTGCAGATCTGAAATTCTAAAGTTCTGATTTTATTTCTGACATTCTGAATTTTGGTCTGAAATTTCTGATATCAGATTTCTCAGGTCATCAGGACACCTGAAGTGAAATCAGAACATCAGTTTCTTGGATCATCAGTACATCAGGAGGAAATCAGACCTCCAGGAAATTTGTCAAGTTGCTGATGGAATGAAAAGAAGAAATGTACCCAGTAATCAGTGAGCTCCCAAAAACCTTCTCCAAGTTTGCCTGTGTCAGTATAAATACTAATGATGAATATCAGAGAGTCAGAGAATCAACCTATCTCCTTTAACAAATTGTAACACAGTCAGGCATCAATGGATTAACATACCTGGATTAAGGAGGTCCTCACTGAAATTTTGCATGGCTTGGATGTCCAAACATCAGCCCAAGTGGGCATGCAGAACCTAGACATCACTTCTAGCACACCAATGCAGCTAATGTACAAGGTACAGAAGCAAGTGCACCTAAATGCAACAGTACCAATGAAGTAGGCATTGCAGGCTATGTATTTAAATTTTTTCATCACACATCCTGTTAGACAGACCAATCTGTCTATGCCAATGAAGGAGTAGTGTGGCACCCAACCTGTGTGACACCTGGACACATCAACAGACCAACATGGGCACTGACAGCAGCTTCTACATAATGCACAAGTAGGGAGGTGCAGATATGTAACCCTGCAGGTGTTCAGATACAAACAGACACATAAGCATAGTTCCAAGGCCAGCCAAGTTCACACTACTGGGAACTGGTGGGCTCAACAGGTATGCAAACCCAGCCAGTGTTGGCCTCAACACCGCTCCGAGACCTATCCGTTGGTGCCAAAGGTGAGGAGGGCTGAAGAGCAGCCCGTCTTCGGAATCAAAAGTCACCTCTTTTGTTCTGAGTTCTTGGTGGAAAATGTTCCAGATCTTGCATTGTTAAGACAGTAGGGAGGTGCAGATATGTAACCCTGCAGGTGTTCAGATACAAACAGACACATAAGCATAGTTCCAAGGCTAGCGAAGTTCACACTACTGGGAGCTGGTGGGCTCAACAGGTATGTAATGTCTTGTATGCAAATCCAGGAACAACCAGTGTTGGCATCAACACCACTCTGAGACCTATCCATTGGTGCCAGAGGCAAGGACAGCTGAAGAGCAGCCCGTGTTCAGAATCAAAAGTCACTTTTTTGTTCTGAGTTCTTGGTGGAAAATGTTCCAGATCTTGCGTTGTTAAGACAGCCAGGATCTTTGCGGAGCCACGACCGTAAAAAGCTCGGAAACACCCGTCGGCGTCAATTCCACAGACAGGACACAACCGTCGCTACTGACACTGGCTACTGAGCGGGGTATTCAGTGGTGTGCAGAGAGGTACTTGAACTAGGAACCGGCACAGCCCCGACAACGCTAAATCCGTTGAGTACGGTGAAAACCCTCTAACACGCCGGAACACCTCGTGTTCGAACAAAGACACGTACTTTCATCTGAATCATGGCAGTCATATCGCTGCCTTTAACCTTCGCCAATTCGTTTTGGACCCAAGACTATCGCAAAGGTCTCGAAGTGTTATATGGCAAACTGGAACAGGTGTGCCCACCCCCGGTTCATGTTGCTCTTGCCCTCTTTTGACCGGTTTGGTTGCATGACAGGGCATCGCTGAGAACGACGAAATAGTCTCTTTTATTTTGGTGCGACGGCTTCCTTCTTCTGCCGTTCGCTCTCTTCACTCGTACTGACCATGGTGCAACTCCGCACAGGCTCGTGCTCAGGCAGAGAACCAGATTGCCAATGCTCTACTTAACCCACCAACTATCGGCTCACCAGGTACGTTCGCTACTCTTAACTCCCAACGTAGCCGTTGACGAACCCTGCTCCAGGTGCCGGTTTTAACAGGGATGACGGCGCGTCGCTGCTCATGACATTCCGTGGCTTGCAGGACGAATCGGCTGCCCAAGGTAAAGTTCACAAAGAAATTGCAAACGACCTTCAAGTCCTCGTTGTGGAACCGTTCAATAGGTGGGCTCAGACGTACAAGGTATGGTATCGCATGCCGGTGATGTATGCAGTAACGAGTATGTGCGTGCTCACATCGATGAATTCAGGAACAACTGTCGTCTAGTAAAGGCAAAGTGTTACACAACTGGGTGCGCGCTTATGAGGATGCACAGAAAGAGGTTTGCACACCCTGCTCAGGGATAATCCCTATTCTGACACTCCGTTGCCGACTTGTAGGTCATCAAATTGAAAAACTCATATCTAACCAAAACCCGTAAAGCAGACGAAGCCGAGGATGAGTGCGTTTTATTTCATCATCATCATCCATCATCTCCGTTCGCTCAAAACGCTACCTTCAGAGCGCGGTTCGCACCGGGAGATGATGTGAGCGACCACTACACAACATCTCCACACCTTGCGCCTCGCGATACAACACGCACGCCCCAACGCTCTGCAACTGTTTCCGAACGAATTACACAGCGCCTTAAAGAAATTCAACGCCGAGCTGCAGGGTCCATCAGCTCCACCACCAACGAATCTGACGCCGGCACAGACGTCACCGAAGGGGAGAAAGAACTCCCGAAGGTGGACAAAGGCAAAGGAAAGGCCACGGAACTCTCCTCACCACCTCCGATGTCCCCTCCGTTGCCACCTGCCAAGCTGGACACATCACTGCCACCGCAGCCCTCAACTAACCCAGCCTCGATCATAATGGCCGGGGTTTCATTCCCGCCTTCGGCTATATCGACTTTACTCACCCGAGCTGCGGCCGAAATGCCTCTTAGGCCCGTGCGATTCCCCCTTCTCGGCGAATACCCAGATTGCTTCACCGGTGCTGAGTTTGTAGAATGGCTCAACAAGAATGTTCCTACGTTTGAAGGGAACCTCGATATTGCGGAAGACGCTGCGAAGGAGTTAACTGAGCGTGAGGGCTTGCTGCGTCGTGTTGGAGAATTTGGCAACGAATTCGAACATGCGGATGATAGTTATTATCAATTTAGACCCAAGGTAAGCCTTCGTCCTCTCCTGTGATCCAAATGAATGCTTGAATTTTATGATTTATTTTTAAGGCATTCGATCTGGAGGGCAAGGCTCCAGAGACTGTCAACCCACCGAAACGAAGCCAGATCGCGGATAATATAATAAAGCGGTCCAATAATTTGGTAAACGTTGTGACCAAGGCTTTGAACGCAACTTCTCAGAACGAGCCTGCATACGTGAGGTTACGCCAGGAGGCGGAGGAGGCTGACAAGATGTATCGCGTTGCGGTGCGCAAGTTGGATAGGCAACGGTTGGGTTTGGAGGAGCGAATTGAGGAAGTGTTGAAGACGCTTCAGAGAGGCGAGGCGGAACGTTTGAGGGCTGTGAAAACTGGTCAGTGTTTCTTTTGAGTCCTGCGTACATGCGATGTTTACTGATCCATTCCATCGGAACCGCATATAGTTCTCCACCAATACCAAGGAACGCTGGCCAATCTGCCTAAAGCTCTCGAACCAACTCTAGAGCGTTCCGCGACATTCATCACGACTTACCAGCCCGAATCGGATTTGACAGCGCTTATTGAACGATACCGTACGGGCCCATTCCGACCTGTTCCCAAATTGTACGAATCCGTCGCACATGATGAATCGGATGTCGTTTTCGGTATTGATCTACGCAAGTGGGCCGAAGGCGGCTGGTCTGCGCTCACTTCCGGCGAGGAGAAGAAAGATTATATTCCTCCTGTACTTACTGCGCTTTTGGATGCGTTAAGATATGCATACGGGAATCTCCCTGATGATGACGGTATGTCCTTTCTTTCATGATCCTGCTCTCTTCACTCACGAACTGACATGATGTCATGCAGAGAGACGGAAATCATGGATATATGATGTCCCACTCCCCGCCCTCCACCATCTTCGCGAAAGCTTGAATGCCGTTCCGCCAGATCAACCTTTCTCACAAGAGATGCTTTCTAGATTCGACGCACCTATTCTGGCGGGATGTGTGAAGCTCTGGGCGCTTGAACTCGATCCGCCTCTAATGTTATGGGAGGGCTGGGACGAAATTAGGAAGTTGTATCCGACTGGTATGTCTGCCTCGTTCCGTATGTGTGAGGTGCTGACCGTGATTGGGATGTGATCGATAGTTGGGTCCACCAAAGTCGACGACGAGACATCGGAACAGCACCATGTACAGGATTTACAAGCTGCTTTGCTGCGCGTTCCGAAAGTCAGCCTCTTCGTCCTCGATACCATAGTCACACATTTGCGCAAGTGAGTGCATATCTCGTATAATGGAACCATCGTCGTTTGCGGCGTGCTTACCGCATTCTTTTCGTACATGTAGACTCATCGACACGACGAGTACAGAAGAGGATGATGATATGTACATTGCGAAGTTAGCGTTGTCGGTTGGCAGAAGTGAGTGTTCTGACGTCCGCCATTTGGATTTCCTTTTGTTCCTCCTAACCACTGCGCACAGCGATTATTCGACCCAAAGTCGAGACAGAACTTTCCATTCAAGATCGTCACCCAACATGTATGTCCCTCACACTAATATCATTAACGTCAATGACGCTTGACCTCCGTCGTAGTGTTCCTTATTGACCTTCTCAAGAACTACGATTCTATCCTCCCTCCGACGATCGAACGAAAGAAACGCGAATCGGAGCGGCGCGTGCCCGTTAGGAAACGCACTGCTCCCGTGGATATGCGGATGAGTAGGGGCAAGCTTTCGGTGGGGAGTCCATCGCGGGAAATTCTTGCGGCACAGGAGCTTGCGGCGCAGAAGGCTGCGGCTACTACTACCACTTCTCCAGCAGCAGTAGTGAGTGCGGTTGGACCGGGTGGCCCTCCGGCTCGGGTCACCGCAGAGCCGGAGTCCTTTGAGCCAGAAACGGTCCCTGACACAGAGACGGAGGTGGAGGATGTTGCTCCGGAATTGGAACCTGAGCACGAGAGTGATCCTCCACCAACGGCCGCAGAAGATCCAAGCGCGCCACCTCGTCCGACTTTCAAAGAGCCCCCTCCAGAACTAGATGATCTACCTCCCCGCCCATCATTCAAAGAACCCCCTCCAGAACTCGACGATAGTCCCTATACTAAGCCCTCGTTCGTATCGCCTCCCCCATCGCCGCCAAGGACAACGCTTCCCATCGCGGACGACAAACCCGTCTCTCCAGCCGTTGCGGTGACACCTGCGACACCACAGAATCCAATTAAAGCTCTGAGGCGTCAATCAGCAGTCCGATCTGGGAACTCCTCTCCCGCTCGTTCTCCCTCGCCATCAACAGGGAGTGGTGCGGGTGCGGTAGCAGACGATCAATCACTCAATCCCGGTCGTTCAGGTTTGTCGAGACACACGTCGGGACAGACTACTGCCATGCGCGGGCCTCGAATCTCTCGTGGTCCCAGGGCCCCAGGTGGAGGGAGCGTTAGCAGTATAGTCGCGAATCTTAATCGGACAGGGGCTACTTCGCCACCACCCCGGTCGTCGTCACCGGGACTCAAGAGGATGTCGGGAATTGGTTCTGGATCGAGACCTTCGTCGATGTTTGGTGGGAGCGGTGTACAGGGTCGTGGTGTGGGTGGACGTGGAGGGCTTTCAAGGAGAACGATGGCAAGTGATGCAGAGGACGAGGTGGTGAACAAGTAACCACTTTGATGGGGCAGGTCTGAATGCTTTCTTGGACAATTTCCACTGTACTTATGTAAGTACGACACTGATTCATGCGTATGTTTGCTATATCGAAAACTCAAGTTCAGTATGTTCACCCTCGTATGATGAAAATGTATCTTTCCACCCTGACGAGAACATAGCCGTTACATGAAGTATACCGTAGATTACCAGAATGAAGTACAGTGCAAATACAAAGCCAAAACACAACGGGAATCTAAACCTCTTGCGAGGCACCATCCTTTTTGCCCTTGTTCGACTTCGAAGGCAAGAGTTCGGGGTTGATAAAGGGAACGACACCACCCTGGCTAATAATGACATCTCCGAGTAGTTTGTTCAATCTGAGAACAAGTGAGCGTGAGAAGCAGTGCAAGAGTGTGGAGACGCACTCTTCGTCATTCCGGATAGCTAGTTGGAGATGACGCGGGACAATACGTTGTTTCTGGAAAAGGTGTCAGAGTGACTCCGAAGGGTGGTGTGCAAGTGCAGGGTACGGACCTTGTTGTCACGCGCAGCATTACCTGCCAACTCGAGAATCTCAGCAGCAAGATACTCCAACACAGCAGCCAGATACACTGGTCCAATACCGGTGAGCTACGCCCATCCGACCCAGCCCCTTACACCGACTTACCGGGTGCTCCCGCGCCGACACGTTGTGCGTAGTTGCCCTTTTTCAGGAGACGGTGGATACGACCGACTGGAAATTGGAGACCAGCCTTGGTGGATCTCGACTGCGTCTTGGCATCGCCACCAGTTTTGCCAGAAGAGGACTTGCCACTGGAGCAGGAGGTCACAGAACCATTCCAAGGCTGTGGGGGAGTTCCAACTCACGCTTTTCCCTTTCCGGACTGTTTTAAACCAGGTCAACAGAGTGTAATAGGCATAAGGACGGCGTTCGTACCATATTTTCAGAGTGCGGCGAGGTGGTAGTGGTTGAGAGTGAAGAGACCGATGCCTCGACGCGCCCAGCGCGACCAGGTATTTATTGGTCCACCGCGGATCGGAGTTCAAAAGGAAAACCACACTCAACGCGTTTCTCACGTGACTGGCTGACACGCCGGCCCGAATAGGATTCTTTTTCCCACGTCGGAGTCTGCATCCGATACTGTTCCATTCCAGGGCAAGTCGAGTTGAACGGAGGCCTTGAGGTGAGCACGAGGGGTTCGCAAAAAAAGAAAGGAAAATAAAGAAATAAGTGAGAGTCACCGCCATTTCCCCGTCTTCTCCGTTTCAACTCGTCGTCGTCGTTGAAAGTTGAACCGCTCAGCGGCGGTCAACCTGCCGATCCATGTCCGAATCAGGTCCACCAGCAGGCGTACTACCAACACCGGCGACAACGCCGCCGCTTGTCCCAACACACGATCAGGTCGGTGTTAAGTCATTTTCATACCATAGTATTGCGCGCTAAATTCAAATGCATGGGCGTGGCCTCCCCACCCGGGCTCACTCCAGGTGGTCGTTTTGTATGTTGTACGTTTGACTCGATGGACAGTCAACATTGGATTTTTGACATGGCACTGCTGGAACTTAGACAGTGGTTTATGCCGTCGTTATTTTTGGGATATGGAATATCCCTGGCGCACGAACGCTCATCAACCCTCTCAAACTGTTCACCATTGGTTGGCACGAACTATGTCATATCATCGCCGTATGTCCCACTCGAACCTTTGAACAACGCGGTGTTCATTCTCCGTGTGCGCTAGGCCATACTCACTGGTGGTACCATCCTCTCTGTGACAATAGACCCGTTTTTGGGAGGCGCAACTCTCATAGAAGGTGGTAAACCACCCGTCATATTATCCGCCGGATACATTGGTTCGACTATTTTCGGTGGGGTTTTCATCCTTGGCGGATTCGATACACTTGTTGCCAAGATTCTCAGTTTCGTCCTCGGAATCGGCTTGGTGACACCCCTCGTTCTCGTTCGTGATAAACTGTGCGTTACCTGTACGCTCTTCGATAGCGCACCAGCATTCTTTACCTGCTTACAGGACGATTCTACTGACGGTGCTCTATGAAGGACTTCTAGTCGGGTTCTGGTTTATCGCGCATGCGTAAGTCCTCGTGTCTCCTCGAGACAGTAAAGCGTGAGACTTTATGCCCTGCGATGTAGCCAGGCTTTGCGATGGTATTGCCTGTTTGTCGGTGTCATGAAGTCAGTCTGATCTCGTACTTTCTATGCTACGATCTAACCCGACTCTGTAGCGTTTTCTTCGTGATCTGTGAGACGATCAGATCCCTGCCATTGTGCATCGGTTTTCGTGACTTGTGTCGCAGGGGATATTGCCGATGATAAGTTCTTCCGCAAGGCCAACGATTCAGATTGCACCCAATTTCATATCATGTTCCCACGTCTCCCTGCTCATTGTAAGACGATTACGCACGTCTCTACGTTCCCTGCTGACGTCTCCAGTTTGGGCTTGCGTATGGATCATTTTCGAGATTGGTATATGTATTGCATTTCTGTTACTTGGTATAGTATCCTTCAAGCTCTCCGACGGTGACATGAACACGCAAGCTGGTAAGAAAACCTCTGGGACTATCGGCCTTTGCATTATACCTGACGACATCCAAAGCTGTTTTCCTGCCTACATGACGCATGTTGACGATGAGGAACGTTTCAAGTCACGACATACCCAACTGCCACGTCGCACTCACGGACATTTGTACCACGGGAACAGCGTTTCTGTATCTTTTTGTTACATCACCCCGCACGTATCTATCGCTGCATTGCATACTTGTTCGCATTCTTACCACACTTAGTGATACTGATGACTACTGCTTTGGCCCATCCACTCAGAGACTGTTGCATAAATTAATGTTACTATTCACGTTTCCCGTCTCGAGGACGGAGCCAACACAAAAGTCATCACGGAGAACGCCTACAAGACACGACAGATTTCCAAGTTCACTTGCTAGCCGAGGTTCAGGACCGTTATGAGATAAATCAACAGATCGTCGACGAAAGATAGCCTTGCATCTTTAGAACACGCCGTCAGACTCAAACTTAATCTGATATACTCCTTTGAAACCAGCCCCCCGTGCCTTTCTCTTGGCTCTTGAGAGTTCTCATGACAAAACCCAAGGTCTCACGCCTGACATATATACACCTGGAAATAACCTAAGGAGAGGCAACCAATGTTTACGATGATCATACTTAGATGATTACAGCCTCCTATTTTTCATTGATCCAGTGGCACTGGTACTATCGTGCGTAAGGGCCACTATTCTCACCGCCAACGAATTGAACTTATCACGGAATGGTAGCGAGAATGCATCATGATGACGAGACTGATGAAGGGAGTCAACGATGGGATACTTTGTCAAGAAACTTATCTCAGGAGACTTGCAGCATAGCAGCAAGGACGCAAATCAGAATTCTCACTGGCATACTGTCAGTTTCTCAATGAAGGTGTGCATCCTCACCGTCGAATCAGCTTGAATATTGAATGACCGATGAAGCAGTTACAAGGGCAAGCCAAATGAATCAACAAACTACTCGTCAGCTGGGCTTGCACCGCTACAGGGGACATACTATCTTATCTGACTTGGAACTCGCTTCGAGTGCACCACTTGCATCGAATTACCATGACGCTCCGCTTTGCTAGTGCCCTGCGATACAAACTCGCGCCTTATGGCAAAGGAATGCTTGGAAAGTGTTCCTATGTGAGCTCAAGGGCCACGTTCGTTCCCGTGGTTCACATCACTCATCGATATCGGTCATCCTGAACGATGAACGGAGCATTGTGTATAGGGCAACTGAAGAAGGGTCTGTTAAAACCGTGGCCCTCAAAAAATCACGAGTCTCCATGACAGTTAAACGACCCACTCTCTTCGACACGAGGCCTGTTTACTTGAATTGCCGAAGGGTGAAGCTGCTATCCCTACCGTGTATGGATACGGTCATTTGGAGCATTTCGAGTACATGTCTATGGAGCTTCTGGGACCAAGCGTCGCACAGCTGCAGAAGGATGGTGCTGGTGTAAAGGTGCAGAGCGTCATTCGCGTCGTGGATCAAGCGGTGCGTTGAATCTCGCTCCCCGCTTGATTCATGCCACGTATACTGAACGGCGCAACGTGCGTAGCTCGCAGCGTTACAGCACATCCATTCTCTCGGCATTGTGTATCGCGACATCAAACCCGAGAACTTTCTTTGCGCACTTGATGATCCATCGACGATCAAACTCATTGACTTTGGTATTTCAAGCCTTTTTGCCGTGACCAATCGGCTGCTCGTAGTAAGTACGATCCACTCAAGGAACGTCGACACATCGTTGGATCTCTTCACTGGGCAAGTTTGAATTCTCATGATGGGCAAGGTCGATGTACATCATGTGCTTTGTGGAAGTGTCGTTCTTTCTAACTCGTATGTATCACGCTATAGATCTTTCTCCACGCGACGATATCGAATCTTTGGCCTTCATCGCTCTTTTCCTTCTCCGCGGAAACTTTCCCTGGAAACCTCCTCCACGCTTGGAGTCTCGATTGCGCTCACAGGAAATCGTCCGAGCCGTGAAATCGGCTCGCTCAGGCCCAGAGTTCTCTGCCTGTTTTCTAAGCGAATTCGGCGAGCTGCTTACTTACAGCCGCTCCCTGACATTCGATCAGTTTCCCGACCATGTTGCACTCAGGAGCTCGTTTGCGATTCTGGCTGGCAGGTCGGGCTTCTCTCTCGACAATGGTCCACTCGACTGGACACCTTGCTACCCCCAAACCAGCAACCCCATTCCAGATGAACCCATAGTCTCAGCGCCTGATGAGGATATGGACGGCGATTGTGACGATGATCTCGAGGAGGACAGCTACTACGGGACTGATGTTGACATCTGGGACCGCAGAGGGGAGCGAGACAAAGATGTGACCTTGCCGCTCGATAGCACCACCCCGCTGATTGAAGAAGTAGAAAGGGATTGAACCATTTTGAACCTCGTGGCAGTTTTCGTGATTGAAACACCCCGTCTTTTATTATCCGCATCCCGATACAGACTCTCACTTCGTATCAGGGTATTGTGATTCCCGTGATTCGGCGTTGGGTGGCAATGGATGGTATCGGGCGGCAAGATAAGGGCCACGGAGCTACTCCTACCTTTGCCTCCAGTGTCAGTGTCAGTGTCAATGCAGAAGTGCAAGCAATGTTTGGAGCTCTTTGATGCCCGGTGATATCATGCACGCGGAAATCCTCGTCAGCAAGTTAGATCTTGCTGATATGAACTCGACAACCTTCACATTACAAAGGTAAGCAGAAATGACGCTTGAACGAAGTTGACATAACATTTTGCCCAGGATGGGAAGAAAGTTAGACGCATCTGTGTCGTACTGCGCAAGGACAGAACTAGCATTCAAGTTACCTATTTCGCGACTTTTAGGGATTCCACCCTGCTACCTCCCGCTTTGGACGAAACGACGTGGTATCCAATTTCTCCCGCGCTGAAGGAAGGACGGTATCCGCCGCTTCCAGCGTGGAATGTGCACCGTCCACGGGCATAGTGGGTTTCGCTCCGAGCAAAGTATACAGTCACCCAGCAGCAAGTGCGTCCGTCTGATGTGACTTAGCGCGCGCTGGCGCTCACCTGAATTCGAGGGACTGACAAAACTATCGTGACAGGTCAACAAGTTTCGTGAGACCCTCCCTGCGGCCTCAGTCAACGCCATACTATCGCAAATGAAAGCCTGATCAAAGGTTCAGGTGAGGAACAAACCCTCTATGGATACGTGTCCCTGTGAACTAGCTTGTTCCCCAAGTTGGTAGCAGTTGGGCCCGGAAAGAGTTAAAGTTGTCAAATAAGGAGGTCTGTAAAGAAATTGTTGTCTATGTAACGATAAGCAAGTGAAATGATATCCTCACCTAGAAGATCCTATGACCATGTACTCCCAATCTTACGCTTTCTTTTGTTGCAGCATCTCTGCTGGAACAAATTTGGAATACATAGCCCATTAAGTACTTCATCACGAGACGGGATCTGACCTGCACGGCTGACTGAGCACCTACATCGATCGTCTCACCTTCACATGCGCACTCAGCCACACACTCCTTTCTGCTTCCGCTCTCAATAGTCGGGATTTGACCTAGGGGAATATTGCTGAAAATTACTATTCGTGTTTTGTATTCCAAGGACAGAGCGTGACAGGATCCCAAAAAACATATCAAGGAGATCGCCTACTCGTTTAATCAAGTCACAGTGATCGAGGCCGTTCATCAACATCATAGAGATACGATTCAGAATCATTATAAGATAAATCAAGGGGTACGAAAAGGATACGAATAAAACCATGGAGAGGAGTGTGTAGAGTGGTACAGATTGCATGGGAGTAAGAAATACGAAGAGAACGTCAGCACGATAGTTTCGCATCATTTACGAGTGGCTCGCCGTATAATTCCCGCTAGGAGAAGCGTCCCCAGTGCCACGACACCCCCTGTGAGAGCCATGCCCACGTATCCCTCTTCGGAAAAAGATAGCTCCATTAGCCAGTCGTGCCAGACGCAGACGGTAACGGTGATAACGCACCTCTGGTAACAGCCTGGTCGATCAGAGCGGAGAGACTCTGGGCTTGGAGATTTTGGGGCTCCTTCCCCAATAATAGATCTGCAGACGAGGGAGGTGGGCGTCAAATCTCCGTGGAAGAGGGATGGAGAAGCGCTGACCATTGAAACTCTTCGCATCTTCATAGTTCCCCATCTTGTAGTATCCAAGTGCGATGTAGTACAAACATTCTCGGCGCCGTCCCGCCTCTGTCCTGTAGATGTCTACACACACTGAGGTAAGCGACCCGCCGGCTCCTTTTTTTTTCTCGACGAAAACAAGTTACCTTGTAACAACCGCACACCCTCTACTTGGTGGTCGTGAACGGGGCTCTTGACCAGACCCCATGCATAGTTGAATTTGGTCTGTACGGTGACGTGGGACTGAGCGAGTTCCTTCCGGTATTGCGATCTGAGCACCTGGTCAGGAGTACCAGCCGCCACGTCAGCTCTGAAAGGGGCAGTGTGCAACGGGGTGATACAAACCTCTAGCTCGTCGTACGAGAGCGAGACTTGCGCGTCTGCTGCGTAGGGAAGATCTGTGGCCATGGTGTAGTGTTCGGAAGGAGAAGTACTGCGGGTTCCTGGAGGGGCTAATAGCAGGCAGTGCCAGGGGTCTCCCGGGAGTTTGTGTTTGCAACTCCGGGGGCGGGCGTCTGACTGGCTTCCAAGCAACCACCAACCCCACCAACGACGAACGACGATGATGGCAGACGTAGGAGGTAAGTCGATCCAGTTTTTATGGACACCGCGTACTCGGGTTCACAGAGGCAGTCAAAGTTGGCTTGTACTCGAAAAGAGTCGACGGAGGTACTTGCGACCTTTTTTTTGTGGCCGTCATTTTATTTTACACATTTTTTTTCTCCGTCTCCTCTCTTTCTTTTCATTGTTTCCATGGATCAGGCGGCATACTCATGCTGGTGCATCGTTGCTCTTTGTCGCACTGCTACGCTTTACCATGTTTTTCATCTAGCTAGCTAGCCTCGTGGGACGTGCCACCATGTCCCTCACACACATCTTCCGCACAGCCCGACTCTGCTGAATCCAGTCCACCCAGCACTACTTATGACGCAGACTCGCTCACCACAGATATACTTTTTTTTTTTCTAGAACGTTCACACCGAGACGACCGGGACCGTCGGGGCAGGCATGGCGAGGACGGTCATCGTGATAGAGAAAGAGAGTACAGCCATGGCCACAGAGACAGGGATCGTGGTGATAGAGACAGAGAGCGAGACAGAGAGAGGGATCATGGACATAGAGAAAGGGAGAGGGGAGAGAGAGACAGGTACTCCTCCAGGCGGGACGACAGGCGCCGAGATTTTGGTGGCCGTGGTGAAAGGGAATTCGACGATCACAGGCGAGATGACGATAGACGTCCCAATTACAGACGCGATGAAGATCGTGGCGGCCATCGTCGTCCACGCGAAGAGGGTTCACCCCCTCGTCGCGGACGAGGTAAAAAAGACGCCGGTTCCCCCGAAAGGAGATCTCCTACCCCAGAAGGATCCATTCCATTGTCTCAGCGCAGACGCAAGGCTTCAGGGTGGGACGTTCATGCTCCCGGATATGAACAATATTCCGCCATGCAGGCAAAACAAACAGGTTAGTTTGTCTTCTCCGGTCGACTTCTACCAGCCACTGAACTGCCTCCCCAGGTCTCTTCAATCTTCCTGGTGCTAACCGTACCCAGGTTCCACCCATTCTTGGTATCCCAGGTTTACCTCCCCCGATTCCAGTCCAAACCTTTGGAATGGGCATCGGCAGCAACCCTAACTTGTCTAGGCAGTCTCGTCGTCTTTACATTGGCAGCATCACACCAGAGGTCAACGAACAAAATTTAGCCGACTTCTTCAACAGTAAGATGATCGAAATGAGTATCGGTACAGGCGGCCCCGGCAAACCAGTACTTGCAGTGCAGTGCAACTACGAGAAGAACTATGCATTCGTTGAGGTAGGTCTCCCTTTGCTGTATCCCGTCCTCGTGTTCACATCTTGGGCAACGTAGTTCCGCAGCGCTGAAGACGCCACGGCAGCAATGGCATTTGATGGCATCATTTTCATCAACGGTCCACTCAAAATTCGCAGACCAAAAGATTACGGTGGTCCAGAGCAACACTCGCCTGGTATTCACGTCCCAGGCGTCGTTTCCACCAATGTTCCAGACTCGATCAACAAAGTTTTTGTCGGTGGTTTACCAACTTACCTCAACGAAGAGCAGGTACAGGAACTGCTCAAGAGTTTCGGCGAACTCAAGGCTTTCAACCTCGTCCGCGAAAATGGCAACGGTCCTTCAAAGGTATGTGCTTTGAGTGGTCTGGAGTACGAGTGCTGACGTTCGTAGCAGGGATTTGCGTTCTTCGAATACGCGGATGCATCTGTTACTGACGTCGCTATTCAAAGCTTGAACGGCATGGAACTCGGCGACAGGTACCTGGTTGTGCAGCGGGCTTCTGTCGGTGCAAAACCAGGAATGCCTAATCTTCCATATGATCAGTTCCCAGAGATACCACGCCCCATCATGCCAGCAGGCGAAAACAACACGGCAGATGCACGCATTCTCCTCATGCTCAATATGGTGGTGCCAGAGGATCTCATGGATGATCAAGAATACGGTGATCTCTACGAGGATGTCAAGGAGGAATGTTCCAAGTACGGTGTCGTCGAGGACCTTCGTATTCCTCGGCCCGTCAAGAAAGACAAGTCGAAGCAGACACCTGGCGACCTGGGTTATCAGTCCGCCCTGGATGCCCAGCGCGCAGATGAGGCTGCAGGTGTTGGGCGTGTATACGTCAAGTACGCATGGGGCCACGAAGCGCAAGCGGGGCTCAAAGCACTTGCCGGACGGTCCTTCGCGGGTCGTTCTATTATTGCAACTGTCTTGAACGAAGACAGCCAGACGACGCCGCCTCTTAACCTGATCTTTGCACCACAGCCTGAGGCTCCGCCTCCTCTTCCTTCGTCTTAATTGTACCGATGGCATCTCATCGGCTTGCAGATATTTAGCTGTTGCACCTGGCTCGCACGCGTCCACGCTGACGAAGAAGCAAGTGCTGGTGATGCCGATGCTAAAAATTAGCTATGTTTTGATTTCATCTACGTATGTATGTTGTGGTACCCCTTTCCTTCTTCCGATGCTTCTATTTGTCGTTTTCGCGTTGCCTCCTGCCGCCGTGGCACAATGGTGCGGCAGTTTCTTTACAGCCTTACAGCCCAGGTCGAGATCGAGATTGTATAGTGTTGCCAGTCTCAAGTTCTATGGACTTTTTGTGATGCCGACGGTGCGTAGTCACTGTGAGTTGATGACAGTAGCGACAGGGTAGCAGCTCGACAGAAAGTGCCCCGCGTCATTTGGCCCCATCGGGAGGTAGTTCAACGTTCAAGCACAACGACGGCCACTTGGTGCGGGCTTGTTGCATTGCTATCTGCTTCTGTCGCATGGTTTGCTCAAGGACAGCAGTTAGTACATGCAGGTAGCAGCTCGAGGGAACGTGGTTTTTAGGCCGTTACATTTTGTTCAAGAATTCTTTCGTGCTTGATTCGAGGAATGCGCGCGCGGCTCTTATCAAGCGTGGCGACAGCAACTTCTCTGAAACGTTTCACTGTCGAGGCCACACATTCAACTTGCCTCGCCGTTCACGCGTTGGGGTGACATGAATACCTCTGGTACAGTTAATTATCTCGACGTTCACGGTACGCCGTCATTTATAACGGACTTGTTGACTCCGGATCATTGAGGCTTGTCAAAGGGGACTGCATATCTTATGTAAGCATACTTGGCCACAATAGGTAATTTCCAGTCGAGCGCAACGATCGCTTGGCCGACCAAATATGGACTCAACTGCTGACCACCGAGTACTGCCTCACCCAGGCCACGCCGTCGTTTGCATACCATTCAAATATATATTGCACGTACTGTACCACTGCAATGTGATTTCTGTGCCAATACCCGGCAACCTTGGGGCCGGGTGAGGGACACCATGGTTTCTGAGGTTTTCCGAGCTGAGCCTGGATGCCAATCTACATATGAGCAGCTGTATTACCCATCTTCCAGCGTTTTCACTCAAACTAGACAGGGGTTGCACGTCCCTCCCTTCGATCGTTCCATCTCTCGTCGAGCTATGGTTCACAATGTGAGAATGGCGCTCGAGCCCATATATTATCGATGCGTGAGAGAGACGCACCCATGCCCGTTTGCAGTCCCGATATGCCTGGAAAAAATCCTCGCATTTGCCCTTGTCGTACTGGTTTCTGTCCATGCACTTCAGCGAGGCTTTGGCGGCATCCTCACATGGGCTGAGATGGAGACATGGTTAATTAGGTTGAGGATGTGCGAGGTCAGAGAAATCGTCGCACTCGGTGTGTTTGCTGTAGGACGTGCGAGCCTAATAACAAATGACATGAGTCACGACCGTGTGTTCACCTAGTCACCGATCAGAGATGAAACTAATACCGAGAACTTTGCGTGGTAGTCCTTTGGTTTGACATTGGCCTCCGGTGGGGGGAGTTGGTCCGCGTCTGACCTGGTCATGGCTGGCGCGGGAATTTGCAAAGACGCGAGCTGGGCGATCGTGTCGGATTAGGACATTATGTCACTCGGTGGCGCATGAAAGCTGGAGAATCGAAGATTGACTTGCATCCCCAGCGTCCCCTACAGAGTCTTTGGACGTTGCTTGCCAGGGGCCAAAAAGTATGAAAGCGTACTCGAAAAACTACGGCGGGTCGCCCATCCCACGAAAACTCTTGGCAAATGACAGAATCGGGTGATGGCGGCGGTGGAATTTGCAAAGACTCAAAAGCTGGGCGGTCGATCGTGTCGGTGGCACGGAAAAGCACACCCAACTTGAGAAAACAGGCTGCCCATCCCAGCCCTTCCCCACTTACATTTCTTCAGACGTCGTTCCCAGGGGGACAAACATATTCGATATACATGACGTCCCGTGCCACGAATTGCTTGGCCAACAAACGGAATCAACCTTGTATTTGAAAGGACCGGTCCCGTGGCTTATACTGTGACGATGGGCTAAGAAGTTCTAGGTGTGGCTTATACGAATACACCCAGGATTTCTCACCCATCGTGATCACGAAATAAAAGAGCGGAAAATAGGGACGCCGGTTTGACGAAACGCTTCGATGTTCTTTCTATCATTCAGGTAACAGACGTTCCGCGCCGCGGAAGAACGTCATGGACCGCAGTAAAACAAAACATTTCCACCTTTCCAACGACCCCGTCGCTGCATATGAAATCCGTGAGTTGGCACTCAAACTAGCGTGCTGCTTGAAATTGACTACTTGCAGTGTATGTGGGGAGGAAGGCCAGCATCGCAGCGTTGGCTGTACTAATTTATGAGAAATGTGAGTGGGCGAGCCCCAGCTACACGACGCATTGCTAATCCCCGAGGCAGTCATCATCCTGGAGGAAGAGGTATTGACTGCGATGATACGGTATCATCATCCGAGTCGCTTATTTGTATACAACCCAGATCGACCTCGTGTGGTGCAAGCGAAGGAGCTGGGTTACGATACTCTACTTCGTGGTAAGCACATACCCTTGTCCCGTTAACCTTTGCAATTTACTCAGAGCATAGAACTCATGGCTAGCCCCTCTCTGGCTCGCATCTGAACTGGGTCAGTGATTGCTTCGCATAAGAACTACTTCGCAACTTATGACTGCTAGCGACGGTGGATCTGCCGAAAGGGACCCCAGCAATAACGGTAAGGCCGTCTCTCTTTGTCTACCGATCAGGAGCTCAACCCCTACTTCTCAGATGTGTGATTTCATGTGCTCTCTGTACCGTGATCTAATGATATTTTCAGCTGTACTGTATCATTATTAGGTAGCAACATAGTGTGCGTTTCACGTGAAAACGTATGTCTGGAAGAAGCTAATTCCTTTACCCCAGAACGCTAGTTATGACACTCTCCGTCCAAGGTGAAGTCTCCCCCCCTTGTAGTCCATTCGCATTCACCCTTGCTGATTCGCGAATAGCGGCCATGCACCTCCGGGTGAGTTTGCTCAGCCCCGTCGTGACCCTGGCAAGTCACCCAAACCTGCACTATTCTCGGAACATTATGCAGGTATGGGCGGTATATGAACGAACTCGCAAGATGCTGTGGTTCCTCGTCATCCTCTTCTGTGCCGAATGCATAGCCATGGTCATCCTCCTGGCAATCATGATTGCCCATTTGAGCAGTGCGTCACGTATCGTTCACATTATTCCGCAGTAAACTGATCCTATCCAGCGCTGCCGATAATCTCTACGCCGGTCGGATGTGCATTCGAGACACTTCCCCGTTTTTCGTCGCTCTTCTGGGTCCCGGCCATCGCCATTGAGCCCATTCTGTGTGTGCTAGTACTTAAGAAAGCAGTAGGTCTGCTCCATGCGCGGACAGGGCTTTCGGCACTATTAGCACGGGACAGGTTAGTTAGGCGTCACATCGCCGTTTCCTCGTATCATTGCTGATTCTCCTCATTCCGAATTCACAGCTTGATATATTTCTTTGCGTGAGTCTTTATTCTTCTATCCGTGGCGTTCCATGCATGCGACGATTCCTGGGTTCCCGAACAGAATTTCTGCTGGTCTTTTATCCCTATTGGTAGCGTGGCTCATTGACCCTTTAAACCTCGAGTATTTTTTCCCGTACGCAAGTCCCAGCTTCCTCCCCATCTCTGATGTGTAAGCTCCAAACTCACGGGTTTTGTTCCATCTATTGAACAGTTGGGCCATCGCGTTTCCATCGCTGTTTGGCGGCCGCCTCCTGCTCAACATACGCCGCCATTTCGAATCTGTACAGACATGGGGAGAGATAGAGATGACAGTATATTCAGCCACGTGAGTGTTGTTCCCTCTCCGGCCCCAGCGAGACGTTCGTCGGTGTCAACAATCACTTACTATCGCGTTCGTCACACTTCTCAACGTCTAGACAAGCCCAAACGGGAAACGTTGTACCTGATGGTCCGAGTGTGCCTGCTGTGTCCCACTCTGTCAGCCAGGTCTGACGCTGCGTTCGTCATAGGTCCTTAGGCATTCATGCATGGTAGAAATAAGATATATTGGTCTTCGGGTATTGGTAGTTTGCAGTCACAATCACTTTCGCATTGTCACATAGGGAAGCTTGTACGGAACGATTATTAGGGATCCGGAAAACCGGGGATGACAATGGGATCCATACGCCATCAAAGACCTTGTGATTCACATTCAGAACCAAGCAATTAGTTCAGCTGGTTGAATGGGAGGAATCAACCGTGATCAGGGAACAGCTTTTATACGTTTGAAACCGGTGGTACATGGATACAAAACATGACGTTAAAGGAAGAAAGTCCGTCTTGACGTTTCCAGCTCAGGCTGATATCGTTAGCACGAAAATCGATAATATCAAGCAAGATGCATCGTACCTTCCAACGCCACAAATATTCACCATCCTTTGGCGGTTTCGTATTCGCCGGAGGCTGGGATTCCCCTGGGCCCTTACCCATCTCATCATCTTTATCGTCTTCGTCGTCTTCATCTGCGTTCCCGTCACGTTCGGTGATTTCTTCCGTCGGCGGTGCAGATTCTTCTTCGGTTACCCCCGTAGTGATCTCCAATGCCTCTGGGGATGCGCCGAAGTTGCGTACTTCTGGAAGCCCCCTTTTCACCCATCGTAGTTTGAGTGTGAAACGTGGACCAATTTCCTGCAGTGCGACTTTCTCAGGTGATCGGAAAGCATATCTACGCATATGGTTATTTGTTCAACGGTTGCCCTCGAATCACTGTGGATTGACATGCTGACCTATGTCGTCTGAAGAATAAAAAGTCACGTTGATTGTGCAGAGTGACGACCTGTCTACCCTGGAACTCTGGGAGAGGTGGAAAGAGTGTTTGGAACATACGTCCGATGGCATGTCCGAGGTTCGTGGCAAAATTGTTGAGCACGAGCTCGGGATTGTGCGGCGTTGCGCGTGCATGGCCCTAGTGATAACATCCAGAGTGGGTTATACGTACATCAAGCGCGGGAGAAAGGGACTGACGAATATCTGTTTTGTAAGTTCGACGGAAGAGAGTTTGAAATACGCAGTCGGACCGTTTGGGAGGTGGACGAATGTGATAGCGTCTGTCGGTGCTACATGTTAGATGGCATGTAGAACGAAAGGAAGATACTGACTTGGTTTCTTCATATCCTCATTCACAACCAACAAATGCTTATACCCCCTCCCTGCAGCCCAACCTGCGATTCTTCCCACCTCGAACCCCTTTCCCTTCTTCCTCCGTATATACTCGGCGCCAGGGAACACCCCCACAAGCTCGTCGCAAAAATCGTAGGTTGCTCTGGAGGCTTTTGGTGACGTTGTGACAAGAACTTTTGGTGGAAGATGTGGATCGTCCGTAAAGCTGAAGTAGGGAGCAAACGGATCGGATGCAAGGTCAGCATTTAGCTCTTCGATCCGTACTGCGGAGGATCCGGTGGCTTGTTTAGAAGTAGGGAGCATAGAGGGATCATGTTCGCGGGTATTATCGAGTGTTTTGGGGACATTTTCCACTAGACGTTTCTGTACGACGTTGAAGAGTAGATGAAAGAAGTCGACACAGTGGGCCCATACCTTCTTTGCAGCGGGATCATTTGCCTCTTGTTTCGCGCGTGCGAGGCGTTGTTGTAGTTTTTGCTGTCCTTTGGCTTTTTTCTGCTTGTTAGCGACCTCTTGTCGCTTTACCTTGTTTTTGATGAGCGATGGCTGGATCAGAGGGGCCATCTTCACTTCTGCTATTAGCCTCTGCCTGTCCAGTGTTTTTTTTTGTAAGTATGTGGTCACGTGCACGTGGGCTTGTGTTACTGCCCGCTCGCATCGACGCCTTTGCAACTCGCGTGTAATACCCTCAAAATGCTTGCGTCCCGAGTTGGGGCAGCGGTTTTCTTACTTCTGGTCACAACAGTTAATGGGCTACATTTTTACCTGGATGCAAACGAGAAGCGGTGCTTCATCGAAGAACTCCCTTCAGACACGGCGGTCGAGGGTATGTTGTCTTTCACAGACACTCGTGCTTTTGAATGGCACCGACGTTGGGTTCAGGACACTACAAAGCACTTGAATGGAATGATCAGGCAAGAGAGTATGTTCTCCAGCCAGAGCTTGGCATCCTGGTAGAGGTCGAGGTACGCCATGGAGCTTTCCCGAACGCGAGGAACTTACACCGACTCACTCCTTCGATGCAGGAAATGGAGACTGGAGAGAATGTTGTGAAGACTCGCGGTCCCCCCGAGGGCCAGTTTACGTTCACTTCGCACGATGCAGGTGACCACTCCATCTGTCTCTCCACCAATTACACTTCGTGGTTTTCGAGCACACACGTCAAGCTCTATCTCGACATTATCGTCGGCACGGTCAAACCAGACATTGAGCAGGACCGCAGTCACGTCTCCGAGTTGGCTTCCAAGGTCCGTGACCTGAACCAAAAGTTGGAGGACATCCGGCGAGAGCAGCAATATCAACGTGAGAGGGAGATAGACTTTAGGAATTTGAGCGAGGCTACGAATTCGAGAGCTGTTTGGTATAGTCTGATGCAGATCGTGGTGTTGGTTTTGACGTGTACGTGGCAACTCAAGCATCTCAAAGTGAGTGGCAGATTTTTTTTCGTTGGGCTCTGTGATTCTCTCTGACTATGTATACCCGTACAGCGTTTCTTCCAAGACAGGAGCTAGGCCGTTCTATAGCATATAGTATTTTGGGGAATAATGAATTGTATTCATTCGTGTTTGGTACATTTGCGCCGTGCAACGTTAGGGTCGATTTTTCTGCCCTTGCAACTTCGACCGAGTGTCGGACGCATTGCTGGTTATGTAGTGCAGTGTTGTAGGGTCCATGTGGCCTGCTTTCTTGTCACTCAAGGTTTTTCGCATGTCCACATGCTAGTGGAGTGCCTCTCAACGCCAAGCCGTATGAACCTGGTTGTAGTCTCTGTCAAGCCTTGAGAACTTTGCTGAGGTAGCTACACAACTCCACACTTTCGAGTCTTTTTGATTGAAATTCTTCCGAATTGCTGGTTTGACAGTAAAGCCCGCGTCAAAGAAACTCAATCGACATGTTCTGACACTGGCAGTCAGTGGGAGATTTTTTAAGGTACCGATTTTGATTTCGGCCATCTGCAGAATGCACAGGAGCCGGATCCCATGAAAACCCAATATAAAAAGGCGTTCAGAGCGGTGCCGCCACACCCTTGGATCCCATCATTGTCATGTCCGTCGAAGATACCAAACAGGACCTGATCATATCCGACCCGCTCCCGCCATACACTCACCGTGCCCACGCTGATGATGGGGATGATGGGGTATCGGACCACGAGTTTCGGCCGCCTATCGTGTACACCTCTTTTAGCGCATTCTTCTCTAGTCTATGGGCGCGATGGAAAAGTCTGTGGACGCGCCGATTCATATTCTCGATGATCGCGGGACAGGTGGTATCGCTGTGTATTACAGTGACGAACGTAACGACGACGGAGCTTGTGGATCGAAATTGGTCATTGCCCACTACGCAAACCTGGTTCTTGTAAGTCGGTCGCCCACTCGGAGGTGTCATCCATCGGCGTGCACTGATACATCGGCCCACCCCGTAGATACTTTTCATTATTTGCGGTCTATACCCCTTATACGATGTATCAATGTACGTATCCACGCATCGACGGGTCTCGTACTGACTAATACATCATTCTAGATGGCTTCAAGGGATGGGCAGAAATGGTTGTACGGGACGGATGGAAATGCACGTCTTCTTCCTATCCTTCGATCGGTTCTCCGAACCCCTAACATGCTCATGCAGACTTTATTCTCGCATGTTGTGACGTAGAAGGCAACTTCCTGGTCGTCAAGGTACGTCAATCTCACACAACCCAACCATTCATTCTTCGCTCAACGCCGATCACACGGTTTTTTAGGCATACAATTATACCGACCTATTGTCCTGTATGCTCCTCGATGCGTAGGTCTCTTATCCGCTGTCGCAGCGAACTATTAGGGGAATGATAGAATTTTGGAACTGACATGACGTTGACGTTAGCTGGGCTATTCCCGTCTGTATCTTCTTCTGCTGGGTCTATATGCGCACGAAATACCATTGGACGCAAATACTGGTAAGACATCAGCATCGTTTATGGAGTGCAGGATAGATAACACTGGACGATTGGCAGGGTATACTAATCTGCGTAGGCGGACTTGGAATGCTCGTCGCGTCGGATATGCTCACGGATAAAAACTACCCTGCACTCAGTAAAGGCAAAGGCGATGCGTTTATGATCATCGGTGCTACGCTGTACGGGTTCAGTAAGTGTTTATTCGCAATCTTAGCGAAGGCGAGTAACGCTAAGTGATATTCAGCGAATGCAACGGAAGAGTTCTTCGTCAGGAAGTCTCCCCTTTACGAGGTAATTAGGTTTGTTGGCTTGTATCGTTATCTTGTCATGACTGGATGCATGGTATAGGTTGTTGGTCAGCTGGGCATGTGGGGGATGCTGATTAATGGAATCCAAGCATCCGCTTTGGAGCACCACGATATGACACTTGCATCATGGAATGGGGCAACAGGTTGGTATCACATGTCGCAACACTACTCCATATGCTTATTTCTTTGTAGGCGGCTTCCTGGTGGCCTATACGGCTGGTGAGTTGAACCTCATTTCCACCAGGTTTAGTTTGTTGAACGTTAATCGTTTTCCCAGCGATGTTTATCCTGTATACCACCGCCCCACTTCTGTACCGCTCTGCGTCTTCGCCTTTCTACAACATCAGCCTGTTAACCAGTGACTTTTATGGTCTCCTTTTCGGTAACGTTCCCGCTCTCCCACTCCATTCACGATGACGCGCGCTAACTTTGTTTTCTTCTCTTTGGCCTAAATAGGGCTGTTCCTCTTCGTAAGTGCCTTCCAGTACCTGTGGCTTGACACAAGATGCGACCTGACTCTTTCCCTTTTCCGTCGACTTCGGGTGGAATACCCGTTATGACAATAACAGCATTACTCTCCGTACTGGCTGTACTTCCCATCTTTCTGCGTCGTCGTCATCGGACTTGTGGTGTACTTCTGGCATGCGACGCGTACGTTGTTTTATCCGCCTTTCATATCTGTGTTTAGGCGCTGAGATGTTTGTGCGTTTGCTATCTGAAGCGGAGGGGCAGGGCAAGGTGGACCCCCAGCGTCCGGCGTATGTTCGGAGGCAAGAAGAGCAAGTCTGAGATGTGCGAATACGGAGGGGATTCTGCATGGTTGGACTTGCGTGCAGCATGTAAATGTAGTCTTGTTTATGACAGGTAATCATTCTCCTTGCGTTGGCGTGGTGCGCGAGGGCATTGTGTGTTATGCCTAATGAACGTTGAATGTTGAATGTTGAATCGAACACGAACTGGACCTTAGACGCCTCTTGCACTCCCCATCAACGTTGGGGGATGTCAATAAGTTGTGTTCTATATGCGAAATGTGACCACGGTACGTGGCGTGGTACTCTCGAATTATAATACTACACGAAGACTTCCGAACTGGAAGTCATAGGGACAATATCCAATTGGCATCTTTATTTTTACGGAGTGGGGATGTCTTGTAGATTGCTGGTGCCAGGCACGGGTTTAAACATAGGGGGAAGGATCTTTTTTTTGCTCTGTTGTCTCCGGCGGGAAGGCGCCTTCTCGTCGAGCGCGATTCTCCGCGAGTCTCTAGAAGGGCCAGTCAGTGATCGGGAGAAAAGGCGCTCAGGTAAAAAAGACGTACGGCCTTCAGAGCTTCTGCTGTAGAAACGATGGACTCGAGCGTTGATTCAGACATGTCAACCATCTGCCAAAAGTGGGTCAGGCAAGTTCCATGATGCCGTACTTGATATACCTACAGCTTCGCTGACCCGTTTCTGAATATTCCTCAATCGTTCCTTATTCTCTTCCCACTCCTGCTGGTTCCATCCCACCGTCGCGCCTGAGGAGGATGGATTATGCCTCCATCCCCATCGTGCATCCCGTTCTTGGTATGCAATTGGCGGCTCCGAGCCTCCGGAGGGTTGGTCTTGCAATGCGCCTCTCCTCTGTTGTTGCACCACGCAGGGCCAGTATTGGGAATGGTGATCGCGCATGACGCGGGAATGATGCCACCAAGTTGCGACGCCTGCGCCAATAAGGAACCAAAAGATGCGGGATGCGGGACGGTGGAGAAATACGTGAGGATGGTGGGGATACATCTCGTACTAATAGTGGTAACAGATGCGATGTGGTGAATGCGAGTGAAGGTGAATTCGATGGGGGAAATGCATTCCGAGCAGCGAGATTTATAAACGCAGGGGGGGGACGTTGACGAATGCCTTCGGCTGATGAGAATACTTGCAATTGCGTGGTAGTGAGGTTAGGGGGAAGTTCGGCCGGCATCGATATGAGTGTGCCGTCGTGCCGAGCAAAGCCGGGCGCGTGACGTCAAGCGCGGAACGGGAGTTGCCGGTGGACTGGTACGAGGTCCCCAAGGTATACTGCATGTAGTAGCGCGCCATAGTATAGAGCGTCTCATTGGCATGGTGTGTAGTGGCTGGACCAGTGTCGTCGGCAATCAATGTTTCATGAACCAGTGTTGGAGCCCTCCGAATGACATTTTGATTGCGCCTTGCCCTCGAACCGGATCAACTAGTTGGTGGCTGGTTGAGATATGTGGCGTGTATCTATGTACTTGAAACTTCGAAGGTTGGAATATTAACCAATGACTTGTTTCTAGCTGCACTGTCCGTCCTCTGGTGCGGTTTTAGGGAAAGCGTCGTAAGTCCGTAGCTCCAGGTGCGTCATCCGAAGACGTGCTGGAGCGATTTCGAGTAAATATTCCAAGATGACCTTTCCCGGGTTCCACTTACTGGAGCGTGATCACTTGTGGTGCTAAGGCCGAGGACAGAAATTGATAGGAATATGGAACACGGGGAGACGTACGACGGGGGCCACTGCGTTGCATGCCCACTGTGTGAGACCATCCTAAGTATATGAAGTCACCCGACCATGTCGTATTATATTATTATTGATCCGCGGCGAGGGAATCTAATATACATTGGGTCCGCGTGTACGTTGGACGGACCGTCCATCCCGAACAGCAGATACCCTCTCTTCCAAGCGGACCCGCATTTGTAGCGACGACCGAACAATAAGCCCGGTCGGGTCGGGGGGGAACTTCACGCAGGTATTGTAGCAGAAATTCGGGGGTGCATTTTCCTATGACAACTAGATCTAACGTCCTGGGACGTAAGAAGAGTAAAGGGAATGCGACGTGAAACAGGCTGTCGCCAAGCTATTAAAAATGTCCTGTGTGGTCAGGTTCGAAATCAAAGGAGAGGCGACAGTACAGTGGTTGCTGGTCACGGGTGTGACCAGTAGTAACGTGGTGTCACGGTGTGTGCTTTGCGTGCGTTGTCTCAGCCAGCTAAAACGTTCGTTGCTAGTTCGTCGCCAGGTCTGTGCATTATTATTAGTGGTCGTACACTAAGTTAATAATCGTCAAGGTGCACAAGCGACGGCAGCCAAAGTCAACTGATCGGGGGTCTCGCATGCACACATCTTCGCGAGACCAGCGTTGCATTCGCTCTTGATTCCTCTCGTTGCACCCTTTTGCTCCCGGATACTCATCATGGCCTCCGATTCTGATTTTTCCGTCCGTGCGCGTAGAGACAACGAACCCAACTCACACCATGGCGCTCCCGTCTCTGCGCCACCAACCGCCCCTTCCCGCTTCCCCGATCGTCCCGTGCCAACCAGAGCATCCACGTTGGGTTCAGCCCACGACCTTGGTCGCTCGAATCTCTCCGCTAAACACGATTTTCCGACTCACGCTCGCAGCGACGATCTAAATCACTGTCATTCAAGCTGGCATGACCTCAACGGGATGCCTGGCTCTCTACCACATCCCTCCCCCGGTTACCTCTCTGCCAGCCGTCCTCCTACGCCCAATAGCTCCAACCGTACTCCTACATCTGAGATCCCCCCAGAAAGGCCACGGCGGAGGAGCGTTACCTCCCAGCTGTCCGTCCACTCCACATCTTCGTCATCCAGTGCTCCAAACAAGGCCGGCGGTCCGTTGACGTCCTCGTCTTCGACTGCCTCCGCTACCCTCTCATCATCGTAAGTGTCTTCACTCCTTTCTCTGACGTCTTAGTATACATGTCTATCCCGTACTTCCCTCTTATCATCGATTCCACATCTCATGCGTGCCTGTCTAGGCCATGTTCTGCTTGTGGGAACTCCATGCAAGGTGCATTCGTACGTGCACTTGGTACCGTTTTCCACCTTAGTTGCTTCAAGTGCTTGGTGCGTGTGCTTTCCCCTCCCTCGTTAGACCCGACTTTCTGTTCTAACTTCAACACTTGATATCTCCGCACCCCGCCAGGATTGTGGCGATGTCGTTGCATCAAAGTTTTTTCCCATCGACGGCCCCGAAGGGAAACAGCTGCCACTTTGTGAGCGAGACTACTTTCGCCGTCTGAACCTCATCTGTGCCAATTGCGGCTCTGCCCTTCGTGGTAGCTATATTACGGCCTGCAGTAAGTGTTTAGGCGAGGGATCTGGTCTCATGTTACTAACACTATACACGGCGATCAGACAAGAAGTACCACGTCGAGCATTTCACCTGCTCCCTCTGTACAACGTTGTTTGGCCCGCACGACTCATATTATGAGCACGATGGGGATGTCTACTGCCATTTCCATTATTCGACGCGATTTGCGACCAAATGCGCCGGCTGCAGCAGTGCGATCTTGAAACAGTTTGTAGAAATTAATCGGAACATGCGCGATGAATGCTGGCACCCAGAGTGCTACATGATCAATAAGGTGCGTTCGCGTATGCGTGGGGCTTCCACACGAACGCGTGGTATTCATGGACCGTTGCAGTTCTGGAACGTCAAGGTTGTCTCGCGGAGGTCGAGCGGGTCTATCTCTGATGGATCGGAACTGGAGCCATCCTACGTTGAAGAGGAAAAACGAGAAACGCCGACCACCCTAAAGGACAAGCAGTCCAGGATGGAGCAGTTGGTTTACCGGATTTGGACGTACGTTATTTTCCTTCGTGTTTCCAGACGTTGTATTAAAGACTTCTGGAACCAATTTAGCGTGCTCTCGGCATTCGAGGAGTCAAGCGCTGCATGTATATCAGACATGCTGCGGCAGGTCAGTAATGGACAGTACCTCGATGCCATCAGGATGGCGGAGAAGTTTATTCTGCATGTGGAAGTCCTATTCGGGACTATTGACGACCTTGAGTATCACTCTGCAAGGTTGAACTTGAAGGGTACGTTCAATGCCTTTGCCAAGTCTCTTGTAACTGTCGCTTATGCTTTGCCAAAAGGGATTTCTCATGTCCGTGAAGCACGCATGCTTTGTCGTAAGACGGTGGACCTATTCACGCTTTTGTCGCGCACCCAGGAGACGGGATCTCGACGAGTAGGCATGACCCAGGACTTGCTCGCCCTTGTTACAGGGATAGCCCACTACCTCAAGATCCTAATTCGAATCGCGCTGACAGGGGCGCTAAAATTGGAAAGGGAGCAAAGCGTGAGAGAAGCGATGCCATCTTTTCTCGACAAGCTCCATCTCCTTGCCGTGCAAGCTGGTGATCCCGGAGCACGCCGGTTGATCAAAAATGGTAATGGTGAGGTGGTGAGTGCGCGGCAAAATGGGAGTGTTGGAAATCAAGGCACACAAGGGGTCACTTACGGCTATAGGAGTCTGGCACCGGAGCTCGCAGGCGAGTCGCCGTTCTCAACCACGTCGCCCTCTAGGCTCTCAGTGAATAATCCGCCGTCGGATCGGTGTATCAAGTGCACAGAAGCCGTGGAGGAGGATTGTGTTCGACTTGGTACCTATCAGAGGTGGCACTCGCACTGTTTGCAGTGCAGTGTCTGCGGAAAAGCTGCTGCGGTGGCTGTTCCCAAGGAGCTAGCTCCACCCAAGGACGACAAGGAGAAGGATAAGGATAAGAGCGAGAAAGATCCTGCAAAGTCCTCTGCTGTCAAACGATCCCCTGCGAACGTGGCCATTTTCGTGTACGAGGTCGAGTCTCTCAAAGACATACCCCCTTATGGAGAAGCTCCTTCCGTGATCCTGTGTACCGATCACGCTCGCTCTGGTTGCCGAAACGGGTTCCAGCCGGTTTCGAGACTAGAGCAATACGCATTCTTGCTGAACATCGCTTTGCGGCGTTTGTATCTGGTCTTGAAACAACAGGGGGTCATTCCGCTCTCGCCAGGTATGTGTCTTTTCTTTCCCTTCCATCCACGACCCCCCTATCAGACCTCCTCTTCTCCAGTTGCGTCAGCAGCGCCTACTCCAAAGTCCGGCGAGCACGATCCTTATCGCAACTCGGGCGACATTATGCGCATGAAATCTGTCCACCTCGATCGCAAGCTTTCTGCGACAGCACGCTTACCTAGACGATCCACCGTCGTCAACAGTCCCACTGGCAAGACAGTTCATCCGTCGGAACCATCGAGCACCCAACAACGTCCACCACCACAGCAAGAGGTTATCAAAGCACCTCAACCTCAACGCGGCCCGCCGCCAAATCTCATTCCGGGGCGGCAACCGTCACAACCCGGGTCATCATCTGCTGGGACCAATTCGCTTCCACCATCGCGTAACCAACTACGGTTGCCGGGCACGCTAGACACGAATGTCCTGAACCTGCCACAGGCACGTCCAGCACTCGTTCGGAACAACACCGAGGTGAAGATCGTAGACGACTCTGCACCGAATTCCCCTGCTGCTGTTCTCGAGGAGTCGCCATTGCGTGTCGCAGACGATGGGATTACACTTGCTGACATTCCGCAGATTGTAGTGGCGGCACAGGCACGGGAGCAGCAGCGCTCGCTGCCATCTCAGAGTGCTGTGCCATACATTTCAGGGCTGAGTGCGCTTGAGCTGGCGATCGTGAAACACTGTGCCTTGCTGGCACTATTGCGGTCGCCCATCAGAGACCAAGTGGATTTGGACGAGATCTTGGAGCTGATCGAGACGAAGAAGGGTGGATTTTGGAATAAGTTATTTAAAGCAGGAGATAAGAAGAATGTTAAGAAGAAGGGTGAGTCATATGCTCCAATCACGAGCCTAATCAAATATTAACGCACCATATATAAAGGTGTTTTCGGTATCCCTTTGGAGCTTTTAGTGGAGCGTGAAGGGTGTGAATCGGTACTTGGAGCGACACGAAAACCGTTGGGAGTACCAAGTTTTATCGATGATGTTGTTTCTGCAATGCGACAAATGGGTATGTGGCAGTGGTTTATACGGCATCGAGAAAGACTTGACGCATTCCGATTTCAGACATGTCCGTGGAGGGCATATTCCGTCGGAATGGTAACATCAGGCGCCTGAAGGAGCTTGCAGAGAACATCGACCACGACCCTTCATCTGTGGATCTCTCGCAGGACAATCCTGTACAACTGGCTGCGTTACTGAAAAAGTTCCTGCGGGAGTTGCCTGAACCGTTAATGACGTTCAAGCTGCACAGGTTACTCATTGCATCTCAGTGTGAGTACTTGTTGTGGCGTTAGTGGTAGCGGCGTTTTATCTGATTGACTATTAATTACAGCGCTTTCGACGGAGGCTGAACGACGGCGTATCCTACATATGGTCTCTCTACTGCTGCCAAAGAGTCATCGAGACACGATGGAGGTGCTTTTCGTATTTTTGAAATGGGTCGCCTCATTCGCACATATGGACGAATCGACGGGAAGCAAGATGGACTTACAGAACCTTGCCACGGTCATTTGTCCAAGCATTCTGTATTCACGAGGTCGGGACGCCGTGCGGGACGAGAGCTTCGGTGCGATCCGTGTGGTGACGGCCCTTCTGGAGAATCAAGACGAGTTCTATACCGTCCCGGAAGAATTTATCCCGATCTTGCGGGACCAGGACTATTTCGCGGGTAGCATGGATCTTCCGAGCAAGGAGTTCATGAAAAAGTGTGATACCTATATGCGGATGAAGGCGAATAATGGTAATAATAATGGACGATCGGCGCTCGCAGGTACGCCATCGTCGCCGAATATAACTTCGCCGAGATCGCCTCCAGAGTTGACGACGGCGCCGAACGATTCCCAACAAGTACGGAATGGAAGGCAGCAGTCACCACATCCATACCCCGGCGTTGTTGGCCATTCATATCCATCGCCTGTACATAATCCACCGACTTCGCTTTCGCAAGGGGCGATGATGCTCCAGAACCAATCGCAGCAGCAGCAGCAGCAACAACAGCAACTACAACATCCGCGAAGTCAGCAGCCATCGCAGACACAAGACCAGGATTGGGCGATCCTACCGCGACCGAATGCTTCTAGTCCGTCGGCGTCCTCGCCAGGAGGGCGTCCGACGTCGTATGCAACACCACCGCCACGGTCGAGCGGGGAATATGTCCATGCTGTATCGCCGAATGGTCATCAGGCAGTACCTATCCGGCAGCGCCCATGACTGTATGTCTCTGCGTAATCGTTGGTCGTCATCGTCGTGGTGTAGTGTTAATACGTATACGTCACTTGCTTTCCCTCACATGCGCTACCTTGATCTACTCTGCTTCCGTTCGCATTTGCCGTTCGCGAATTCCCCACCTTTCTCTGACACATACGCTCTTCGGTGCTACCCCAACCCATCGATATTGCTTGCTGACCCCCTCGCGGCTCTACCATGACCTCGGCCTCACCCTTCGATCGCTGCTGTTGCTGCTCTCCCACCATCCTTACTCTGCCCTACCCTGCGTTTGTAGATACGGCTACTATTACCGTCCGTTGCCGTCTTATCTTGCGATCTCAAGCATTATCTGTAGTTTACGGGACCGCGTTAGCCCCTACGTTTACTAGCTTTTTCTTCTCTTCTCTTTTCCTTTTTTTTTCTCCCAAGTTATCCTTGGATGCTTGCCGTACTCTCTCTCCTCTACGTGCTCAATCACTATCAACAACTTCCTCTCCCAAGTACGACACGGACACACGAGCGTTTGTTCGGTCAATTCGACTATATCTACTCTCTTTCTCTCAGTTGTTTGTTTGTTTTTCTTTTTTTTCTTTCATTTTCTTTTGCAGTATACTCATTATTATACCCGTGCATCTTCTCTCCCGCCCCAACCAAAGAAAAATGTACTACTCATTTGTGAAGACGATGAACTCTTTCTCTCTTGTTGGTCGTAGTAACTTGTGAAATTTCGCATGGACAGACTGACTTTTTTCCCCCGTGTTTTAGCAACAATCTTTAAGATAATCGCACGAAAGGCTGATGTTGATATTGGGTTTCGCATGCTCATATGCCATTGTTCATGGGTGCATGTTGCATAGGCAAATTTTGGTGGTACCAAGGACGTGGGTGAGGTAATAGAGTGACGTGAACATGAAATATAAAGTCGACGAGAAACCCGTTCCACTCTTCTTTATTTGAGAGGAATGAATCTCGATGCTGTATGTGATCGTGGTAAGTTGGTGTTGGTGCATAATACCGTGTGAGGTGGACTTACAGTGCGTGGCACCGATCTGAGGAGGTTAAAGGACGCAGATAGAGTTATTTGAGCAGAGTGAAGATGGTAGAGAGATGGGAGACATACACCTGGACGACCGTGTTTGACAGGCTTGTATGAGCAAGAGAACTCGGCGAGATAGTGTCCCGTCATTTCGGGTTTGATTTCAACGGAGTTGAAGGTCTGGAAATAGTACCAATTAGCACACCAATAGAATCGGCAAAGTTGGGAGGACAAAACGTGCCTTGCCGTTGTATATACCAATGACGCTACCGATCATCTCAGGGACGATGATCATGTCTCGCAAGTGGGTCTTGACGACGGCTGGTTTCTCGTTCGGAGGGGCCTCTTTTTTGGCTTTGCGGAGTTTCTTGATGAGTCCCATTGGACGGCGTTTGAGACCGCGGTTGAACTTGCGACGAGCGCGGGCGTGGACGAGCTATGGTGCAAAGGTAGGATCGTGGATGTAGTAGGAAGTTATATATAGGAAAACGTACTTCGATGAACTAGAGAGATGGATAGGATGGGTGAGTGGAAGGGAGGAGGATAGGGATGGGTGAGCGTACCTCTTCATTGCTTAGGTCGAGGAGTTTGTCGAGCTCGACACCGCGGTAGGAGAAGGTACGGAACGTCCTCCTCTTCTTGAGCTCGGCAGCGAGAGCGGGATCTGTGACAGCTGAATCCGCCTAGACATGATGAACACATGCAATCAACCCTCCGTCATGGATCGGTGGACAGAACATTCGGTACAGACCATGTTTGCGTCGTGAATGCCTTGATGTTGTCTTGGATGGCGATGGGAGTGGTAGCGTGTACTAGATTGTTTGGTTGAGTTGAGGGAGTGCCAAATTAGGAAAGTGTGGCTGGGGATGAACTATACAGTTTTACGCCTCCGCGGGAGGGAGAGATGGCAGAAGACAAGTTTGTATCATCATCGTCGGATAGAATCCACAGGTCTTCCCATCGAGGATTAAAGGTCAGCTTTCGTTCGTATACAGCGTTATTGCTCAGAGGGATTGACGACAGTGACCAGAGTGATTTGTGGCTATCGTTCTACTAAAACTACACAACAGTGCGTTCGGTGTTCCCGTTGTCTCATACGTTTATTGACGCATATGCAGATGCGTCATCTCGCTGCTTACCTCCTGCTCCAAATTGGCGGCAATGATTCGCCGACTGCCGAAGATGTGAAGAGGGTTCTTGGTGCTGTTGGTATCGAGGCCGATGAAGATAGATTGGAGAGCTTGATTTCCGAGCTGGGCGGCAAGGACGTCAACGCCGTGAGTAATGGCGTTTGTGCGATGCACGCTGTCAAGTGTACTGAACGGGATTGGTTTCGCAGCTCATTGCTGAGGGATCAGCCAAGCTTGCTTCTGTAAGTGGTCTAAGATATTCTTGGGATGGGTTGACGTGTGTTCATCTCAATTGTATCGGCAGGTTCCTTCCGGTGGTGCTGTTGCGGCGCCCGCTGCTGCTGCCGGTGGAGCAGCTCCTGCAGCGGAGGCCGCTGCAGAAGAAAAGGAAGAGAAGAAAGAGGAAAAGGTGAGATTAAGGGTTAGACTCGAGCTAAACCATTTTTTTGAACGTGAACGTGCACACAGGAAGAATCCGACGACGACATGGGCTTCGGTCTGTTCGATTAATGATATTAAAGTTGCGAATAGTACTACTACTTGCATGTATCTATCGTCCCACGCAGCATATGTTAATGCAGTCAACGCCCATCACGCGTCAGCCAATCAGAGATGTCGGCGGTCCGGACTAGTTATGCCGAGAGGTGCTGCTATGCCATATATGGACATGTTCCGGCGGCATTAATGCATCCGAGTTGTGAGCATTAGCGTGTTGCATACCGCAAGTTACCGTCGGCAAATATTAATTCAGGAGGCTGGCTGCGGCAGGTGCAGGCCACGCGGGTGGCTAGGAGTGGCGCCGCCCGTCAAGCGTGGACCCTCCCATGGACACACTGCGGAGGAGAAGGAGGCAATAAAATAATAAATAATGTATATTTTGTGCCGCAGGGAAGGAAGGAGAAAGCCACCGGGCCGAAGACGGGTGGGAATATGTGGGTGGACTGCCGGCGGGGATGAAAAGAGATCTGCGTGTGATGCATGGCTGTGGCTTGGCTGGCCTGGGGCTAAACGGGTAAATAGCCTGGACCAGGACTGATCCTACTCTCTCATCTCTGCTCCTCGCCAGCGTCGGTGTCTGGCTTGGCGACCGAGTTTCTCACCCCGACAACGTCAACTGTGGGACGTCGGTAACCGCCGTCTTGTCTTTATATACTTTAGCGTTGGCAGCATCCTCCACAGTCTCATCCCACCCACCCCCATCCCATCCGGGTTATGCCTCTCTAGCCATGGACAACCTCCCCCGCTCCCCCGATGCCCTTCTGCCCCCAACTTCACTCGCCCATCCAGACCCTCACATGCCACACCCAGCCGATAGACCAGACCCCAACGTTGCCTTCATGAAGGGCCCAAAGCGTAAGCGACTGGCAAAGGTATGTGTCTCCTCGCTCGTTCCCGATGCCATCGTCCCGTAACAACGCCCTCGAAAAGGCATGTGATGCCTGTCATAAGAGTAAACGACGCTGTGATGGTACAGGTTCGTCCCCTCTTTGATTTCTCTCGTCTTGGCACGCTGTCAACTCCATCCCTGACGACCGCTCTAAACTTGAAGCGCCCTGCAGCAACTGGTACGTGAATGTCGGTTTCACTTTCCCGCACGCCCCATCACACACAGTCCCTTGCTGCCAGCTATTTCGCATCCAAAAAATGCACGTACACAGATGCATCGGGGAAACCTGTTCCTGCTCCTAGACCCCGCCCAGAAACCTCTGTCAACGTCCGCATCGTCGCGTACCCTTCCCAAGATGGCTCGCCACCTTATGGCAGTCTCCTCCCACATCCCGGCGCAGACCTGTCTCCGGCGGAAGACGATAGATCAGCGTCCGCTCGTAAGCGGTTCCGCTCTGACTTGGCGTCTGCCTCAGGGGCGCTCCCAAAATCCTTCGCTCCCCCGGTACTCCCTGCATCAGATAGACCTCTCGAACGCGACCCCGCTTTAACTCGGGAACTCGTCCATCGTACGTAGTATCACTCGACATCGCTTACTTTCCCCACCTCTGATATTCGCATCCCCCCCAGTTTTCTTTACCTATCGCCAACCTCACCGTATGATCATACACCAACCCACCTTTCTTGCCGATCTCAGCCGTCAGGCTGTACCCCCCCACCTCCTTCTCGCAGTTTGCGCTGTCGGTGCTTCTCTATCCAAGCAACCCTGTTTAAGAACTTCCCCCGGTCGAAATGCGGGTGAACATTTCGCCCAGGAAGCCGCTGCCCTCATGTTCGATGAGAACCGGAATCTCACCTGCGAACACAATCTCGCCACGGCGCAAGCTTTATGCCTATTGCAGCTCCATGACAGAATGGGCAAGTCTCTGTGGGCAGCTCAATATCATCGTCCGTGTCCTGCCACTCCAAAGATGACTAGTTACCTTACTAACTTGGCCCGATTTTCTCAACAGAACACGCCCTCAGCATCGTGACCAGGCTGGGAATTTTCGACCGCGATCACACCGTGCTTACGCCCTTGCCTTCAACGGACTTCATTAATGCTTCTATCGAACGTGAATGCGCCCGTCGGGTTTTCTGGCTCATATACATATCAGACTGTGTGGCGTCCGTACTATACAAACGTAATATCCTCGCCACAGAGTCCCAGCTCAGCCTCCGTCTTCCCATGGATGAGACCTGCTTCGAGTTATCTCCGCATACCGCGATACCAGGTATTCGTCCCTCGCTAATACGTGGTATCTCGGCTAACTACGCGCCTTCCCTTAGAGTATATGACGCGTCCTATCCCGTGCACGGTCTTGTCCGAGATAGGTCAAGTCATCCGGATCGTTTCCTTACACGCACAGATAGAGAGGACGTTGGATGAATTTAATAGTAAGTTCCGGTCCATTATCTATATTTGCGTTCTCTCACTGTCAGGGTTTGTCACTGCCCCGCTACGATTTTTATTCACCGGACTTGCTGGGCAGATCGTGAGAATGGGAAACACCCTAGGCCAAAATTGCTAGAACTCGAGCAACAAGTGATGGTAAGTACCTAATCCTTCTTTCCTGGTTGGACTTCGCTTGGAATGCCCAAGTGCGGGCGGCCGAACGAAGGACGATCGATAAATTCATAATCTAGTGGGCATGCCGTATGCGCTGACGCCTTTCCTTTTATCGACGTCACTTAGGCTTGGGCCGAGGCTCTTCCCGACCACCTTCGTTTTACAGACGAAAATTTACTTGTCCAAATGAACATCTACGATACTGGCTTTAACATGGGTGCCTGGTGTTTTGCCGCCATGCACGCGTTTCATAATTCGTGTGTGCTTGCGTTAAATTGGGTACGTCTGGGCCCCGCGCGCGTGTGCGTGTGTGGATGCGTGGGTGTTAATGTCGGACTGTTCGTGTCCCCATTTATCAGGCTAGGCAGCGCTGTCGTACAGCAATGCCACACGATATCTCAGGGGCCCAAGAGAAGTTACATAAAATTATGGACGTGTGGGGTGAGAAAGTCAAGTTGAGCATTCTTTGTAAGTCGAGCATGCTGCTAATTTGCACGTGCATGTGGCGCATGAACTGACGTGAGACTCGCTACTACAGTGGGTATCATCCTTTGGGTAAGTGGTGGTTCGTTTTTCGACTGGGTACAAGGAAGGCTGATGTGTATGGCCATAGCCCCTTTTCAAGTACACAGATGATCGAAGTCCGACGTTGCTCAAATGGTCCAGTGAGTTCGAGGAGATATGGGGCGTGCGCATCCACGAGCTCTGTTCGTCTTCGGGAGATCCCAGACAAGCGCCACTGTTCTTAGCCTCACACGCCGCACCACCCCCTGTGCCATCGTCATCACTCACCGGCGCCCCCCGTAACCGTCAGTCGCCAGTGGCGGTGCTGCCATCGACTGGGGCCATGCCTGCTCTTGGACCCCCTGGACCGAATCCGGTCATCATTCCGCGGCAGCCGCCTGCGCCGGGCTCTGAAATGGTCCCCTCACCGGCGGTGCCTGTCCAACTTGGATACCCCCCTCTCCAACCCCGGACGGCGCTCGATCCACGGTTCCATTCGCAACCCCTGTGCCTCGCACAGAGTTTACCCCAGTCGTCATCTTCTCACCTGGTTGATGGCAGGGCTGATCCGAGGGAGAAGGATGCTGCGGCGGTGAGAGCTGGCCATGATGGGAATATTGATCCTGCATTGACACAGACTGGGTGCGGGTCGCCCTCTGTGTGCACGCCTACCCGTGGACCAGTATCTGTGGTAGCACCGCCTCCAGCCCCGTCGGCAAATACACGAGCGCAACTACAGCAAGGCCCAACAACTACGGCGAACTCGCAGCAGGCCCAGCACTCGTTGCCGTCGTTGAAAGCGAGTGGGTTGTTGGAGTGGTCGCACCCTAGTCCTGGATCTGCAACGGAGGTATCTGGTGCAGGGCCTCCTTCGGCATCGTCGCCTTCCGTATGGTCACCACCAGGAGGAGGCGTCCAGCAGCTCGCACCACCATGTCGATCTGCAGGTGGGAGAGATTCAGGACGATCGCCACGTTTACAAGCACCCTCAACGCACTCGCCATCACCACCGATGATGACGGTGCAGTCACAACCTCCACAGTCCAAGACAGATTCGGGGATGTTACCCAGGGGTGGGACGATGTCTGGATTGCCGTCTTCGAGTGGCATGCCCGTTGGTTTACAGTGGTTGGCACACGAGTCGACGGTGACCAGACAGGGTTAGGGATATATCAGTTTGGTTAACTTTTCGGTCATTCCTCCTCGCATTCGCTCTTTTCTACTACGTCAACTGCGCTCATGGAGGATTACTAACTTTGTCTCGTCGTTCCCTGTCGTATTTATTGTTTCAGGGTACCTACTCACCTGTAATCATGGCGACAGACATATACGAGGTGAGGTCGCATTTTACATAGCAGGAGTTTGTCATGCATTCGCTTTGTCGTCGTATCGCAGTCAAAAGCAAGATGTAATATAGTACCTATAATCCGTCCTGGCGAGTGTGTGCGCGTGCGTACACGGGTTGACTGTCATTGCACTACTGTTCCTCCGGTCCTCTCAGTGTGCCCTTCTTGAGGTTCCGATGTAGCTCTGGTTTGATGAGGACGACGCGATCGAGGAGTTTTCGCAGGACTTGGTCCTTCTGAGCTTCGAACGTTTCTGTGATCGACTGGAGTTTGACATCGGTCTCTTTCTCGACGGCGACTTCCGCATTGGAGATGCTGCCAGCATACTTTGTTTTCGACGCGCGCGAAAGAGAAATAATGAGTGATCGGTATATGTAGCATGTTCATATATGATGAGATTATGTAGAGCAGACTCACCGATGCCTCGAATGCCTTGAACTCGTCTTCCTTTGCCCGTCTGTACACTTCGATCTCTCTAGTCGCTTCTGAACGTCCATCCTTCAATCTCTGAACGCGGTCTTGGGGGGAGCCTTCAGTCAACTGTTATGGAGGAGGGAGTGCGCTCACATTGGCGTGCTTGTTGTACGATCTTAGCTGCTTCCTTCTCTGCCTCTAAGAGTGTCTGTATTCCCTGAGAAGGGTGTGCTGCCTGTCGTCGTCGTCCTCATCAATGTAGAACTAGCTGGACGGCTGTCTTCGTGTGCACGCACCATTGTGTGAGTACTTGAGACCGGTAGTGAATTCAAACTCCGACTGTCTCTCTGGTTATTGAGCCTATTCGGTCGGTCGCTGGGAGCACCACCGGGCTGGCGTTGCTGCTATCCTACTTACTACTAATAAGTGTAACCCCGGGAGCACAGCGACGACGAGAGCCCTAACTGGTGATCAGTTATTAACCAAAAGAAAAAAAAAGAGACATGGCGGGGAACCCACTTGACCCCCTGCAAGCGCTCTCAGCGGCGTTAGCTGTCCCAGCAGACTCGAAAGAACAGGCTGAATTGCTCGCCGCGTTACGTGAATCGCTCGAGGCCCATCCCAGTCCCATACCCATCCTCTGCACGACCCTCATCAGAACCGTGTCGGGCGCGGGCGAATCCCTACTCAAGAGATGGGTGTTGGACCTCCTCCACTTTGCCATATGTCGGTCTAGTCTCTCTCTCGAAGTCCGCACGCAACGTTAGTACTTCTTCGTAGTATCTTTCTTCTTTTGATGTTCTCAAATCAAACGTTTTTTCTGTTTATTTATTTACCCCCCCTTTCTCTTTGTCTTTAGTCGCGTCTCAGTCTATCGACACCTTGGCGAGTTTGTTGAATGACCCCTCCGTTCGAACCGTCAAGGTCGTCATTCAGTGTCTCACGACCGCATATGCGCTCCTCTTCCGTACCCTGTAAGAGAATTTCCACAGACCGCATTTGTGCACCCACTCAGTCTCTTTGTTGTTCTTGTCTTGTTATTTGTCAGATGCTCCAATCGTACACAACGACAGCAATGGGATTTATTGACCCAGTGCAAAACTAGGATCCTGGATTTCGTCCGGTCGCCTACGGCTAACAATGGCGTTAAGCTATCTGCCATCAAATTCATGCAGAAAGTGATCCTCTTGCAATCCCGTGGTATTTCTGATCCGAGGGTACGCCCCCTATTTATTTATTTTTCCTTCCGCGATTGGCGCCAGTTATTAATGCAAGTTGAGCAGCTTCAAAATAAGAACGATCCCAACATTGCCAACGTCCCCGTGGACCACCCTTTCTTGTCTGCGTCCGCTTTGGAGGCAGAGGGTATGAAATTGTTGGAGAACGTGATCACGATGTTGTACACTAGCCAGTGAGCTTTCCCAAATTCGGCTGCTTCCCTCGAACGACGAGGTCTCTTATCATCATGATCACACGGATCCATTCTACAGGGAACCTAACATCCTCACCGCCATCGTCAATAGCTGGAGCACTCTCATCAAGCAACGACCTTCGCTGGTGCACTTGATCGTTTCGTCTCTGATTTCGTGGACGCCAGTTTCCCTTGCCGGTCAACCAGCGTCTACGATCAAGAGCGTGGAGAAGAGCATTCGAATATTGCTTGTACACATATCCAGGTAAGTCTAGGGATCACGAAACATATGTCAGGTTGTCCATTAAGCTCCTTTTGTAGAGGTCCTCATGGTTCGGCCTTCGGTGCCCAAATTAACGAAGCTCTCGCCCTACAGGCCCAGCGCATGGAACGTGCTTCCGCCGAGGAGAAAGCAAGAAAGGCAGCTGTCGCAGCTGCAGCGACCGAGGCCACACGCAAACGCCCGCCTTCCTCTATTCCTCCAGAAGAACAAACAGATCCAAAACGTCTAAAAGCTGAAGTCGACAACGCCGCGGCGAACTCTGCGGCATTCCTTGCTGCGTTCGACTTTACCACGCTCCCAATCGGACTCGTAACGGACCTCATTGTTGCTAATCTGCAAGCGTTCTCGGAGCCCGCATTAATGAATTTGGTTCAGTCGTATCGACAAAGTAGAGGATTACCATCCGTGCCGCCAACTAAGCCCCCTCAGCCACCAGACTCGGTTGCTCGTATCGAAGGAACCCCAGTTGGCGGCACGCTCGCAGGTGCCGAAACTGTCAAGGAGGAAGTTGTCGACCCATTGAAAATGGATATCGATGAAGAGGAAATGGAGTATGAACCAGACAAATTGAACCTGGAGGTTGGTCTTTTCGTTCCAGCTGTGGTCGGAATCATCTGACTCAGCGTTTATTCTCTAGCTTTCCGGTGAAGAGGCTGCCGCCTACGAGGAAATGATACCGGTGGATATTCCTGACGACTTACCCTTTGACTTGTTGGATTTCAAGCTCCCGTCACCTAAAGACCTTTCCGCGGACGAACGAGTCGCTCTCATGCGGGGCGCGGTAACTCGAATATGGGATGGTGCAGAGGACCTGCGACGTACGACTTCCATGGGCAGTAGTCAGACCGCAAATGACATGTGGATGTTGCTCATCGTCCGCATGATCACTCGGGCGGTTATACTTCCCAGAGCATCTGAATCACCAAAAGACGATGCCGAATCGAGCGAAGAGGCGGACACTCAATTAACGGCGCTGTATTCGCGGCAAGATGCGCTCCGACAGACCCTTTGCGAATACATCATGAGCGATTTTCCTTCTAGGTTCGTTTCGACAGTTTCCCCCTCTGCGACGACAGCCATGAATGTTGCATAACAGGTTACGCTTGGCGATTACTTGGATGAATGAAGAGTGGTATAACGACCGCATACGAAGTGCTGCTGACCCCAAATGGGTACGTTCAACATGTAACTTTATCTGCAACTCCTCAGCTCACTACTGCTCAGCGGCCGAACTACGAGTCGTGGCTAAACCAGATTGTTTCTACATATCAGACCATTCTGGAGAGCAAGGCTGATGGAAAACCCGACAGTAGAGACAAAGCGTTCTCGAGGTTTTTGTTGGACTTGCCAGATGTACCCTCGGACGTATTGGACATGCTCCGTGACCTTTCCGTCGAGGCAGAAAAGTTGGTTTTTTATTGCCTCATCATTAAATCGGATCATTGATTGACTTAGCAGGATGCACGTGGGCTTCACGACGCTCCGAGACTTGGTTTTGGAGCGGCCATCGTTACGAGCGGAGGCGTTGCGCGTGCTATTGGACTTAACGACTCATCCGGATTCGGTTACACGGCGTGCAGCTATTAATACGGTAAGACGGTGGGTCCCAGGCGTAGAGCCCCTGCATAGCATGATTCGTGACTTTGCCTTGCAAATCCTACGGCGCTTGCAAAAACGTCCGTCTCAAGAAAGCAAAGGCACTAATGGTCAAGCGAATGGTGAGGCCGAAGATGATAATATGGAAGATGGACAACTTCCACCGGAGGAGCTTATCCAGACGCCATACCTTATCGACGAAATACAGCTTCCGGCGAAGAAGTCGCATGTACTTCAGCACGTCGAGCTCCTCTTCGCCTTATCTGTCAAAATTCCCGAGTTCTTGGATGAGTATGTGTCATTCGCCCAGTTTTATGGTGTAAGCTTATGCTCTTTTTTGCGTCCAGGATCTTTGTTTCGTACAGCCAAATGGACGTCACTGTACAGGAGGCCATACAAGATCTCATAACGGCACTGATCAAGTCGTTGGGCTCGAACAACGGGAAACTCTTGACACTCATGCGGACGTGCCCGCCTGGTTCTGAATCGTTGGCTCTTCGGGTGTTGACGATCTTCACGGAACACGGGCGACCGAGTGTACAGCTGGTTGCGCTGGTCAAGGGTCTCATTTCGGAGCGCGATCTCGACGCACGTTTCCTAATACCGATCATCGCAGAGATGGACAAGGTGGATATCATGCGGCACCTCCCCCGTATCGTCTCTATCCTCAATGGACAGCCGGAGCCGAAGAACTTGGTTCGGTCGGTATTCAGCTCGGTCGTGACGACACCTCCGCAGACGTTTGGAAGCGTGACGTCAAATTTGCCGCGTGTACGACAGAGCGAGTTGCTTACGCCTGCTGAATTGATGGTGCTTCTGCATGAGGCCGAGAAAGAGATCGGGTTGAAGAGCGCGATCGAAGGTATGTTTTGGTGGTTCCATTGTTTGGTTTTCCTTGTGGGTACTAATGCCATGGGGTGACCGAAATAAGCCATCGGGATTTGTTTTTCCATGACGGATGTTTTCCGTTCCGAGATCCTTGCTGTGGTGATGCAGCAAATTGTCGACGAGCCAGTTCTTCCAGTATTGTTCCTACGGACGGTACGTGTTGTTGCATAAGTAGAGGGCAACGAACGATGGGCTCACCACGAGTTGACGAATAGGTCATCCAGGCTGTAACGACTTATAAATCGCTCGTTCCGTTCGTCTCGACAACACTCTTATCCCGGCTAATCACGAAAAAAATATGGCAAAACCCCCACCTGTGGGAAGGTTTCATTCGTTGCGCTAAAGTGATCGCTCCGGCTAGTTTTGGCGCGCTACTCCAACTACCTAAAGAACAACTGCGCGAACTGGTGGACAAGCAGCCGAGTTTAAAATCCGGTCTGCGGGACTATGTTACCAAGAAGGCAGGGAATAAGGCGAGGGTGGCTGGGTTTCTGGATATATTCGGGGACGATGATAATACGCCATCGTCTGCGTCGTCGCCAGCCACACCGGTGGATGCTGTGATGGCTGCTATGCCTGCATAGCTTGTTAGTACTACTTATGTGATCAAGAAGTTAAACAGATGGACCTGTATTTATTTGAGAAGTACATACTGTACATGTTGTCATGCCTCTCATGGCCAAGTGGTATATAGGGCATGAATCTCATTGGCATTCAATCATTAGCAATGTATTGTGCTGATGCTATGTCCTCAATTAATCATTTTTCCAGTTTCAAGAGACATTTATGTGGAATGCTAAGATAAACATGATTGAACTTGCAAATCCATCCTTTAGTCTGTAAAGCTTGGTGACATGACTTCAATTTGTCACATCCAATCCTGGGAACAGGTGAGTGACTTCCAAGGAACCAAATCTCCATTACAATTATCCACAAAATGTGACCAGAGGTTGGCTGACTCAAAAGGTGTGTACTTGAGTGCAAACTTGATTCATGTGACTGTGTCCAAGAGACCAAATCCGTCACAGAAGTTGACTGTGTCATCAAAGTAGTTTTGAAGGTCCTCAATGAGGCATGCCCAAGGTGTTTGGAGATGTGGACATGGATATAGCTGATGAATGGAGATGAAGGACTAGAGGCCTAATATATAGGTGGATGACAGAAATATTAGCAGTCATCCTTTGCACAAGAGCAAGTCATCACTGCCAAAGAAAAGAGAAGGAAGCAAGTTAAGTGCTCATGAGAATTCTTAGACCTGTGTATGGCATTCTGGTTTTAGACATGTCTCCCCCATTTCAGAAGATAGTGGCTCCATTCCCACACTTGCTTATAGTGCTCAGCCATGTGATCCTACCTTCCAAATTTGGAAAAGCTCCTCACACTTTCTACAGCACTGCTTCCAACAAATGCTCATTTTTGCTAATCCTGCTGATATGGCTGCCTCCATGTCAATCATTTCACTTCTCCCCTTCACCAGTGATAATGGCTAAGTATGTATATCTACCAGAAGTTGCTACCAGTTTCCACCTTGAAGCATCTTGGTACATCCCATCTGTCATGACCATGTGTTCATTCTAGGTCCTCACTCACTCTGCACCTGTTTCCACTGGTCATTCGCTTACTCCACATCAACTCTGCCCACCTTCTGTCATTTACAAGCCATCTCTGCTCCAACTGCTGTCAGACTTGTATTGCTCTCCTACTGGACTGTGCAGACTGTTCTCTGAGGAGTCATGTGACTACCCTTCAGACTTCTCCCTGACAGCATGCAGTCAGGTACTCTGCAGTGTGCACACTGCATGGTCCAGCACCTGGACTGTTTCCTTTTTGGGTTGTTCTATGTTACCCATTTGTATGTCCTCCATCTACCCTTCATTTGTCATCTAGGAAGTGTTACTTGAAAATTTATGAGTCTCCATATGTCAGTTCCAATTCCAGTTACTGTACCTCTGTAGTAGTATAAAAGCATGTATTGTACTCCAATGTTCTTCAGTATGAATATCAACTTAGTTCCTACTCTGTCTGTCTCCATCTTCTGCCTGTCAGAGTTACCTCCAACATTCTGTCTGTACTCTCCCTCTGAAATGTGAGGGCTGAGATTGTGCAAGGGGGTAGTGCACGAGCTAAACCCAATGCCCTCACTCTGCTCTGCCCTTGTCTTGGTGGACTTTGTTCCTGCCAACCCTCTGCTAGTCAGAGTTTTGTCCTCTTGTGTCAGACTTGCTTCCAAACCTCCCTCCAGACCTTGTCTAGTGTTGGAGTTGATCAGAGTAGGCCCAGACTTGACACCATCCTCATCCACCCCCTCTCAGCCCATCTGGCTTGGACAATGAACTCTTCTTGTCAGTATGACATCCAGAAGGACATTCTTTGGTCACCTCAGGTCTGTCATTCAGCTAGAAAGGTTTTGTGTTGTCATTTCAGTCTCCCCAGTTATGGATCCTTCCTCCCTGCTCCCTAGGACATCTCTATACCAATCCTGTCCATCATTCTTCCAAAACTGTGACAGCTACAGTATACTCTACTGTCCTCCACTCTCCCTGATTGCATCCATGCTTACCAATGCTTTCTAAGTCAAATACCCACTGCTTACATTTCTTACTTATCAGTTACTAATCACTTACCAAGTCTTTGCACCTTGTTTTCCATAGGCTATGCCCCTGTACTTAGATAGTTGACAAGAATAAGAGATTAGAGAGCCTTCTTGCTTGCATTTCTTCATCTTCAGTAGTTGAGGCATCATCAAAGGTCTATCTACCATTTACTTTGCTTGTTTTGCCTATCATCAATCAACTTCACTTCCAGACCTTCCTTAGTAACTTGGGCCATCAAATTAACTCATCACCATCCTTCTGTAGGCTAATAGCAGTCTACCCTGTTGCTCCCTCTCACTTTCTTGCTCCCCTCTTCATCAGGAGCACCCCCAACTCTCTGCACTTGTCTTTGAGTATAGTACCTCACAAAAATTGCCCATTTTAGATCTTCTGCCATCTAGGTACCATGGAGGCACACCATCACTCACTTCATTGTCTTTTGTGCTGGTTTTGGTTGGTTTTCACCACTGATCTACACTTTGCCTCACACTGGACATAACTCTGGTCTGTTTTCCTTCCCTTGTTCTATATTTAGTCTAGTTACCCTTTCTTGTTCCTGACCCAAGCTTATGGTTGTCACATACATGACTCCCAGACTCAAGCCCAGTCCAGTCTGGACACCTAGCCCCTATTTCTGGTCAAGTTCAGACTTACTCCAGCCTAGACATATGAAGTCCAGTGTTTTACCCCTATCTCTGGTCCACTCCAGCCTCTTGGCCCTGTACTGCACCATCCCAGTCTTTCTAGGTCCATGCCCAGGTCACCCAGACATAACTCCAGTCTGTCTGTCTTCCACTTGTTCTATGTTTGGTCTCATTTCCCTGTTGGAACATAAAGTGCCCCTGTGGTACTTGACCACTGTGCGATGTTTTGGCTGCTTACATAAGCTGAAATAGCGCACATACTTGTAGTATTTTCTACTAGTGTTCCCTCAGTAGTTTGTTCACTACTGAGGGTAAGTCCACTCATATTACAAGTATTCTACTATACTGACATCCTGTAGTAGCCTACAGGTATATCTAATATATTAGTAGTTTGTTCACTACTGAGGTAGCCTACAGATATTTCTACATTCCCTTTCTTGTCCCTAATCTTTGCTTATGGCACTAAATCTGTGGCCACCTTCAGTGACTCCAGTCACCTGGACTTCAACTATTAGTCTTGGCATAGCCTCTGTGGCTGTTCTTGTTTTGCCAATTATCTCACTAATAGCTTATCAACCAGTCCAGCTTTATATTCATCACTCCAGACTGGCCTTGTGTATGTAGCCTCAGTACATACTTTGTAGTACCTCATTCAGAATATCAACTTAGTATCTTCATCCAAAAACTCTCTCAATAGCTAAGGCTGAATCTTAGGCTATTCCCTGCTCCTGTCCTGGACCTCTCCCCAGCTTGCATAAGGGTACAGCACATAAGCTGAGGCCAAGGGAGGTAGATCCAACCCCAGACCAGCTTTCCCTTGTGTGTGCTCTCAGACTGGTCACTTTCCCATGCTACTGGACTTGTTCCCATGCTCCCAGCCTTGACTCCAGACCCATGGACTTGGCCCCTGTCACCTGGACTTGAAGTCTGGTCACTTGAGGATGAAGCTGTACTTAACAGTAGCAGACTGTCATGGCAAACAATGCTGACCCCAATCCATTTACCCTCTGGCAAGATAACTATGCTGAACTTTCTCAAACCACTGTCAATGCATTTGACATTGTCAGAACCAAATTCAGTTTCTGTTATGTTGTGCTCACATTTTTGTTGTTTATAGACTTTCTTACTATGACATATGCCCTGTTCATGTCATGCTGTTCAACCAGCATTTTCCCTTTCTCCTGTCCTGCATTTCAACACACATTTTGTATGTCTCATTTTCCATTTACCCCTGTTTATGCATTGTACTATAGCTGGATCTCTGATCCACTAGCCAACCTTGATTGGTGTGGTCACATGACCTGACACACCACCTCTAATTGTGTTGGTCAGCTCCTTTGTCTTGTTTATGCATACATTTCCTTTGTCTCACACCTCCACTGTGCTTTGATCATCATGACTGTTGTGCTACTTCACAGTGACTCAGTCTGACTTGTGGCTGAGGGATTTACCTTACAGTGTAGCAGTAATTACTGTTTACTGGTTCATACTGTTCAATGCACAGTCTGTTGATACAGTATATAGTCTTGCCATATATCATACAGACTCCCCTTCTTCAATCTACTCTGCATCCTGCCTGATCCCTTTGGCTGTACCTTAGAGGATTTCCCTGTGAGAATTTGGCTGGATGTCAAGTACAGGTTTACCCTTGGGTGACTGGGCTTCAAGACTGGGTGTCAGGGGCTAAGTCTGGCTGACCAAAGTCAAGGCCAGGAGACAGGGGCCAAGTTTGGTTGGACTGGACTTAAGGCCAGAGGTCAGGGGTTAAGTCTGGAGGACTGGACTTCAGGCCAGGAGCACAGGAACAAGACTGGTAGCATGGGAAACTGGCTGGTCTTGGGGTGCACACAGGGGGAAGCTGGTCCAGGGTTGGATCTACCTCCCTTGGTCTCAGCTTATGTGCTGTACCCTTATGCAAGCCAGGGAGAGGTCTGGGACAGGGGCCAGGGATAGCTTAAGGCTTGGCCTTAGCTATAGAGTAGTCTCGAGGGGTAACATGGAGTTGAGGGTAATACTTAGTTGATATTCTGACTGGAGTGCTATGAAGTATGTACATGGGTTAAATACATGAGGCCAGTCCAGGGTAACGAACATGAAGCTGGATTTGTGAATAAGCTATTAGTGAGAGGATTAGCAAGGTGTGGACAGCCATGGAGGCTGTGCTGAGACTAATAGTTAAAGTCCAGGTGACTGGCATAACTGGAATTGGACACAGGTTTGTACAGTAAGCAAAGATCAGCAAAGGGGACTAGACTAAATACAGTACAAACAAAGGAAAACAGACTGGAGTTATGTCCAGGTGACCCAGACATGGACCTGGGAGGACCAAGGTGGAGCAGCACAAGGCCAGGAGGCTGGAATGGACCAGAGATAGGGGTAAAAGACTGGACTTGAGTTACTTAGGCCTGAGTTGGGTTATCTAGGACTGGAGTTGTGTTCTCTAGGCTGGGGTTAGGTTTTCTAGGCTGGACTAGGACCAGACTTGACTGGAGTTAGGGGCTAGGGGTCTGGACTGGACTGGGATTGAGTCCAAGAGTCATGGATATGACACTGGAGAATTATAGTGTTCCACCACTATAGGAGTCTCCACATCTGTGTCCCTCCTCACCAGTTATGTGCTTCCCTTATGGTTGATTCATGACCTGTTGTGTGGTTGTTAGCACAATAGAAGATTGAAGATCCCCCTTGGCTAGACCTCATCATATGAGCCATGCTCTGCAAGCCTCAGCAGAAAAAATATCCACCCAAACAAGCACCTCTCTTGCTTAACTCAGGTGCCACCAGTGTTAATCATCAGCAAGCTAGCACCATAACCAAGCAGTACTAACTTCCCCTCCACCACTGTGTCTTTGTACCATGGAGAAGGAAGTTAGGGGCCTCCCAACTGCAGCCTCTTCTTTCAGACCACCAACACCATCTAGGAAAGGCAAAGACCTAGAGTGGCCAAGGCCTATTTTATTTCATTCTTCAATCTTGAATTCTATGCCCAAACCCTGTATCAGCTTTGAAGACCTGTCAGTTATACAGCAAAGCCCCATCCCTCAACTGCTGGCAGAATCAGCCTCTCCCATTGAGTTTAAATCTTACTGAAACTGAACCCAGTTGCTGAATCTGATTTAGGAACAATCACCCCTATCACTAAACTAGCAGATGATGGACAGTCTTCTGTTTCTTCTGGCATCTACATACCCACACTGACAGCTATGGCTGAAGAACTCTCTCATGTGACTGAGGGCCTTCATATTCAGGACCTGTATGCCTGTCAACAAGTGACCCCTGAAATGGCAATGACCTTTTACAAGCAGTTCTTTGGGCACACAGTCCCAAAACCAACTCCCAGATGCCCAAGCCCTTTGCAAGGTTCCACCAGAGGAAGAAAGGAGCACAACTCTGAAGCAATGGTACAGCCCAAGGAGTTTGGATTAAGGAAACCCTTCTAGTACAATGGAAGTCACAATGACTTCAGTGCTTGGCTAAGTTCTGTCAAACTCCACCTCATGATGAATGAACACATCTATAATGAAGATTACCACAAGATTGTGTTTGCACTCTCCTATATGAGCCATGGCTCAGCCTGCACTTTTGCTAAAGCCTATGTCAACAAAAATACTACTGCTCCAGGGGACCTCCATATCTTTGATGGTTGGGATGCATTCATCAAGAAATTCAAAAGAACCTTCCAAGTCAGAGATATCAAGGCTATGGCCCTCATCCACCTCTCTGCCATTAAACAAGGCAGTTACCTGCTTGACAAGTACACCACCAAATACTGAAACTGCATCAATAAAGCCAGAATCAGTACCAAAGATGAAACAGTTGCCATCTTCTTCAGTCAAGGACTTAACAAGGAAATTAATAAATGGATCCTCATGGCAGGACCTAAACCCAAGACCATCAAAGACTGGATTGGACATGTCACCAATGCTTGTGCTGCAATGTCATATCCATGACTCTCAGACTCAGTCCTGGTCCAGTCCAGACCCCTAGCCCCTAACTCCAGTCAAGTCTGGTCCTAGTCCAGCCTAGAAAACCCAACTCTGGCCTGAATAACTCAAGTCCGGTATTTTACCCCTATCTCTGGTCCATCCTGGCCTCCCAGCCTTGCACTGCTCCACCCTGGACCTCCAAGGTCCATGTCTGGGTCACCTGGACATAACTCTGGTCTGTTTCCCTTTGTTTGTACTATATTTAGCTTGGTCCTTTCATCTGACTTTTGCTTACTGTACAAACCTGTGTCTGACTCTGGTTATGCTGGTCACCTGGACTTAGACTATTAGTCTTGGCACAGCCTCTGTGGCTGTCCTACCTTACTAATCCTCTTGCTAATAGCTTACCAAAAGTCTGGCTTCATGTTCATTACTCTGGACTGGCCTCATGTATTTAACCTCTGTACATACTTTGTAGCACCTCAGTCAGAATATCAATTTAGTATTACCCTCAACTCCGTACTACACTCTGAGTCTACTCTATAGCTAAGGCTGAGCCTTAAGCTATCCCTGGCCCCTGTCCCAGACCTCTCCCTGGCTTGCATAAGGGTACAGCACATAAGCTGAGACCAAGGGAGGTAGATCCAACCCCAGACTGGCTTCCCCCTGTGTGCACTCCAAGACTGGTCAGTTTCCCATGCTACCAGCCTTGTTCCCATGCTCCTGGCCTTAAGTCCAGTCCTCTGGACTTAACCCCTGACCTCCAGCCCTGACTCCAGTCCAACTGGACTTGGCCCCTGTCTCCTGGCCTTAACTTTGGTCACCTGGACTTAGCCCCTGTCACTTGGTCTTGAAGCCCAGTCACCCGAGGGTAAACCCATACTTAACATGCAATGGCAACCCTCAATATCTTTTTGGGCCAAGCCACACATCAGGATCATGCCTGTCTTTACAAGACCAAGTCTTCTTCTGGACCAAAAACCTCTTGTGATCTGAATGCTATGAATGTTGATTGGAAGGCCAAAGGCCAATCACAGGGTGAAAGTCTGTGCAACCAAACCAAGATCCTGCTGGGCCAAAGCCTTCCATACTTGCATCCTTGCATTCCTCAACAAGTTGATGGACAAAGATGAAGATGACCAAAATACCACACAAGAAGAAGATCCTACCATCCAGAATGATGAGAATGGAGGTCCCTCCAGGAAACTGGATTTTCAAAGGGACACTCTGGTGAAGCATTGGAGAAAGTGCCTATAATATCATGTGGCATAAAGGTTACAGAGACCACTAAAGTGAATGATTATGAACAAGGTATGTCAATCACATCTATCACTGGTTTCACTTACCTCCTTGACCATGGAAACACTACCATCCAAAACAATCCTTGACTCAGGCACTGAAACAAATGTCATTGACCCTTGAGTCATCAAAAAGTATGACTTACTGTCAGGGCCAATCACTGAGCCTTGGGAGCCCTGGAGCTATGAGGGGCATATGGGAGATTAGGTAACCCACACCACTTCCTTCCTTGCAAAAATCTGGGGAAAAACAATGAGGATACATGCACATGTCATGAAATTAGGAAATTGGGAGTCCCTCCTCCTCAGAATGCCCTGGCTCTGTGAACATAACCCCATTATCAACTGGGCTGATTGCAAACTCATTGAGTGGGGGGAACTCAACAAAAGCTTTGATAAGAAGGTTTTCAGTACCAATGCTTCTCACCCAATCAAAATTGACTAAATGTCAATCTCCACAAAGTTGGAAGCCTCACCTGTGCAGGCAGAGGTACAGCTACTGCTGGAGTGTCAAGAATTCTTGGTGGTTTTCTCTGGAGAAGAAATATCCCTGCCCCTGTATTGTGCTTTCCTAGACCATAAAATACAACTCATGCCTGGCTTCAAACCTAAGATGGGAGCCATTTACCCTTTCTCAGTCAACAAACTCAAGGCTTTAGACAAGTTTGTCAGCAAGAATCTCAAGTGTAGGAAGATCAGCCCCTCAAAGTCAAGCCAGGTTGCACCGGTCTTTCTTGTAGGAAAAAAAGGATAGAAAGAGAATACTCATCCAAGACCACTGCTACCTTAATTGCCAGATAATAGTTCACTCCTACCTGCTCTCCACTGAAAAGACCCTCCTGGATAAACTTGTTAAGTCCAAATACTTTGCCAAGTCCAATGTTTGCTGGTGGTTCACCAACATACATGTCAAAGAAGGAGATGAGTGGAAAGGAGCCTTCATCATGCCCTGAGGAATCTTTAAGCCCATTTTCATGTTCTTTGAGCAGTGCAGTGCCCCTCCTACCTTCCAGCAGTTCATGGATATGACTTTCTCAGACCTCAAGTCCAAGCAGGAAGCAGTTATTTTCATGGATGGTGTCACAATTCATTCAAAAGCATGTGAAGGTCTTCATGCCAATGTCTGAGAGTTCCTGAAGATTGCTGCCAAGGAACATTTACAGTTAGAGTTGAAGAAGTGTACCTTTAAAGCAGAACAAATTGAGTTTTTTGTAATCTGCCATGGGTAGTATGGAGGCCATCAAAACCTGGCCTGCCCCTACCAATCTTAAGGAGCTGCAGTCTTTTCTTGGGTTCTGCAGCTTCTACCACCAGCTTATTGCCAGATTCTCTCAGACTGCATGTCCCCTCCATGACCTCTAGAAGAAGAATGTTCCATGGAAGTAGGAGTTGGCTCAGAAGGAAGCTTTCAAGCAGCTCAAGGCTCCCTCTCTTAAAAGCCCATTATTTGCCTCCTGGACCTCAAGTAACCTTTTGTGCTTCATACTGATGCCTCCAAACTCAGTACTGGCATGGTTCTCTCTCAAGCCATAAAAGAAGGAGTTCTACACCCCTGTGCCTTCATGTTGTGGTCCCATACCAGTGTGGAGCAGAACTATCAAGTCTATGACCTGGAGGTGTTCATGGTGATGCATTCCCTCCAGCAGTGGTTCCCCTATCTCCTCTCACCACCTGAGCCTACTAAGGTTTATACTGACCATCAGAATATTATGTGTTTCTCAGCCCCTCAGAAGCTGACTGCTTGTCAGTTCCAGAGGCAGGCTACCCTCCAGGAATACCCACTCCAGTTCATCCATGTCACTGGCACCAAGAATACTGCTGCTGACATGCTTTCTTGACATTCTGACTTCAGTGAAGAGCCTACCACAGTCTCTACCTTGAGGAGGGGGATGAGACATCCTGTGCCTGCAAATGCCCTCTTGAGGAAACTCTGAAGGTTTGGAAGCTCATTAAGGGACAATGACAAGTATACCAGCTCAATGCAGACCTGTACAAAGAGGTAAAAAATGCCTCTACATCCCTCAAGGTCCCAAAAACAACAGAAGGGTCTGATGGAGTCTGAAGAAAAGGAAGAATATTCATACCAGAACCAGTTTGCTAACAGGTCCTTTGTCAGTATCACAACATGCCTTTCACTGGCCATCCCAGAGTCAAGGCCTTGAGCAAGAAGATGTATGGTGGCTGGGAATGTGCCAACAAATCCACAAATATATTACCAGATGTCCAGTGTGCCAAACTAACAAGGTCAACATGCACCCTACCATGCCACCAGTTACACCCCATGACATTGCAAAAAACCCTTTCCCATTCAAGCAGGTTTCCATGCACCTTGTTACTGACTTGCTGGTGTCAGGAGGATACAGCTCTGTTCTCACTATAGTAGGCCAGAAGCTTACTAAGCCCACTGTTTGCCTCCCCTCAAACATGGCTGTTGACTCCATGGGAATTGCCAACCACCACCACATGTGTGTCTATCTACACTGGGGCATCCCAGAAGCAGTAATCTGCAACTGCAGCCCTTAGTTCATTTCTGCCTTCACCTGAGACCTTTACAAGGCCATATGTGTTGAACTCAAGGCTTCTACTGCATACCACCTGCAGACCAATGGTGAAGCTGAATGTGTGAGCCAAGAAGTCAGGACCTTCTTATGAATGTACTCTGACTGCAACCCCTATAATTGGTGCTCCAAGCTGCCTGACACAGAAATGGTGCACAACTCCCATGTCCATTTAACCCACAGCCAACTGCCATTTTTACTTCTGTATGGCTACAACCTGATGCCCTACCTCATGGAAAAACCACCTGAAGGTTTACTGGCAGAAGATTGGCTCAAAAGCAGCTGGCCACCAATCAGGATGCAGCTATAATTTCAAGAGCAAAGGCAAGTCCCCTTTGCCTATGTTTGCCAGACAAAAGTGGGTGCATGGTGACATGAATGGAGATGAAAGACTAGAGCCCAACACATGGGAGTATTTTTGGATGTTAACAGTCATCCTTCACACAAGAACAAGTCATCAGTGCCAAAGAAAAGAGAAAGAAGTGAGTTAAGCACCTTGGAAAAATTCTTAGTGCCTGTATACAGCATTTTGGTTTTCAACATATCTTCCTCATTTTCCAAGATTCCAACTCCATTTCCACACTTACTCATAGTGCTCAGTCACATGATCATACCTTCCAAATTTGGAAAAGATCTTTGCACTCCACACATTTCTATAGCACTCCATCCAACAAATGCTCATTCTGCTAATTCTTCTGATATGGCTGCCTCCATGTCAATCATTTTGCTTGTCCCCTTCACCAGGGACAATGGCTACATATATTCACCAAGAGTTCCTACCACCTTCTGCTTTGAAGTGTCCTGGTACATCCTATCCTCATCTGCCCCCTCTCAGCCTGTCCAGCTTGGACAGTGTGTTCTCCTTGTCAGTATGATGTCCAGAAGGATGTTTTTTAGTCACCTCAAGTATGTCATTCAGCTAGAAAGGTCTTATGTGGTTATTTCAGTCTCCCTGGTTGATGAAGTACATGGATCCTTCCTCTCTGCCCCCTGCAATGTCTTTATACCAATCTTGTCCATTGTTCTCCCAAAATTGCAACAGCTACACTATACTCTACTGTTCTCCACTCTCCCTGATCACATCCGTGATGAGTATGACATGCATCTTGCCTTCCTATTGCAAGATATAGCAGAAGACATCCCCCTTCATACTCTCCTCCTTCAGAGCCTCATCCATGAAGTTTTCATTTGCTTTACTGAGAGTACAAGTATGTGGGAAGAATGCAATCCCCTATGCTCTTGTTACCCCACAGATCCCCAACACTTGAGCCCTTTGACAACAGATGCCTGCCATCCTTTTTTGGATGGAATGCTTCTATGTTTGGCAAGCAGTGCCACACTATCATCCCCATCTTGCTTTGGTCTAGCAGCACTTCAGGACATGATGAGCAACCAAACCACCTTTCAACCAGTACATTCCTGCCACAGGAAAGCTGGTGTTGGGGTTGGGGTGAGGCAAAACTCTCTTTATGATCCTGGTGTCATGGGAGGGATATACTACCAAGCTACCAGGGTCCAGACTCCTCCCTTTCCATCTAGTCCTAGATGTTGCCTCATATGATCAAATAATCTTTTCCCAGTGATCCACAGTGCAGCTCAGAGCACATTTTAGCCACCCTTTCATGGCACTTGGTGTGCAAGCAAGGATTTGCCACACCCAAATCTTTATACCAGCTTTCCCATGACAGGAATGCACTGGTTGAGAGGTGGTTTGGTTACTCTTCATGTCCTGAAGTGCTAAATTGATCTCCATGCCATTTTCAGCTTTCCCAGCACTGATTAGTTACAAACCATGTCAAGCATGGGTGGGGGAAACAATACTGGGATGGCTACCAGTAGGTTGTTTATGGGTCTGATGCTACTGTAGCAGACACCAGTGCAGGCTCAAATTTCCCTGAGAGAACACATGATGAGGTTGGTGTCTGTCTTGGTGGATAGAGATCTCATGATGGTTAGGGTGGGCATGTGAACTTGTTCAAACTCAGACATAATGTTGCTACATGTATGTTTGTTTGTATGGCAAACAACACTAACTATCCCTTCATTTGACTGAGATTCCACCTTCTGGGCTGAAAGTGAATAAACTGTTGCAATGACATCTCTGCTCTAAAATGGACATATCTCCACACACACAATACTGAGTCACATGACTCAGGTACCATTTTGTAGCCAGGAACCACTACTATAATCCTTCCCACCAAGTCTAAGCAAGATTTGCACTCCATTGGGTGCTACATCATGGTTACTACAAAACAGCCAAACATTGCAACAGCTTCTGTAGCTTGTCAGACTACTGAGGTCTCTTATAGTTCTACAACCAGAGCTAAGCAACTGGCCCAAAACATTGATGCCACTTTGTGCCATGAACCATCTGGCTTAAATCCAACTCTATACAGCTACCTTTTGGGATTATTAGTTTGTTCCACATTGAATAGAATGGATTCCAAAATGTTGGAGGTATCCAAAGCAACAACCTGCCCTTTGGACCTCTTATCCAGCCATCATTAAAAAACTTCACTGGCTGACATATCATGTCCCCATCTTCCTCCAGAAGTCCATCAAGGAGTTGTTGAGTATCAAGTAATGCATGTGAAGAGACTGATGAAAAGCAGATTGGATAAGCTGTAATAAATTTAGGTTGGCTAGATAATTTGAGAATAGATAACAAGTGGTTATGACTCACAACTAATGATATGGGATGGAGTATTTACAGTTGGTGTGTTGTATCTTGGTTGGCTGGCTTCTTGACCACAACTATCCCACACCATGCTGTTCTCTGACCCCAAGATGACCCTCCCACTGTGTCCCAGCAGACATTGATTTATCTGGATAACTCTCTTGGCATCCCAGATCCTCACAGACTTGTCATGTGAGCCTGAGACAACCCACTTCCCATCAGAGGAGAATCCAACCGACAGGACCCAATGAGTATGCCCCTCAAGAGGACCACCAATCTGAACACCCCTTTCAGTATCCCACATCCTCACAGTCTTGTCCAGAGAGCCTGAGACAATCCACTTCCCATCAGAGGAGAATGCAACTGACAAGACCCCACCAGTATGCCCCTCAAGAGGACCACCAATCTGGATACCTCTCTCAGCATCCCAGATCCTCACAGTCTTGTCTGCTGAGCCTGAGGCAATCCTCTTTCCATCAGAGGAGAATCCAACTGAGTTGATGGCAAGAGTATGCCCTTGAAGAGGGCCACCAATCTGGACATGTCTCTCAGCATCCCATATCCTCACAGTCTTGTCATCTGAGCCTGACACAATCCTCTCACCATCAGAGGAGAATGCAACTGACAAGACTCCACAAGTATGCCCCTCAAGAGGTTCACCCACCTGGACACCTCTCTCAGTATCCCAGATCCTCACAGTCTTGTCCTTTGAGCCTGAGACAATCCTCTGTCCATCAGAGGAGAATGCAACTGATAAGACCACAACAGTATGCCCCTCAAGAGGACCACCAATCTGGACACCTCTCTCAGCATCCCAGATCCTCACAGTCTTGTCCAAAGAGCCTGAAACAATCTTCTTGCCATCAGAGGAGAATCCAACTGACTTGACTGCACTAGTATGCCCTTGAAGAGGGCCACCAATCTGGTCACCTCTCTCAGCATCCCAGATCCTCACAGTCTTGTCAACTGAGCCTGAGACAATCCTCTTTCCATTAGAGGATAATCCAACTGACAAGACCCCAAAAGAAAGCCCCTGATGAGGGCCACCAATCTGGACACTGCTCTCAGCATCCCAGATCCTCACAGTCTTGTCCTTTGAGCCTGAGACAATCCTTTTCCCATCAGAGGAGAATTGAACTGAGTTGACCCCATGGGTGTGCCCCTCAAGAGGACCACCTATCTGAACACCTCTCTCAGCATCCCATACCCTCACAGTCTTGTCCTCTGAGCCTGAGACAACCCTCTTCCCATCAGAGGAGAATCCAACTGACAGGACCCAATGAGTATGCCCCTCAAGAGGACCACCAATCTGGGCACCTCCCTCAGCATCCCAGATCCTCACAGGCCTGTCAACTGAGCCTGAGACAATCCTCTTACCATCAGAGGAGAATCCAACTGACAAGACCCCAAAAGTAAGTGCTTGATGAGGGCCACCAATCTGGACACCTCTCTCAGCATCCCAGATCCTCACAGTCTCATTCTTTGAGCCTGAGACAATCCTCTTTCCATTAGAGGAGAATGCAACTGCCAAGACCCCACCAACATGCCCCTCAAGAGGACCACCAATCTGGACACCTCTCTCAGCATCCCAGATCCTCACAGTCATGTCAGCAGAGCCTGAGACAATCCTCTTGCCATCAGAGGAGAATGCAACTGAGTTGACTATACTAGCATGCCCCTCAAGAGGACTACCAATCTGGACACCTCTCTCAGCATCCCAAATCTGCACAGTCTTATCATAAGAGCCTGAGACAATCCTCTTGCCATCTGAGGAGAATCCAACTGACTTGACCCCACCAGTATGGCCCTCAAGAGGACCACCAATCTGGACACCTCTCTCAGCATCCCAGATTCTCAAAGTCTTGTCAGCAGAGCCTGAGACAATCCTCTTCCCATCAGGGGAGAATCCAACTGACAGCACCCAACCACTATGACCTTCCATTGCAACCTGAGCAGTTGGCCATTCCTTAAACCCTCCTGCAGAAACTCTAACCAGCCAAGAAAATTTTGCCATGAACATTCTGGCAAACACTGTGTTTGATGGTGTGAATGGTAATGCAGATATATAAAGGTGTGGTGTGCTGTGGGAGATCACACCCCCAAAGTTCTGCACAAATGTGATCCCATCTTGTGCTGATGCCAATGTTTCCTCAAATCCATCTTGGCCCTTGAATATTATGTTAGAAGACATCAACCACCACTCTGTTTCACCCACCTGTAGCCATGATATAGCAGAGGCAAGAGCACTTGTAGCCTGCCCAAGTCCACTGATAAGACTGAGTGTCTCCAGCCAGAAGAGAATCTTTTCACTTCCAACAACCATTTTTACTAACATTGCAAGTCCAGAGTCAAACACAACTTTCTGCAGATGGTTGGCCCAATATCGGCATGAGTAGGATAGATTGAGTCCGATATTTCGGTTAATTTTGTCCTGCAAATCAACTACCTCAGAGTTGCAACAGTAAGAACTGTCCAATCCACAGATGTTGAATTTCAGTTCTTTGCACAGGGTGTGCAATGAAGTAAAGGCAAGAGCACTATCCATGCCAGTGCTCGATACACCAACACAATATACCCCACTTCGCGAGTGATCGGTGAGGAAGTCATAGAAAGATGCATGGAGAGGTCGAACAACGGAGCACCTGTCTACAATGCCACTCAACAGCGGCGCCATAAATTCGAGAATGATAATGATGTCGAAATGGTCTTCCTCGGAGGGGAAGTGACTGCGCATCTCATTTAAGGTTCCCATTTGCTGAGGGACAGACATTGACATAATCTGTTGCATGACGGAGCGAAATCGAGTGAGCGTGATGTCGTCCTCTGGTATAGTGTCCCCAAGGATTGTGCTGTACATGAAGTCCAGCAAGGTCCCCCCACTTTGGACATGAGGGGACATGATTTCATTGTAGCGGTCCCTGACCATTCTGCCTGGCTTGTTCGGCCTAATGAACCCACATGCTAGACGAGCCCATTCGAATAGGCCATCTGATTTCCAAGAAATGTTTTGGATTTCTGTGGCACCAATCTCTCGAAGATCACCAAGTTCACTGGAGACATACAGTTGGATGTCATGTTCCGCAGATATTGCAGGAATATCATCCAACGACATTGTCTTCACATGAGAAGTGACACGCAGGACCCGTTCAATGTCTGGCAATGGTCTGGACGTCAAAAAGATGCGGAAATTGGAAGGTAGACGAGCAGCTTCTTTCGACGTGAGAAGACGCAGGATGTGCTCTCTCGATGTGTCCGGTCCACTTTCATCCAAGGCATCGATCACGACGACTACATTCCCGACTATCGCCCCATTAACCTTGCACAGCGGTTCCAAAATCAAATGCTGCCATTGTTGCATTACGTCAGGCGTGGTCCGGAGGGAGCGGTCCTTTGCAACTATGTCGGCCAATGCGCGACGAAATGCTGGATCACGGTCCGCCAGATCACGAGCAATCGTCGTCAGAATCTTCTCTTGGTGGCGCTCAGCGTGCCTGTCACGAGCGAAGCAGAAGCAGGACCCAAGTCCCCCAGCGTCCTTGATCCATGATGCAATCGTATGGGCAATGGCTGATTTTCCCCTTCCGGCTTGCCCGTGAAGCCACAGAATGCGAGGAGCGTTGACATCGGAGTCATTAATCCAATCGATGATCTCCTGCAAAATCTCTGTCCTCGTACCGTCGAGGCACTTCTTCGTCGTATTGAAGCTCGCTCCATCTGCGTAAGCCATGCCTTCAAGGCTAAGGTCCTCAAATATGCGGTATGTGTTGACACGAGTGTCCCGAACCGCACGACCACGGCATTGTTGCATCAAGCTATCTAGAGTCTTGACGTAACCATTGACGATTGTCTGTGTTTCAGAAAAGACATTCTTTTTAGCCCTCAACCCTAAGGATGTATCGTATCAAATCTCGGAGCCGAAAGGAGCACAAAACTTACAGAAGCTTTTCACCTCAAAGTAGTTTTTGACGAACTGTGCAGACTCGCTTATCACACGCGCAATCTGCACAAGGGTATCTTTCATATTTTCGATATTGTTAAGGGTGTCTGGCTCCAATAGAAATTCGTAGACCTGTCGGACCGTATCAAGAAGGTCGGATACCGCGTTATCCAGATTTGCGTGATGTATGAACAACTACAGACGATTAAGCAGCATGAAGAATGATAATAGTAGTCTGAAATGTACCTGAGAAGCAAACGTTAAGACCACCAGGGCGATCCGGGCATAGGGATGGACCTGGAACCCGTATGTGATCGTCGTAAGGACGCAAAACCGGCACACTCACGTTAGTAAGAGTGGTAACGACTTGATTGAAGACCTTGAATGGTTTGAGATATGTATCGCTCATGTTTTGAGCCTCGATGACTGCGCTATCTGCCCGACCGACCGCGTCGACAGCACCTTTACCAATACGCGACATAGAACCCATGTCGTCGAACGCTTTGACTGCAGCATCAACGTCCTTGCCAATTGCCGCCGTTGCCGGTTCTGGTTCTAATATGTTGGTGAACTTTTTAGTCCGTTCCAACAGAATCATTTAGTCATAATCGTAAATGGTATTCGGGGATCACATACATCCTGTATTGGCGTCACTTCGAGTCCCTCTCGTCGCTCCCGAGTTCCACCACCAGTATCGGTATCGACAGTCTTCGATGAATCACTCAGTATCATCACGGTGACTGAATATGGCTTGCAACGTACTACCTCTTGGACCGGACCTGCATGGTGTAGGTGTCCTTGTCCCTGCGCTTCTGCACGGGGGACTGTACCAGCAGTTTCGGTCGCAATGGTGGTCGAAAGGCCTTTGTTCGATCGGTGGAAGAAGCGTTTCATTCTGGCGAACATTCCCAGAGAGGTCATACCCGACGTTTCAGACACGGGGCCAACGTCCCCTGCCCGAGCTTGAAGTCGTCCTGGCGGCTAATTTCTCGCGGATCCAGAAGTACATATCTAACAAAGGATAGTAACATACCGAAGCAAGGCCGGCCGTCGAGTTGGCCGTCTTCGCGAATCCCAAGAGACGGCGTTTCTTTGATTGCGTTCTGGCCATTGAGAAACAGGTGTTTGGTGAAAAATGAAGGGCTAATTCGAGGTTGGAGGTGCAGACAAGGAACTAGTGGTGACGGTGTTCGAAATTAGACGCCATCAACGCATTGTAGTTGGTGCACAAACGTCAGAATTATGTAGTATTGCGCATCGCCCTTAGGATGTTTCAACTGTCCATCCTATTCCCTTGTCCTCGTCCGCACTCATGACTCGGGATGATATCAATCTCATCAGGTAGACCTCGCTGATTTTATTTCTTGGCACTGATCTTACTTTCATCCTTACTACCGAACTCGACTCATCATTACACCGGGCCCATCACTACCACTCCCTCTTCGTTCCCGAAAGCCCCCCACCCTCATGATTCAGAGAATCGGTAAAAGATGGAAACGGAGAAATCTTCTTGATGAACATCGAGACGTGGCTCTGTCCTGGAACAGTGTGCGAATGGGCCAAGAGCAGGTAGTATTGCAGGCCGTGACAGCGGAAAGAGTTGGTGGCGGTCGATCGCACGCGATGGCGGAAATGGCAAACGGTTTGCTGATTTTTCGCGCAATTCTGATGTGACGTTTTTCCAACGCACAGGCCTTCGGTGGAGAAGGATAGGGATAACACCCGTAAGTCTAGTACCATTCTTTGCTCCGGTCCTCGTACTCGTCGTCTTCGGACTTGCCTATGCAAACACAAAGCCACTCTTGTACAGAAATGGTACGTTATTTCGCCACTGGGACTGTTCGTCATCGGTCCCCGTTTCAGACGAGGTACGTCGTGCTATGTACACACGGGCCGAAGGCGTCGGTTTTAGTAGCGTATCGACGCGCTCGTGCCTGCTGATTTGTCATCTGTACAGGCGGCCGGGGGTCCCGCATGTACAAGGTAAACTATTGTCTGATATCGCAACCCGTCATTGACGCGACTTGACAGATCAGCCGACATCGAGGAAATATGCACGAGAAGTGGGAAGATACGCGCGAAGGTCGGCTTTCTTCCTGCCCCGCCAACGTATCTCGGGATTGACTCGTCCCGCTTACTCCACTACCTGACCCTCACTGTTGTGAATCAGTGAATGCCGGCTTCGAACTGATACCTTACCGACAGGCTGCCCCGATAGCCTGTTTACTCGATGGAAACCCAGTATTCTCACCTTTGTATTCATGTGTTGCAAGGGGCATGTGGGATAACAGTCAACCGAAGCGTCGAATATCATTCTGGCAATACCAAAGCTACATCTTTGAATAACCATTTTCTGTAAAAACTCGAGGTTGAAGTACAGTGAGTCTCGAGTACCTTCATGCATGAAAATCTTCCATGATCATAATCGCCGCGATTCCCAATTCCTCCGCCTTGGACACCACATTCCGCGCAATAGCATCTTATAATCTGATATCCCCCTATTTGAACATCGTCACCTCTCCCTTCCTTATTTGAATCACTTTTTTCTTTGCCAACCTCCCAGTGTCGATCTTGTCCGCGAATTTCAGGCCTGCAGTAACGAGTTCTCCGTCATCAATTGCGCATGCCTTGATTGAATCGACGACGATCGTCCTTGCTCGTTCCGCGACACTACGGTCTGTTTCAACCATGCTCAGTTTGAAGCTCCCAACGAGATTGATATGTGAGCTGGGTGATACCCACTTGGAGGGGAATGCAGTCGAGTGGATGAGTTTCTGTGTAAATTGCGTTTGCATGGCCTCGGATGTCGGTCGTATTGCTCAATACAAGTCCTTGAAATATGGCAGGGGCGATTCATGTAGTACGGGGAACAGATTTTCCAGAAATACATCCTTTGAATGACTGACATTGCACGGCGCTTCACGGGCGAAAAGGCATGAATATAAAGATCCACGTCGGCCTCAATCGGTTTCCCAAGCCGAAGGCGATCAACTGACCGGCAATGATGTAGACAGCTTCGAGAGAAGTGAGGGTGTCACAAGGACAGAGCCTATCAGCTGTAGTATGTGCCTTGCCCGATTTATAAGGCGCACATATGAAATGAGTCCACACCAACGGCCGTCCTCAAGGCTGTCGGTGCGTACTCATGTTCACGATCTCCTTCACACACCTGCTTTCCTCGTACACGGGGATGGTCGAAGCGGGAAAACCACGTTATCATCGGCGAAGGTCGAAGTAAGCGCTTTGGTTATTCACGCAGACATCAGCGGCATAACGAGTGACGCTCTCCGTACTCCATTGGGTTTCAACGATGTCGATGGGCTGTGCGACTCGGGATCGAATGTGACCTTGCATTGCGCCACAGTTAGTCCCAAGATGAGCCGCACCACTCTTGCAGTCGCTTCATTGACAGCTGTCTGGCGGTGTCTATGCATGGTGGAGTTTCTTGGGAGTGGTTGGCATCAATGTCTTTTCGGCGCAATACGCGCACTCCGCAACGTGCAGCTCTCGAGTTGACTGGTGGACCGGTTATTCCACCGCTATCGATAATGTAAGCTTGGTCATTGTCTCCTTACCTTGCTTGTACTTCCCTACTTCCAACGACTTCACTCGGGGAACATGCTTCCAATTGGTTACGCAATGTCAGCTAACTCGCATTGTAAGCACGACCAGAGTTGTGTCTCCGTGATCTGCAAGATGCCATGGCTCTACTGCGGGAGCTTCTTTCAACACACAGTTGTCTTCCAGCTTTGTCACTTCAGTCGCCTATGGACAGACTCTAAATTTTTCACTTCACCTAGTTGTAAATCACCGCAACACACTCACCATCTGGCTTGCCCATTCATTGCACAGGCTAACTTGACTACGGAACGAGGCCTGGAATCGGACACTGAGATGAAGTCCTGGTGATTGTAGCAGTTCAAATCCATGGGTTCAGGCAGGGCAGATGTTATTGAACACGTTACAGTACATATTATTCTTGCAAAGCACCCGCGGGGATCAAGGTAGATTCTGGTCTTTAGAGTCGCTACTTGCATTTCTCGGTGAATGGTCGTAAGGTAACGACGCTTACTGTGCGGGTCTTGTAGCGTGTTCGCGCTTGCGTTGACGGACGTTTGGCAGACGCACTGGGGGAGACCGGTCCAACCCTCCAAGCCTGTGCGAATTGGTTGCGCCTTGAATGCCATTGCAGCACGGGGGCCCCTCCACGGTACATAGCAGAAAGAAAATATGACGGAATTTGAAAAAGCGGTACGCGACATCCTCTGATCAAGAGACGGGTGGCGGTCCTCCTCCACATTGCATATGTCGGTCTAGTCTCTGCCGTAGTCCGCGCGCAACGTTAGTACTTCTTCAGAGTATCTTCTGCATTCTCAAATCAAATCATTTTACCCTTCTTGTCCTTAGTCGCGTCTCGGTCCGTCGGCAGGTTGGCGAAGTTGTTGAATAACCCCTTAGTTCGAACTGTCAAGGTCGTCACTCACTGATGTCTCACGATCGCGTATGCGCTCCTCATCTGTACCCTGTAAGAGATTTTCCACTAACCGCGTTGGCGTCACTCAGCATCTTTGCCTTCTCTTGTCATTCGTCAGATGCTCCAATCGTACACAGCGACTGGAATAGGCTTTGTTGTCCCAGTGTAAATCTGGGATAGTGGATGTCGCCCAGCTGACAACGGAATTAAGTTATCCGCCATCAAGTTCATGTAGAAAGTCATCCTCTTGCAATCCCGTGATATTTCTAATCTTAGGGTACGCGTCTTATTTTTCCCTCCTGGGATTGGAACCAAACTAATGCAAGTTGAGCAGCTTCAAAATAAGAACGACCCCAACATTGCCATCGTTCCCGTGGACCACCCGTTTATATCCGCGTCTGCTCTGGAGGCAGAGGTAATGAAGTTGTTGGAGAACACGCTCATGGTGGTATACACAAGCCAGTGAGCTTTACCCGAATTCGACCTCTGCCCCCGCACGACGAGGTCTCTCAACATAATGATCACTCGGGTTCATTCTACAGGGAACCTGATATCCTCACGGCCATCGTCAACAGCTGGAGCACTCTCATCAAGCAACGACATTCGTTGGTTCACTTGATCGTTTCTTCTCTGGTTTCGTGGACGCCAGTTTCCCTTGCCGGACTGTCGGCGTCTGTGATCAGGAGCGTGGAAAAGAGCATTCGAATATTACCTGTACACATATCCAGGTAGGTCTAAGGGTCACGAAACATATCTCGGGTTGTCTGTTGAGCTCCTTTTGTAGAGATCCTCACAGTTCGGCCTTCGGTGCCCAGATTAACAAAGCTCTCGCCATACAAGTTGAACGTATAGAACGTGCTTCCGCCGAAGAGAAAGCACCAAGGGCAGCTATCGCAGCTGCAGCAACTGAGGCAACTCGTAAACGCCTGCCTTCCTCCATTCCTGCAGAAGAAAAAACAGATCCAAATCGTCTAACAGCCGAAGTCGACAATGCAGCGGCAAACTCTGCGGTATTCCTTTCTGTGTTCAACTTTACCGCGCTCCCGGTCAGACTCGTAACGGACCTCATTGTTGCTAATCTGCAGGCGTTCTCGAAGTCCGCATTAATGAATTTGGTTCAATCGTATCGACAAAGTAGAGGGTTACCATCCGTACCACCAGCTAAGCTCCCTCGGCCACCAGACTCTGTTGCTCGTACCGAAGGTACCTTAGTTGGCGGCACGCTCGCAGGTGCCGAAACTGTCAAGGAGGAGGTGTCGACCCATTGAAAATGGATATCGATGAAGAGGAAATGGAGTATGAACCGGACAAATTGAGCCTGGGAGTTAGTCCCTCGTTTCAACTGTGGTCGGAATCACCTGACTTAGCCTTCATTCTCTAGCTTTCCGCTGAAGAAGCTGCCGCCTACAAGGATATTCCTGGCGACTGTCCCCTTGACCCGCTAGATTTCAAGCTCCCGTCACCCAAAGACCTCTCCGCGGACGAACGGGTCGCTCTCATGCGGAGCGCTGCAACTCGAATATGGGATAGTGCGGAGGATATACGGCGTACAACTTCCATGCGCAGTAGTCAGACTTCCAGTGACATGTGGATGGTGCTCATCGTTCCCGTGACCACTCGCGCGGTTATACTTCCCGGAGCATCTGAATCACCAAAAGACGATGCCGAATCGAGCGATGCGACGGACACAACTAATGGCGTTGTATTCGCGGCAAGATGCGCTCCGGCAGACCCTTTGCGAATATATCATGAACGATTTTCCTTCTAGGTTCGTTTTGACAGCTTTTTTTTGTTCCTCTGCGATGATAGCCATGAATATCTCATAACAGGTTACACTTCGCAATTACTTGGATGAATGAAGAGTGGTACAACGACCGCATACGAAGTGCTGCTGACCCCGGTTGGGTATGTTCAACATGTGACTTTACCTGCAGCTCCTCAGCTCACTACTGCCCAGCGCCCGAATTACCAGTCGTGGCTAAACCAAACCGTTTCTACATATCAGACCATCGTGGAAGGCAATGCTGATGAAAAACCTGACGGTAAAGACGAAGCGCTCTCGAGGTTTTCGTTGGACTTGCCAGATGTACCTTCGGACGTTTGGGACATACTCCGTTACCTTTCCGTCGACGTAGAAAAGCTGGTCCTGTATTGCCTCGTGATTAATTCGGATCACTGATTGACTTAGCAGGATGCACGTGGGCTTCGCGATGCTCCGAGACTTGTTTTGGAGCGGCCATCGTTACGGGCAGAGGCGTTGCGCGCGCTATTGGACTTGACGACTCATCCAGATTCGGTTGCACGGCGTGCAACCATTAATACGGTGAGACGGTGGGTCCCAGGCATAGAGCCCCTGCATAGCATGATTCGAGACTTCGCCTTGCAAATTCTACGGTGCTTGCAGAAACGACCGTCTCAAGAAAGCAAAGGCACTAATGGTCAAGCGTGAGGCTGGAGTTGATAATATGGAAGATGGACAACTTCCACCGGAGGAGCTTATCCAGACGCCATACCTTATCGACGACATACAGCTTCCGGCGGAGAAGTCGCATTTACTTCAACACGTCGAGCTCCTCTTCGCCCTATCTGTCAAAATTCCCGAGTTCTTGGATAATTATGTGTCACTCGCCCAGTTTAATGGTGTAAGCTTATGCTTTTTTTGCGTCCAGGATCGTTGTGTCGTACAGCTAAATGGACGTCACTGTACAGGAGGCCATACAAGATCTCATAATGGCACTGATCAAGTCGTTGGGCTGGGGCAACGGGAAACTCCTGACACTCATGCGGACGTGCCCGGCTGGCTCTGAATCGTTGGCTTTTCGGGTGTTGACGATCTTCATGGAACATGGGCGACCGAGTGCACAGCTGGTTGCGCTGGTCAAGGGTCTCATTTCGGAGCGCGGTCCCGATGCACGTTTCCTGATACCGATCATCGCAGAGATGGACAAGGTGGACATCATGCGGCACCTCCCCCGTATCGTGTCTATCCTCAATGGGCAGCCGGAGCCGAAGAACTTGGTTCGGTTGGTATTCAGCGCTATCGTGACGACACCTCCGCAGACGTTTGGAAGCGTGATGTCAAGTTTGCTGCGTGCACGACAGAGCGAGTTGCTTACGCCTGTTGAATTGACGGTGCTTCTGCACGAGGCTGAGAAAGACATTGGGTTGATGAGCGCGATCGAAGGTATGTTTTGGTGGTTCCACTCCTTGGTTTTCTTTGTGGGTTCTAATGCCATGAGGCAATCAAAACAAGCCATTGGGATTTGTTTTTCCATGACGGATATTTTCCGTTCTGAGATCCTTGCTGTGGTGATGCAGCAAATTGTTGACGAACCAGTTCTTCCAGTATTGTTCCTACGGACGGTGCGTATTGTTGCATAAATAGGGAGCCACGAATGATGGGCTAACCATGAATTGACGAACATGTCATCCAAGTGGTAACGACATATAAGTCACTCATTCCGTTCGTCTCGACAACACTCTTGTCGCGGTTAATCATGAAAAAAACTGGCAAAACCCTCACTTGTGGGAGAGTTTCATTCGTTGTGCTAAAGCGATCGCTCCAGCTAGTTTTGGGGCACTGCTCCAGCTTCCTAAAGAACAACTGCGTGAGCTATTGGACAAGCAGCCGAGTTTAAAATCCGGTCTGCGGGAGTACGGTTGCCAAGAGCCCAGGGAATCAGGCAAGGGTGGCTGGGTTTCTGGATATCACGTTGTGATAGCTGCCATGCCTGCATAGCATGTTTGTACTACTACGTTATGTGATCAGGAAGTTTGAGAGATGGACCTGCATTTATGTTGAGAAGCTGTTGCACCTCTGATAGCTGAGCGGTAAATAGGGCATGAATCTCATTGGCATTCAACATATGTATGTGTCGAAGGCGTTGGTATAGCGCATCGACCGACGCGCCAATGCCCACTGACTGTGTAGGACTTCTGATCTGTATATATAGGTGGCTACGGGTCTCGTATGCCTGTTGCATCATCATCGCAAACCGTCATTGACACGATTTGACAGGCTCATCGACATCGAGAAGACACGAGAAGAAAAAAGTACACGCATAAGAGAGGGGGGAAGATGGACATGAGAGGTTCGTCCTGCCCCGCCAACGTACCTCGGGAGTGATTCGTTCCGTCCACTATACGTTATCAACACACCGCAACTTTACCAATGGCTGGAAGGTAACCATGACCGTTGTCTCGGAGACGGTCTTGCAGGGTATGTGCGCCCGCGTTTACCGACGTTCCGCAAGCACACTGTAGCTAGTGACTCAGACACCTTCTCATGCTCCATTGAAGCCTGTGCATATCGCTTGCGCCTTGCACTCCACGGCCATGCGGAGGCTTTTCCCTTCAAGATTGTGAGAGGAAGATACGACGGAATTTGAAAAAGCAGTGGGGCAAGTGTATTGGACGCAAGAAATTGGGGTACTGCCCTGCAATGGACCTACGGCAAGAGCGGGCTTCTGAGTAGTAAGTCATTGTAGTACGTATTCCCAAGCTGGCAAACCTTCGCGAAGAGGAGTTTTTGTGAGGAAATAAGCTTAACCCGCTGCAGGGTCAAGCGAAGAGTCCGAGTTTCATATACCAATTTGTTACTATTTCCGTGGGCATATCAATGGCAAAGCTTATGATAATGTAGGATGCCGAGCAACCAGCGCACTCGCCTTATCTCGCCGTCCCAGCACGACGGCCAGAACAATATATAAACGCCGTACTGGACTACCGAACCACAGCATACCATAGAGTGGTGCATGTGCCACACGAAGTGAGTGTATTAACTTCCATCGGCAAGGTGGTGGTGGCATGACCTCACAAGTACGAGGTTGGGTAAATTCCCCGTTCACACTGCTTCCTCATGGCAAACAACACAAAGGATAACGACAACCGGTCTTCCCCTCCAGTCGCATCTGACGACTCAGAGATCCTGGATCGTGGCAGATCACGCGTCCGAAGGAAGTCCAACCAGCTCAACGAGTGCAACATGCGGAAGAAGTACGTTTACCTAGCGTTCGTGGCTGGAACTGGTATTAACAGTGGTTTACAGAGGGTACCACATGTTCACGTCATCGTTTGGGAAGGTCTTCCACGTCGAGAAACGGTGGAAGCTAGTAAGGGAGATGGGGTCGGGTGCGTACGGCGTGGTTGTGTGCGTGAGACGTGTTCCGTGTCCGGTGGCAATGCTTATCTTGCACCCACAGGTCTGCAACCGACCAGATATCAGGCGAAACGGTTGCTATCAAGTTAGTCACACGAATATTCGAAAAGATTCAACTCGCGAAGAGGGCGCTCCGGGAGATCACCCTTCTCAGGCATTTCTCCAACCATGAAAACATCACTGGGTTAATTGATATGGACGCTATCTCTCCCGATTTTCAAGAAATGTTCGTGCTCTTCCTCTGACATGTACTTGAAATACTCACCCGTGTGACAGATATATTTTCATGGAGGTAAGCCGCTGGCATCTGTGCTGCGGACGTTCAACTGATCTTTGGCTCTGTAGCCTATGGAAGGTCCGTGTTTACTTTTCCTGTGCTCGAGGTTGATCTCACTGGGATTCCATAGCGGATTTACACCAAATAATCAAGTCTGGACAGACTCTTACTAACGAGCACGTTCAGTATTTCCTTTATCAAATCCTTAGAGGTCCCTATTCGTGCAAATACGTGTGCATCGTACTTACTTAATGCACAGGGATGAAGTACATACACTCTGCTTCCGTCATTCATCGCGATCTCAAACCTGGAAACCTATTGGTGAACTCGGACTGCGAACTGAAGATATGCGACTTCGGTTTAAGCCGAGGATTCGATTCCACACCAGACGAACATATCGGCGGTCAGCTTACTGAATACGTCGCTACGCGGTGGTATAGAGCACCGGAAATCATGTTGTCATTCAGGTGATTGGATACGTGAGCCCCTTACTTGCAGCGTTCCTCAATTTTGTGTTTATAGACGATACACGACAGCGAGTAAGCCAAGTCTTGTCTATGACGTTTCTGATTGACCATCTCAACTGGGACAGTTGATGTGTGGTCTATAGGGTGCATTTTCGCAGAACTACTACTCGGAAGACCGCTATTCAAGGGGAAAGAGTAAGTCTAACTCTACCCTTTGTGCACATTCAGTTGGATATCTTCCTCTCAGTTATGGTAGGCGATTGGGATTCTCCACAATGCACTTCTAATGAGGATCGACTTCCGATAGTGGATCAACTTAACAAGATATTTGATGTTTTGGGTGAGCCTGTCTCACGACATATGGCATCAAAGCACGATTGATTTCCCTGGTAATAGGCACTCCAGAAGAATCCGTTATCCAGCGAATAGGAAGTGATAAGGTACCAACAACCAATGACGCGCGGCTCATTTGACTTACGAAACCAGGCCCAAGTCTACGTGAGAACGCTTCCAGTCAAAGAACCTATCCCCTTCTCGAGACTGCTGCCAGCGGCAGATCATCAAGGTAACCATGCACGTTTCATTGTTTCACACTTGTTGATGCAGAAAAAGCTTTGGACCTCCTGCGGAAGATGCTCTCATTTGACCCGTTATCGCGAACCGCTGTGCATGAAGCGCTGGCGCACCCATGGTTATCTACGTACCACGACGATACCGACGAACCGGAGTGCGTAAACAAATTTGAGAAGTGGAAGGATATCGAGAAGCTGGAGACACTAGAGGAATTCCGTGAGGCGATCTGGAATGAGATCCAGGACTATAGATTGGATGTGCGGGGACTCAAGGAAGAAGAGGCCCCATTGCCCCCAGTGTCTGAGGAGTGCAGTCAACCTTCTGTCAAAGGATCCCCAGTACGCTCAGTCGTCAAAGAACCCATAGGGAGGGAAGACACCAGCAACATTTCGGGCATAGGATCACTTCCGCTGGTCGGCAGTCCCGAACGTATCGAAGAAGGAACAGAGACGGCTCTTGGCACTATTACCTCACGCATTGCTCCCCCACCTACACCGACGGATCCCGTAGTCACTTACGCACGGAGGTCCAGTATTATACAGCCTCCCCGTCAACCATTTACCTATAATTCTCCTCCGGCATCTTCATCGCAGCACCCATGGCCCTGTGGTACGGAGGGCCTTCCGACAAGCAACAACCAGGTACCCTTCCCTGGCCAGACCTATGTCGTCCCCGCGCGTTCGAGGGCGCCGTCTACCACTGCAGATGTCGGGGCGCGTCAGCTCTTGCGCACGCTATCTACGGTTTCTATCCACGAGAGTGCTGAGGGGCTACCTGGTGGTTTAGCCGCCGTTGCTCCGATTGGGAAGTACATCGTTGCACGCACCTCAGGAGCAGATGCACCTCCAAGTGAGATACCAAAGGATTTCGGAGTAGAGGAAAGTAGGTGTGACGAAGGACGTTGATTTAGCACTTCTTGCTGGCCATGCCTTTCGACATATGCTAAGGTTAATACATAGAAGCTTGACGGATACCCTCAGGTCTAGTCGTTTATGACCGTATGTGTGTGCTCTCTCAATTTTTCATAGGTAGAGTATGAGTATGACCATGTACGGTGTTGTTCAACTCGCCAATCATAGTAGAGGTTTCTCACTGATCTCCATCCAAGCTAAAGGCACATACATTATCTTGCCCTTGACTCCTGCACTGATTTGTTGGGTGTTACATTTCTTGAAGTGAAGTACTGTATATTTACTATCTGGTATAACAAGTTGGTTGAGGATGCATAAACCATAGATTGTATGCCCAATGAGAGACAGTAGTCCCTACTTATGAATTTGAGGACTCTTTCCCAATAAGACTCATGCTTTCATGTTTTGCTTGTTCAGCATTATACAACTGGTGCTTCAAAATCCCCAACTTGGCATTGCATGTAACCCTAAGTTGAAATGTGAGTTTAGCAAATTCCTCGAAGCCAATCATGACTACTTACTGCCATAGGTAGGGTTGGTCATCACTTTGCAGTTTAGACAGAGCATTGCTAAAAATATGACCCATTTCTTGCAAGAGCTATTGATCATGTTTCAGTGCCTCTCTCTTGATAGACATGGGATTTACCTCATTCCTCTTTTCTAGAACTTCAGTAGTGGCTGATTTATCATTCAAGACACAATGTACCACCTAGTATTGCAAGTCAGGCCACATGCACAAGGGTGAAATAGTTGGCTTGCTTTTGCCAGCACTCCTTCAATTTCCAATTGGATACCATGCAGACATGTCCATAATATCTATTTTACACACAGAATGAATCATGCTAAACATGCATTAATAGATCTTCTCACCTTCCCTACAATGTCTTCCTCCAGTGCTTGGTGTTTATCTCCTGCTACAATCTTTGAAGGTGTTGTGCCAAGTTCACTTTGGAGTGTGATTATTTCCTGAACCATTGTCTGAAAGCTAACACCAATTAAATGATTATCCAAGGGATGGATTATTATATTTAACTTACTGATTGCTTCTGATTTTTTCTTCTATTTCCCTGTAGTGATGGAATATGAACATCCAAGGTTTGAAATTAGGAATACACCAACTTTAAACTCTGTGTGCAATGATATGCAGCACTTATAACACCAAGTAACTGTTCATTGAAAAAAGATGAGCTGTTGCTTCCTTAGAAAATGCACAGAAATACCACACCATCACACCAAGGGTGTTGGAGATTGTCTCTACATCAGATTCCACCTGTCTTTTTTCAGACTTCCAGAGTTTCCAGTCAATGGAATTCCTGCCAGTATTAATTGGCATCCTCTGGATTAACTTTGATACTAGGGTCATGATGTATGGATCATTGACCATTTGGTCACCATTTACTAGATGAATGAGTAGGGGAGCAATGGGTAATATACTATTTGCTTTTACCTGCCAATGTTTGAGATAGGTTGCTACTACTGGCACCAGCATTCAAAAGTTTGGGAAGGTGATTGAAGAAGGTTATGCTGCCAATCTGAAAAATCATAAAATAAAGTGGATTATTTCATTCCTGCAACACTTACATAGTCTTTTAGGTGCTGGATGCCAAACATACCCATAAAGAACTTGACTGCATCTTGCTTCTGATAATCATCAGTCTGGGGAGTATTGTTACCCTGGGCAGCTATAATTTGAAAGCCAAACTGATTATGGAATATAAGTAATGTAACTCTCTCATTAACATAGCTGTTACAAAGGACATACCAACTTATGCAAGATGGAGTGACTGTTCCTCTGTTTTGCCACATGGGAACCAACCTCATTAAACTGAGGCCCTTCACTGTGATAATCTTTGACTGTTATTGGGGAATGCTTGCAATACAATCAGCCAAAGATTGAACAGTTGACAATATGATGACCTACAGAGTTCACAAGAATATTAAAATGTTTCCTATATTCCAGAACATTACCATATGTTGTGATGACAATACATTGAAAATACCTGATATCTTCAAACAGCCTGCTGACTGCATTAACCTCATCACATTGCCAGACCAATGGTTGGGCAAAAGTGAATAAGGAGGTCTGTGGTTGTGAAGCAATTAGGTTACTCTGAGAACCTGTAGAATGTGTCAACTGAAAGAAATGGATGGGTTCATTCCCTAGTGACAAGACTCACCTTGGTGTCTACTGTGAAGTATGGAACTCTTGACCACCCTTGTCACTAAACATCTGCCTGGGAGATGGGTGGACAGTGCTTTTAACAACAAAACCATCTGCTGATTGTTTGGAAGTGATAGAACAACTGCATGGGTACAGTATAAGTAAACCAAAGGAAGCAAGAATCAATACCTCACCATCATTCTCCATACCTGTGCCATACTTGTTGACAACTTTTTGTTTGATGGAGATAAAGGCTGCATCCAATGGATTAACATGAAGCCTGGTAGCCAGTAACTTGAGGTCTTCAAATATATTCCCCTCACATTCCAAGTATTTGCTTTTCTGAATCCAGTGGCCATAGTCCCCCAACTTCTTGGATTAGTCTCTGGGAAATGATAATAATTTCAACTTACTTGTACCTCTTGATGTGCAGATAAAAATTCAACTTGCTTTCCACCCACTAATAAGCTGTGGCTGTCTGGGAACCAGTCCACACTCATGAGCCCAGGCATGTCATGATCATTTGCAGCTAACTTTGAGGATTATGATCAGAATTTGAATGTTCAAAGAAGAAGTGCACCCACTTTCAAACCCCTCCACTTATGAGAACTATGGCAAAACCCAGTACATTGATTAACATCAATTGTAATCATGGACTTCCTTGGTTTCTTCCAAGTTCGACAAATGATCTTCACAGCCCATATGGATTGAGAAACATGGACATGTTTCATGTAAAACAGAGAGTTTCCAGAATTAGCATCTGCCATGAGACGGGCATGTTCTGCACCCATATTCCAAACTTGATAATATATTTCCTTCGCATGACTTTCCCAATCATGCACACTCTCCTTCATGTAGGTTCCAGACTTCACATGTACCCACTCCTGACCAAAACACTGGCCAAATACAACAGCAAAGCCAGCACTATCCTTGTTGAACATCATCACAGTGAGGGGATTAGTTCTTGTCAACATGACAGAACCATTTCCCATCCCAGGGGGGAAGGAAGAGCAGTAGGAGAAACCATAGTAGGGAAGGGCTCTGTAGTCAAGCTCAAAGTTGAAGTTATTGTGTACATCATCTTGATGAGCAAGGAAGAGCTGTTGGACCACAGAATGTGACTTCGTAGTCCCAGAAGCCCCACAGTACCTATAGTATTTGGTCTTCCAGGGTGCCAAATCAATGGTCACTAGGGCACCGTATCTGCGGCATGCCAGAGTGGCTTTGAAAATGGATGGACAGTTATGATAGGGAGTGAGAGGTAGCCATATCTGAATTCCCCCATTTGTGACAGAAAACGTCTGCAGCCGGGCTTGATGCAGGTCTTCTTCCGGAATAACTTCTTTCAGCTCCCTAATGAACTCATCAAACTCCACCTTCTTGATATTGTGACAGCCACGAAAGCAGGTGGGGTCATCAGCGAGGACACTGGTCGTGCGTGGGACCCTTGCACCAGGATCCCACGCAAAAATGCTGAGGTCATTAGACCTGCGAATTATCTCCTCCTGAAGGCGCTGAAATGCCTTCGTCCCTTCCCCATATAGCATAGGCATATTAACACCCAAAAGCCCCAACAGCGAGTACGCAATGTCTTCGACTCGGGTTGTCCTTCTGTCAGCAGCCCATGACAGGATTTGTGCCGCGCTGGGACGAGGGAACCCAATACCATGTTTCAAGACACTGCGTGGAATTCGCGTGATTGTCTTTAGATTATCCGCAAGGCCTTCCTTATCACCAATGAATGACCAGTGGCGATTGAAGAAGTGCACGGTTCTTGGTGCGACGAGCTCCTGAAGCGTCCAGCCACGTGTGAACCACTTGGGCCAACCACCAGACTCCGGGAACTTTTCTTCGTCGCGTTCGGTAGGAAGGGCGTCTTCAACATCTTGGAGATAGACATAACATAGCTGCGAGTTCGCATACCACTGGAACATCGAGTTGATCGCTTCGGATAGCTCCGAACTGCTCTCCCTATTGATACAACAAGTATCAACCCAGGCCCAGTGGAATCCATCCGCATTGGCCCGCCGGCAGGTATCAAGAATTTTGCGGTACCCGTCACGCCTCCGAATTTCGTCCCTCTTCTTTGGTTTCATCGTCATAAATTTCTTAATATCCTTAAAGTGCACTTCTTTCTCCCCTTTCTCAGGTACTTGCCAACAGTGCGACAGGATCGCATACTCGCTCCCTGCTGGCATGGCAGAACCGTAGAAGTCAACTAAAAGACGAGTTTCGGTATCTGGGTTCAGTCCTTGGCATAAATCGCCCTCAACTTCGAGGAGGGCACAAACATCGATCAAACGCATTCTATTCAGTGGAACTAAGTATAGTAGACAGACGAAGTGAAACACACTTACTGTCGTTGTTAGGCCCAGATTTTCTCCAACGGTTGGTGGGATGACAGAATACTAACGCAACAGATAGACAGCAAAGCAGACTGGCCAGAAAGTCGGTTAATCCGCATCAGTCTTGAAAAGGTTCACACTTACTGGAGTGGTGGTTATGAACGGAGGTGTGCTGGTCGACGCTCAGCACTTCCAACGTGGCCGTAACGCTAGGCAGCCCCGCGCGGCAATTGGTAGTATTGTGATTCAACTGACTTCTTTTGCACTACGTTGCTACCGCCCAGTATCTCTGCCGGTTACAAGTGATAAGGTCTCGGATGTTGGTATCTCAATCAAGGAAGGACATCAGTTGGGTAGAGCAGAGATGGGATCGTGCGACATGGCACATACAGAGAGCTACCCTGCAGCATACTGTCACCAGTTTGACCAAACAAATACAACGTCATCGTTTAGTTGGGATCTGAAGTACTTTGCTCCGTGCGTCAATCACCAAATTTGAACTACCTGTCCACGATTTAGACTAGAACTAATTTGGCCCAGACACTGTCGGCGCTGGTTTCCCATTCCTAGAATCCTAACTATCGGCAACTTGCCACAACTCTCGCATGCGATTACCCACCACGGCCGCTTCCCAATCAGAAGTTTAACCCCATAGTTCGCGTATGTTTCATTCACGGGATCTGGCCAAAAATTTTGGCAATAATTCGAAGGAGCAACTGACCGAAAGCTAGGTCCCCGCCCCACCTGAGCTAAAATTCTGTTGATACTAACCTGATCGTTCGTTTACGATCTCACCGTGGCTGCGACCCGTTGTTATTGTCGGTCCTGGGACCGTGAGCAATGCAAATTGTAAGAAGCAAAGGTTTCTGCCTCTCGATTGGCTGCCAGTGGGTTCCGTGTCAGCCCCTTGGGCACCGTGTTGTAGCGGTGTTTTCCATCTTGTCGGATGTACACAGAGAAAAGGGAGGTGAGAACATATCGCTTTCGGTCTCAACACGAAATCCTTACAATCGGTACCCAACCCTCACAAAGTCTCACAAATTGTATGCAGCAGTGGATACTGTTTTATTCATCGCATTCTACCTATGACATGAGTTTGACTCCGGAATAAACTTATCTTACATCCATTAGTTTCTGTACATCAGCAATTCCAGTGCATCCGTGAGACCCATCCCTCCCTTTTTATTCAATGTACGAGCGTTAGAAGTGGTATAGCAAAGCGTGTTGCGACGACACGTATGACGTTCACGTACTGGCGCTGTGACAAGTGGCACAAATTCGCCTGCTCGCCGCACGTTGTACTTGAGCGCCGGGTGCCAAGCTGCGCTTGCACAATGCAAAACGGCACAAGTGTACCACGCCGTCGTTCGTCCCTCCGCTCGCCGGAAAATGCGTGATATGAGCCAGGAACTGAAACAACTGTCTGGATGGGCAACGCCATTCGGAATCAACTTGGACGAGGCTGTAACCCTAGACAAGAGGATAAACTACGTTCGCGGCAGTCATGCAGTTGTTTTCCAGGGAACCTTACGCAACACAGGAACAAGGGTAGCAGTCAAGGTCCTGCGTTCCGGTCCCCCGGAGGACGAAGCCACCATCAAGGTTTGGAGTCCATGTTAAAATCGATGTTTCCAGCTGGGTCTGACCTCTGTTAGCGGGTTCTCGAAGAGGTGCATCTCTGGTCCACACTACACCACGAAAATGTACTCCCGCTGCTAGGAATCATTACTACATATGATCTCACGGTGTCGCTGGTGGTTAAGTGGGTCGAGAGAGGCGACGCACATGCCTATGTCCAGGACTCGAGCGTCGACCCCCGCCCATTGGTAAGTAGACAAAGTAATTGAAAGCCGCACACCTAACAATTTTGCGATGCAGCTGTTAGGCGTCGCTCGTGGACTCCAATACTTGCACGAGTTTCAATCTAAACCAGTAGTTCACGGAGGTCTCAAGGGGGTACGTGAAGCTACTGGCTTCCCCACGCCGTACATACATTGACAGCTTTTCTCGAAAGTCCAACATACTAATATCTGAGCAAGGGCATGCGCTCCTAACAGATTATGGACTCCCTCATCTGCTTCATGGTTCTTTCAGCATGTCAATCAGTGCCCCCAGTTTAAGCGCTCTGAATTGGACGGCACCGGAAATTTTGGAATCTGATGAACAAGAAATAACCATGCCAGGGGATGTTTGGGGATTCGGAATGACTGCATTTGTACGTTAGAATGCATCACGGTTGTTCAGGCTTCTGACACTAGCTCTCAGGAACTATTCACCCGTCAAATTCCCTTCTCTGATCGCCGAGGTTTTCAGAGCATCAAACAACGTGTTTCGGAAGGTCCACCAGAGCGTCCAGATACGAAAAGCACGTACGATCGCATGACGGATGAATGGTGGTCAATATGTACGTCGTGTTGGTGCAGCGATGCGTCGTCTCGTCCGAAAGCATCGGGCCTGGTCTCTGAGGTTGAACAAGCACTCGTATGTCCCTTGCAATATCGTTTCTGACCTATTTACTATCGGATATTTTCCAGGAGACCATGCGCAGGGAACAGCACGTTTCGCTGTCCAGCACGGAATGTTCGGAACATGTCGCAGACCAAGAAGCTAAGGTATCTGTCCTTATTTACTGATGAATTTGCTTGTTGAAACTAGCTTACTGGTGGTTCAGTCGGCCCGTAGTTTAACTGTCAGCGATACCGAAAGGCGCCCACTCGAGGTACCCGAAGGGAGCATAGTTTCCTTCATACGCAAGACGCTCTCAGCAATATTTTTGCGTGCAGGAGACAAAAGTGCGACGTAGTTGGTGTTTCTTGGACTTCTTTCATTGCTTCACACGTAGCTTGTAAGCACAGTTGAGGCTTGTAACTTAAACGCGCTTCTTCCTGGCTTGAACATGTTTTTTCTTCTTCAGTTTGACAACATCGGAAAGGTTAGAATATTAGCCCTGATACATCACCACCAGTGAAGTCAAAGGCCCAGGCCCAGGCGTGGGCCCCATTTGAGGTAGGAAAACGCCGGATGCTACATGTCGCGTCCCATCATCTTCAGATGAGATCCTTGATGGATAGAAGAGCAACTGAGATATCGTCGCTGAGAAGAGTGAAGTTTGCCTGGGTGGAAGCCGGTAAAGTATGACATGAGAACCCTCACTTCCTCAAGCCTTACTGCGCACCTGAGACAGAATCAATCCGACATGCGGTCGGAAAACTGCCTCACCCACATAACCTTAAGTGAAAGAAAAGTGAGGATGTCCAGCTAGTGGAACGGACCAACGATGTTGTGCGCATTGTCCTTACGTGGATTGGAAGGAGTTGCTGTACCAGTGGAGACGACGCAGTTCGATGAAACCCGCTAGCGCGAGGTTGTTTGGCCAAGATATACCCATCAGAACGTATCGGTGTACTTATTCCACGAGGGATTGCTCATCAGGATATTGCAGTTCTGATCTTGTCAGTTGTGAGTTGCTAATGAGACGTACCCAACATCGGCTTTAAGGATCAGTTCGACCAACCTCATGAGGTATCCAGGTGCAGCTCCATTCAGTGGCAAGGCCCCAACTGGACTATATATGATGAACCTCCTACTCAACGGTTTTTTGTCTCCCCAGTAAGCACTCGCTAGATTCCATCCCACGTAGTTGGCAGAAGCCCCTTGTAGGAAACTAAGTGCATGGTAGTAACGTAGTAGCAGAGCCAAACATGAGGATGAAGATCGGTGGTGAAGATGCTACCTAAACCCCAAATTGAGATGCATTACTCGCGTATTGCGACCTCTGCACAAGACGACGTCAGCTCCCAGTAACGAAAGGCAGGAGAAAAGGCGTACTGAAGAATTCATACGAAAGCCAACAAAGAGCATTGCTTGGCATATGCGTGAGCATTCGGGGCGACATGCCCCGGAAAAACCCCCTCACACCGTCCCGTGTCCATATAATCCGGAATGCGTCCCACATGCCTCTTACCCTCCGCAACTCAGAATCTTGAGATGTCCCTCGCGTCTGTAGCAGGGTTTTGGCGACGTCCAAAGGGGTTGTCACGCCGGCAGCCACACCTCCCGCAAGTGCGCCGGCGATTACGTGTGAAGAAGGCGAATACTCTCCTCGGGGATTCAACAGTCTCTTAACTTGCTCGTAGACAGTAAATTGCACGGCCGTAAATGGGACCGACATCATCAGCGTAGTGGGATATGAAACGTAGAAGGCGGCGAGTCCTTCGTTACGGTAAACCACCCGCATGGCGGTAAAGACAGATCGGAATTCAGACTGGTGAACCTGCATCCGCTGCTTGATGACTGTAAGCATGATCGATAATCGGCTAATGGGAATTATATCAACGGAAACGACGGGAAGCTCACCGTCAAACGGATTCATAAGCGCATCGCTTGCGATGGTTGCTGCTGCACCCGCCATCGCTACAAGTAATGGTGATAAGCATCTGCGTAACAAGACCAGCGGCCACGTGACACCGCAATAATGGCCATGAGGATGGAGGAAAACATACCCGTCGTAAGCGGCTGGTTCCCTCCTGCTCTTCCGCCTGCAAAATCCTTCACAAACTCATACGTCCCAAAATGTACCGCGTGAGCGGGTCCTGCACCCAAAATGACCGAAGAAACACCTCGCCATAGGGCCCGCATGCCCTCCGTAGACGATATACGAGTGAACGCGTTCCCTATCCCTGTGTATACCGCTGCCGGGGACGTGGCGAAAACTTGCATTCGCGTCTGAAGAGCAAAACCCAGCGTCCGTTAGTATCACGAGTGGTAGTAAAGCTAAGGATGCGATGGCTGACTTTTATGCTGTCTATAGGAAACATGACTGCGTGCTCCGTGACGCCGGCCTGTAAAAAAGTTCGTGAGCTCCCCGTCCTCTATTGTCCGTGGCAGTATCGTTGCAGACAATGTCCATCTGACTTTCGAGATGGCCCGTCCGTGACGCTGCGCTAGTTGAGAAGGTGGCTTACCATGGCACCTGCTATCATATTGACCTGGAAGGGAATGAGTGAATTGAAGGCAAATGACAAGACAGATACACTGACACCGAGACCTGCATTGGAAGGTAGCGCTTCATAGTCGACCTCGTCAGCCATCTAGTCTAAGTTGAGGTGGGAATAAGAGTGAGAGATAAGCCGAATCTACGACCGAGCTGTTGTTCGGTGCCCTGAACAGTGAATAATATTGCAAGACATTGAACTGAAGGAAACCCACGCTCTTCCCCAAGCTCCTGCGAATGGAATGCGAAACTTGGTCGGTCCAAGGATGAAACGACCGCGAGCGATGGTCAGGAAGCGACCGTCTTCCGGTGAAAAAGCAGAGGTCGGACTAAAGTCACGAGTAACTCAGGGAAAGTTCAATGGCGTCGGTCGGCATCTAATACACACTGACAGTACGGCCAAACAACGCGCACACAAATAGTCTTGATAAGCTTTCTACGACAGATATTACATATTGACAGACTTCCTCGTGCCCAAGAACTAACTATGTACCTGCGTATTCAGCCTGTCCCGCGTAGCGAGTTGGTCGTGCTCCTCAATGTCTCTATGGGAAGAGATCAGTGGATCGAAAAGGAATTCGAGCGAAAAACACACAGTGCCTCCCACGGATAGTCCAACCTGCATCGGTATTACGAAGAGATTGCGCAAGAATCAGTATCTTATCACCAGCCCTGAGTAAAATGGGCGTCATCTTACCACACGTCACCCACTTCGGCGCCAGCAAAATACCTGATTAAACCAAAATTGTCAGTTTAGCAGGCATTGCTTGTTCTTGGCACTCACGGTACGTTTGGTGGGAGGATGCCAGCCTTGGGCTTGGTCTTGTTGTGAACCACGAAGGCTGCAAATTCAGTGCGGTTGGCTTCTCGTTCTGACTCCGGGAGGTCTAGCAAATGAAGCTCGATATCTTTTTGGAGTTCGGAAATGGCATATCTGATTAGGAGTGTGGGATCACTCAGGGCACCCCTTGCGATAAGAAACTGACTGTAAGGTTGTGCGAGAATCATCGATTTCGTCCTGCGGCGGTCCCCTGATTAAACGACTTAGCAGAAAGACGCGAACATGACACTCACGACGACGAGAGCTTTTCGGCCAAGGAGGGATTTTGTCCCGTCTGCTGTCCTGCAGCGGTCAAAGATCAGGGATGACTAACCGCACACAAATGTAGTGATGGCTTACAACCATTGTGTGCGAATAACTTCTTTTCCAATTTGTTCTGCAGATGTCTCTGCCAGAGGCTCGTACAACGAAAGACCGATGGCTCGGATCGGAATGTTCTTTTTCGTAAGAGGATCCTTCAAAAACGTGCGCTACGTAGTTACACGGCGCGATAAGAACCCCACGTTGGAAACGGGCTCGAGAATAAGAAGAGAAGAAGGCTGAGGGGCTTACCAATACTCGAGCAGGGAAGAAACCGCTGATTGGTTTCCGACATGAGGTCAGGGCCGGATGACAAAGGCAGAATATCTCACCCTCCTCCTAGACGGAGAAAGACGGGTTGACATGAGGAGGGTATTCGAGATATCGCATGATGAAGGTGCACCAACCGATTGCAATCAGCACGTCCGGTTTGAATGACTGAGATATCTTGGCTGCGCTCTCCTTGATAATCGTGTGGATCTCATTGTAAGTTGCATGAACGTGTGGGCATTCAGCCATGGTGGTAAGAGGAAGAGATAAACCCACGCCGTATTCTGATTTCTGAACAAACTTGCTTCTTGCCACTTGTACTAATCAGCTGATGGTGACAGCCTGGCACTAGTAGCAGACACGATAACCACGTGACGCGTAATCAGTTGTCCCCGATAGACTCTAGTTTCATCTCAAGCCTCCGGGACCAAGTCGATGGCTGACAATGGCTCTACGGGTTCACAAAGGAGCGGGTCGCAACAGGAGGCCGGTCCGTCTAGCGTTCCAAAGGCTATAGGAAGTCTGGCTAAGAAGCAGTCGGACGTGACTAGACTGGGCACCCAAAAACTCAAATTCGCCCCCACACTACCAACACGTAGGAAGAAGGAGTAAGTACTTTCCGTTGTCTAAATCCTTCTGACTCAACGAACCTGTTGCAGAGAGGTAAAGCCGGTATGTATTGGGGTTCTGGAACAATATAATGTTACGTGAACTGGTTCTTAGGAGCTACCAACAGAAAGTGTTCAGCCCGCCCCTGCCAGAGGAGATGGACGCGGACGCGGGAGGGGGAGAGGTAGAGGCGGAGAACCGAGAGGAGCAGCTCCGAGACCTTCCCAAGTAGAAATGACGGCCAGTGGTCCATTTGCGATGGGCCCCGCTCTTGCAGGTACTTCGGCTCGCCGTACGGCACCACGTTCAAACTTTACTCCTATACTGCCGCAAGGCCCAACGGCCTCTCCGTCATTAGGCGGTAAACTATCCAATGTTGGCTCCCCTCAACTTAAGAAAGATAAACAACGCGAAAATGTACTAGAGAACACGGTCCAGAAGGAGATCAAAAGCGAAAGTGACGAAGAGGTCTATTCGGAACCGGACGAAGGGGTGGTGATCATCGATATGGAGGATGTTGGAGGGCTTGATTGGATGGCACCCGAGACCTTACGCAAAGAGCGCCGAGACAGACAGAAGAAAAAGTTGGTAAAAACAGAAATCGAGGAACCTATGATACCAGCAAGTTCCAAAGGGAAAAGTAAGCTATACTCGATTACACAGAATCCATCCGCCCTCTGACGTCTGTAGCGTCCGAGAGAGACGTTATCAAACCTGAGGGCGCAGCTGACCCTTTGGAGCAAAGCGAAAGCGAGGAAGATGCCGAAATCGAGGATCTCATCGCAGACTTCGCTTTCCAGGCGGACATCGAACAGGTGTGTATACATGATCGCGAGGGAAACAGACTGACTTCATTTCCTTAGGAAGAAGACATTCGGCAAGAACGCCTTTACCTTTTCCAATTTCCAGAACCTTTCTTTACGTTCGTCTCGAGCGTCGCATCCCACTCAACGACACCGATGGATGTGGATACACCAGATTCAAAAAATTTGGAGACGAAACAACGCAAGGTATCGTTTGCGGCTGATGTGAAGCCACCAGCATCAGTAGCCACATCGTCTTCTGCGGCAACAGCCGATGGTGATCCATCTACGCAGAAGGACGCCCCCAAAGTCGATGGCGTCATAGGCCAACTCGAGGTCTACAGATCGGGCGCAGTGAAAATGCGTCTTGGGAACGATATTCTCTTAAACGTAGGATTTCTGCCCACCAGATGTCTCCAAGGCGGAGTACTGAGTCACCCCTTCAGGTTTCCGAAGCCACGCGGGCCTTGTTCCTACAGCAAGCAGTCCACTTGGACATGGAAAATAAGCGGCTGCACGTCATCGGGGAAGTCAACAAGCGATATGTCGTTTCTCCGGATCTTGACACCCTTTTGAGTGCCATGCAGGCGGAGGACAATGCTAGTGCAATGGCTCTGGACGATCCTAATCTTATAAAAATGGGTCCCTGATTTTGGGGCGATGGAATAAATTGACAACAACAGGATCACTAAAAACGACATTTGAAGTTTATTCACGGCCAAAGGAAGCCAGCTTGTACATGCGAAAGACCTACGCATCCCGACTCATGCCAAGGAGATACATGAATCGTCGCCAGGCTCCTTCACGGCTTTCCGACTGCTCGACAGCAGCGTCAGGAACCATAATTGGATGTTGCAACTGGTGGAATTGCTGCTGCTGAGGATGTTGTACCGCAACCCTCGACTGCTGTGATGTGCTGGGGTCCATAGTGGCAGGGTGTGTGATGTACTCGGGTATGCTCAGCGTGCGAGGGCATACATTGGGATCGAAAAATGAAAAGCTTCCTCCAAAATGGTCGCCCGAGTTGGGTCCAGGAGTATACTGTGTACTCGAGTCCAAGTACACCGAGTCAAACTGTGGAGTCGGGTAACCCATAAGTGGCGGTTGTGGTAGCAGCCTCAACTGTTCTGCGAGTTCCTCGTGGGATTGGCTCAGTGTCGTGGATAGGTACGATGGACTGCAAATTGGTGGCGAATTGGAAGGCAACGGGTTGGTAATGATGCTTTTGCGGCCCCCGAGGACGTCGAGTTCGTCGGGTAAGGAAGGGCTGTGCGGTCCCCGAAGTGGTAGGCCACCTGCTCGCGCTGCCGCCATGGCAGCCGTGGTACGTTGTCTTAGCTTTCGGAGAGCGGCCTGCGAAGGTAATGAGGATCCTCTCGTGTTGACCTGCGCCAATGAGGGACGTACCAGTGTAGCTGGGGAGCGATGGGCCTCTGGCAGTTGCTCGTACAGAACAAGAGCATCATTCAGCTCCTTGGACGCGTCCTGAGCGTACTGACAACGAGGACTGTCCGCCGCCAAAGCCCCAAGGACGACCTTGCCATTGCCCATTAGATGCCACGTTGTCACCTCGAGCGATATGTACTCACGCATGACGAAAAAAAGTTTGACCAGAACCACCGCTGCCGGCTAACGGGACCGGGGTGTGCCGCATATAGGCTTTTGAGGTTAGATACTAGAAACCGCGAGCTGCCATATGCTGCCGAAACCGACCGCGAGAATTTGTGCATTAGGGGGTCATCAGGGGCTTCTTCGATCGCCTGAGCGAAGTAACCTCTGTGAAGATAGAGGAGGTCTTCGCGCAATATGAGCAGAAATTTACGGGAGTCGGAACTGTGATGCCTACTAGATGCCCGCAGAAACGAGGTACAATATTGTTGCATGGCCTTGCTGCTGTCGCCGGACCAGACACAATCTACCTCCGCTCCTGCAGGGGCCTGGAGGTGAGATGGAACAATAAAACAACGGATCTGGTCGTCTAGATCCAACACCGCAGAATAGTCTCTACTAGGTTGGTGTATGTTGAAAGCATGACTAACGCAAGCTGATAAACAATTTGCAGAGTATCGAAACTTCCAGTTATACCCTGTAACCAGACATTGCGTCAGATCTTCATCCATGAAGAATGGAAGCCGCCTTACAGCCTGCCTCCGCATTGCCTGAGCGTGTAATTACGATATCATTGTCTTCCGGAAATTTGCAGTCGGTGTGATTTATGCTCAAGGCAGGGGGCCTGCCAATGACAATACTCTGCGCGTGTATCAGGCCTCAAAGTTTACGCGTTTAGGGCGTGAAACGAACCACCCAAGCATCAAACGAAAATAGTTCCCAAAAAAGGACCCGGCGTCGTTGGACCTCGCTTGGGTCTAGATTCCACCCAGCGCTGTCTTGTTCTTTGAAATAAAGTGCTCATTTAACAGCCTCTATAATGGAAGAAGTGTCACGTGGACTTACGTAGTCCGATCTGTCGATTTGAAAGGGTGTGGTCAGAATTCGAGTGAGTGGTACTATGAAGTGGCGTCATCGACTCACGATTTGTCCGACTCTGGCGCATAGACCAGTCAACAGCCAACTTGCTTCGTTATTCTGCTGGTCCTGTTCGTATACGAAACGCGTGATTAACAGTAGCGCTTGGACTGTTGAGCAGGTCGCCTCGTTGAAAATCGAATTAAGGCACAGAGCTGCACGCGCAACAGCAGAATACAATTCTGCCGTACGCATCGCGGACGGTTCACTGTCAAAAAGGGCACCTAATGCCAAAATAATGAAGAATGCAGAAAGGGTGTGGGAATGGACTCGATCTAAGTTGGGGTGACCAGGTGGTCCATAAAGAATATCGATAATGCCGGACATGAAGTCATTTCTGACAATAGGGTTGCACCTTTAAGAACGGCATCAGACGGGCATTGAATGGAACGAATTCACAGAACACAACTCACATCCACGCAACCTCCTTATAGTATACGTCCACCAGGTGAAGAGCAAGCTGACGCGTCGGGATGCACGATAAGAAAAGGTACTTGGTGTAAGTGTTTTTTCGTAAACCGAATGGAAACGCGTTGCATAGTTCAATAATTTCAGCAGGTAAATCCAAGTCTCTGGGAGAAGTCGAAGCTGGTCTTGATATATTATTTGGCTATCGTGACGAGTCAGTCATATGGAGGATGCAAACCGAGAAGTCACTAACCGTAAGAAGCTGCTGAAAACACTGTGATTTGTTAGCAAACGATAGCCAATCTGGTGTTCCGAGACATAAATCATTTCATTACCTCTGAACCGGCTGATTCCCCGTGATATCTGACTTGGCCAAACTGACCAATCGACAGTGACCCCAACGCATCCGCTGCTTCACGTTTGTGACCTTCGGCACCGAACAGTGTACCAGACACTCGAGACGACTCTCCTAGAGTATGGGGTTGTTCCGTGGTGTTGGAACTTTCTCCGGCATTTGGCAACGCTTTTTCTTTTTCAAGTTGTTTAATTTTTTCGGCCATAGCCTTAACTTCATCGGTAAGTTTCACGTTTAGGTCCATAAGGACTCTGGGGTACCGAGCTACACGTCAGACGCCCGGCTCGTAGTGTGAAAGTAAAGGGCACATAGACCAAACGCACTGGTTTCCCTTAGTAGGTGGCAAAGCCTCTAATAATGAAGGGGCTTAGAATATACCACGATGCGGCATAAGTTATGAAGACACACTATCAGGACAGATCTTTGAACATCCTCGACGCACGCACGAGGCGCAGGGAAACACTCTGAAGGAAGGTGAGTGTACGCCACTACACCAGGTAGCCGCCAGAGCTCACCTACTGCATTTCAACTTAGACCTTTAGAAGTTTTGACAAGTAGTGCAGCCGTAAATAAGATGAAGGGATCAGTAAGTACCACGGTCGCGATTGGGATGGTGATATCGGCGATACCTGCGACATTCAGCACAAGAAAGGATGTTGACCTTCCTACTGCGTCTTGCTGCGCTTTTAGCACACTGTGTACTAGTGCTGCCCTCTGATGCAGCGCTCATGCCGGAGGGAGGACAACTGTAATGCATCAGGAGTGCCGTTTAGATACGCCTGTTCCGTCAGTGAGGCCGCAGGTACCTGGGAGTAACTTATCGAGTTACCGCGTTGGTCACCCTTTATTCCTTCGCCGCAACGCACACGGCACAGCAGGGGTATGACGGAGGAATAACTATAACGGGTCAAGCAAGTGAGGAGCTCTACTGCCTGCTCAGCTGAAGTTACTTGGAAGCCGTAACTGCGTTGTATGGAGCAAGTTCGACGCCGAAACCAGTATCCAAGCTACGGTACTTTCTTTGCCCGATGTGCAGGGAGGCGTTGTCCCTGCCACAGGAAAGATCTACAGGTTTGAGGTACTCATACCGTCAGCGAGTGCTGGTAGGACGTACGTACGCGGGCAGGCTTCGTACACGCCATCACAGTCGATTATCCGCGAATCGACTATCACACGCAGGAAGCTGGGGAGCAGAGCATTTCCGTGTACCGGAGTCTTCGCGTGGTTTCCCCTTTTGCAGAACGTTGTGTACATGCTAAATTATTAGCCCCGATCAGCGCCCAAGCACCTGAGTGCACGTCGTCGTGGTGTTGCGGGTCCTCCGGTTATCAAAAATTCATTGGCCGGAAAGGTAGCCTCAAGATCAGACTGATACTTTCCAGATAATTGTTATATTCACTAGAAGGCGAAACTAAACAAATATGTTTAGGTAAAAAAGCAACAAGACATTTAACGTTCGACTTGCGAGCGACTATCACGTATATCCTTGAAAAAAAAGGACCCCAGAACGGCCATTAGAGCGCACAACCCTAAGAGGCTTATTAGCATACTGCGTTTAAAGACAAGGAAAAGATTCAGACAAAGCGGGAAAATGCTGCCAAGGCAGCACCACCCGAAGGTAGCTGAGATAGTTCTCTGCACTGCAGGAAATCCCCCACATAAAGCCAAATGCCTCAAACATCATTTGCGAAGGTATGGAACCTTCCCGACGGACATGAATATGCAACGACTTACCTGCTGTATGCGGTGTACAAGTTGGGCCGAGTCGCCCACAGACAGGATAAAAAGCGAAGAATGGAAAGGCAGCCGTGAGAACCTTATATACCCCGCTACGCGCTCAAATTCAATCTCCGACACCGCCACCTGGGTTCCCCTACCGACGCCATGTCGACGCCAGGACCATCTGACACCCAAACATCTCAGAATCAGCCAGCGCAGTATACATATTTTCAACCTCAAACTCAATCCGATGCCTTGCAGCAATCGTCTTCGACGGCGACCACGTTAGCCGCGTCAGGCTCCGGCACCACGGCATCATCAAGCACTGCTGGCCCATCTACGCAATACCAGACGCGTCAAGCTGCAGAGGAAGCCAGGAAAGACCGTACACTGGCCGAATTTCTACTTATGCTCGACGAATATGAACCGTTGGTGCGTGCACTTCAGCATGCACACGTAACGAGTGTAAGCGGGTCACCCCCCTTCCCATTAGATCCCAGCGGAGGTCACGGATTACTACCTTCAAAGAGTAGGATTTGAATGTGACGATGTACGGCTGTAAGCAGCTGATAAAACATAAATAACAAGTGTGCACGCTTAAGCCATTTCCAGCAAACGACTTCTCGCACTAGCAGCACAGAAGTTTGTGTCGGACATCGCCGCCGATGCATATCAACACGCCCGTATACGTACGAACGCTGCTGGTGGTCGTACCCGGGTGAACCCCACAGGTTCGGGAGCTGCCAAGGTAGGTCACACTGGTTAGACTTTCGCTTGTATTCATGTCACAACCTGGTATAGGACAAAACAAGGACCACGCTCACTATGGATGATCTGGGCGCGGCACTTGCCGAGTATGGTATCAATGCAAAGAAACCAGATTTTTATCTTTGATTTCCTGTACCTCCATTTCAGTCTAATTCACCTCGTGTAATCTATAATCTACAGTGCACGTAAGATGTGATAGAATACGTCATGGCTTCACAGCAGAATTTCGTCCCGAAAAATCAGGGAAGGTCATGTCAAGTGAGGACCCAAACTTTCTGGATTTCAGACTCCTTTCTCTCAACATCCCCCAACTTACCCACCACTCCACAGCCTCTCGTGCATTATATCCAAATGTCCGACTCACCCCCTCCCATTGCATTCGTAGATCCTCCTCATCCCAGCCTTTTGGTAGCATCATAGCTTGCAACCTGTGGTCTCGCGCTTCTCGGGGGCCAGGCGGCAGCCAGGCCATCCGCATCTGCGTATGCTCCGTTTCGTGCACTGTTTGACACTGCTCTTCCCGAATGTCTTGGAAGCCCCGACAAGGTGAGGAAGCCGTTCCATGCTGTGTAATCGCAAAAGAATAACAATGGTAAGAACAAGGTTGTCCCGTAATGTAACTGCCGTACGTACAATGGGTGGGTGCGCCGCATCGCCAACGCATCGCCCAACAATATTATTCCCCCCGACGGGCCTGTCCAGTCGGATGCGGCTTGCTTCCGGGTATACCGCCAGCGCTGCAGGGTAGAGCAAAGCTCCAAAAGCCGCATAAGTCCGGATATCACGATATCTACTGACAGAGATGAGAAACGTCTCTACTTGGAGTCTCCTGTGATTTTCAATTTTTCTCTTGTTATTTCAACATCCGAACCCTGGGATAGTTCGCCACCGTGATTTTTCACGTCTTTTGGTCAGAATAGATGTACCATGTACTCGCTACCACCACGCTTTCGAATACGGTTTTGGTAGGTCATTGATCATGTATTTTTAGTCAAAATCATTACCACAGCGAAAGCAGTCGCGTGGGTTGATGTTTTCATCCATAGAGGGCACTGGACCAGCAGTATTATTTCCTCTTGAACTACAGCTATGGGGCACGCCTTACCTGTGGTCCCCCGCACTCTGCGCGCGTAAAAGCGTCAAGTTCGGGATCCTTTTTGAGCTGCTCTCTCGAAATCGTTGCACTAGCGGTCATGAATAAGGGCTGCACACAGTCTGAGAAGTGGTGATTTACATGCATACCGAAACTCATTTCGCCAATGGTGTCTTCGACTCTGCACCTTTCGACAACCTCACGGGTGATACCGTCTGTGCCATCCGCTCCCACAATCAAATCAGCGTGGATCACCTCGCCAGTGGCAAGGCGAACTCTAGGAGGTGCACTTCCACTTGGATCACAGGCGTGCTAAATGATATATGAATCCCTGCGGATGTCGCCGCTCTGTAAAATGTATTATGAAGATCTTGGTACTGTATCGGAGCGATTAAGCACGGAAGAGTAATATTGTGGGATTTCTTACATGCATCAAATAGAAGCGGGCACCAATTTCGTCCATTACCGCTTCCTGCCACGTGAAATGACCAAGGAGATCTCCAGTGTCCACTGAAATGAGGGGAGTCAAGGAAGGTTCGAGGTCTGAATCTAGAACACACTCAACTAGAAGAACACTCGCTGCTCGTAGTTGTTGAGCCATATCGAGAGAGTTCCTCCCCTAAGCCCCACTCGTCAAGAATTCGGGTGAGATTAGGAGGAACGCAAACGCCGCATGCTTTCTGCAAGGTTTCGATGCCTCTACACACAGATACACCTTTCGGAAAGATACTTACTTTTCCAGTTCTTGATTTCTCGATGACACACACACATTATGTTCCAGCCTGGGACGACCTGAGCGCGGCGACTAGACCAGTGATACCTATGAACTGCGGTTCAGCAGACTCTTGTTATAGAGGGATGAAACCTGACCTCCTCCAACGACTAATATGTTCAGTCACAGAGAAGCCATGTTAGTTTGTGGCACACGGGATTTAATGAACGTGTTGAAAGGGGAATAAGGGGCCACGGAGACAAAAGCCGACGAACCTGACGGGATACTTGTCCGACCAAATCAGTACTTTATCAAATGGCAACTATGGAGCATTGACCCGACGGTAGTGAGGAGGCGAAGGAAATGGGGCCGTGAGTATCCCTTCAATGAACTTTGAGGGCATGGTACGTAGGGACATAATAATATCCACCAATAAGGTACGAGCCCGTACACACTGATGAGTAACGCGGGTGTTTAGCGAGTGCTCCCCTTCTCTGTGGGTGCTACTATTACTACCGCAGAATAGATAATCTTCCGTATATGTAGGCGAGATCTGCGATCGCATGTATTTCTATTCGCTAATAGCTTTAATAAATCCGCAAAAGCCACAACAAAAAGCAAGGCAACAGCCGAGTGAGCGCTTGCAACACGTGGGAAGGTAAGGGAGCAGAGATTACCCACACCACGCGCCAACAACGGATATGGGAAGTAAGAGTCCCCAGAAATGGAAAGGAGGAGCTCGCTAGAGATCGGCTGATCAAGGAACCCTTGCCCACACGATCCTTCAAGCTTCAAGCTTCACGGGGGCCACTCGGTCACTTGTTGTACATATTTAGCCGTCCAGAGGGTTACGCAAAGGGGTTCAGGCGAGGCCGGGCCGGTGGAGGGCTTGCATTTGAAGTAGCTTTTTTTTTTTTTTTTTTTCCAATTTAAGTGCGTTGAGGATTATTACTGTACATCCTATGTAGCACCATGCTCGACCACCTGATCTAATCGGCATGGGGTCCTGTACCCCGCCTGCTCCCCGAGTATATGAGTGCCCCACCGGTCCGGGCTGTAAGGCCCTCCAATGGTCCGCTGCGTTCCCGCCGCGCGTTTTACTCATCTTGCTCTGACGTATGAGGAGAGGCTCGAGACATCTGCTTGATTGATCTTTACTAACACGTACCCGTCTGCGCTGAGCAGAGAGTACCGGACAACGAGGTGGGGTGGCATCTGCCGCGGTAGATTCGCGCATGAGCATTTGGTTCTTTGTACGACTTGACGTGGGACCTTGTGTTGAAGAAGCTGGTTAACACGCTATGTAAACTGATGAGGTCGCACAGAGAGCCTTCCACGATCAGGGAACATATCAAAAGGCGCACACGCGACTTGATCGCTCGAAGGCTCGTGCGACATACATGCGAGACTATACTGTAATGTGCATCAACCGGCGCCCGGAGGTCACATGGGGAGACACCGACGCCACAGTTCGCAGCTTATAATATCAGATGTGCATCAATGACCAGTTTCCAGGCAGCAGGGTTGGACAAACCACATTCACCCTTTTGTAGAAAATTCCTGATGTTTCGCTCAAGCGATACCAGCCCATCGTCGTGTTATCTTGTCAACAGGGAACGACGTACCTGTGACCATCGCACACAACTTTTGGAGGCCCAGAGCGTATCGATTTGGTTCAACCCAATTTGTGTATATCCACCGTCCCCCGGGATGTGCGGTGGGTCTGCCTCGCCTCTGCTGGTCGGTAAGACCCTGAGATCTCCCGCGAGGATCGAAGCCTTATTCAATAAGAGGGTCGATTGCTGTGCCATAAGATCCATGGAAATGAGAGCTAGCAGGAATCGATCAGAAAGATATGCTCGGGCGCATCGCTTCATCTTAGTAGATGATTGCTAAAATCTAAAGTGATCGGCCTGATAGGCACCCACATTCATTTGCCGTGCCCTGTTCGGCCCGGTGTGAAGTGGAATGGTAAGTACTTGCAAACACGTGCATTGTGAACGCAAGAGCGATAAGGCCTGTGCACGAGTTACCACACCTGCCAAGACCTTGGGTGCTGTATATAGTCGCATTCTGAGCCTTCCCCGTGCTAACAGCTTCATACCTCATCACCAGATTCTTGATCTCCCCTGCTACTTGCTATGCTGCTGGCTCGCGGGCAGGAGCATCCCACTTTCGCGACGTATTCCCTGAAAGCACTGTGGCGGGAGATATGAGAATGAAGCAGATAAAAAAGGGACGTTGCTTGTGCGTATATTCAATCAGTATCTTATCATCCTAACTAAATGATTTACTGACTGCGTTTCACTCTGGCTCCTGTATTTCTGTATGATCCGAATAGTAGAAGATCAGTCGGAATTGCGGCACATACGCACAAGCCCTCGCCAAGCACAATTGTCCCAACAAAATGTGGCACATCAACAGCCATCATGGATAACTTTTATACAGCTTTTGTACGACGTTGTCGACATCCGATAAGCTGGCTTCCTTGCGCGCAACTTGTAGGTAAATTTCTCCCCTGCCATCTTCGCGGTGAACTACATGCCAGTGTTGCGGACTCAAGCCTCTCGAGAAGACTTCCACTGTGTTTGGTTGTCTGCTCGACAAGATGAGGAGCAGCCAATAAACCTCACTCGTGGTACATTACCTCCCTAGCAGCTCTTTTGCATCATAGAGGTGATCAGTGAGGGAAGACATTCCAGTACCTCCGAGAATATAGTCATGTGATTTCATTAAATGGGCATCCCGAGGTTGCAGTATCTTCGTTGCGGACGGCAGTGAAGAGTCCAGAGTTCTAACTAGGCCTCAAAAGACGTATCCGTGCAAGCAAAAAAAAACGCACCGTTGAGCATCTTCAGACAAAGTAACATCAATTTCCTCTAGGAGCTGTGAAGTTTGTGACGCCAGCGCTTCAACGTCATTGGGGATGCGGTCATTGTCATCGCTGCTAACGAGTGCGACTGCAATATCGTTCCTCTGCTCATAGACCAGTGTTGGACACTCTACCTTTCGATTGAATACTCACTGACCTTCAGCAAAGCAACAGCGCGGCGGGAAGTTGCCCAAGGTTTGTCATCAGGAGCTAAAAACACGTCAAGAAATATAAAATGTATGCGATGCGACGCTTTGCAGTCATTGAGTTCTGAGCGGGAACTCGACCTTGCCTCCGAGGTTGTCAACGTCGGAGAAGGGGCTCTCGATGGACGGGGAGTTCCCACATCGAGCGGCTGAAACCTTTGCTGCTCTGGATTATCGTGCGACACGTCACCATTTGTGCATGGCGTTAAGTCTGCATGCGGAAATCCTCTATCCTGCTGTTCGTTTGAACCAAACGAGTTGTGGGAGATCGCATCGTCCAACGCGTCTTGATCAATCGGCGCAACGGAACTACCAGCGATAGACCTCGGAGGGCTACCTTGGGTTACCGAGTTTGCGTTACTGGATTTTCTAACTGAGTTCCGGCTCAGAAAGAATCCGCCGGGCCACCCCCATTTCCGGGCGTCTGCGGCCTTCGAGGGAATTCCGAGAAAACCATTGGACGCATTGGATGCATGGGCGTCCGCAGTTGAAGATGGTCCTACACCATTGTCCGGCAGCTCTGCCTTTTCGGACGGTCGGTCTAGATGGGGTAACCCTGCCCTAGTTTCATGATGACTCCGTGAGACCAGACCCATTAAGTGGCGTGCAAGAGTTGTAGGATAATGTAGACTTCTATATCCAGTAGAGGGAGCGACATGATCTGATGTCAGTACAATAGTTTCCAGACCTTCAGGTAGGTGTGAAGAAAAGGTATCGATGACCGGGAGTATTGCGGGATATATGGGATGGAGTGGCGGATCTATCAGAGGTTATGCAGGGGTTTACTTCGCGGACGAATGGACCTACCAAGGTCCAAAGACAGATTAGAGTTTCCTTCCAAATCCCAAGACCACGCCCAGATGGTGAAGAAGTGTTCGAGTTGTGATTCCAATGCATGTTGTCCCTGTGAGTCTAATATAGAGGTAAAGGATCCGTGAACTATCTATGTTCATGTGCAACATGTAAGCAACCACTTTCTCGTGGAAAGGAGTGAAATAACCTTGAATTGTTCGTAACCCCGCAACAAACGAGCACGAATAGCCGAGTCGTGTAGTGAGCCGTCGTAGTACTCGGGGGCAGGTGTATCCCCGCCGCTTGCCTCCTTCGCCTTCCCTTTATCCTTCGATTTCGACTTCGACTTCGAGGACTGAGGTTGAAGAGTTTTGGCCAATTCGATGGCCTAAGAGCGATCAGTAATTTGCATGGAACTGAATCGTCTACATACTGCATGTATCCAGAAATTAGGTTCTGGACTAAGCATCACCATTCTCCTAGATTGGGAGTGGACATTCTGGTATGAACTTGCTGTCTGGAATGTCCTACCAAAAGCTCAGCTCCAAAACGCCGGAAATCTCATGTTTCTCTCACTCTGCGAAATGTGTGAGGGCTTTAGCGAGTCCGACCTGTCTCAGTGTCTTGTCCCGTGAAGTGGCCTGGTCTCGTGAGGTGTAGAAGAGAATCTGGGCTTGTTCCTCTGCGTCTTCGTCGCCTTCGTCGACCGTGGTATTAGGGCGTATGGTAGGATTGTATATCGTCAGATACAGCAGAGCTGCAGGTATTCTGCTCATATGTGCCGGAATGTTTGGGACGGTGGGCAACTGCGCGTGTTAGCCATGGCGTTTTCACGCGCACACCGAGAACGCACTAGCTATAGTAATAAACGTGTACGAACAGAAAGTTGAACCCTGTAACTGCTACATGGGGCACGCATGCCCGTGCTGATGCATCTACTAGGGAGTACATTAAACTGGCGATCGTGCAAGTAGATTACAGCGCTGCTTTCTAATGTCCTGGTATCTCAAAGTCCGCGGTAGCTATCCATCCATTGGCCGGAGGCTGGGCGACAGATCTGCTGCGACAGCGGAGGCGGGGGAATTGTCATCCCAGCCTCTGTTTAATGACTCGTCTGGGCTTGAGAGTTTTTGATAGTCATCGTCACCTTCTGTTGCCGCGGATGATGTAGGTGACGGTATACGACTCCATCCGGGTTCTGAAGCATGCAAGCCACTTGTATCCAGGAGAAGCGAGTCTTGGATCAGCGGGTCATTCTGAGATTCATCAAAAGTAGGCAGGTCGTCGAGGGGTGAGGATGATCGTGGTGTTGCTTTTCCAGGCGAGCGCGGGGCGCAGAATCCGCCTTGCGCTGTCACAAAAGCAGGCGGAGAGGTTTCCTCGGGAGGGGTTGGAAGCTGTTGCTGCTCAGCAGGAGTAATATCATCATCCTCCATCGATCCTTGCGCGACCTCTTCTATTTTCTGTAGGGTTTTACCACCCAATGGCCGATTGCTGCGGCGTTTGTAGAACAATAGGTACGCGTTGGCGTTCTAAGTACGGGAATAAGCAACAAGCTTCGGTTAGTTCGGCCTAACTTACAACTGCGTGCATCGGTTCGGTTCGTGTGACATACGAGTCGTCGAAGTGATACCATTGTCCAATGACGTGGTTGAGGGCACAAGCACGATAATGCCCTCCACCCAATCCACCCAAATGCTCATCGACGGCATAGAGATCGTAGATAAGTGGTTCATCCAAATCATGGATACCAAGCTCTTGGAGGTTAGCACCGCTCTCATTCAGCCTCTTTCCAACCTCGCGTTCACCAACTAGACGGGTAAGGTCGAACCCTTCAATCGGGAAGTCCACGAAAGCGTCGATTTTGTCTCTAAGCGCACGACTGTTACTGAACCGCTTGAGGTGAACGGCGAGGATGTCTGGAACTTTCCAAAGATCGAATTTCTTCGTCGCTTGTTGATGCTTCTTGCAGCGAGGGCAGTACCACAAATCATCTTCGCCTAACTTTTCCTCCTTCGTAAATTCTTCCAAGCAGTCGTCGATGGAAATAACCCTCGAGTTCTTGTTTAACGAAGTCCGCTTCGCTTCTGCGTACTCGGGGTGAATGAATTTATCCCACGCCTCCCAAGTGGAGTGCTCCCAATGCGAAATTTCGTCGCCGAAGAAGTACGTTTTCATATTTCTGTCAAAGTCGCAGTAGAGTGCGTCCCACTCTTTGAGTAGTGGTACGTCTTCTCCCATCTGCTCGATACGATCGTCCCATGTTTCCAAACGCTGGGAGTTATACGAGCCGAAACTAGCGGTGTAGTCTTTCTGGCCAGATTGAAAGCGTAGGTCGAAAGTCGTCTTCACCCCGACCTTCCGGAGGACAATGTCAACAGAGCCCTCGGGGGGTGCGTCCTGCTCTCCAAAAGCATCCGTAATGTCGTCCTCGATAAGCATCCCTTCCGCGGCATCGCCGTTCACTTTAATCTCGGTGAGAGAATCGATTGGTGGTACAATTATAGGCGCCGCATCGACAAGGGTAGCCTGCCCTTCCTCCCAGACATACAGATCACGGGCATTATGAGACCATCGCTGCAGGTAGTCAACAACCGCGCTGTATATTCCGTCAACGGTGCGCGCATCCTCCCGGTCGATAACGGCGAAGAAAGGATGCCCGAACGCTGCATGACTGCGATATCCATAGGTCATTGGTCGCGCGTGCAAGTCGCTCAGGAATACCGGAACGATGAAAGGATCATCGTTCTTTGCTTTATAAGAACGGCTTTGGCGAGCATTGCACGGCAACTCGTAGCAGAAGATTACATCGTTTTCGGACATATCGTCACATTGGACGGTATCGTCGAGGTTCTTGTAGAAGCGGTGCCCAAAGACTTCCATTGTAAGAAGCTAAAAGGTAGTGTGAACTCACTGTAAAAGCTGAGTGCTACGACACGTACATTCTCTGCAGGTACGCCCATCCAACGTCCAAGTAATGAGCGGAGGTCCTTGAACGTTGCACCTCGGACAATTTCTACAGGCACCTGGGATTATGATTTTCGTTAGCCGACCCTAGAACATGGCAAGAAAACACCAACTTCGACATGAGGTTTCGAGGGATCCCACGGTACATATCGTATGGTGTGCGACCACTTCCTCTCAATTGGGATCGGAAGGGTAAGGTACATGAACGGATCAAACGTTATGGAAACCTGTTCAGGAAAGGCGTCAAGATGTTAACTCAAGTGCACGGACCATACAGAACCGACCTTGTGACACTCGGGGCACACAAGAGTACTTTGGTACTGGCCTTGAAAGAGATCGACAATTACACTGTCATTTCGTCGCATATAACCTTGCCATGATTGCTGTGCTAGTTGAGCGAGTTCAAGGTCTCCGCCACCTTCCCAATCTGGCTTCTCAACGTACGGTTTCTTGCGCACGCGGTTGAGATCTTCATGCAAGCCATCTAGTAAAAAGGCGACAAGCTCCTGGGAATCGTGCTGTTGGTAGCCAGAGAATTGTGGTGCGAAGCGCTGTAGTTGCAGTTTGAACTCTCGGGGGGAATAAGTTGTTGCTGAAAGGTCTTTCGCCCAGATGCGATGAAGAAGCGATCCAAAGGCCTCAGCAATCGCACCCTGCATTCCAAGGGGATTTTCAGGGTTAAGTTCACTTTGATACACACCGGCTGTGTGGAATGAAATGAACAAAGACGACCCAGTATAACAGAACGCCACGCACAAAGGAAGTAGTTTGCCAATTCCTCAGTATGTGCCAGACACTGAAGGGCCGAGTTCATAAAACAGGTATTGCCCCTGAGATTGGCTAAGAATCTACCCCTCACAAGCGAAAGGGGACGTACATATTAGCAAGCCCGAGAGTTCCTGGCTCTTGCACAACCTTAGTTTTAGAAAACACGCGAGGGCGGAAAGTAGTGATCTGGGTGTCCTTCGATTTGGAAAACGATGTGTTGGTGGTGACAGTGGTGGGCGGTGGTGTCTGTCGTTGCTGAGCGGGTTGTTGAGAAGTACTAGCGAGACGACTAAAGAAATCATCGTCCTGACTGAACAGGGGTGCGGGTTCGGAGACTGCAGGCTGTGCAGCGGAGGCCAACTGATCCGAGATCCATTTCCCGTCCTTCTGGAACTCCACGACGAAGGGATCGTGGAATTCAATCAACGACTCCTCGAGAGTTTTATTACTGATCTCCAGGAGTTCCGCTCCCGACGGCAAGAGTTTTTCTGCTGGAAACTGCACTCCTTCATACTCCCCTGGTTGTATCCTCCAAATTCTGTAAGGAACGTCGGAGCGCGCAGAAAGCCTGGCTACCAGCTGTCTGCTAAGTTGCGTTACAGTATCTTTAGTAGAGAGGGTGACGTATTCTGGTGGGCGATCGGTCTGGTCGGATTTGGTTTCCGCGAGGTGCAGCACTCTGAGACGGGGAGGACGAAGTTCCAAACTTGGTTGCCCAAACTGTCCCCTTGAAATTACAGATCGAGGGAGTGCGTGGGTTGGGGTGCCATACCTGGTCATACTCGGATCAGTGTGCAAAACGGGACCGAAAAGAAACGCGCCACTACCAAGCTGTGAATGCATTCCAAGCATCTTCTGGGAGGAACTCGACATTTACACCCTCGGTCAAGTCGGAGGTGAGGTTTCCGTCCTGAGCAACTAGCGGCGTGTTGTCCACTGGTCCAATGTCCTTTTCCTCAACGGCGCCACCCTTGTCCATGGTGCCCTGGCATGCGAACTCCCATCGCCTGTACCACTGGCGCGATACGAGGAACCACGTCTCTCCCACTTGCATTGACTTGCAGCGAAAACGTTTGATGTACTCAAACTTCTCTGACGGGGTCAAATTAACCGGGGCGACCGGCTGGGCAGGACCAAGGAGAGTCATAGCGCAGACATCATCCTCGCCCTGCACCATCATGTACGAGTCGATGTCGGAATCGGATACGCAGGCTGTGTGAGTTGTCTCGTCCGTGGCGGTATGAATAGGTGTCGATGCAGGCCCCTCAGATGCAGATCTCTTTACAGAAGACGTGGTTGATTGTGAAGATTCTGAGCGTTGTCTCTTTCGACTGTTAGATCCTGGGTCCAAATCCTTGGTTTTCGACGAGGGCGACGGTGCTGGCGACGGCAGGTTCATGACATTTGGTTGGATCGAAAAGAAAGGAAGGCAAGGGAAATCCGACTTGCAAGAACTTTTTTGACTTGCCAGCCGCATCTCCCTTGGAATGGGCTTGCAGTGCTTGACGCGTACGTCACGGTCACACCTGTCACGGTGAACGGACCACGTCCACCCTGTCGTCCGACTTTCCATGGCCGTGCAGAGTAAGTGAACGCACACAGGTATTTCGAGTTCATGACGACTGGAGAACCGCCCAGGCAAACACTTTGTATCGGCGTCCTCGCTGGTGACTGATTCCCTGCAAGGCTTATGCGTCTTAAACCCAAACCTTTCCCTTGATGTCGCCAACAAAGGTGTATTAGACTCTGAATTCCATATCTATGATTTCCATCTGATTCTGTCGTGACAAGTCGTCCACGTCGCGAACCAAGATCGGTCAAGAGTTGCTCTTTTGTGTGGTGGGGGCTCTGGACATGAGCCGTCGCATTCAGGATTCGTTGGTAAAGCATGATATGATGTATTCTTGTAGTGAACTTAGGTGTGACACCTCTACAGGACAAGGCATCTTGACCGGTAAGGGTTTTGATTCTATGTACTGGAGCGGGCGACGGATCATGTCCCGTAGCTGCGGTATGTGGATCAGTATTCGCGTCTCCCAACTCCAGCCAGGTCCGTCGTGCGATTGACCTAATCAGCAATGACAGAGGGTGCGCCCGCCTCGCGTCTGTATTTTCTACCGTTCTGACATGCCGGTAGAACAATTATCATTGTCAAGTACGCTGCACTAAGGTGTTGGGCGCTAGGCAGTTTTCTGATGGCACTTAAGGAATTACACTGGTGACGTCCTGAACTTCGGGCTCGCTAAGGAACAGTACGCTGCGACTCATCCGGACAAAGCGGGTTCTGTCAAATTCATCGTGGTTGGCGACGACGTTGCTGTTGGTAGGACGCAAGGATACATCGTTGGAAGGAGGTTCGTATATCCGTGCCAGGCTATTAATGCCTTCACAACTGTGATGACAGAGGTCTTGCCGGCGTCTGCCTCGTCTACAAGATAGCAGGAGGACTTGCCACGCGGGGTGGCTCCCTCGACGAGGTGTATGAAGTTGCGCAATACGTCTCGTCTCGATTGGGAACCATAGGTGTCGGGTTAGAGCACTGTCACGTCCGCTTCATCTATATCCTCCGTTTGGAAATTCTCGATACTCACGCACAGTGTAGGTCCCAGGGACTTCCGTGCAAGACAATCATCTTCGGGTTGATGAGATTGAGATCGGGCTCGGTATCCACAATGAGAGTGGAAACAACCGCATCTCACCCATCCCCCCTCTGAGCGAACTTGTACACGATTTGCTAAAGTTAATTACCTCGACGACCGACCCTGAACGGGCATTCGTACCCTTCGGAAATGATGGAAAGGACGAAGTTGTACTCCTCGTAAACAACTTAGGAGGGCTCAGCGAACTCGAGCTCGGGGCCATCGTAAACGAAACAAAACGAGCGTTAGACCACCAGCGTATAAATGTGCGACGGGTACTGGCTGGGACGTTTATGGTCTGTCCTGTTGCATGTACTTTAATTGTAGCGCTGACGGTTACCTGACAGACTAGCCTCAATATGCCAGGGTTTTCGCTTACCCTTCTCTTACTGCCTCGTCCCAATGACAAGAACGCCCCGTCTGTCGACTTATTACTCGCTCTCCTTGATGATCCAACGGAAGCGCCAGGATGGAGGTGGTCCTCAAAGACTGAGCCAACTCATACGCTGCAGATCCCGGAGAGCCTGACGGCGTCTACCCCTCCTGCGAGTGCACAAGCTGCCAAACTAAGGACTACGAATGTCACATCATTTAACACTTCGATCGAGTACGCTTGTAAAGCCCTCATCACCGCTGAGCCAGAGATCTCGAAGATGGATAGTATTGCCGGTGACGGTGACTGTGGTTTAACGCTGAAAGATGGAGCCAACGGTAGGTCATCATTGGACCTAGTGGCCGCCCTACTAATTCGCCTGCGCATCAGGCGTCCTCAAAGCGCTGGAAGAGGGAAAAGTGTCAGGCGAGGATGTCATCGGTAGTATGATAGCCATATCCAAAGTTGCCGAAGAGGCCATGGGTGGAACCAGTGGTGCCCTCTATTCGTGCGTGTCTCTACTTGTTCAGTATAAAACGTTTATTGCTCACCGATTCCTATGTGCCCTTAGGATCTTCTTCTCGGCGCTTGCCCAAGGTCTTGTGGGCACCTCAATTCTCACCACTGCTGATATCTGGAGCATCGCGCTCAACTATGCCCTCGACCGGCTTTATACCTATACCCGCGCTCGTCCGCCGTCACGCACGCTCGTGGATCCCCTTGCGGCCTTCATCGAGGCTTTCCCGTCCGGCCTTGAAGTAGCCGTCAATGCTGCTAAGGATGCTGCGGAGAAGACTAGGGACCTCGAGGCTAAGGCGGGGCGCAGTGCGTACGTCGAAGGTGGGAGGTTGAGAGCAGAGAGGATTCCTGATCCAGGTGCGTGGGGCGTCAGGGTGGTGGTTGATGCTCTATTCGCAGGCTCAAAATGATGAAGTGCTGCGCATGATGGAAAACTGTATGACATGTGTAAGTTACGGTGTATACATTAGCGTTCCGTCCAGTGTACAGTAGAAAATATATTTGGCCACGAACGAATGAACCAATGAGTACACGCAATCAGGTCCTGTAACACTAATCATCTCACTGTGCACTCAATGATGACACTCGAGTAGTATATAGATATTGAAGAAAGCAATAATAGTGTCAGCTTGACCCAAAGATCTTCTAAATCAGAACGTGTACACCTCGTGTCGGAAAAAGCCACCACTAATAGTACGCAATTGTATTTGGTCATCGATAGGCGCCTTGATATCGATCAGCAGCAGTCCGCAACTCCACGCCCTCTCTACTCGTCCATCTTCACTTCGAACTATACGCTTACTGCTCCTGCGACATTCCAAGAACTTTGACTTCTTATCATTCATGGCGTGTTTCAAGGCATTGTGTTGTATTTGGCAGCCGCCTTCTCCGAGCGACGACGCAGTTGTTCCGCAAGTTCCCGTGCCCGTTAGAGCTGCTCAGCCCCCAGCCAGTACAGACATCCACGTCCCTGCTCTGACTGAAGTTCCTGTCGAAGCCCCCGACTCGCCCTCAGTCAATATTGGGGGTGTTCGTGCTGCCACGGCGGTCGAAAACACTCCGCCATGTTCTCCTGCGGGCCCTAGCCCTAGCAACGTGGACACTCCCGCTTCCGCCCCTACCCAAGGTGGTTGCACGTGTTCTTTATGGTTTCCTTTAGTGTATTTAGTGACTTGGCCAGGTTTTCCGTCAAACAGAACAGGTGCGCTTGCTCCTGCACTGACCGAGGTGCAACCCACGGTTCCGCGTTCTCCGGAGGAGAGTGTGGATACTCCCGTTCCTGTACACACTGAAGAAGTACCCACCGGTAAGCGTTGTACCTGCGACGATGGAGACAAGTCTAAGAACATCAATGATCAGTGTCAGCCTCCGCACGCTCTAGGTTTCGCTTAGATCCTGCGAAAGAACAATCCTGCAGAGGGTCTGTAATACTACGGATGAACCAGAAATTTTTAATGGAGAAGGAGAGAAGGTGTGTGTGTTTCGTGGTATTTGTTTGAGATTAACAAGGTGTCGGGCTATATTCAGGTGGATGCTACTGTGGTGCAGGGTTCCCTAAAGGTGAAGTAACTTCATGAATATCCTGGAGCTTATGTTGAATGGTTGTATGTATTCAGCGTGGCTACCACAACATCAAGGATGAGCTGGTTTTCAAAAGCAATCAACACTTCGTATTCCATGACTCACGTGGATTTGAAGCCGGAAGTGAAGGGGAGTTTGATATGATGAAAGAATTCGTGATGGAACGTGCCAAGACAACCAAGCTTGACAAGAGAATTCATGCCATATGGTAGGGAAACTATGTCTGATACCCTAACCAAAGTGACATGATTTCTGTGATGGATTTAGGTTTTGCATTCCTTTGAATGATAGCCACAGGATGGTCACAGCTGCGGAAAAGAAGTTTTTTGATGAGTGTGATACAGGACATGGTGTGTATATTGACTGTACTCTTTGGTTTTAAATTTCAATGTTTTTGTCACAGTGCCTGTAATTGTATTGCTAACAAAAACAGATACTTTGGCCTTGGATGCTTTCCTGGTGCTAATTGATGATGGTTTGGATGAAGAAGATGCAATGAAAAAGGCTGCAGAGGTAGAAAGAAGGAACCTGAATGAGTGTCTTGTAAAGGTCAAGGGTTGGTTGGATGTGTTGAGGTTTCCACCACATAACTATCTGTCACTCACTGGTGAGTATCCTAACCATCACCCAAGAATAGCACAGTTTCAGAGAAAATGACTGCAGGAATGGACAAAGAGGGTGCTGAGTGTACACCCCTACTAACATGCACAGCAAATGCTTTAAGTGAGGAAGGACTGCAGCAGCTACTCATATCATCACAACAGTCAAACCTGGGACTGTGTTTGGAGTTTGCAATAACAAAGTAAGTGAGAAAGTAGAAGGATAAAAATGTACTGATAGGTGCAAGGACATTGAAGAGGTGCATGGATGCTATGGTTGGCAAGATTAAACCAGCAACCCTTTCATATATGCTCTCAATCTGGTTTCCATATGTAAGAAAGTAGTGAGTGGTATGGATGTGTTACTGATTTGTGAGCAGAGAGTCTGTGAAATTCCAAAAAATCTGATTTCATGGATACTAATTTGGCTATGGCTTGGAATTCATAGCATGTGAGTGGTGTCATAGCAGGTGGTGGCAGGATAATGACCATGTTCACTCCCACCCTTTTGGACTTGCATTCATAGGGAGTGAGTGGAGTCATGGCAGGTGGTGGAAGCATTCTGACCATGTTCACTCCTGCCCTTTTGGACTTGCATTCATAGCAAGTGAGTGGAATCATGGCAGGTGGTGGAAGCATTCTGACCATGTTCACTCCCACCCTTTTGGACTTGCATTCATAGTTGGTGAGTGGAGTCATGGCAGGTGGTGGAAGCATTCTGACCATGTCCACTCCCACCCTTTTGGACTTGCATTCATAGGATGTGAGTGGAGTCATGGCAGGTGATGGAAGCATTCTGACCATGCTCACTCCCACCCTTTTGGACTTGCATTCATAGGATGTGAGTGGAGTCATGACAGGTGGTGGAAGCATTCTGACCATGTCCACTCCCACCCTTTTGGACTTGCATTCATAGGATATGAGTGGAGTCATGGCAGGTGGTGGAAGCATTCTGACCATGTTCACTCCCACCCTTTTGGACTTGCATTCATAGTATGTGAGTGGAGTCATGGCAGGTGGTGGAAGCATTCTGACCATGTTCACTCCTGCCCTTTTGGACTTGCATTTGTAGTTGGTGAGTGGAGTCATGGCAGGTGGTGGAAGCATTCTGACCATGTTCACTCCCACCCTTTTGGACTTGCATTCATAGTTGGTGAGTGGAGTCATGGCAGGTGGTGGAAGCATTCTGACCATGTTCACTCCCACCCTTTTGGACTTGCATTCATAGGATGTGAGTGGAGTCATGACAGGTGGTGGAAGCATTCTGACCATGTCCACTCCCACCCTTTTGGACTTGCATTCATAGGCTGTGAGTGGAGTCATGGCAGGTGGTGGAAGCATTCTGACCATGTTCACTCCTGCCCTTTTGGACTTGCATTTGTAGTTGGTGAGTGGAGTCATGGCAGGTGGTGGAAGCATTCTGACCATGTTCACTCCCACCCTTTTGGACTTGCATTCATAGGATGTGAGTGGAGTCATGGCAGGTGATGGAAGCATTCTGACCATGTTCACTCCCACCCTTTTGGACTTGCATTCATAGGATGTGAGTGGAGTCATGGCAGGTGGTGGAAGCATTCTGACCATGTTCAATCCTGCCCTTTCGGACTTGCATTCATAGTTGGTGAGTGGAGTCATGGCAGGTGGTGGAAGCATTCTGACCATGTCCACTCCCACCCTTTTGGACTTGCATTCATAGGATGTGAGTGGAGTCATGACAGGTGGTGGAAGCATTCTGACCATGCTCACTCCCACCCTTTTGGACTTGCATTCATAGGCTGTGAGTGGAGTCATGGCAGGTGGTGGAAGCATTCTGACCACATTCACTCCCACCCTTTTGGACTTGCATTCATAGGATGTGAGTGGAGTCATGACAGGTGGTGGAAGCATTCTGACCATGTTCACTCCCACCCTTTTGGACTTGCATTCATAGGCTGTGAGTGGAGTCATGGCAGGTGGTGGAAGCATTCTGACCATGTTCACTCTCACCCTTTTGGACTTGCATTCATAGGGAGTGAGTGGAGTCATGGCAGGTGGTGGAAGCATTCTGACCATGTTCACTCCTGCCCTTTTGGACTTGCATTTGTAGTTGGTGAGTGGAGTCATGGCAGGTGGTGGAAGCATTCTGACCATGTTCACTCCCACCCTTTTGGACTTGCATTTGTAGTTGGTGAGTGGAGTCATGGCAGGTGGTGGAAGCATTCTGACCATGTTCACTCCCACCCTTTTGGACTTGCATTCATAGGATGTGAGTGGAGTCATGGCAGGTGATGGAAGCATTCTGACCATGTTCACTCCCACCCTTTTGGACTTGCATTCATAGGATGTGAGTGGAGTCATGGCAGGTGGTGGAAGTATTCTGACCATGTTCACTCCCACCCTTTTGGACTTGCATTCATAGGCTGTGAGTGGAGTCATGGCAGGTGATGGAAGCATTCTGACCATGTTCACTCCTGCCCTTTTGGACTTGCATTCATAGGATGTCAGTGGAGTCATGGCAGGTGGTGGAAGCATTCTGACCATGTTCACTCCCACCCTTTTGGACTTGCATTCATAGGATGTGAGTGGAGTCATGGCAGGTGATGGAAGCATTCTGACCATGTTCACTCCTGCCCTTTTGGACTTGCATTCATAGGATGTGAGTGGAGTCATGGCAGGTGGTGGAAGCATTCCGACCATGTTCACTCCCACCCTTTTGGACTTGCATTCATAGTTGGTGAGTGGAGTCATGGCAGGTGATGGAAGCATTCTGACCATGTTCACTCCTGCCCTTTTGGACTTGCATTCATAGCAAGTGAGTGGAGTCATGGCAGGTGGTGGAAGCATTCTGACCATGTTCACTCCCACCCCTTTGGACCTGCATTAATAGTTGGTGAGTGGGGTCATGACAGGTGGTGAAAGCATTCTTATCATGGTTACTGCTTCTATAATATTGGGTTTCTAGTTTGTGAGTACAGTCATAGTAGATTTTTGCTAGATGTCTGCTCACTATTTCCCTCTCTAACCTGATGCATTTTTGGTCATAGGATGTGAGTCTCATTGAAAATTATTGAACAGGTTGCTGATATTTTATAGCTGGTGAGTACCATTGTTGTATTTGTGTGATATTCATATTTTACACTTTTTCAGGATGTAGGTGTACATTTTCATGGAGGTTCAATTTGGCCCTTTCTCTCTATTTGTATTTATCAGCATGTTAGTCATCATCATTCAGAATTATTTCCCATGCTAATCTACCTTGTCTAGAATGCTTTTTTTAAAAAAATTTATATGATGATCAAAGATGTACTGATAATGTTTGTAGTTGGTTTGTGACCCTGTTCTTCACTGGCATTACCTCATATGGTCCCATGACATATTTCTCAGGTGGTCAGTTTTGTCTCCCTTATTCTGCCATGGACAGATCAATTGTTTTGACACCATCACAGCCTGCTATTATCATTTCTCCCTCATCCTCTGTGAAAATGCCTACCTTGGCCATATCACCACAGTCTTCCATGCAATTTATTGCAGAACATGGCATTGGTAATTGATATCCCATCATGATTTCACACTTATAACCCACAATTTCAGGTGCTGTTCTTGTGTTTGAATATTTATACTTCTTGTTGCAGGCCAACAAGCTGAATAGTGATATTCAGACAGGCCTTAAGTTGGCTGTCTCAATGTATCAAACATCAGGTGTCCAAGCTACTGTTGCCAAACTTGTCACAGCTGCATTTCAGCAACATGGTGAAGATGTGAAGTCTTTATCTCCCATCCTTGTGGGTATTGCAAAGGAGAATCAGATGTGTATGAAACTATTTCCTCAACACTAATCAACCTCTTTCTTACCTGTGCTTGGGCCAGCAAAGATGCAATAGGAGGGCATATTTTTCAAGTGGTTACTGAGCCCATTGTGAGTCTCCTCCACTTCCCATTAGAGTGACATATGAAGAGTGAAGATATTATTTTCAGCCCACTAATGCTTGTGTCATTTTGAATCCTTCAATGTGGGGGGAAACTTCCTAGTTGGCTGTCCCCCTTGTAACATATGCCATTGACCTTGGAGTTGACAATCCCCACATTTGCCACACCAGGAAATATTAATATTGATGAAATGTGATGGTTCTGTATAAATTGAATCAAACATATATCCCATGCCTTGTCACTCAGCTACCCAGAGTTTGACCTTACTTATGTTCTATGCCATTCTGTTTTGCTTTTATGACCCATGTCCAAGTGCAATTCATCCCTTACACAAGTGACCCAGTAGTTAAAACCTTTCCCATCTAACCAGCCCTTTGCTGAGCCTACCACCTGCATTGCATCCATGATAACTGCCCTATCACTTAAATGCCCTACCTCCTAGTATATTGGCAAACCACACAACATCACATGCATAAGGCATGTCAGCTCAAATACACACATAGCATACATATACATAATAACTTAAATAGTCAACTCCTGCCTGTGGTCAGAATAGCAGACACACACACATTATATATATACCAAGTCCATGATGTGCTAGACAATGCTGTGCATCAGCAACATCAACAACATTCTGCAATTGTGTTTCTGTTGCCACCTTGTTTGCAAGGCAGATGTGCATGCTAAAATGAAATGTCCATCCTTATTGTGCATCCATCACCCTACCACCTAAGCATTTTATATAGGCCCTTAATATTAATACTTACAGATTGGAAGAACTGAAGTGCATGGTAAATGCATGATCAATGGGATTTGATGTGTCATTACTCACTGCTGACAAGACCAGTGCCCCTGAATAATGCCAGACATATCCCATCAATGCCATGGACATGTTATTCTGGTCATCAGACATGTCTCCAATGATAGATGGCCTGGTAAAGTTGGTCATACTTTTGCACAGCACAGATCTTTGGAAAGCTGGACAGTCACCAGTCACCACATCTGTAAAACTAGCCAGGCTGTAATGGACCATAATGGACATGTGCTGGCAATGTTGTGGCAATGGTGACTTAAGAGGTTACATGCAATCTGCACAAAAAGTTAACAATAGTTATCATGCAAATATTTGTGTAATGATTGAATTTAACCAACAACTCTTAGTATTACATTCCTGCCCCTAACATTTCTGCCCCTTGTGCATATATGTCCTCTACAAGCTTATTATAGATTTGCAATTCATTGTCATGTAGGATAGTTGCATGAGAATATAATATGTGGTGTAGGGACTCACTGATTCTCATGCTGAAGTCTTGTGGTAAGAATATACTGTTTGAATACTCATTGAGCACTTGGTGTCAGATCATTCCAGCAAAGACAATGACAGGGGTGAGGGTTTTGCTCTTAATGTCAAGATACCACTGGCATTGCTTGTCACCCCAGAGCAGGGTGACCACAGTTTGAATGAGGGCTGGGTGGCTGAAAGGCACCCAGCTTGTACCATACTCATTCTGAGATGAAACAGTCAGGGCATGTTGGGACTGTAAGATGAGGCCTACCATTAGAACTTCATCCAACCACATATATATGGAACAAAGGATGGGTATCTGTTCTTGTCACAACCTGACTTCTTGTCCACAAGATTGTATATGGATGGTTAATCTATATAGCAGGGGCACTAAGATGCATGCAACATTCTTGAAGTCATTGCAGATGTTTGTTGTGATATCTTGAAGTTTTTTTCATTTCTTTCATGGCATTGTGCTCCAGCCAGTGTTTGAAACTGGCTGTAAGAAATATCAGTGGTCAGAGATCACACATTGATAAGATACTCACATATCTCAATCATATGGTATTGCTGCATCAGGAAGGAGATTCTGTGATAGTAGAATTCCCTTCAGACCAGTTCTTGCATTGATGGTGATTTCATGGACCTCCTGTGCTTCATTTGGTGTCATTTCTCCAGGCCAAAGCCACCTTTGTGCTAACTTGGTGTGCTGCAATGGTACACTGTATTGAGTAAGATGAGGGGCCACTGAGTGCACAAACCTTGCAGCAAGTGTGGGCAGGGCATAGTCAAGCTCAGGTGGGAGGTATGTGTAAGGACCCAATGTAGACCCACCACACTGCCCTTGTTGGACATATGGGTAGGAATGAGACACTTCAGGCATGCTGGTGAGAGCTGGTTGCATGGTATATGATGAGGGCCCATTGATAGAAGGTACCCAATCTTCTTGATCACTGTCAATACTGTTCAGATAGTAAGTTTGGGCCTTGACTTGCAGCTGCCATTTGATGTCAGGTGCTGGTACAGGTTGCTCCTCTGCAAGGTTGATCTGGGTTGCTGCTGAGTTTCCAGACAGATTCATTCCAGAGTTCTCAAGAAACTTCTCTTTCATCTGAATTAGATTAAATAGATTAGAATCATTTGAGGGACAGTTTTACAGATGATGGGGTACTCACCTTTCTCCCTTGCTTTCCCCTTGATGAAGTGCTCATGATGGTTAGTGAAGAACAGGAGTTCACATGGTGTTCTTATCATGATCACAGATAGATTGGGTTCACTGATTTTCTTAATTTGAATGTATGGCAATTTCAGATGTACAACACATATATATTGGGGAAACCTGCTAATGAAACATGCTTAAACTTGAAGCTAGAGTGTAGTTAGAGATACAGTGATGCTTGTCAAAAATGTCACTTACTGCTGTATTACAAATCATCTTCAGAGTCACTGTGCTCACTCCCATCTGTTTGCAAAGTGCCAACAGTAATTGAAGCAGCCAAGATGGCCAACAAGTCATCTTTGGACTCAACTGCTTCCCTCTCCCCTCTTTCACCTGATACCTCCTCCATCTGGGTGAGATGTTCATCTTCCAATGCAAGCAATGTTAAATCTGGACCATATGCCCCAACCTCAAAGTCCACCTTATGTTTCAGTTCATTGGCTGAGTGATGTTCCATGATGCTCATGAACAACCCCTATGATTGAGACACATTAGTGATTTGATCCGCAAAGGGGTGGCTCCTCATGATCAGCAACTTGCTGCAGGAAAACTCAGCAGATTTTACATCATTCACATAAGCAGCCACAGCAGGCAGGCCATTTATGTGCCACACAATTCCCATGAAAATGAGCAGGAAGTGCAGACCACAGAATGTGGCATACATTGCAAAGCATGGCTTGTTTGAGCTTGTCTGTGTTTGACAGTCATGTACATGAGCTTCCAATATTCCTACATACATAATGACTTGCACACAATCTTTCCACTCCTATGACATTCAACACACTGATGATGATTTTAGGCAAGAATGAGAAAACAGCCAATGACGGGTGACGCTTATGGACACGCTACGTGTTGTTAAGCCTGAAAAATTAACTGCAATCATCCTGGTAGATGTGGAATCGTTCAAGATAATGGGGACTCATCCACGTTCAGTATAAGTTTCGTAAGGAACCGTATTCCTTCGATGTACGCGTCAGCACGAAGTGCTGCATTGTGGGAGTTAAAAACGTGCCACATGGGAATCCCGTTTGGCGGGCATGTCGACTCACCTTCGTTCACGGTGTGCACGCCGTTATAGTAGTCGGATTCGGTAACAAGAGAAGATCGGAAGATATGCTTCGTCAAGTTCCAGTACCATACCGTGTCTAGAGTACTCGAATCGATTAACTGATCGGGTGAAATCAGCCGCCACGTACCGGTGTTTGCTGAAATGAGGCCATGGTTAATGTTATGCAAAGGAGAACAGAAGAAAGAAATGTCTATGCACTTGCCTAGTGATAAGGATGGCCCTAAAATGATGGGCGTGTCGTTGTACAACTTAGAAGTCGTTATGGTTGCTTTGATGGTCCCAGTGAGAATCGAGTATGGACCATACCCTACAGGAGTTACGGGAGAGGGCTCAAGCGCTATACCAGAATTATTGGAAATGATAATTTCTCCACTGTCACCGGTCTTCATGACCCTTCCGAAAGCACGAAGAGTCAACTCATGGCTAGCAGCCACGGGCGAGAGAACATCAATAAGGTGCTGCTGTAACTTGGCCACAGAGCTACAGACGGCGTGACACGATGTTAATATTGAGTGCGCGTTCGGCTTACCTGTGTTCTGCAATTCGGTGGTTGACAACAGCCGAGGCCCTTTCTGGGAGGGCATTAGCTTTTACACCACCTTTAATGACATTGACGGCTTGAGTGGTCACCATCATAGCTCTCATTGCAGGGGATAACTCGGATAGCGCATCTTCCAATCTCACCAAGGCCCGATCATCGCTCACCGCTCGGTGTGCAAGGTTGCGCAACTCCTCTGGGAATGATGGGGAGTAGTCTGCAAGGCACTGGATAGTTGAGAAATGCGTTCCGTTACGCGGGAGTTCAGGTGAATGTGGGTTTGCTTCTATCGCTGAAATAGCAAGGGAAAGCAGGCCAATACTCTGTTCAGGTGAAGGGCATCAGCCCAGGTACATCGGCGTCGAAATTTGGCGGACTCACTGTATGTGCTGGTGGAATGCTCGAGTGACCACCAGGCGAAGCCACCTCTACGCGCACGTCGAAGTACCCTTTCTCAGAAACTTTCGGCGATACAAAGTAGAAGCCATCTCCAAAATTCACTAGGCCATTTGCTAAGCGTTGACAGCATGACGGTGAGCTTCCTTGGAGAAGACAAGAGCTACTTACGACCCTCGTCTACGAGCATGGCGAAGCCATCATGACCATAGGTCTCCTCCAGATACTTTGCGATATGGCTAGCACCCTGTTTGAAAGCACGTCAGAAAAGAAAGGATAACTGGTGAACCCCTATCATACTTGAACCCCTGCCACCTCTTCGTCGAAGCCAAGAGCGATGACGAGAGTGCGGGTAGGCGTAAAGCCACGCCGCAAGAGAGAATCGACAACTATGAGTCTCTCAATGATTTCCGACTTGTCGTCACATGTTCCACGTCCCCATATCCAGGTGCCTTTCTAGGTGCTCAATGTCTGCGATCGAATGGATGAGGATGATGATACCGTCGTAGTGACCCGAATAGGGTGGGTGTATCCACTGTGATACAGTAGTAGGATCGACGGGTACTACGTCTAGGGGGGAATTCAGAGACACTCCAACGACGAACGTCAAATATCTAGCCTTGGTGAGCAGTCAGGAGAATGGGTTTTACCTCTGTTGAACCCTGCCAGTGATAAACAAGGCCATATGTGTTGATTTTCGTCACATTCAACTTGGTGTACCTAAAGGACGATGGTAAGACACTGGACTTGGCTATCTCAGATTGAAACACCCTACACAAGCGGAAACACACGTTCCAAATACTCGTGGAAGTCGGCAAAAATATTCCATGCCGGATCTTCTCCCACGGGGCCGCTATTGTCGTGAGATTCCGTACTGCACAATGTGATGAAAAGTTGCACCAGTGCAAGGAAAATGGTAGTCCTCACGGAATGCGAATAGCGCCTGCAAGGAGATCAATGGCGCGCAGCTTGAAGTCTGTAGAAGCGTAGATGGCCTCTAATTCTGCATCAATGTGAGCATTACCGATAGGATACAAGGCGTCCCATTGGGGACAGGTCGTGGAGTTTGTATCGGGAAGGAGTAGCCCATTGTGGGTATTACGGGAAATGAAACGCAAGGGAGAATTCAGCACCCATAAAGTGCTCCAAAGCGCCATTATGCATAAAAATGTCAAGGCTCGACTGAACCTCAAATCCCTTACACTGGCTAGCGAAGGTACACATGCAGCGATAGGACTCTCCCGTGGTGACTCTGAGGAGATTTCCCCGCCCTCCTCCTTGGCATCAGCGCTAGCCTTGGGCATGTGAACGTGTGGAATGGTTAGAGCGCTCGTCGAGGCTAGGAATGACGACAGTAGGACTGCAAGAACAATATGGTCGCTCGTTCGCAGTTGTTCTAATTTGGTCCTAATGGGGAAAGCCGGTCCGAGCTACATGTCCGATACCTCGTCAGGCTAGAGGACCGCCGCAGTCATTGGCGATGGGAAGTAGCATGGTTATCTGTGCGTCCTCAGATGGACTCCAATCCAAGCATCCAACTTTATGTAAAAAAGTTACTAATTTCAATCGCTCTAAAGGAATGCGCTCAGGCGTCGTGTCTTATACCCGGGACAACCTTCGATTGTGCAGAGCAGTGTCTAGTTGTCGTTAAACTTGTGACATTTTCTGCTGTTGCGAAGATAACACGAGGACTCCCCTATCTCCCGCAAGGGACCCTTGTATACCGGAGATTTATCATACCACACCCCCTACCTTACCCAGCTGGCGTCCTGTGAGGTGGTTCAGATCCATCAAGCGGTTGCCTTGAACACCATCCCCTCTCCTGTTCGCTTCTTCTCACTCCCCCATTGGTAGGATGATCCATACCCAGATGCAACAACCAGTCCATCTACACATCTGCATGTGAGGGAATCGCCAGTTCATGTTCTGAGCCAACCTATATGCGGCGGGTCCGGAGAGCCTGGCGGTATCTATCCCTCCTGCAAGTACACGAGCAGCTAAGCCAGAGATGACGAAGATGGATAGTGTTGCCGGCGATGGTGACTGTGGGTTAACGCTGAAAGATGGAGCCAACGGTGGGTCATCATTGGTTCTATTCGCAGTCCTACTGATTCGCTTGTGCATAAGGCGTCCTCAAGGCACTGAAAGAGGGGAAAGTGTCAGGCGAGGATTTCGTCGGTAGTGTGATAGCTATTTCCAAAGTTGCCGAAGAGGCTATGGGCGGAACCACTGGTGCCTTCTATTCGTACGTGTTTCTACTTGTTCAGTATAAAACGTCTATTTCTCACCGTTCTTGTGTGCCCTTAGGATCTTCTTCTCGGCGCTCGCCCAAGGTCTTGCGGATACCTCAACTCTCGCCACTGCTGATATCTGGAGCAATGCGCTTAATGCTGCCCTCGATCGGCTTGATACCTACACCCGCGCCCTTCTGCCGTCACGCACACTCGTGGATCTTCTTGCGGCCTTCACTGAGGCTCTCCCGTCTGGCCTTGAAGTAGCCGTCAACGCTGCCAAGGAAACTGCGGAGAAGATTAGTGACCTCGAGGCTAAGGCGAGGCGCAATGCGTGTGTCGAAGGTGGGAGGTTCAGAGCAGAGAGGATTCCTGACTCAAGTACGTGGGGCATCAAGGTGGTGATCGATGCTCTTATTCGCAGGTTCAAAGTAATAAAGTGCTGCACATGATAGAAAATCGTGTGGCATGTGTAAGTCACGCTGTATACATGAGCATCCCGTCCGGTATGCAGTAGAAATATATTCAGCCACGAACCAATGAACAGACGCAATCAGGTCCGCTAACATGTGTACAGCACCAATCATATCAATACAATTCCCATCAGAGGACGTCAAAAAGGGGCATCCAATACACTGTTAACCTTAATTATTCCGGCAGATGTGAAACCGCTCAAGATAACGGGGATTCATCCACGTTCAGTATAAGTTTCGTAAGGAACCGTATTCCTTCGATGTACGCGTCAGCACGAAGCGCTGCATTGTGGGAGTCAATAACATGCCACACGGACCTCCGTTTGGAGGTTACATCGACTCACCTTCGTTCACGGTGTGTATGCCGTTATAGTAGTCGGATTCAGTAGCCAGAGAAAATCGGAAAATATGCTTCGTCAAGTTCCAGTAATGCATCGTGTCTAGATTACTTAAACCAGTGGACAGATCAGGTGAAATCAACCGCTACGTACCAGTGTTTGCTGAGATGAGGCCACGGTTAATACTATGCATAAGAGAATGAGGAAAGAAGAGTCTATGTACTTACCTAGTAATAAGAATGGCCCTAAAATGACGGTCGCGTCGTTGTATAGTTGAGACGTTGCCATGGTCGCTTTGATGGTCCCACCGAGAATCGAGTATGGACCATACCCCATAGGAGTTACAGGAGAGGGCTCAACCGCTGTACCAAAAGTATCGGAAACGGCAATCTCTCCACTGTCACCAGTCTTCATGACCCTTCCGAAAGCACGAAGAGTCAACTCATGGCTAGCAGCCACGGGCAAGAGAACATCAATAAGATGCTGTTGTAACTCGGCTACAGAGCTACAGACGGCGTGACAGGATGTTAATATTGAGTGCGCGTTCGGCTTACCTGTGTTCTGCAATTCGGTGGTTGACAACAGCCGAGGCCCGTTCTGGGAGGGCATTAACCTTTACACCACCTTCTATGACATCGACGGCTTGAGTTGTCGCCATCAAAGCTCTTATCGCAGGGGATAACTTGGGCAGTGCATCTTTCAATCTCGCCAACGCCCAATCATCGCTCACCGCTTCGCGTGCAAGACTACGCAAGTCCTCCGGGAATGATGGCAAGTAGTTTGCAAGGCACTGGACGGCTGAGAAAGGCGTTCCGTTGCGCAGGAGTTCGGGAGTGTGTGGGTTTGTTTCTATCGCTGAAATAGCAAGGGAAAGCAGGCCAATACTCTGTTCAAGTAGAGGGTATCAGCATAGGTACATCGGCTTGGAAGATTTGCAAACTCACTGTATGTGCTGGTGGAATGCTCGAATGACCACCAGGCGAAGTTACCTCTACACGCGCGTCGAAGTACCCTTTCTCAGAAACTGCCAGGGATGCAAAGTATATGCCATTTCCGAAATTCATTATGGGAGTTTCTAGCGTTGGTAGCATAACAATGAGCTTCCTCGGAGAGGACAAGAACTACTTACCACCCTCGTCCACGAGCATGGCGAAGCCATCACGACCATAGGTCTCCTCCAGATACTTTGCGATATGGCCAGCACCCTGTTTGAAAAGCAAATCAGAAAAGAAAGAATGACTGGTAAACCCCCACCATACTTCAAGCCCTGTCGCCTCTTCGTCGAAGCCAAAAGCGATGACGACAGTACGAGCAGGTGTGAAGCCACGCCGCAAAAGAGAGTCGACGACTATGAGTCTCTCGATGAGGTCCGATTTGTCGTCACATGTTCCACGTCCCCATATCCAGGTGCCTTTCTAGGTGCTCAATCCCTGCGGTAAAACGGAAAATGATGATGATACCGTCGTAGTGACCAGAATAGGGGGGATGTATCCACCGTGACACAGTAGTCGGATCGACGGGTACCACGTCTGAGGGGGGGGTTTAGAGAGACGCTCCAATGGCAGTAGTCAAATATCTAGCCTTGGTGAGCAGCCAGGAGAATGGGTTTTGCCTCTGTTAAACCCTGCCAGTGATAGATAATGCCATACGTATTGATCTTCGTCACATTCAACTTGGTGTACCTTATGGATAATGGTAAGACACCGGGCTTTCCTATCTCAGATTGAAACACCCTACACTAGCGGAAACGCACGTTCCAAATATTGGTGAAGGTCGGCGAAAATATTCCATACTGGGTCTTCTCCTACTGGGCCGCTATTGTCATGGGATTCAGTGCTGTACAAAAAAGCGCCCATATGATGAAACCTTGTGCCAGTGTAAGGAAATTATTGGACCTCACGGAATGCGAATAGCTCCTGCAAGGAGATCAATTGCTCGCAGTTTGAAGTCTGGAGATGCATAGATGGCCTCTAGCTCTGCATCGATTTGGGCGTTATCGATAGGATACAGGGCGTCCCATTGGGGACAGGCCGTGGAGTTTGTATTGGGATGGAGTAGCCCACTGTGAGTATTACGGGAAATGAAGCGCAAGGGGAAATTCAGCACCCGTAAAGTGCTCCAGAGCGCTATCATGCACAAAAATGTCAAGGCTCGACTGAACCTTAAGTCCTTTACACTAGCTGGCGTAGGTACGTGCACAGCAACAGGACTCTCCCATGGTGACTTTGGGAAAATCCCTCCGCCTTCCTTCTTGGTATCAACGGGCATATAAACGTGCAGAACGATTGGAGTGGTCGTCGTGAGGCTAAGGACGACGACGGCAGTATTAACTTGCTATAACAAATAGTCCTCGTTCGTAGTTGTCCCAATGGGGGAAGGCCAGACCTAGTCACGTGACCGATACTACAGGACTTGTCAGGCTGAGAGGCCGAGGGGACCATCCCAGTCATGGCCATGGGCAGTAGCACGGTTATGTCAACTCTCCGCTCTCAGGTGGACTCCAACCCGAGCACCAAGCTCTACACAACAAAACCATTAATCAACTATTCCTTCGTCAGGAAACGATCTCCAGACGTCCAAGTTCCAAGAGTCTATCCAACTCATCAGCAACGTTACCCTTCACTGGACCTCTGCACGAAGAAGAATCAAGTGGTGCAGATGATGAACGTCAATCCCGGCGAACTCGGTCTCAGTTCGGCTGATGTCCTGGAAGGTCCTCTCTCCGGCAAAGGGCCTGATTGTCAATCGCCCTATCCGCAATGCGACCAGTGTACCCCGTGCCCACAGGAATGCGCTCAGGCGTCGTGTGTTATACCTGGGATAACCTCCGAGTGTACAGAGCAATGCCTAGTCGTCGCCTGCGACGATCCCGACCATCCGGACGTTGAATGTCAGGTAGAAAACGGTAACGAACCTTGTGATGGCAGCTGCGTGAGAAGCGCCGAATGTCCGGAATGCCCAGGCTTAGAGGAGATTGTAAGTATATGAGGTCATTTTTTAGAGTAGACAAATTCATCTGACTTCCCCTGACCTAGCTTCAATGCTGCACCGATTATCACTCCTACTTTGCGGAGCCCAAGTCCTACGACGGGCCCACGATGGCGACCTGGAACAACACACTTGCCGATATTTTCTGTGGTTGCGAAGACAACACGAGGCCTCCTCCCACAAGTGACCCCTGCATACCGGAGATTTATCATACCACACCCCTACCTCACCCACTTGGCGTCTTGCGAAGTGGTTCAGATCCATCAAGTGGATGCACAACACCATCCCCTCTCCTGTCCGCTTCTTCTCACTCTCCCATCGGCAGCACGATCAACACCCCGCTGCAGCAACCAGTCCCTCCACACATCTGCATGTGGGGGAACTGCCAGCTCACGTTCTCTACGCTTGCTGAGCTGGTTGGTCACGTCAACTTGCAGCACCTCCGTGGATCTGGTCTTGTACAATCAGATTTCCCTCCGATAGGCGAACCCTCTTTTTTCTCTCAGAGTACACTATCTTGCCACTGGGGAAACTGTGCTATGTACCCGTCCCCGTCGTCGATACCAAGCTCTTCGTCAGGACCCGCTGATCAAGCGATCGACCTCTTGACAACTCACTTGATGCAAGACCATTTGGGCGTCAATCTGCCTTTCCCTACTACTACCACCGCAGTCTCCCCGCCTCCACCCAACCGTCTTGTTTCACCATCAGCAAGTCAAGAGGCTGCCTCTATCCCGTCCAGCTCTCCTCCTCCCGATTGCCATACGTGCGGATGGATATCATGTTCACAGACATTCGCATCCTCCGACGAACTTACCGCACATATCGCCTCCATGCATGTTGGGAGCGGAAAGGCCCATTATGATTGTTTCTGGGAAGGGTGTGTACGAAATGGAGCCAACGGCTTTTCCAGCAAGCAGAAGATTTCTCGACATCTTCAGGTCCCGTCCCAATCTCTCATTCTATTGTAAACCCTTCCCTAAACTCCTCGTTATCTAGTCACATACTGGCCACCGACCATTCCAATGCAAAATCTGCTCTCAAAATTTCTCCGAGGCGGCCACACTCCAGCAACACATGCGACGGCACACACAAGAAAGTTCGTTTGCGCAGCCCACCTCCCGCGTCATCTACTCACACGCTCTACATAGAACCCTACGTCTGCGATCATCCTGGCTGCGGCCGCGCATTCGCCATAACAGGGGCATTGACCATTCACAAACGTACACACAACGGGCAGCGCCCGTTCAAGTGTACTCACTGCAATAAGTATGGTTGCGCTCGTCACTAGTCAGTTGCGTGGTTAACCTTTATTCTTTCTGATCCAGGGCCTTCTCGGAGTCCTCAAATCTCTCCAAACACGTAAGTCCACTTGTCTGCAGCCATATCATAGAACTTACCACATGCCATTTTGATTTTGTCGGTGCCGTCCAGCTTCGCACTCACACCGGAGCGCGACCCTATGAGTGTCCGGAAGAAGGGTGCAAGAAGACCTTCGCCCGACCGGATCAGTTAGCGCGCCACATGAGCGTCCACCGCAGAAAAGATAACGCAATAGTGGCTGGGTCCTCGTGAGCTTCTGAACAACATGATTTCGCACATTTCTAGTGTTTGTATGGAATATAACAGCATTACTTCACAGCCCACTACACCCCACATGTATTTTTGGCTAGTTCTATTACGTTGAATGAATCATAGCACATGAATGACAAGAACGATAAGATGCCGGAGCGACACGGAAGCATGTACAAACGCGGACAACAATGTGGGCACCACATAAATGACGAATAGTTAACAGCGCTCAACACTGTGCATCCAGGGCCGATGCCGACCCACCCTCACCCTTCTGAAGAGTGTCGGGTTCCAACTCCGATGGGCTCTTGTAAGGCGTGGCATTAGCTGAGCGACTGAGTGGTGAAGCAGGTGGTGCAGTAAGCTTGGGAACTAGGCCAACAGTTCTCCGGACTGGTATCACCCGACCTGTGTGAGAGGGAATGCAAGTTATTTCATTGCGACAAAGAAAAGCGATGGGGAGGGAGAGAAGATAGGACGCCTCACCAATTCTCTTCAACTCATCATACCCTTTCAATCTCTCCTTGTCAAACTCCGGATTGACGGACGAGCCCTCCTCCAACACGACGTAATCTATGCGTTTATCGATCATGAACGCGTCGTCGAGTACCCAGGGTGCATCTGGCACGATTTCATCTACCCACTTGACGTGTCGTATTGCTTCGCAGCGCTCGACGTGGGGGTATCTGGGTGCAGTAGCAGTGCCACTGCCCAGTACGTGACATATTGCCTCGTCTGGGAAGACCCCTACCATGAGGTGTACGGACGCGAAGGAGAGCTTAGCTTGACGTAAACGCAGCATACGTCTGTGGCGGGGCCAAACGTCAGAAAGGTTGCCAGCTTGACGTCCTCAAACGAGACGCGGAACAAAGAGGATGTCGCCATAGATGGGTATGCGTATAAGCCACTTACCCAGCGTCGAGGACGTCAAACATACCATCCACATAGACGCGGACCGTTCTATCCGCGGGGCACCTCACACCTCTCCCTGCCGCCGTCGATAACGCGGTCCCCACGTACGCCTGGATATCGACTGCGGTGAGTGACACTGTACTGAGCGTGTGTCGTGCGGCGTCTGTGGGCGGAATCTCCCTGATGGGCCCACACGCAATGACATGTCCGAAATCGGCGACACTGGATTCCAGGGACCGCTGGCCGGGGTTTGAGATGACGTCGTAGTCCTCGTCGCTTAGAACGGAGGAGGTATCCATGGGTATTCAATGCTGTATATTATCAGCTTCGAAGGGCAAAAACGAAAACGTGGTTGGCCAAGTCTCGACACGAGGCATACCATTCAGACCCTGCTCTCAGATGGGCCACAAACAACTCGCTGCCAATAGCCACCGAGCGGTGGGATACACGGAGCCAGTAGTAACTTGTGGGAGAGCGTGGAGCATTTTGCGTACCCTCGATTGAGAAATACAATGAGATAACAGTAATAAGAAAAGCAGCACTCCACCGGTGGGGACAGGCCCATGAGTTCAATCTCCAGATCAGCTGTTTATTGCACGAGACCACTACTTGTCCAGCGCTCTAGGACGCAGAACTCTCAACTGTTAGATCACTTCATGATACAGAACAAAACGCCAATCATTATAAATGTACACAGCCACTGATCACCTCTCCGCCAAGACGACGCTCCAGAATACCTCCATGAAGCATGATCTCCAAATGATACCCTACAGTCGGGCAGGTGCCGTCGATTTTGTCGTCGAATTCGCACGGGACGATGGCACCTCTCGCCCGTCCGCTTGCCCACCCCGACCAGTACACGCACTGCTCCACACCACACGGCCCCGCCCATCAGTCACGAACGGTGGTTCATTGTTATGATCAGAATGAGTACGACTATCGTTCCCACTGTTGCTGTCTGCTGCGGTGTTCCGCGTATCAACGTTCGAAACAGATGATGAAAACCGTGAGGAGAGGTCTTGAGTTGTGTGGGTATCAGCAGTGTCATCTTCGTAAGAATCAGAAGTGGGTACCGCGTCGGCGTATTCCTCATCAGACGCGTCCATGGCCAGCGCCTCCCGGCTGCGGGAATTCACGACAGTACTGAACCGTGGCGTTGGAGTTCTTGTCAACGAAGACGGACCAGGAGCAGGTGTGGGATTCAACTCTGGGTGGTGTGCCGACTCGTCATCATTTGCTGCGGCATGTGAAGGGGCTAAACTGCTCGTGTCTGAACCCCATGAAATCGGTGGAGTGGAGGCGGGCCGGTCAGACGAACGTTGCTCCGTTTGCCTGTCTGGAGCTTGGGGAACATTAAGCGAGGATGTAGCATGGGCAGCGGCCAACGATTCCTCCACTGCCAAGGCTTCATCCAGCTGCATGCGCTATATAGTTCAGGTAAATAGAAGAGGCCAAGTCAGAGCGGGGACTGCAAGCGGCTCGTGACGATGGGGGTAGGGGGAAGAGACAAACCCTGACTTACCACCACCGAAAAGAGAAGATCTAATTCGTCATCGTCCATGTCCGATGGAGGTGTTTCGAACTCATCCATCTCTGGGGCTAACATCGCTTCGATATCAATGGCGTTGATAGATGTTGATGTTTGGATATCTTCAATTCTTTCTCGGATGTTTGAGAACCTGGTTCGGATGAGGTCTATGTTATCAAAGATATTCCGGAGATGTCGAATGGGTCCCATATAAGGGAGTGGTGAATGACGGCTGTTATTCCTTAGTTGTGCCCTCTGGTAGATCTACGGGAAAGAAGCCGTCGTAAGTCAATCCATTTAGGCGGAAGCGGGAAGAAGCTTACTCTCATGTACCTGGCTGCACCGGAATGGAAGACATGCGGTGACCCATCTGGCCGGGTGTGTTGATAGAAACAATCGTATCCGAACGGGCAGCACGGTTTTCCCCTGCGCGATGTCTGCTCGAAGTACCTGTGGCTAGCTCAGCAGGCGGATCGGGAAAGAGATAGAAGATCAGTTTCACTTGCAAGGCACCCTGGCCATGCTAGACCTGTATTCTTCAATGATTTCTTCCTTCCTAGGATGACCGGATGGGAAGAAATGACTGGAGGGTGTAATGAAACGGGAAGGTCTTCGACAAAGTGGGCAACACTTGATGGCACCAGTAGACACCATGTCAGGTGATTTTCCACTCTTATCACGCCACTGTCGGATACACTGTAAAGGATTAGACGTAGATCAGCTCGATAGGGGAGATGTACCTGTAGACAGAAGACATGACTGCAATCCACTGCGGAGAATGAGTCAGCCCTGGAACGCAAGTCATGGCCGATACGACACTCACTCAGTAGACCATAAGTGGTGGGCTTCTCCATGCAGATAGAGCAGGTCTCTGCGTCAGGTTGGACCTGCTCGGGTGGTGCCTTTGGCAGTTCGTGACGGAACCAGCATCGATCGCCGCGAGTGCAGTGTCCTGTACAAGGGCATCAGACATGGAAGCGAAGAAAGGACTGAATAGAAGACAGACCTTTAACATAGTACCGGCACACCTTGGCCTTGTCATATGGCGAGTACTTTTCGTCAGCTCCGTGGAGGAACTTGCAAGCGTCACCGGCAAAGCAGCCCCTAGCAGTGTTGTAATATTTACAGACCCCACGAGGTTTCGATGTCACAGGTCGTTCCATGGGATCATTTGCAGCACTCAAACGCTTAAGAAACGTCTGTAAGTAAGAAGATGGATGAGGGTGATGAAGCAGACGAGGTCGGGCTATAAGCACTGCAGTGGCACCACAGATTCCCACGGGTGGTCCCAATGTCGCTGTCGTCGACGTCGACGATCAAAGGCCAGCTGCACGCAGCGCTGGGGCCAAAGGCTCAGCCATACTTTGAGGCTCTCAGCCAGTTTGTGTCCGCGAAGATATCCAGGGGTGAATTCGAGGATGCAGTTCGTCAGGCCCTCGACGCGCCCAACCTCGGTAAGCACGGCAATCCAGCTTTGACTTGCGCTGACCCTTTTTCGACAGTCCAGTTGCACAACTCGCTGATCATATCCTTGTTTGACTTTACTGTTCATCGACGGCCACCGACCCCTCCTCCAGACGTGCCCAAACAGCCTCCCCGCAAGCGACGCAGGACTCTGCCTTACCAAGGCCCAGACGATACAGATGGGAGCCTGAGATCGATGAGGTTAAAGCGCTGGACAGTGTCTCTCGGTCGACGAGAACGCGAACGCATTCGTGGGTTGCAGGTCAATGGGGTGGAGCACCCTCGACCGCAGAAACATACCGATGAAATTGCGGCCGACAGGGGTGTCACTCTGCTGCCGGAACGGGGTGGTATGCATACTTGATGCGTTTGCGAGACTAAACGACTCATTCCAACCCCCTTGGTCTCGTGCAGATCCTCCAGGTAGTCGACTACCGCTCCACCTAGCCTCCGTATCGAGAGCTTTGTCTTTACAGCATATTTCGGACCGAATAAACCTTATATCCGCCCAGCACAACATGGGAGCGCCTTCCCGTGCAGTATCTTCCCTCATGGCTGTTGCTGTCGAAGTAAGCATGGTACACCCCGCTATTTGCAACTTACCCCTAACGCCGATTCCAGACCAAACTCAAACAACTCATAAAACAAGCACTCTCTTTAACGTCGACTTCTTATGCGATAGCATCCATCAACCCCTCCGCGCCTCGCTCAAATAACCGTGTGCTCACAGCGTCGTCTTTTGAGACTCTCTTCACCATCTCTCCTGCTGTCTTACCAAACAAATCTGCAGCAGCCCTGAAGCTGGAGCTCGGCGAAAACGACATGGACGATGAGGATATTGCTTTCCTTAAAGACAGGGAAGTACGAGATCAGCGGTGGCAGATCCTTGCTCTTTTGGGCGAGAGAAGCTCCGTGAAAGAAGCTCTGAGACAGTTGCGATAGTACACTAACCATGCTGCCGTCCTTCTTTCCTGCGAAAATACCTGCGGGTTTAATTTCGCTGCACATCTTACAGAATTCTGATGCGCCAAGAGTGGCATCATATGTACGCAGCGAGCATATACTGTCACGAGCACGCCCGGATAAGTTCTTGGACGCTAACGGCGGCGCCCTGTTCACGGGAACGCCAGGAGTTATACCCACTTAGAGCTCAACGGTAATTTGTATTGCACGGTTCAGATGATCAATGATGTTCAGTACTTATGCTACATCTATGATACACAATGTAAAACGACATGTTAGAACTTACAACCGCATCCTAAATTCATGGTGACATCTCCACCTCTTCGCGCTTTCTCTTACCGTTCCTTCGGCGCAGATCCTCCGTCTGAAGTTTATGCTCCCACTCGTCTCTTGAGTGCATTCGCTTCACTTGCTTCTCATCGGATTGCACCTCATTCTCCTTTCCCCACAAGCGCCTGCTCCACTCTTCTATGTCACCATATTCATTGGCGTCTTGAGCCTCACGGCCGACGGCTGCGTATGCGACGGTTTGTAATTCGCGAAGGGTGAGGCATTCCATGAAAGACCTTTCGGATGGCCGGAAGGTCTTGGTTATCCGGGGGAAACGTAACTCATAATACTACGCAAAATAAGAGATGTAACCCCGAGATATAGTGTAGTATGCGTTACCTTGCACTGCGGACTCTTGGTGAATCCAGCACCGCACAATTCAACCAGTATCGGACTCGTAACAAAGACTGAAGGTTTCGGCAGCGTTCGCAGCATCGAGTAGGTGTAAGGGAGTACACCGAGTTCTTCCTATACGGGATTATGTATAGCGAGACCTCTAACACAAAGGAGAGCCGCACCTGCGAGTCGACCGAGTCTGATCTCATCCAAAAGTTGAATTCTTCCAGTTGTTCGCGTGTCAGCCCATATGAAGCTGTAAAGTAGACGACATAATGTGGCTTGACGTCTGGCTGGAGACATTATGAATACAGCCCCGTTCAAGGCGTTTCCCATCAACGACGACTCACGTTAGCTTTCATTTGCGAAGAATTTCCAAGTGCTCCGACGTAGAAGGTCGTCAGTATCGAAGGAGGGACTAAGGAGCAACGTTTGCCTGAGAGTCACTTCTGGTTTGAAGATAACCAACCTCGTAGTTCGCGAGCCCTGTCTTTGTCCCAGCCAGCTGCAACAATAACGAGATCGATCGTGTCACCGTGTCCGGGAACGTAGTCTTTTTTCAGCTGTCCCACGAGAGAGCGAGGGGTAATGAACTCTAAAGTGATAGCAAATTAATCCTAACTTACTTTGACCCAGGGCAACTTCCAGTCTCCGTAGACACTTTCCCCTGCTTTGAGGACGAGGCCTTCTTCGCAATCCACAATCTTCTGCGCCCACACTTCTCTCAATCTCTGTGACGCATTTTCTATACTCGTTTCAGGGCCGCTAGAAATGAGCTCACGCTTGGCGATAAAAGCTCGGCCGGGTATCTCACGAACGGCGCTTTCCAGAACAGAGCGGCGCATGGCGTATGGAACATTCAGAAACGATGCATACCCCACGAGAAGTACGTCGAAGAATACGAGAGCTAGGTGCAGCCCATCCGATGACTCAGATGAGCAATTGGAGTGTAAGGACGGACAGGTGTCTCTAAAGGTGGTTGGCTATCAGGAACGGCGACGTCGCTTGCAATCTGGCTTTGGAACTCACAGGGAGTGAGAATCGTGTGCTTGTTCGCCCTTTCCGGATATTATATTTGACCTGGGACCTTGCGCTGAGCGAGCTATGAGCCCACGTATGCGCCAAAATTCTACAAGTGACACCGAATTCATTATCCATGTTCAGCATAAAGCAAAAAACGAACCATCGATCGCGTCCCGCTCTTCCGAGAATGCCACCATCTCAGCATCGAGAATGATTGGCTGGGGAGGCATAGCGGACAAAGCCTCCTTGATGATGCTTCACATGCACACCCTTCAATACTACTTGCCAGTGCGAAACCAAAAATGAAGTGACCCACTCACGGGTGGACAGCCGCTCGATCCAATGTCGAGTCTCGTTTGCTCTTACTAAATATTGAAATGCTCATTTCGCCGTCGGAGCTGTAGTTAACGTGTATCTGTGCGCGCTCGCCATCGTACTTGGTCTCCGCCCAGATTCGGTCACAAGAATCTAGGAGCTCCAGAGCGTGTTGCGGACAGCGACCTTTAGCCGATTTTGGGATCTTTGCGAGGGATAGTGCATTGAAAAGCAATCGCTATATGAAAAGAGAGACCTAACCAACCTCTATTGGCACTCCACATCGTGGTCGAGCTTGCACGAGAGTCCCGCCCGCTTCAAAACTCATAGCTGCCTCGTCCAGTCTCGCACGTACCCTGTACATTTGAAGTAGTATCTTAGACGGATCCCACAGCGTCATAAACTGCTCCTTCGTCAGAACTTGCTTGCTCCTAGTATTATAGTCGAGTAGGACGTGACTTGTCGAAGTAGTTGGAGGCGCATATAGTAGCGGACGGAGGTCTTTCAGGATTATCTGGGTTAGGTAGGCAGCATCAGTCGCGGGGAGGGAATCATATAACACGCGCAATATGATTGTTTTTGAGCGAGGCGAGGGATAGGCTGCGTGGAAGAACTTGTCCGAAAACTGGGAAGTGGCCGCAAGCTCGTCCAACAAGGCATCGACTTCTTGGAGACTCTTGGGACCTACATTTCCCTAAATACCTCTCTTGTGAGCCGCACTCGTCTTTTCATAGAGCAGCTCGCACCTCCGTCCCTGGAACAGCGAACTTGAGCAACTCTTCACCAAGACAACCAAAAAAAGACTCTTTCGACCAGCTCTTCAACTTTCGAGTGTCTCTCGTGAACACCGTCGAGGAGTCGAGACAACCACCGAGATAAGAGGCTAGACGTGCTTCTTGCAAGTCATACTTCCTCGGCGTATCTTCCTCTGGAAATAAAAGACGGAGGACGGTTGCGGTGGTGCCGCGAGGAAGAGGCGAATAGTCTTTACGCAGAGCTGCAACCCATCGAGTGGCAACAGCCCGCGCGGAATGATTGTTAGTTCGAGACGAAGCTGACCTCGCTGGAAGATTGGCTATTCCTCGTAGAAGCGACACCAAACTGACCTGTGATTTGTACCAAGTGCCGACGCGAGAAGCATGACATGCACACTCACAAAGAAAACGGTATCGTCTTCCCAGTGTCAGGGGCACTGGTGTTCATCTGGTGTTCACTGTCCTTATAATCCAGGCGGTGGAATTTCTAGCTGTTCCACACTCAAGGAATTGGTCGAATGGTCATTGAACAAGCTGGATTTGGCTTGAGCCTACTTTGTACATATGTAAGCATCGGATTCAAGTAGAGTCATTCACACTCGGGTTGTTCGCGTCACAACCTCGCACGTGCAAGTCGTTCTTCTGCCACCACGTTTGCATGCAAGATGTTATCTATCCATTAAGCCCATCACCTCCCAGTAATGCGAACCTGACTGTCCATGGAAATGCGCTCAACTCAAGGATTTGCGTCCGAACCAGGACACCTGCATGCTCACACCTCCACCTGCGTATTAACAACTACTGTCAGCGCCGGCGTCGGTCCGTTGTGGTGCACGAGTGTTCACTTGCACACGGTGTTGAGATGAGTGCCGTGCCGCTCTTCGTTTACCTAGACAGGTTCGTACCTTATACAGCCTACAATACTTACTTCACTGGCATTGTTGCACTCATACGCGCTTGCTTTGCTACCGCGCATCGGTGGAATTGGCATAGCGAGAGTGATGCCTTGCTTCTGCATGTCCATTTGCCCACTCTTCTTCGTGCTAAAACACCCTGACCCCAAATATACACTCATGGAAGCCGTGGCAAAATTCCAATGGGAAACTCCTAAATCTAGGCAGGTTGGTCTGGTTGCATCTGACTGTGGGGATTCAGTGCTGGTCATCCTGCGGGCTGCTAAAGAAAATGTATTGGTTCTCCAACTCTCTGATTTTCGTTGTTGGAACTCATTGGTACAGACAGACTCAGAGACAGTCATGGTAGCTTTGAAAAACTGCTGAATATGGGGTACATTTCTTTTCCTTCCCATTTACATTCCTTTGTTTCTGTATCACTACCTGGCTGCAAATGATGCACTGCACTAACATTTATAAGCTTCTTAGTAATGTGGTTCCCTATATACCAGGTGAAACTGCTGCTAATATCTTATGTCATAGGAAAGGTAGCTTATCTGTGTATCAGTCAGATGTCTGCATGGAATACACAGCACTTGTGGATGTTCCATTAAAAGCTGCAACTCCCAACTTTTGGCAATGACATCCAGCAGCACAACAGAATCTTACAGTTCTACAATTGGAAACTTCTGTTAACACTGGTTATGGATTGTAGAATACAAAAGTGATGTCAGTCACAGGAGAAAACTAAACAATTGGTTGGAAACATTGATACCACTGTTTCCCATGCACCATCTGGCTCAAGTCCAGCTCTACACAACTACCCCTGGGGATGACTACTGTGTTCCACATTGAATAAAATCTCCCCCAAAATGTTGGAGGTATCCAAAGTAATAATCTCCCTTTTGGACCTCTGATCCAGCCATCATGGAAAAGCTTCACTGGTTCATACATCACATACACCTCTTCCCCCAGAAGGCCATCAAGGAGTTGTTGAGTATCATACAATGCATGTGAAGAGACAGGTGAAAAGCAGATTGTACATGCTATAATAAATTTAAGTTGGCTGAGTAAAGTGAGATTACATGACAAGTTATTGCCACTCACATCTGATGATCTGGGATGGGAGATTAATACCCTCATCTTTATCTTCATGTTCATGAGCATGTAGGAGTGTCCCGTGCTCTAGCCCCAAGGTACTCCACTTGTTGTCAGAGAATCCAACATCCCAGATCCTCACAGTCCCATCATATGAGCCTGAGATAATCCTCTTGCCATCAGAGGAGAATCCAACTGAGTGGATTGCACCACTATGCCCCTCAAGAGGACCACCAATCTGGACACCTCTTGCAGCATCCCAGATTCTCATAGTCATGTCATGTGAGCCAGAGACAATCCTCTGTCCATCAGAGGAGAATTGGGCTGACTTGACCCCACCAGTATGCCCCTCAAGAGAGTTACCAGTCTGGACTCCTCCCTCAGCATCCCAGATCCTCACAGTCCAGTCAATTGAACCTGAGACAATCCTCTTGCCATCAGAGGAGAATCCAACTGACAGCACCCAATCAGTATGCCCTTCAAGAGGGCCTCCCATCTGGACACCCCTCTCAGCATCCCATATCCTCACAGTGTTGTCAGCTGAGCCTGACACAATCCTCTTGCTGTCAGAGGAGAATCCAACTGACCATACACTGCCAGTATGCCCCTCTAGAGGGCCCCCAACCTGGGCACCTCTCTCAGCATCCCAGATCCTCACAGTGTTGTCAGCTGAGCCTGACACAATCCTCTTTCCATCAAGGCTGAATCCAACAGACTGAACCCCACCAGCATGCTTTGCAAGAGGATCACCAATCTGGATGCCTCTCTCAGCATCCCAGATTCTCACAGTCCCATCATGTGAGCCTGAGACAATCCTCCTGCCATCAAAGGAGAATCCCACTGACAGCACCCAATCTGTATGCCCCTCAAGAGGGCTACCAATCTGGACACCACTGTCAGCATCCCAGATCCTCACAGTGTTATCATAGAAGTTTGAGACAACCTTCCTGCCATCAGAGGATAATCCAGCTGAATTGACCCCACCAGTATGCCCCTCTAAAGGGTCACTGATCTGCACACCCCTCTCAGCATCCCATATCCTGACATTGATGTCATTTGACCCTGACACAATCCTCTTGCCATCCTTGGAGAATCCAACTGAGTTGACTCCCCCACCATTATGCCCCTCAAGAGTGCCACCAATCTGGACACCTCTCTCAACATCCCAGATCCTTACAGTAGTGTCATCTGAGCCTGAAACAATCCTCCTGTTATCAGAGGAGAATCTAACTGAGTTGACCCCATCAGTATGTCCCACAAGAGGGCCACCAATCTGGACACCACTCTTGACATCCCAGATTCTCACAGTGCTGTCAGCAGAGCCTGAGGCAACCCACTTGCCATCAGAGGAGAATTCAATTGAATTGACCCAATCAGTATGCCCCTCTAGAGGGCCACCAATCTGGACACCCCTCTCAACATCCCAGACCCTCATAGTCTTATCATCTGACCCTGAGACAACCCTCTTGCCATCAGGGGAGAATCCAACTGAGTTGACCCTATCAGTATGCCCCTCAAGTGGGTCACCAATCTGAACACCCCTCTCAGCATCCCAGATCCTCACAGTCTTGTCATCTGACCCTGAGACAATCCTCCTGCCATCAGAGGAGAACCCCACTGACAGCACTATACCAGTGTGCCCCTCAAGAGGACCACCAATCTGGACACCTCTCTCAGCATCCCATATCCTCACAGTGTTGTCAGCTGACCCTGAGACAATCCTTTTGCCATCAGAGGACAATCCAACTGAGTTGACTCCATGGGTATGCCCCACAAGAGGGTCACCAACCTGGACACCACTCTCAGCATCCCAGATCCTTACAGTGTTGTCAGCTGAGCCTGACACAATCCTTTTTCCATCAAGGCTGAATCCAACAGACTGGACCCAACCAGTGTGCCCCTGCAGTGCAAGCTGAGCAGCTGGCCATTCCTTAAGCCCCCCTACATTAATCCCAGCAAAGCAAGAGAATTTTGGTTTGATCATTCTTGCAAATATTGTGTTTGATGGTGTGAATGGCAATGCAGAAATGTAAAGGTGTGGTGTACTATGGGCAATTACACCCCCAAAATTTTGCAGAAATTTGATCCCATCCCCTGCTAATGCCAAGGTATCTTCAAAACCACTTTGGCCCTTTCAAATCACATTAGATGAAATCAAGTATCTTTGTGGATTACCCACCTGTAGCCATGAGATAGTGGAGGCAAGAGAACTTGTAGCACATCCAAGTCCACTGATGAGACTCAGTGTCTCAAGCCAGAAGAGAACCTTTTCACTTCCAACAACAACTTTTACCAACATTGCAAGCTCCAAGTCAAACAGGACTCTTTGCAGGTGGTGAGCCCAATACTGACATGAGTAGGATAGATGGAGTGAAATATTTTTGTTGATTCTCTCCTGCAGATCAGCTACCTCGGAGTTGCAGTGGTAGGAGCTTTCCAGTCCACATATGTTGAATTTCAGCTCGCTGCGAAGTGTATCCAGCGAAGCAAGGGCAAGGTTGCTATGCATGTCGGCACTAGGTCCACCAACAAAATATACCCCACTCCGTAGACGGTCAGTGAGAAAGTCATAGAAAGATGCATGGAGAGGTCGAACGACAGAGCTCCTGTCTGATATCCCACTCAATAGCGGCGCCATGGATTCGAGAATGATTATGATATCAAAATGATCTTGCTCCGAGGGAAAGTGACTGCGCATCTCATTCAACGCATCCAACGGCAGAAGCTCGGACGTCGACATGATCTGTTGCATCACGGAGCGAAATCGCGCGAGCGTGGTCTCCTCCTGCGGCACAGTGTCTTCAAGGATTGTTTTGTACATGACGTCCAACAAGGTTCCCCCACCTCCAGAATGAGGGAACATAACCTCATTGTAGCGCTCCGTGACCGATTGGCTTGGCCCATTCGACTTGATGAACGTGCATGCTAGACGAGCCCACTCAAATAGACCGTCCGACTTTTGAGTAATGTTCTGGACTTCCGTGGCTCCAATCTCTGGGAGACAGCAAAGCTCGGTGGAAACATACAGCCGGATGTCACGCTCCGCCGATACTGCAGAGATGTTGTCCAATGAGGTGGCCTTCACATGCGCAGCGGTACCCAGGACACGTTGGATGTCTGGAAGCGGTCTGGACGACAGAAGGATGCGGAAATTGGAGGGTATATGAGTAGCTTTCGGCGAGGTGAGTAGGGATAGGATGTGCTCCCTCGATGTGTCTGGACCACTTTCGTCCAAGGCATCGATCACCACGACCACGTTCCCGACTATCGTTCCATTGATCTTCGATAACGGCTCCAAAATGAGTTGCTCCCATTGCTGCACCACGTCAGACGTGGTCTTGAGGTAGTGGCCCTCCGACATGGCGTCCGCCAATGCCCGCCGAAAGGAAGGATCGCGATCAGCGAGATCACGAGCAATTGTGGTCAGAATCTTCTCCTCGCGGTGTTCAGCCTGCAGGTCACGAGCGAAACAAAAGCAAGAACCGACTCCTCCTACATCCTGGAACCACGACGCAATTGTATGAGCAATAGTCGATTTTCCCCTTCTCGCCTGCCCGTGAAGCCACAAGATACGAGGGGTATCAATGTCAGGATCATTAATCCAGTCGATGATCTCCTGTAAAATCTCCTTCCTTGTGCCATCGAGGCATGTTTTCGTCTTGTTCAGCCCCGCGCCCCCTGCATAAGCCACACCATCGAGATTCAAGTCCTCAGATATGTGGTATGCGTTAACCTGAATGTCCCGGATAGTGCGGTCGCGGTACTGTTGCATCAAGTTGTCTAGGGTCTTGGCGTAACCATCTACAACGGTCTGCGTCTCGGAGAAAATGTTCTTCGCAGTTCTTTTCCCTGAGGGTATATCAAGTCATGATATGGTAACCGAGGTGAGGATATGACCTACAGAAGCTTTTCGTTGCAGAATAGTTATTGATAAACTGCGCTGAGTCACTTATCGCTCGTGCGATCTTTGCAAGGGTGTCTTTCATTTCGTCGATATTGTTTATGCTATTTTCTTCCGTAAGAAATTCGTAGACGGCTCGCACCGTGTGGAAGAGGCCCGACACTGCGCTGTCTAGATTCACTTGGTTTATGAGCAACTAATGACTGCGTGAGATGTGAAACGGCAGTGGAAAGTGGGCACGAACCTGGGCGGCAGAGGTTAAGATTCCTAGCGCAATCTGGGCGTAGGGGTGAACCTGGCGCGCACATTCAATCATTGTACGGATGCAGAAAGTGAAATGTTTACGTTGGCAAGAGTGGAAACGACTTGATTGAAAACTTTGAAGGGTTTGAGATAAGTGTCACTCAAGTTTTGAACCTCGGAGAGTGTGGTACTGGGGTTACCAACGGCAACGGCACCTTTGTCGATACACGGAATGGGATCAATACCGCCGAAGTCTTTTACTGCAGTACCGACACCCTTGCCAGCCGATGCTTCGGTAGGTTTGACGATTGACTTTTCAGCCTGCCCAGCAGAACCACTTAAATCACGGTAGCAGCCGCACATCAAGATGACATACATTCTTGGTCGGGACTACCTTCCATTGCTCTTGTTCCTCACTGCCGGTACTTGTGGCGGCAGCCTGTTCAGGGAATCGCTCAGCATCATCGCAGTGATCAGATGCGGTGGACCACATACATCCTGAGCTGTAATTGCTTCTGTAGACTCCTCCTGTTTCTCCTGAACTCTCCCACCAGTTGCCGTATTAGCAAGCCCCCGGCTGATGCTGGTCGAAGGACTTTGACTCGATCGATGGAAGCTCCTCATTCTGGCGAGCATACCACGAGAGGCCGTGCTCGATATTTCAGGCGTGGAGAAGCGATCCCCTGTTCGTGTCTGAACCCGTCCCGGAGACTGTTTCTTTTTTTTCTGCATTTCGATAAGCAACTAAGCTCTAGGAAGCAGTAGCTACATACTGAAGCAAGGTCGGACAGTTTCGCAAATCCCAAGAGACAACGTTTCTTGGAATGCGCTCTGGCCATTGGGAAATGAATATTTGGTGTAGTATTTCAACGTTGATTCGAGGTTGGGGTGTAAACGAAGTGATGACAAGCTTGGAACTTAGGCGCCCGGCGTATATACGGAGCAGTGGTGCCGGATTTAGTGCACACTGCCCCTGTGTTTCTGCTGTCTACGATCCCCAAAATACAGATGCTCCCACATAGCCGGTGTTTTCTCCAGCACTCACCTCTCCTCCATCCCTGCACCAAATTCGACCCATACACCCGTCATCATCATTCCACGTATACAGACGTGACGCATTCTAGCCATACTCAGAGGTGCGGGTCCCGGCTTTGAGGATTACGACACCATGTTATCGCCATCGAAGCCAATGGTGTGTCGACACGGGGTTCTGTTAACGACGTCATGTCGCAACTCGCAAACCTGAAGTATCAACGACATCATCCACAGGTGTCTTCTACATCCATTCGATTGACATTTCCATTGGGGCACAGTTTACTCGTGCACAGATAAGTAAAAGAAACAACCGTTCTGGTAGAGAGGTATAAACAGAGAGAGAGACTCGTGGTGGGACAGAGCGTACGTGAGAGTAACAATCATTCATCGACCACCAGCTCTAGGTGGTATAGGTACGTACGATATTGTAAACGAGAGGAAAAAAAGAGGGGTATATATAGATAGCAGAAACACATAGCCCACCCTGGGCTGGAATTTCACCCGTTTCAAACAAGAAAAAAAAGAACGTTATCGATCGTAAGAGGACACTGCAAGTGAGTGTACTGTATGTAGGTATGCTGTGTGGTGGGGTGGCGGCGGCAGTTACTTGTTAATGATCGTGATCAATCAATCGGTACAGGTTGTCAGCGTTTACTTGGTAGTAGTAGTCTGGACGACAACCGGTGAACGAGGTGATTCCGTTGTCGGTCGTGGGGACACAGGGAGTCCAATCATACGACTTTGTCGATCGGCTTTCCTGTTGTTAACGTTGTTCACAGCGATATTGAGACCGCGACTGGCGGCAACGTTGGACGCGTGGCCTCGCCGTTGCGAGGAAAGTTCAGAACGAGCGGGTGATGAAGTGTCAGCGTTGTTCTGCTCCTGCGAGTAGAACTGGCTTTGATTCGCGCTTTCGACGGTCGCGTCGTTTTCAGCAGTCTCGTTACCACTCTCGTATTGGAGAGACATGCTATCGCCATCTTCAGAGGGTGTCTCTTCTGTCGTTGCTAAGAGGAGGTGATGAGGCAATCAGCCAATATGCAATATACGGTTACAAAAGTGTAAACGTACCATTGTCCAAGCATCGACCCGAAAGACCAAGAAGCTGATCAGCAGCAGCATCCGAGTACTGTCGACTGTTCCTCCGGCTCAAGTCACCAGATTTCTCTTCGCTCACGTCGCTAGCCGCATCAACGTTAAACACTCGGTTGAACTCGCCCAACATTAGGCTAAACACGCCTGCAGGTATACCCAGTGTCGGACTAAATACGATACCGACATTGCGCATGGTCATCTTGTTGAAAGCCGAGTTCTGCACGATCAAAATCAGGTGGGCGGTAAGCGCGCGGAGAAGGCTATAATTGGCGATCGGGAGGGAAGCGATGAGGAAGGACAGTTCGCGTATGCGTTCTTGAGGCTGCACAAAGTCTGCGGAAAGTGTGAGCAGACGTAGCATACCAGTAACGCGAGACATACCCATGACAGCCAGGAACTTCATATGCAACTCCCGCGTCAGTATACTTGCAGGTAGTTCGCGCAAGAAGCTCTTCAACAACCCAGCAATAGCATGGGGGTCCCAGTACTCGTCCGATCCAAGCAGATTGACGTCGCCCTCTGAAGATTAGAGTTCATACCAGCCCTACCGACTGCCACGGAGCCCACTTACCCATATTGAACCGGTCCCGGAGACCCTTGATAACGGCAGAGCTGCCGCTCAAACGATAAATACCTTCTTCCTTCTCCGCCTTCTTCGCCTCCAGGTATTGTATACACCGGAACACTACCGCCGGTAGTCGCGCAATTTCAGCCACGTCCAGAGACTCCTCCAACGGAACTCCAAACACCGCTCGTGGAATATGTACCACTTTATCTGCAGGCTTGCTGCCAAAGCCCCAGAACGACCTCGATTTGGCCTTCTCACGTCTATCATTTGACGACGACGAACATTCCCCGACCACATCCCTACTGCCGAACTTGTACCCTGGCGGAATAGGAGCGCCGTTGAGAGGTCCAGAAATTTTAACCTTTCCGTTCAACTCCCCATGCTTCAGGGGTGTCGATCCCACATCAGGAGATGGTGCACGGTCAGGGAACACTGGCGCCACCGGTGAAACAGATATCGATGATAAGCCCGGGTAATATGATTTCCTGTCGCGGCGCCCTTCGTAAGGCTTCGACGGATCAGTACCGGCTCCGTGATCTTGCCCCTGTGCGACAACAGAGCGATCCGCGTCTACGTAATGCCCCAACTCCGAGTTCGCCCTGAAAGACACAAGACTCTGGCCTGCAGAGTCAAGTGGTGAGGTCGTCGGAAGGGACGTGGACAACACCGGTTCTGTCGGGGCGTTACTATGTTCAAGCAATCGTCTCGAGTTTCCTTCGGTGGAAATGTTGTTGTCCCTGTCAACAGTATAATGATGAGATGAAGACTTCGTGGGACTCGCCGTGTACATTTGCGGGTCGTCAAGTGAGGTTGACTCTGGGATTGGGGGAGTCTGGAAGAACTTGGCATTGTTCGCATCCAATGCAAGCTGTGATATCGGCACTACAGCTCCTTTCGATATGTCGTCCTTAGATACCGTCCTTACCGCACGTTTGCTCCCAGGTGTAGCAGTATGATCTTGACTCGAGCTCGTGCTTGATCGTGGTTGAGCCGAGCCTGCACCTTGATGATGTGGAACATTGACCGCTAGGGGGCTCGGGCCACCCGAAGTGGACGATATTGGATCCTCACTGAAGGTTCCAGAGACATAGCGAACGAGAATATCCACCCAACTATCTCGTTCAATGTCGCTTTCGGCACAGAGAACGTGCCTTGGATTCGAACCACCAGGGCCTTTCTTTGCCTCAATAATGAGGAACGCGTGACGATAATTCTTCTCGTCGTCGTTATCGACAGTGCGTTGTTGGCGACCGATTTGGGCATTTGTTATGAGGATGGAACCAAGATGAGCACCGCCACGCTAATGGACCTTTGTAAAGCCAATAGCGTTGCGAAGGGGGCGTAGCAACTTACACTCTCAAAATATTCGAGTACGGGTCCTTGGAGAACAAAGTAGCGTGTTTTCCATCCGCCAAAGTTCTTCCCGCGCTTCGTGAGGTATCCTTCCTTGTATCCGGCTTGCATAACGGGCTTCTTGGTCTCACGGACGATATCAGAGGTGAGGAACGCAATAAATTCGTCCTTATTCCTGACAGGAAGGCTAACCAAGGATTGCAAGTAAACTTCAAGTGCAACCTGGTGAGGTAAGTAAGGATTACCTGCGAACAGAATTATCAAGCTCACCTTGCGTTGATCAGCCTTCGCCGGCGCATGATCCCTCCAAACTTTGCCATCGGGTAAAACACCCATCTTCTTCGCTACGCTCTTTCCGACCACTGCTCTCACTCTCTGGTCCAGACCCAAGAAATCTGAATACATCTTCTCGACTTTCCACGAATCTTTTCCATTCCTAGGATCAACATGAAGTACAAACGAAAGGACATCTTTGCCGCGATCATTGGGTTTTACAGAAGAATGCAAAACGGTGACACGCGTTGTTTTGAGATCATCGTAGACCAGCGGAAGAGATCTGAAAGTTGGGCTTGGGCCAACGCTTGTCCCACTGTGAACCGACTTGGCTGGCGAAAGATATGACGACGGGAGTGGTGAATCCGGGGTGGTCGGCGACGGAACCAGTTCAAGTAACGACGACTGCGAGTGTGAGAGCGCTTGCGGTCTTTTTTGTTCCTGGTAAACCTGTAATCCGTGACGGTGCGCAGAAGATTTAGAATTCGCTTGTGTGGGTGTAACCATGTCGGTGCTTCCTGGCGACTGAGGATTCGCGTTCATATTGTGCGTGGAGACGTGCACAGCACCGTGTGAAGGAGGCATTGGAAAGTCTTCTACCGTTGCACGGGCCTTACTCTTTTTCTTTGATGGCGACAAGGGACCAGGATCAGGATGGTCCAAGGCAGCACCGTCGCCTTGGTTCTCAGCGTCACCATCCAAATCGAGAAACTCGTTGTCATCATCCTTATCCGTGCAATCCAACTTGTTGGGTGAATGTCTTTCCTGCTGATGACCATTGATGGACAAATTGTCGGTCCGGGATTGACTGTTTTCGGACGCGGAGGAGCTGGTGATGGAACTCCCTGCGCAGTTGGGGCTGGGCAGTGGGCTGTCACCTGTGGCAGAGCGTGCTCGGGAAGACTCCTGACTAAGTCGTGGGTCTTCTATAATTGGAGTGAGCGTCCCGGCCGACGGATTGTGAGGAGTGAGCGACGCTGGATGGGCCTTAAGTACAAGAGGCGATGCTTGTAGTGATGAAGATGAAATGCCGGTGTCGAAATGGGGGGCGCCGGAACGACTGGGTTGCGACTGAGATCCGGGTTGCGAGGTTACAGAGCCTACTGCGGTATTAATGGCCGGCAACAGTCAATAGGTATCGGCTACGTCACCTTCACTTGTTCGAGGTTGCGCCTCGGACGACGATACCGTGGATGAAAATGACTGGTTGGATGTCGGAGTAGGAGTTCCTTGGGATAGAGAGGCGGACCTTGGGGGAACAACCGCTGGAGACACAGGAGTGTGTGAGGTGGCACGAAACTGGGGCATATGGTCATCAGGGGCGTCAAGTTGTTCTGACATTTTGGTAGGTGTAATGGGACGATGGTCACGGAAGGACGAAGCTAGATCACAGACATTGGATAATGCGACAATGATAGATATTGTTCGTGCGCACCTGAATTGTCCGACTGATGGCGAACCATGCCCACTACCCGGGAATCGACAGTCGACATGGTTGCGTTGGACGCCGAGGGACGCAAAACCTTGCCCTTTTCTTTCTTTCCGAGTTCGGTGCTCAAGCCTGCTGCTTGTAGACGACACTTGTACGCATCTCTCTCTGCACGGATGCGTTCGAGCTCCTTGAGTACTTGGTTGTAACCGCTTCGCTGTTTCTCGATCAGTTTCCATAGCTGGGTATTCTGACCTGAGAAGACGTTTCGTTCTGAGAGTGCCTGTTCGAGAGCAGCGAGGGTTGGGTTCGGAGCGTCTGCATGTTGTGAGAGGAGAGCGTCGAGGGCGATGGGTTGGGTTGTTGGGTTAGCCGCTGTTGAGGAGACGAGGGATGCGGCAGAGGGTATGGACGAAGAGGAGGAGGATGTCTGGGGTCGGGCTGACATGGGCGACGAGCTCGACTGGGAGGAGGAATAATGGCGTTCTCGAGTCGGGGTGCTGTGCGAGAACGAACTCATGGCAACTTGCAGAGACAAAGTCCTAGACGACCATCGAATACAACATCAAACGCGGGGAACGAGCGAGAGGTGACGTTACACGAAGACATACCTCCAAGCCTGCACTCGCACGGACCACAAAAGACAGAAAAAGTCTGGCTGCAGTGACAGCGTCTTGGCGAGTCGCCTGACTTTGGGTCGACCCACCCAGAGCGCTCCAAATCGGGGTGACAACTTCTGTCAAGGCCAATTCAAAATCCTCACACTAATCTCCCCCCACTAATAAACAACCTATCGACCGGCCAGAGAACGCGCAACTGGTCCAATCGAATGTCTGCCAGTACCCTAATTCTCCCCTCATATCCGCTCCTTGTTGCTGATCCAGTGATATCGATACCCTTAGATCAATTCATACAGTCCCCCAAAATTCATTCCCGCCTTTCCGAGACCTCGCGACGATCATACTGCGGCGATAGCCCAAAGATAGACCCCACATCTATCGCATATCCATAATAACCAGAAGTTTTCAAAGCCGAACGTCAAAAACACTTTCCTCGATTTATTTTACGTCAGTCGTCCAACCTAACCAAGGCTCGCGGCCGATTGACGCATCATTCAAGGCTCGAATAGGAAAACAATGTGCTTTCAGTACGCTTGGTCGACCGTTCTCACCCCCGTCGGCGGAAGAAAGGACAAAGGTACTATGGAAGTACATAAAGTAGATTCCGAGCAAAGAATAAACTATTGGATGTCATCAAGCCCCTCGACAACGTACTCCTGTCACCCTGGTCGAGTCAGTGGGTATAAAGGGGAGCGATTGCAACTTGTGAATCGGTGAACCATCATTCCCCCGAGGTGGAGGCGACGGGTATATGAATACCCTGCTCGAGACCGCAGTTCAGTAGGATAAAAGCTCTTCAAGACTGAAGTGCTGTTGTCGTACTCAACCGCGGTCTCCCCTTATCACATGTACGGCGGCTGCGGGAGCAACGGAATGTTTTACGAGACCTTCCATTTTTGGACGACCCTTGTAACTGGGCTCCGGAAGTTTAGTTGTATCTTTGAATTCGAGTCTTGTGACAGGGCATGTCCGCGTCCGGCTGAGCACAAGCACACGAGTCGCAAAGCAGAATAAACTCCCCCTTCTCTGCTGACCTCGACCATTTTACCGTAACCTAGAAGGATGTTGGCGTTGCTCGCCAGACTGCGTATATCCACGCGACGAGCGCCACATTCGGTCTCGACGGCGGTGTCACTGTTAAGACGCCACGGAACAGGGCGTGCTATATCATACACTGCTGTTAAAGGATACCCCACTAATGTCCTCACTCTCGACCAAGCCCAGGAGGATGGCGACGTCGTAGACAGCGGCCGTGTCAAACCGGAACACGCTGTCATCTCCACCTTCGATCTCTTCAGCATCGGCGGTATGGGCTCTTAGACGCTCACTCTCGATCTACGTCATTGAAAACTAATGTCCTTAGTCGGACCGAGTAGCTCGCATACTGTCGGGCCCATGCGCGCTGGCAAGATATTCATCACCGACTTGCAAGAACTAGGATTACTGGATCGGGTAAGTGACTTGCCGCTAATTAGACTCGTCATCCCGCCGTTGACAAGGCGCACTATGTATTAGGTTCAAACGATTAAAATAGTCCTGTGAGTTGAAATAACCGATCCGCACTAACTTTTTGCTGAACCAGGCAATGTGGGTAGCTATGGCTCTCTCGCGGCAACCGGTAAGTAAAACTCAAGCCCATCTGCGGAGCTTTGGGCTCTCTAATATTGGGCAATCGTCGTCAGGGAAAGGGTACACCATATCTTATAGCAGTATGAGGACCATTAAGCTAAGAGCCTTTGCAGGCACCATACACCTCAGGCAATCCTTCTCGGCTTAGAAGGCTCCGATCCGGAAACGATTGACTGTGGGACCATACCTTCACGTTATGAGGCCATTCTGACCAACAAATCGTTGCATCTCGGCGGAGACCGTCGTATTCATTTTGATATGGACAGAGATATGCTATGGAGATGGGACCAGGTCCTCAAGACGCATCCTAATGGCATGCGATTCTCGTGTTTTGACGCAGATGGTGGTCTCCTGGCAACCAACGAATATTTTAGGTAGGTTTAATGTTGATTCTCGGCTTTCCGTGTCTCCGACGCTCGTCATATAGTGTCGGTGGGGGCTTCGTAGTGAATGAGAAGACGAAAGGTCGGTGTTGACTATTACGCGGGGAAATAAATGCCGACCTTGTTGCAGTGGACGAGAATTTATTCTACAAGGGGGTAGACAAGCGCGTGGTTCACGGTGCACGTCTGCATCAGACGCACCAAGCCGAAGAGGGCGATCCCATCCATCCCTCCAAGGATGACGATCCAGGTCATCCTCCCTACCCATTCGATTCCGGGAATAGTTTACTTGCGCTTACCAGGAAACACAACGTACGTGCAAAGGATCGATTGTCTAGTGCAAAACGTCTATTGGCAGGCGCTGACTTTTGCAGTTAACGATCGCTCAAATCGTGCATGACAATGAGCGTTACTTTGGGCTCTCCGAACAAGACATCGGCGACAAGGTACGCCTTAGCACTCCAAGGGTTCGGTTTTAGTAGCCTGACTTCTGCGCGGTAGCTTATGCGCATTTGGGCCGTCATGGACGACTGCATCCGTACTGGAGTGTCCACGACAGAGAGAACTCTTCCAGGTCGCCTTAAGCTTCGACGTCGTGCTCCAATGCTATACAGGCGTCTCATGAGAGGGTGCGTTCCCCAGTCTCCCGTTCTCCGGAGGTGACATCGTCCTCATGGATGATAAGCTTCTACCCTGGTATTGGAATCCCAGCGACCCACCTCATCGGCGCAAATATGTCCGCAGGCGCAGTAGACGCGCCTGACGACATGAAAGTAGATCAGGGCATCGAGGACCGTAGTGTTTCCCCGCCACGCAGCGGAAGCAGTCGCGCTCCCGTGGTAACGGGTTCATTTGACCACGCCGTCCTGCCTGTGCCTCCTGTAAGTCTCTACGGCTCGAACCATTTTTTCCTGCTTTCCGTGAAGGTTGTCGTTACTAATGTGGTTAACAGCGCAGGACGAACATCCCGGCCGTCGATTTCCTCTCCTGCTATGCGATTGCAGTCAACGAAGTGAACGCCGCAGGTGGTCGCATCGTGACGTCCCCCACGAACGGAGCTGCTGGCGTAATTCCAGCCGTGCTGAAATATGTTGTCGAATTCGTGAGCGACGATCCAGAGAAATCGATAAAGACGTTCCTGTTGACTGCTGCTGTGAGTTACCTTCTTCCACGCAGCAGGTACATTTGATCATGTCCGTCGGTGGGCTGACTGCGCGGCGTCCCACGTAGGCCGTCGGCATGCTCTTCAAACGTGGGAGTACAATATCCGCTGCAGAGGGGGGTTGTCAAGCAGAAGTCGGAGGTGCGTGGGTAGTTGCATGCTTTCATTTTCCTGCCTTATCTTCTGGCTCCACGTTGTTTCGCAGTTGCCTGTTCTATGGCTAGTGCCGGCTTTGCGGCATGTATGGGCGCATCCCCAGAGACCGTTTTGCAGGTCAGTGGCGTGATATCAACTGATATCCGTCACGATACGCTAACATATGTACCTTGCAGGCGGCGGAAATAGGGATAGGTGTGTATCTTAGCGAGGGTAGATCTGGCTGTCCTCCGTTTCACCACGCCCGTTGTTTGTCTTCTGATGTACATAACATGTCAGAACATAACCTTGGCCTTACTTGCGACCCCATCGACGGGTTGGTTCAAGTGCCGTGCATTGTACGTGACGTTGCTTGGTGCGCAGAGATATGCTAACGCAAACATGGCACATTCTTTGACGTTACCTTAAAACCCTGCAGGAACGGAATAGTCTAGGAGGTAAGTGAGTTTATGTGAACTTCCGTAGCCCCACTTATTGGTTCCGTCGTTCGCACGCATTTGTACTTCAACCTGGACACAACGCAATGATTCGACACTCGGGCGAGCGGCTGTAGCTGTCAAAGCAATCACCGCTGCTCAACTTTCTATGGCTAGCGATGGTGTTTATCGGGTCACCCTCGATGAGGCAATCGAGGCGATGCGATTGACCGCGGCCGATATGAGTGTCAAATATAAGGAGACAAGTCTTTCTGTGAGTATTTTGGGTTTGGGTGAAACAGTGACTAATTTCAAAAATATGTAACTCATTTTCCGACAGGGTCTTGCTGTAAGTCGTGGGTTCGCTTCCCTCGCCTATGTGCCGACTGATCAACACGTGCTTCAGACGACGGTCAAGATTCCCTTGACCGTTCCGGCTTGCTGACCGAACCGCCTGCTGTGCTGCGACAGTGGTACGTTCTGTAAACCGGTGTTCCGCATTCCCGCCATATTGCCTTTTTTTGCTGTTGCTTTCACTTAGTGCTGCTGCTGTTCAGATTCCTAGATCCAATTACGCATAGAAGCATAGTGGGAAAATGTTTGGACTAAGCTGACGCTTTTTTTGCTACCGCTTTCTGTAGACCACATTCGATATGCTTTCTGTTTACTGGTAGACCCTCTTAATAATTTACGCATCCCGCAAATGTCCAAAAAAAAAAGATTTAAAAAAGGAATGCCAGGACCGTGGATTGAACACGGGACCTCCAGAAACCAAGCACCAACTTCAGTCTGTTGCTCTCCCAGCTGAGCTATCCCGGCGTTAAAATCTGACGCGGTCACGTGCAACTACAGAGTACAGCGCAGATCTGCCCCATGGGGTAAATAGACATGACGACTACATATGTACAAGTACATTGAAGTGTTCCCAGTGAATTCGAGGGGGTGTTTTTGAGATATGTATTTACCTAATGAGCATCAGATGGTAAGCGAACATTCAGTGGGTACTGCTCGATATCCGCCCAAGTCATTGCAGACCAAGTTGCCACCCTCGTCTTTGCAGCGTGATAATGAGCAAATGCCAAAGCAGTCTGTTTAGCACATTGCTTCGGTGGGATGCGACCGATTCCGGTGCCAATTCCTGTCATAACCACCGAACGGATGGGGTGCAGCCTAGGATCCACGGCAGCCCTGGCATTATGATGGTCGATCTCCACCAACAACGACCACACGCAATTGTACACGATCTCCTTATGCCATACTACCGAGCTTGGTAGACGCATGGTCGGACATAGTGCAACATAACGGCAGGAGAATGGGTTCCCTGCACAGGGTGTTCCTGAGAGCGGGAGGAGTGTGCACGTGCCCGGAGGTGCATATCCACGCCAGCGATCGTAAATGATCCTCTGCGCAACGCGTGTCAATGCGTCAGGGACTGTTGGAGGAGACAATCGATCCGATAAGACCTGATCAAAGCTGATATGATGCCAGTACTGTGAGGGAGGCAACAAGAAGTATTGGAAGGTCCAACTTACCCGCCATCGAACCTCCCGAAGGAGTTGGCAGGCGATACGATGCAGTCAAAGGGGGGATGGAGATCAGAGATGCCACCGTGCACAATAACGACTCGTGCTCGACACTCGGCCGGCACAAGCACTGTAAATGCCTCTCGCCACTGGTCTATGAGTCCAGCAGATATGTCAAACAGGGTAAAATTGACAGGCATGTGAGAGTCTGCGGTAAAGATCTTGAAGCCATGTCGAGTGATCAGTGTGTGTTTTTATGGCGAAGATCTTTGGTAGGCGGGCACGCCAACTTGCACGTAGAAGTCCTCATATGTTGTCAACGCGAAAAGTGGATGCTCCAGACCCGAATGGAGTAATACATGGTGTTCGGGGATAATTGGGTCACGTGCGGCGTCGGCCCGCGACAATATCCCACCTTCACCGGTCACCCCGAGCACCCATGGATAGACCTGCTCCTTCAGCGTTTCAGGTGCCCAATTCATTCTCAAAACACCATCATCCGTATTTTACCCCAGCAGAGGTACAGCACCTTTCCGACAAGCAGCGCGGAAAGCTCTCGGTTTCTCAGAAAGAAAGAGCAAGACAGCAGGCTTGCGGATTTATAGAAGCTGTCAGTTCAAAGATCGGGTTGTGAGTGTTATAGTGGTGGGTGTCTTGCGTGTGAGCGCCGCTCACAGTGAACTATCGCTGCGTCAGTCCTCGGAGAACCATCGCGACAGCTCAGAACCTGTATCAACGCTTTCACTTATTCTTTCCAAGGAAGGACTTCAGTTACCATGTCGGTAGGGTGTAATACCCGTTTGAGTCAGCTACTCATGGGAAATCAGGACGTCTCTCTCGCTGCGCTGTATGTCTCAACGAAGATGCACGATACGCTCAAGAAGCCCAGAGAAATACTGATGGTGGCCTACGCCGTTCGATTCCCCGAGTTGGCCGCAAAATCGAAAACCATCGGTGGTGAAGTCGATATGGATCCGATGGTAAGCGGATTGGCATGCTCGAAGAAGCACACCAGGTTTTGACCTCGTCCTGCAGACGGTGGAACATGACCGCCAGCGGGTGCTTGCTGTCGAGAGATTGATTTTAGAGACCATCTGCTTCAACTTTACATCCAAAATGCCTTTCCCCTACGTTATCAAACTCGGTAGGAAATTAGGGGGTAAGTATGAATTTATTGCCTTTCTGAAAGCCCCTCTAAACAAAATAAATATTTTTAGCGTCTAAGAAGCTCATCAAATTTGCATGGCGTCTAACTGTCGACAGGTGAGTGCCTTAAGAAGGAGAAGCTTCTCGTGTGTATTGAATTACCACATAGTCATCGGACTCCCGTTCCGCTTATGTACCCTCCAAACACCGTTGCATTGGGATGTATCTACACAGCCGCTCTTCTATCGACGATAGAGCCTACACCATCTTCGAATACGAATGACGAATCCGATCGGAAAGTCGCGAATTTATTGAGACAAAAAGGGGACTGGGAGGCCACGTACATGGCGGAGGCCGAGGATTTGGAAGGTTAGCTCACATAGCCCAATTGAGTTATCACCGTCTACAGCTTTTCGTCTCACCACATCGACGCAGAGATTGCCCACATACTCATCGACTTGCTCATGCAAGCCGCCCAAAACCCGTCCGCGAATACTTCGCCGAGGACACCTTCGTCGCCTTCCCCACACCCATCTCCGCGAAACCAGCACTTTTCTTCGGGCGGCTCTCCGCACATTCCGCAAATACCATACAAGTCCGACCAGCTGCTTCAATTGAAGATTGCAATGAGGGAGAACGAACACCCGCCTCGGCCGGATAGGCCGCTGAGTAACCCCGATCTGAGCGCAATGTATAGTGGGAATGACGTCGTTTTACTTGGGAAGAATGAAGGAACTGTGAGGTTTCTGTTCGGACCCCCGGGCGTGGTGGGTCATGGGGTGTAGACTACCAGGGAACTTACCGTGGCAATCATGATGGAACCGTTCTTTTACGAGTTGAAATATTTTGGAATGTGGTGCAGCAGATTTAATAATTCACTGACAATTGTATTGCACACGTAAAGATGGTTACCCTTTTTTGCATATCTACGAAAGCCGGTCCATCGCATCCCGTCGAGTATAGCTTGGAATAAGAATTTCATTCGGACCGTGAGTAAAGGGGCCATTTTGGCCAACTAGCTCAGTACCTGGTACAGCGAGTATGGTTCTTGGCTACCACGACCATGTCAGAGATATCTCCCCCCGATCCTTTTGATGGAGAGCAGACCATGTTGATCCTTGTCGGTCTTGTTGCGTCAGGGAAAGTGGGTTATCCGATTTCAACAGCTATCGACCTTCTTTGACAGGTATCTTCCTAGTCAACCTTCGCTGAAGCCCTTGAAAGGCATTTCCCAAGGTTTCGCCGTTGCAACCAAGATGATTTAGGCAATAGGCAGCTTGTGGAGGAGCTTGCTCATCAGACTCTTCAAGAAGGCTTGTCTCCGTGCATCGACCGCACCAACTTCAATGCTATGTGAGTCGGGCGACCAAAGAACTGCCACTCGGCGGTATATGATAAGCAGTGTTTCTAACTCGGATTACGTTATAGACAGCGCTCCTACTGGACGAATATCGCGCGTTCGTTTCCTCGAACCACTATCAGCATTATTGTCTTTGATACCCCCTATCATGTAAGAAGTTCATATCTTCACCACAACATCATTACATTTGGTAATTTTCAGGTCTGCGCTTCTCGTCTTCAACACCGTACGTACTAGACCACTCATTCCATCCCTGACCATCTGATTCTTGTTGGGGTGATCTAGGAACGTCACATCCCACAATCAACGATGCCCAACAGGGCTTGGCCATCTTGGCCAGGTTCGCCTCACAATTTCGGCCTCCGTCTCATGACGAAGACTACGACCATATCCTTTATCTGAAACCCTCTGATCTCCCGAGTCCAGAGTATACTCGCGATGACATTTCATCAATACTATCCCGTCTTAGAGCGTCAGCCGGGCAGACAGGAAGAGCTGTTCAGCCACACATAACATCCTATTTTGGGACTAGGGGATCACATAGTATCTCTCGCGGGGGCCCAACACGTGGCTATCGGGCGTTACATGGTGACCGAGGCTCCCGGAGACGATCAAGCCAATCGCGTGCATTTTACAGGCACACCTCGTTTCCCCCTAGCGGTACTAATCGTGACGAATGGCGTGTTTCAGCTACTGGATCCCAGGAATCGGGTCCTCAGGGTCTATGGCCAGTTCAGGATCGCACTTCTCAGCGCGGCAACAGCTCCACCACCAGGGGTTGATCGTGTCCGAAACCAGAGGAGTTCAGAGTGGGCTAGCCTTGGGTGACGGTATTCCGGGTGTGAACCCATGATCATTCTATATGATGACTGTTTGGTTTTGTGAACTGCTACGCCCTCCTTACGATCTGTGCCTAATGAATGTTTGGCTTTTTCCCGTTGCTGAGTCACACAGGCGTGGGGCTGGTTGCGGTGTGGGTGAGAAGTACAATGACTAAGACTATTAGCGAATTCCATGGTCCGAAAAGCTGACGGTAACAACGTTGCTCTTCCCTTTCGGTGAAGACATACAGTTGCGCAATAAGCGTGGGGTTGGGTCTGCCACTCCACGTGTACCGCGGGGAACAAGTGACTCAGGGGGTTCGGGGTCATGAATCCGGTTTCTTCGGTAGGTCTGGCTCTCCTTGCCGGTCTGATTCCTGAACCGCTTTCAGCTTCTTGCCTAGAATCTTTGCGCTAACCTGAAAAATGTCAAATATACATCAGGCTCATAACATTCTGATGGATGAAATCAAAGTAGCTGACGTTTCGAATGTGCATCGCCGCACGCTCAACGCCGTTCTCTTGCGCGCGTTTGTAATAAGTCAACGCCTCTTCGAGCTGTCCAGCTGCCCCCATCAAGATGAGATAATTTTAGAGACAATAAGCTTGATGACTCACTCGCTTCCAAAACCGCAGCGAGATTGAAGGCAATCTCAGGGTCCTCTGGTGCAAGTGACGCCGCAATGCTGGAAAACAATAATAAGCATCACATATGGTAGGACGCATGGTTGTACGTGCTGTAAGTGATGTAGTGCGAGGTCTGGCCGCGAAACAGGGGATATTATGTACGCGCTCGCAAGGTCTGAATGTATTCGTGTCATATCTGCACCACGAGTGACAAGAAATGAGTGCTTACTGGTGTGTACATCAGGGCTATCGGGTTGCAGTTCTATGGATTCTTTCCATGCCGCAATAGCCTCGTCGAACTCTTCTACCAAAATATGAAATTGGCAATGCTTGAATCTTCCTTCACAAATTGGAAAAAGTGATTACTCAGGTGATAATGCGTAACGCCAAGATTGAAGAGGGAGCTCGCGTTTCGCTTGATCTCTACGCTACGTCTGTACAGCTCTTTGGCACCCTGGAGGTCATTCTCCTCGAGTTTCTGGGTGCCCTGCTCCAGACACCGCATCGCTTCGATGTCTGCGGGATCAGAAGCTGTGGAGTGTGGCGTCGTTGATGTTGCCCATCCTGAAAAGTGATTATAGATTCGGAAATCGAAGAAGGGTTCTGGAAGTGAGACTTACTTTTGGCCAGATGACGGTGGCAGGAAATTCGTCCGAGCCGGATGTCCACGGGCAATGAACGCGGTACAGACCTAGTATGTAAAAGACCCAAACGGCCAGCTCGGTTCATTACCAGGCGGTGTGCATCTGTCCGAAAATGTAGCAGTGAGGCGCGCGAGGCCCTGAGGGACGTTGGCAGCATTTTTTCTAATTGTTATGGTCCAAAGCGGAAGGAGTGTCATCCTTGGCCGGCAAGGGGTTTCACCAAAAAAGGAAATAATTTACCACATGCCTCCACCTTGGCCAACGGAAAAACTTTGCAACAGAGCCTCCCCAAACCAGCGACCACGTCTGCTTCGCCATGGCTGCACCGGACTCACAAGACTCACAGCGGACAATACAGGACGACTTACGTTCGGTCAAGTTTACTCACGAGAACCCCACTGTCCCCGTGGAGGGTGGTGCGGTCACCGCAAATGACCTCCTGCTGGCTGCCTATGACCCGGCGAAATTACATCCCCTCGCTCAGCTTGGGGACCAGTTAGACTATCTTGTACTAGATGATGCAAAAAAGAACGAGTTGCCAGGGGCCGGAACAGCCATACCTTCTCGAGGTTTCAGTGATGATCTATGCTACGGAACGGGTACTATGTACCTCAGCGGTAGGTGTCCCCTCCCTCGGCTCCTTGACATGAGTCCTGCACGAGGATTGTACGTTTTGATCGCGTACCCTCTTTGTGCACGACTGGGCTTCTCACCTTATCATCTCAATGTTGTCATCTCCAACTTGGGCCATTCTTATTGTCTTTCGTCCTGTCACATGCTCACACATGTTTCCACTAGGCCTGGCCCTAGGTGGCCTTTGGGGTGTGAGCGAGGGTGCCCGACGACCATTAGCCGTATCAAACATGCGATTGCGGATCAACAGCATACTCAACTCTGTCACGAGAAGGGGTACATTCATAGGTAACTCGGCTGGCGTGTTAGGTGCGTTTAGAAGGTCGCATTGCATCCATGCGGCGATTAATGTCGATCTATAGCGCTGGTTTACAACGGAATCAACTCTTCTATCGACTCTTTCCGCGGAAAACATGATACTGCCGGTAGCATGGCAGCTGGAGCCTTGACAGGCGCTCTGTACAAGTCGACCGGTACGCCACCTTGTCACCCTCCTGTCCGACCTTACGTTTGATTGACGAAAACGTTTACCCTTACTTTACTTGTTAAAAAGCCGGAGTCAAACCCGCACTGGCTGCAGCGACTCTGATTTCGGGACTTGCGGGCATATGGAGTTATGTGAAGAAGAGCGTATGATTGACCGAGTAATACATACCACTACATATAATATATTCTTTTTTTCTCTCTTTCTCCGGCATGTTCAACGTTATCCTTAAGCGCCCCAATAGGATGACAAGGACGGAAGATATCACACCGGACGAATCGATATTTTTTTTTCAAGGTGTCGTTTTCTCGTATTTGCTTGGATGAACTTCGCCATATCGGTCCTTCTCAGATCTGCAAAAATGATGTTTCGTTGCACTGAGATTCTGACACCCCTTGTATGTCTTCCTTAGCCCCCCGGGTTCCGCTCCTGGAAATAAGTGGGTACGATCATGATCTGTACACATGAATGCGTAATTGCTAGGTTCTCTCCCCCGGTCTTATATCATAGATATTAGGGACCCCTGGTGGCCGAATCCTACTTACCTTCGCCTGTTCCCCCCCTCCACAGGTCAGCCCGCGTCACTCGGCTCGCCACATATGCTGGCCCTTGCTGACACTGCCTACTGGTCTGCAAAAGCCACATGGGACGAGACAACCTCCAAGAATGGTTTGGACAGTTCTCATGAATATCCAATGCACGCTGCTTATGACCACCACCATCGTTCCTCATTTTTCAGCGACGAGGGTGGACAATCGGTAGGCCAACGCTCACTCCGCCTTCCCACCATCGACCCGCACAGCAGGTGGGGCTAATGTCTGCGATTATTTCTTCTGTGACAGTACACTCATCAAATACACCCGATCACGCCTATCACTCCCGTCGAATATGCCCCATCGTAAGAAGTTCCGTGCTGAATTTTTGTTAGCAAGCGCTAATGGCCCGCTGGTGTTGTTTCAAGCAGTAACTATAAAAGACTGTTTCTCGATGGACCTAATGAGCGCGCGTGCAGCTCGCCTAGGTCAGTCACTAGCAGTGACCACTCGCAGTCGCCCCCGTCCGCGTGGAACTTTCCATCTCAGTCTGAGTCGCCTGCCCACGCTCAGAACGGTAGCTGGAACCAGGCTTCTCCTAACAACCGACCCAACTCGCCGCCCTCCCAGTTCCCACCGCGTGTTCATCACTCGTCGTTCATCCACGACAGTCAGACAAGGCATCTATCTGCATCCATCACTACGTCCTCCGCTGCATGCTGACGCTCTCCTGATCTAGGACGTATGAGCTTGATGTGGTACAGCATCCCCAAAGGACGGCCGAATTTGGATCCGCTACCCTGTCTCGCCTCCCACTAGCGCCGCCAATTGTGGTGCAGCTCATCGTGCGAGACCGCTTCGGGAATTCCATCATCCCGTAAGTATTCGTACCCGTAGGACTGGAACGTGGATATATAATTTTTTTAAAACAGGGAGGTGGAACTTCCGTTCCTCATTGCGCATCTGTCTTTATTCTCTGACGATGGGACACGGTCGTTGGATATGGGGAGATCTCCCACCGGTAACTCACCTCCCCGACGGCTACTCTATGGGAATTTGGTATCTTCTCCGCAGAAGCTTCGCGACCTCTCTGGTCGCCTAGGTCTTTATTTTCTATTCCCCGATGTGAGTATTCGCTGGCGAGGTCGCTTTCAACTAGGTGTCTCGCTGTTGCGATTGTCAGAGTGAGTATCGCGGGGAGCGAAGCGGGAGGGGAGGCTAATCTGGCAACTTGTTACAGAATAGACGCTTCTGGCGCCATGAGCCTTGCCTCCGAAGGGACCGTTCTTGCGACAGCCCGGACACGACCGTTTGATGTTCTCACCCATGAAAATTACGTTGCTCCTCGTAAGGGTCTTCGCGCTAGTCTTTATTTTTCAGTTTGGGCTGACGGGCGGATGCCAAAAAAATCCCTGTCGGTGCCTCGCAACAGCCACTACACGTCTGACGCAAAGTTTCCTCCGCCAGGGAGCGAGAATTCATGCTTTCCCACCCAACACGCCTTAGACCGTAGATAATCGCTGCACTCGGACGTCTTTCCGGCGCATTTTTGTCACATGTTGTACTGTTGTATATTCGACCTTCTCTCTCGTGCTCTGCATTCTTACCTATTCCTATTCGACGTCCGAACCCCCCACCTTCGCTTTTTGGCGGTATGCATTATCTGTCTGGCTGTAATGACAAACGTTTTCACGACGTACCTGGTGCTGGCACACTGGGCGGATCTAGGTGGACAACGCATCTAGAGGGGATGATAGTAGTAAGCTGACCTCGTACCTGGTGCCCACCTAGGGTTGCGACTGCGTGCGCCGACCCGGGCAAGTGGCCATGGGTAAGTAGTTTTAGCAACTATGTCTCACTGTCGCATCAGATTGCTACCGTCGGCAAAACAAATCATGGCCTATCCCTATCTCTCACAAGCACGAGCTGTGCAGTTGCAGGAGGTGGCGGTATTTATCTTGGTATTCAACAGCAAGTGCTGAGACCACCACAGCAACGATAACAATTATGGGTGCGCAGTCGCATATGAAAACGACTAGCAGTGGGGAAATGCTAATCTGATACTAATACTGTGCGGCGCAGTCAGTCTGCGGGCGGGGCTGTGATGTCCCGTCAGCCCCACAAATCACACCGTGGGAATGTCTTGCCTATACCTCGGATAAGGGCGTGAACTCAAAAAACCCAACTTCACTCTCCTCTCCACCTTCATCATCATGTCAGGCAAAGATTACTACGGTGGTGGACAATCGCAATACTACCCTCCTCAAGGTACGTCGCAATAAGGGCATGTGGGCGGGATGGGGTGTAGTGACGGCACGGCAGGACCTCCGCCCGGTCAGGGGGGATACTATCCCCAGCAGCCTCAGCAATCGTACCAAGGTCCAGGTGGTTATCCTCAGCAGCCTCCCTATGGCGGTCAACCCGGGTACCAACCCCAGCCTCCTCCGCAGACCGTCTATGTGTGAGTGGCGAGTTCCTAAAAACACGAGGCGGCGGGTCGTGACAACACGTTGCATGTTTTTTTTTGTTATTGGTTATTCTAGACAACAACCCGGTCAGAGGTCTGATTCTGGAACTGGGTGTTTGGCCTGCTTAGCTGGTGCATGTCTCTGCTGCTGTGCGGAAGGTGCGTAGTTTTATCTTTGTACTTGCAGAGTGAGCGGTTGGCTGAAATCGTCCCAACTTGCAGAGATGTTATGCGACTGCCTATTTTAGTTCTCAAGTTGCGTGGGCCGAGAACGGGAGCTGGTTTTCGTTATGGATTCTTTTTCATACCATCATGCGCTTGGCTCGATGCGGCTTGGAACGTTTTAATGCGTTACCGTCGTTTCACTGTTTGTATCATCGGCTAGAAAGCTTGTAAATGACCGGACGATTCACGACTATTTCTTGAAATTGTGATGAAAAGTATGACCTATTAGCATGATGTCCGACTTGTATATCTACGCCAGAGCAGCCTTGTATAGCCTACAAGTGACGAATGTCAGTTCTACTATTGGTCGTCGGGCGGGCGGGATGAGTTCCCGGTTCGTTCCGCGTCACGCGTGACGTTGTCACACTGTACTCTTCGCCGCTTGCTCTGCGAAAATCTCGAAACTGGGCTCTTTATTCCATCAAAATGTTCAAGCTGCCCTTGGGCGCACTCAGGAGCCAGCTTGTTCGCAGCGCACCCCGCTCGACGGCTAGCGCAACGCGCTCAGCATCCGTGAGTCTGAAACTGATGCTCTGGAAGTGCTTAACCCCGACATGAACAGGTCCGGTTTGCTTCGACCAACTCTACATCCTCTGGCACCTTAGAGGTACGTCGGACCAACATTCGGACAACCCGTTGATTATAAACCGGGTTTTTCTACAATCCTTTACAGTCGCTGTTGACGTCTCGCGCGTCTCTCGTTTCTGTCACGCTTTTTTCCGTCGGGTCAATAGCATGGTATACCCATCTATACGGCTCCCTTCCCTTCATTGGAGAAGCTCACGCGAGCTCATTGGCCGACGAGGGTCTTCACCCCCCTGCATACCCTTGGCCGCACAAAGGCTGGTTTGATACGTTTGACCATGCAAGGTAAGCCCCGCGTTAATCACCGACCGTTCCGACATTACCGCCGTACTCAATCTGCTTGCCATTTCAGTATTCGTCGGGGTTTCCAGGTATACCGCGAGGTCTGTGCTGCTTGCCATTCGCTTGACCGCATCGCTTGGCGCAACTTGGTTGGCGTGTCGCATACCGTTGACGAGGCACGCGCCTTGGCAGAGGACATCGAGTACACCGATGGCCCGGATGACAACGGGGAGATGTTCCAGCGTCCGGGAAAACTTTCCGACTATCTCCCAGCACCATACCCTAACGAAGAGGCTGCACGAGCTAGTAACAGTGGTGCACTCCCTCCCGACCTCAGTTTGATCGTCAAGGCCAGACATGGCGGTGCGGTGAGTCGAACGCTTCATTGCCTATAGGTATTTGGTGAACTGTCGTCCTGTAGGATTACATCTTCTCCCTTCTGACCGGCTACATCGATCCTCCCGCGGGTGTCGAGATTCGTGAAGGCATGAACTACAACCCTTACTTCCCCGGTGGTGCTATTTCCATGGCTCGCGTTCTGTTCGACGGCCTCGTCGAGTATGACGATGGTAGGGATCCTATTGCTGTGTGTGAAATTGGTGATTGGTTGATGTCGACGAATGTCTAGGCACCCCTGCTACCACTTCCCAGATGGCCAAAGACGTCGTCACGTTCCTGAACTGGGCTGCAGAGCCAGAGCACGACGAGCGGAAAAAGATGGGTTTGAAAGCCGTGATAGTGTTCTCGACCTTGTTCGCCATCAGCATCTATGTGAAGAGGTTCAAGTGGAGTGTGATCAAGAACCGCAGGATTTGTAAGTCCACCCGCGCTGCCATGTGTATTCGGTTACGTGTATTTACTGACCAACGACAGTCTACAAACCACCGACTGACCAGGCGCACTAGAGAATTGTATAGCGTTGTAGCAGAGCGAGTGTCTCGTAGATTCTTACAATCCCACACCAGAGAACCTACACTTTTTATTGTTTCTCTACTATTTGCTCCGAGACTGGATGAGACCACCGTGGGAACGTGCCTTCGTTTAGCCGGTGTAGTGCTGCTGCGTGACTTACTCGGATGAAACCTGCCTCTTCCTCTACACTACTATCATCATCAAGAAGGTCGTTGATCCATCGTTATATCTGCACGTTCACAACTCAGAAATATTCAAGCTTTTACAATGTCTTCGGAGACATGGCCTCCACAGCTAAAGTAACACTTTTTGGTGGAACTGCTGTTGCGAAACAGACTCTTACGTTTTTGACTGCAGAGAATGGGTCGCAACGTGTCTGGGACAGATGACTGATGCCAACAGAGCAGAAGCACAAACTGAGTTGAGACAGGTAATTGCTGATGCTTTCACTGCAAAGACGCTCTGGACGACAGACTGGGCTGGCGTGCAATTACAAAGGTGTCGTCTTACTTCCCCTCTTGATCGTCCTCTGGCACCTTTCAGTGACGTTGTCCACGTTGCAGTCTTTTACCGAAGCCAACGCCAGTGGTAAATGGTTTGAAGCGAAAGATGTACGTCTCAGCGTACCCTCCCGTTGGCTGCCGTATTTGACCGTGCATGTTTTTACCAGGGCTGAGCCTGCCGCGACAAGTAAGAAAGCGAAGAAATCGTCGGCACAAAAGAGTACGTCAGCTACTACATGGGATCTAGGGGATCAAGCCACGTTGAACCGACGAGCGGAGCGATTTCAACGAGAACATGAGATTGAGCGACAGAAAAATTTGCGCAGTCAGCAACAGCAACAGCAACCGCAATCACAACAAGGTGCTGCTCTTAAAGCCAATCCTCAGGGTGCCCATCTTTTCAATCGAATATGGCGAGCTGATTCACCGTCTACGCATGGCTCAAATCCGGACGATCCGGAGGCGGATCCTGTAAGCGACCTCCTTTTCTCTAACTTCGTGACTACCACGCTAAATGCACCCGGCAGAACGTACCTAATTGGGACCGGCATACGATCGTGGGCACGAACCAGGGAATGTTTAAGGATTACCTACGATTGACATCGGTGCGGCCCTCAAGATGTCACTTTGATCCCCCAATAAGTCACCTGTGTGTTGCAGGAACCGAAGCCAGAATTGATTAGACCGTACCCGGTGCTCCAACAGACTTTCAATGAGCTAAAAAGCCGCTGGCAAAGCAAGTGTCCGTACAACTGGATATGTAACCAGCTGAAGAGTTTGCGTCAGGATTTGACGGTGCGTCGAAGCACGTGGTGGGATACCTCATTTACACTTCTTCGTCATCACCCAGGTACAACGAATAAAAAACGAGTTTACCGTGTTGGTGTATGAAATGCATGCACGGATAGCACTTGAGACCGTACGATGTTGTCGCTGATGTTCTCACAGCTGCACTCATGTAGACCGCGATATTACTAGGCTGATATGGTAGAGTATAACCAGTGTCAAGCGGCCCTAAAGAACCTCTATGAACTTGGTATACCTGGAAATGTCGAGGAGTTTACGGCTTATCGTATCCTCATGCTTTTGCACGGCCGCAATAAGAGCGGTACGTTGTGTTGGTTCATCGTATTGTCACTATGTTTTGAATTGACGCCCACGTTCTTTTCGCAGAATTAAACTTGTACGTAGGTCAACTAACACCCAAACAGAAAGCGGCCGAGGTAGTGCAGCATGCATTGCGTGTACAGCGGGCGCTGTCGATTGGCAATTATCATGCCCTGTTTCAATTGTACTTGGATGCACCGAATATGGGGGGATACATCATGGACCACTTCATGGACAGGGAGAGAGCTAAAGCATTAATGATAATGTCTAAAGCGTAAGTCCATTGTGGTGTCGTGCTGCAACCTATCTGATATGTGCACTAGATATCGGACACTTTCTCTCCGATTCCTCTACAACGAGATGGCATTTGATTCGTTAGGACACGCTCGCGAGTTCCTGGCCGCTCATGGGGTGTCAGCGTTTACAAACCCCAATAGTCCTGACACAGAGAAGATCCTAGATTGCAAAACTGCATTTCCGCTGATTTCACAAGCTTACGAGGAAAAATATCGTAAGGTTCAAATCAAGGGTGCCGTATAATCGGAACACAATACAGAATAATTCGTTCCCCACACCATGGTGTCTTCTCCGCGCATCTCGCGAGTCCTTTACTTGTCGACCTCATCTCGCAGTCAGTCCACGTGTCTTTTATCTTGTCATTCCCCCTCTCTGCCCTCTTCTCCCTCCCTTGCTTATATTCCTCCGCACCCATGTTTCATTGATGCACGCCGACATATTCGGGACTTCAATACCACACAAGGATAACATGCTAACTTTATTGATACGGGGTGGATACGACCCCCCAAGGCAATACCCCCAGCGCCATCCTGGTTTACGCACAGGTGAATATATCTTTCCATGGTCGTAGACCCTAACGGTAATGCGACTTATGCGCATGGACTGTTTGAGGGTGGGTGAAGTCATCTTGTGGAGGATGGTGGTGGTGAGATTTGGGTAGCTGGTTCGTGTAATGCCTGTGTATTATTTATGATATTGCTGTTGAAAAATTCTTTGGTGCATGAGGGTTGATCACAGGTGCACAACCTAAGTTAGTCTCGCATACGAGCTGGAATGAACCGTCTGACTATGACCTCCCGTACAGAGTAGTGGTTAAAGCAAGCGGGCGATGACAAGACAGTGTCGGGTACCCGAGAACGAGCAGGGATGGTCACGTATGACAAGATGAGCGTCTATGAACTCGGTCGGTATGCTGGCACCGGGAAATATGTAAAATCGCCGACCTTTTGGACCTGAGCGTTGACGCGATTGAGCGTGCTTAGCCACGACCAAGAGAATGGGGACGTGTTTTGGAGTTGGAACGGAGAGGACTCCTGATCAGCCGGATCTTCGTATACAGGGCACACGACGATGGCAAATCTGGGAACGGTGGAGTCAGAGACCAGACGGTTGTCCCGATTGGATAGAACGACTTACTCCGCATGGGAGAAAACGGGCCCACGTTTGTACAGGAGGTAGTCTACACAGAACTTGATACCGTTTTTCACGACCCAGCCTAGGGACTTGTAGTGGTGATATGCGACGTAGTTGACGAGAAAAGGATTGTCAAAGCGGCGGGCTGGAGGATCGAGATTCGGGGACAGACTTGGCGATGGAACGTGTGCATTCTGGAATGCACACCATATCTGATTGAGGGAGAGTGCATCACCCTATATCGGGTTGGATGACGATATGAGACTGTGGGGGCGAGGAGTTAGCATATGGGGTAGGCTCACTGTTTCTGGGTGCGTGACAGACAGGCAGTCCAGGTTCCACAGGAGAAAGAATGCCTCGGAGAGTGTAAGCTGGAGATGTTCCACATTCTCGATGGGTACATCGTTGTCGTCCTCGTCCTCGCTTTCAGTGGGGGAGGATGCTCGTGGTGGTTCTGGTAGCGTTTGACTTGGTTTCCAGGTCGCCGCAGAGGGTATAATGCGCGTTCCATCCGCTGAATATACCGTCGATATTACACGGCCCTCCTCTCTAAATGCTGCTTCGGCTTCTGCTGCAGCTGCTGCCATCGCTTTTGCGCGATCAAGCTTAAACTGTTTGCGTTCAGCCCTGCGTTTTGCGGTCACCTCCTCGGATGTGAGGCCTAGAAACTCAGTATTGATATAAGTGAAAAGAAGACTCGAAGTACAACTTACCGGTCCTCGCCTGTTTTCTGGCATTTATCTGACGTGCTAGCCAGCTGGGTTCACTCCGGGACAAGTCTCCCTTGCCAAAGAACCCTCTCTGCCATAGCGTCATGGCATGTTTCATATCTGTCACCCATACCGAGCGCGTCGTAGCATCAAAGACACCTTCACAATGTGGGTTCAGAACCCGGGTCAGAGAAACACCCAGTAGTAGACCGAGAGCCTTGTGCCAGACACCAGCAGATGACTGTTCTTCGGCGAAGATGATTGGGAGGGGGTTAGCATATAGCTTGTTGTTCTCATTACGACGCCCCGACGCTTTCTGAGAGACTTTTGGCTGGGTGCTGGGTTGTATCAGGGACATGATTAACGCTTGGTAATAGGTAGACGCGGTTTTGTTTTCCACGGTCGCGTCGAGGGGCACGTCACTTTACAGTACAAGTTTAGTAGTTCGCAATTTATCATGGCAGAAAGACGACGAGCAGAGATCGAAGCTAAGAAAGCCAAACTCGAGGCACTCCGGAAGGCGAGGGCAGACAGACAACGAGCAGAGAACGAGCGACGTCAAACAGAGGTGCGTTCACAATTCAGATTGGCACTCTCAGACTGCACACAAACCCTTGGCAGGTAGCAAGCGCATCCGTCGCGGCACGGCGTGAGGTCGATGACCTGGTCAACGCGCTCGTGGGCAATCGGGGCCTAGACAGCGGAGGCGATGTCACCCCTTCGTCTTCTATGCCTGGCACACCACCGCGCCAGAGTGCTCTCTTCTACGGCACATCCGCCTTGTCACCATCGGGTAGGGTTAGCAGACAGAGCGATGTTGGCTCGGATCGGATTACAATGGGTACCACGATAGTGGCAACCGCAAATTCTGGTACAGAGCATGTCATAGAGAGGTACGTTGCCATTCGTTGACGAGTAGGTAGGCAACTGTAAACGCGACTTAGGACTTTAACGCCTCGATTTGTCCCAGATTTGATTGACGTAGAACAGGAGCTATTCGAACTGCCGCAACGCGTTCGTCGAGTTCTTATGGACGCATATACTCTGTCTGACATGATGATGTTCAGGAAAGGGTAATATACAACAAGGAGGTGCAGACGACTGCGGTCGAGGTTGAGACAACCGAGGTTTCTATAGAAGACCTTCGGCAACAATTACAGCGGGAACGAGAACGAGAACTGGAGGCCGAACGAGCTGCAAGGGAGGACCTAGAGGAGGAGAGCATACAACTTGACAAAGAAATAGAACAAGAAATTCGAGGCAAGATTTACTCCTCTCCTCCGATGCATATTCGATGAACTCTTCACGTAGAATTGACTGAGGAGGAGCGGACAAGTATCCTCACTGCCCCTGAATTCCTTGATTTCGTTGAGCAGTCGTCTAAAATCGTTCAGCGAGCTCTAAACGATGGCTACGACTATATCCGGGACTACACGGTTGGCACAGAAACAAACGGGCAAGTCCTTATTTGCCTTAATGATCTCAAAATTGATTTCGGCGTAACAGGGACGACTCGGAGGGTAAACGCGTGAAACGCATTTGCGCGTTCTACGACGAAAGATACGGGAAGAATCGTTCGATAACTGATATCGACTGGTCCCCGAAGGTATGTTTATTCTTAGGCCCCTAAATGCTTCTCCTCAGTTGTATGTAGTACCCCGAACTCAGTGTGGCCTCTTACAACAAAAATCCCGCTGCCTTAAATGAGCCCGATGGTATCGTTGCCGTTTGGAATCTCCATTTACTGGAACGGCCCGAGTTTGTTTTCCATTCTCAGGTTGGCGTGCTTTCCCCCTGGTGCATTTTGTAACATCCTGCTAATGGTCCCGATATCGAATAGTCTGATGTTCTCTCCGTAACATGTTCCCCTTTCCATTCCAATCTCGTGTTTGGTGGCACCTACTCTGGCCAGATCCTTCTTTGGGACACACGGTCAAAGCATTTGCCGGTTTTGAAGACGCCACTGTCAGCTGCAGGTCACACTCACCCCGTTTACGCGATGCGCATGGTCGGGACTCAGAATGCCCACAACTTAATTACCAGCAGCACGGACGGAACTGTCTGTAGTTGGCTAGTGGACATGCTGGCGCAGCCACAGGTCCGTGGATCTGCTTTTTTTCGCGATCTCATCCGAAGTACCGCGCTGATGACCCCTCGTGCAGGAAACCTTGGAGCTGATTCACGCAGGCCATAACAAAACGGGCGAAGTGGCCATCACCACGCTTGATTTCCCTGACAATGAAACAACGACGTTTTGGGTTGGTACCGAAGAAGGCAATGTGTATCAGGCAAACAGGTACGACCGAGCTGGTGCGAAAGCTGGGCTCAACCAGCACGACATCTATAAGGGGCATGCTGGGCCCGTCATGGGGCTGCATTTCCATCCCCTCGTGGGCCCTGTTGATTTCTCGGATCTATTCCTTACGGCGAGCGTGGACTGGACAGTGAAGCTCTGGCGAGCCAAGAGTCTTGCGAAGCCGTCAACAACAGCACAGGCTATTTCCCCGATATATTCCTTCGATGAGGCTGATGATTATGTCTACGATGTGAAATGGCATCCTGCCCATCCTGCGGTATTTGGTACCGCGGACGGTTCTGGCAAGTTTGAATTGTGGAATTTAAACAATGACACCGAGGTACGTTGTGATACTCTACTTGGAACGCAATGGTGCCATGAACGACCCCTTTATGATATTCTAGGTCCCTGCCGTAACTACGAGCGTTGGATCGGGTCGCGCAATCAATAAACTTGAATGGGACCGCAAGGACGGCCGACGCGTTGCACTCGGTTGCAGCGACGGGAAGCTTTACATCTACGATATTGGTGACACAGCAATACCCAGAGAATCCGAGTGGACGGACCTACAAAAGACTATTGCGGGGATGGTCGGCAATAGCGGTCAGACAAATGGAGTGGTGGACGGAGATGCGACGCGGATCATCGCTGGACGTTGACCTCACTCACTTCACAGGAGTATTAGCGGACTGAGAATCTAGCGATACCTTTCTTCTTTCATGTGATAATGCTTTCTTCGTCGGACATATCATTCATTGAGATCTCCTGAGTGGATTTTCTCGTGGACTTTGAGTGGGATGTCGGCTATTTGACAGAAATATCGCGGGATGGACGCCCGCGCCGTTCCGCGTTCACATGAAAGGCTGTTGTGGCCTGTTATTTAGTGGTGCGCTGGTTGACATTCAGTGCTATCTCTACCATCTAGTCGTAGCCTCGTGCCAAGTATCTCATTCAAAACCTGCATAATGTCTCAGGAGTGCGAATTCGTTCAGGTCAGGAGCATCGAGTACCACTCCGGCTAATACTAACATTCAGGGGTGTGCCAGGAACCCCACAAGTGAGGCACATTATCACTAATGCTTGGCTCCTGAGCTACTGAACCTCGCGACTACTTGTGATCAGGTTGCTGGTGTGAGTCTTCAGGTGACCCGAGGAGACTCGACGTCAACTTACACCACAACGTGCAGCATTCCGGGGCCGATAGAAGTAACGGATGAGGTTCTTCATCTTCATTTCCGATCCCATGATAAGGTATTCCTGACAAGGTTTTGCTTATGCTACAGGTCCTCTATGCGAATGCCCATCCTTCCATGTCGCACATGTCTCCAGACTTTGCATCTGTGTTCGGGGACTGCATTCGCATGACAAGGTACGGCAATAAGAGCGACATACTCACGAGTAACTAAGCAGACATGTATAATAGACAAATCCTGTACTCTGAAGATGCGCAGCCCTTCTTGATCGCTGGTTCTGGAACGCTTGGTTGGGATCAGGTATCTGCCAACCTTGTCGAACCAGGCGAGAATGCCCTCGTTTTGCACAGCGGGTATTTCGCAGACAGCTTCGCTGATTGGTTCGTCACACGCCATTGCAACTCCACGTTACTTACTTGCCTGGGGACCTGAATGTCTTGAAATAGCTTGCAGACATACGGTGCGAACGTTGATCAGGTGAAAGCACCGATTGGGGATGCTGTGAAAGAATCAGACGTAGAGACAGCTCTGAAATCGAAGAAGTACAAGGTCGTGACTGTTACACACGTCGATACTTCGACAGGTATGTATGTGCGGCATGTTCTTGCTCACAAGGTGCAAATGGTAGTCTGCAGGTGTGTTATCGAACATCAAAGGCGTCGCAGAAGTAACGCGAAGGGTTTCACCGGACACCCTGGTATGTGTTGCCATCGCCCATAACTGTGAGCGACTTCGTACCTTCGCAGGTCGTGGTAGATGGCGTGTGTTCTGTTGCGAGCGAAGAAATCCGTATGGACGATTGGGGAATTGACATCGTCATAACTGCTAGTCAGAAAGGTCTTGGTACCCCACCAGGCTTGAGTATCCTCGTGGCCAGTCAGAGGGCGATGAAGGTAGTCCGTAATTTGCTCTGCTTGACCATATACTCAAAAGATACATCTATCAGGTCTTTCAAAACCGAAAAACACCTATCACTTCGTACTACGCCAGCTGGAAGAAGTACACGACTTAACTTAATATCCTGGGCTTAGCGAGACTCATACATGATTCAGGTGGCTTCCGATCATGCACGCTTACGAGAAGAACAGCGCTGCGTACTTTGCGACTCCGCCCGTCAACCTCATTTACGCCTATCATACATCCTTGCGACAAATTGTTCAGGGTCCTGTCTCGCTCGAGGACCGGTTCAAAGCACACAAGAACGCAAGCCGACGCGTTAAGGACGTAGTGGCAGCACTTGGGCTGAGATGCGTTCCCTTAAGTGAAGATGTTTCTGCAAACGGAATGACAGCTGTGGGTCTGCAGCCGCGCAGCAGCTAATGACTTGTCTGACGTCGTTGGTTTGTACTGCAGATCTACTTCCCTGACGGCCTAGCAGCAAGCGACATCATACCTCGCCTTTTGAAAAAGGACGTCGTCGTGGCAGGTGGTTTGCACGCTAGTATTAAAGGTCCGTTCATATTACATCTCTTGTCAAGTCCTACGACACGATTAACCTTTACATCTTGGTTACATCTCTCTCAGAGAAGTACTTCCGCATTGGGTATGTCCCCTATTATCCGTGGCCCTTGACTCCTGCTCATATTAGTTGGCCGCAGACACATGGGTGCAACCGCCGTTGACATCGAGAGAGGGGACATCGACAGGGTTATCGTGGCACTGAACGAAGCATTGGCTGAAGCCAAGGCAAGCAAAGCTTAAACAACACACTGTCCTCTATTTGTATTATCTGGTATCTGTTCTACACAAAAGGCTTTATATATGACCTTTGTCTCCTAAGACAATTAACTACTGTCATGCGTAGGTATCATAGTCTTGGGAAAGGAGGAAGTGGTGCGCTCCTTAGATATGGTTGGGTGAATAGGAGAAACGGAAGTCCTACAGAATGCAGTCACGCAAGCAGCGCTGAGACAGTCTTCCAATGCATTTTGTGGGTCGAGTCCATCGTGTTACAGGTAGACACCACGTGTAACCCAGGCATGAGAAGGCGCAAATACATAGCAACGTTCTCAGGCGATGAAATCGGCGAATTACCCACTTGGAGAGACCGGATCTTTGTGTTCTGGACTGGGCTTCCATCGGGCTGACAGGCTATTTTGGGAATTTCTGTTGCGTTAAAAACGAGAGAAAATCCCTCTAGGTTTGGGCAAAGCTGAATGAGGGCAGCAATGCCCCCAAGGGAGAGTCCAGTGGGTAGCACCCACCCACAGGTGTATGTCTTCAGATGAAGTTCTTTTAGCAGTGGCCAACACTGGACCATCTGCATGAGGTCATCATCTGTGAACTGCGGACTGTAGCTCCGAGACGCCAATGTAATATCGAGAACCTTGAGGTGGCGGAGCGAGAGGTATGGAGTCAAGATAGATTTCGTCAATACCCAATGCCTCGGCTGACGAGGAGGAGCGAAACCTAAATTGACGTGAATCCTCTCTAAGAAAGGGCGATGCAAGGGGATGAGGGTGAGAAGTTCTTCGAGGTCCTCCGAATAATCGCTACGAGAGAAATCCGTAGCGAGTATGCTTAAAGTTCGGAGTTCACTAAGCGATGCCCAACGATAAAATCTTAACGTTAGCTCTAAGGAAGCGATATGGGTGCTCAAGTAGCGTAGTCCCACGAACGCCTCGTTTGTCGGTGGGGGGGCTGGTGAACCAAGTGGCCTACGGAAATTTATAACAAGGCAACGTAATGTTTTCTTTTGAGCGAGGGAGGCAAGGAGGTCCCAAGACACGTCATGTATCCTGACCGTCTCTAGTGATTGAAAACTAGAGATGTTGGGGGCGACGAACGCAGGGAAGCCCTCCCGCGTCTCGAGAGTATCGGTGACGGTATGCAGCGTACGCAGGTTTGGGCACGACGCCAGAATGCCCGACGCGTTCAGGGGCACGTAAAGCGTTCCACCGAGAAGTAACTCGAGCGTAGACAGTTGCGGCCGAACGAAGACACGAAGTAAGGTCAAGACGTGATTTTGGTAGTCACTTGTCTCTAACGAGAAGCCCTGGCAGCGGAATGACAAATGCTGAACATTCGGAAAAAGAGACTCTAAGGACTCGTTCCCTGGAGGGTGGAGGAGAAGGGAGAGTGACCCCGGAGTTATGGAATAGCAGCGTGGTTTCTGAGTAACAATGACATGTATATCGCGAACTCGCTGTGAAAGCCGCTTGAAAATGAGCCATTCTTCTAACTTGAGCGGGCGCGTCACCACCTAGTGAGACCATAGAACATATGTAAGTACAGTAATTGACAAGTAGACAGTACTTACTATGGGTGGTCCGTGACACTCGTCGGATTCGGGATCGGCCCCTCGCTGTTCCGTCCACGAAGTTGCGGTCGCCGCTGGGAGCAACCGTAAAATAGGCCACAATCCCATTATGTCCTGCCAAATCAGCGCAGTGGCTGGTTCATGGAATGCCTGACACGTCCTGGCGAGGCTGCATAGTGTCCGACGCCCTGACTGAGAGAATATGACTTCTAAAATCTCGTCAATAAGAAGACAGCGATGCATGCCGTTGAACGAATATGTTTCCAAGCAGTCTGGAAGATTCAACCGCTGGGATGATGCGCGCTCCAAAGAAAGGGAGCTTTCCGGCCATCATTGGTGACTCTTTGTGCGCTCCAAGTACAAAGGTGTGAAAATTCTGAACACCCGCAATAGCCACCGTCAGACCGCCTTTCATAACAAATCACAAAGAACACTGAATTACGAAGTCATTGCAATGGAATATTCATAAAAAGATCCATAAAAGATGATCTAAATCGTGTACTGTCGGTATAAGCAAACGAGATTACTGAGCAGCCACTTCACGGTGTTTTCCCTCGCCACCCATTCTATCATACCAGTTCTTCCCTTCCGTAGTTGGCGCAATGTATCCAGCCCGAATAACGAAGTCTCCGAAATGTTCGCCTTGCAGTCGCTCAAGGGCGTAACGCTTAATCATAGGTCTCAGGATAGCCAGAATCTCCGGCTCACTGACACTTTCTCGGTATATTTTGTTTAGTCGCTGACCGTAATAGCCTCCGCCAAGGAGCATGAGGTAGCTGCCAGGTGCTTTGCCCACGAAAGCGACCTCTGCAAGGAATGGTTAAATATAACTCTTGCAGACAAAAAGTCGCACGTACCGGCAACGTATGGGCGTGCGCATCCATTCGGGCAACCTGTCATACGCATAACTATGGAGTCGTTACGCAGGCCATACTCTTCGCATATCTTTTCCACTTTATCGACGAGGAGCGGTAAGTACTGTAAGATAGGAACGTTAAAATTAAACGAAGGGATAACACACTGAGACGTACGCGTTCAGATTCCGCCATCGCGAGACCTGTATCCACTATAAGCTTTGTTTCGGCTTCCTCGAAAGCACTGAGACCTACCACATGTTGGGAATGCTACGCAAGCGGACGAAGAGAGTCGTAATCCCGTAAAGTTAAGGTTGTCCAGCTTGTACTCAGCAAGGAGTCTCTTAATCTGAGGAACATCGACCGTGTCAATATCTGAGATAATGATATGTTGGTTCGCAGTGAGTCTGAAAGTGCCCTTGTGTATCTTGGCAATTTCGCGTAGGCCCTTCTTAAAGTCTTGCCCAGGCTCGTCTTGGACACGACCGTTCTCAATGAACAATGTCACATGATGTTTTCCATCTTCACCAACAGTCCACCCAAAGTCATCGACGTTGCGATCAAAAGTGAAGGGACGCGCAGGACCGAGCTTATAGCCAAGACGGGACTCTACTTCAGCCTTGAAGACATCAAGACCCATACGATCAATGGTGTATTTCAGCCTGGCATTCTTGAATTCGAGTCAGTATCACAGTCTCAGTCAGGATGGGCCTGAACTTGGACGTTTACCTTGCGGTCCACGCGATTACCGAAATCTCGCTGGGTCAACATGACCTTCTCTGCCACCAGAGGACCCTGCTCGACAGTGCAGAAACCAATCACGTCCGCAACCCGAGGGTAGGTTTTCTTGTTGCCGTGCGTGACGCCCATTCCACCGCCGATAGTTACGTTGAAGCCAGCCAACTCCCCGTTTTTGTCTACGATAGCAATAAAACCAAGATCATTCGCGAAGATGTCGACATCGTTCGTCGGCGGAACTGCAACGGCAATTTTGAACTGCAGAAGAATAAGAAAGACGAAGCAAACGAAAGGGTGGACAAACTTACTTTGCGAGGAAGGTAGAATTCTCCGTACAATGGCTCGAAGTCTTTGACTGCTTCGCCAGCGACCATTTTGTTGTCAAGCCAAATCTCATGGTACGCGGTCGTTCGGGGGAGTAAGTGATTGCTAACCAACTTCGAAAACTCGTAGACACGAGAGTGTAGTTTGGACTTGGAGGGTATGGCGGAACAAATGACGTTTCTGGCGACACATGAGCTAGCTTCAATTATCTAGCGATTCTACTTACCGATTGACATCACCACAAGCGGCCAGTGTATCGAGGAGGACTTTGTTGATACCCTGGATGCTGGGTTTCAGATGGCGTTTAATGACACCATGGAATTGGAATGTCGAGCGCGTAGTAATCTTGAAAGTTCCATTACCATGCTCGTCGGCTATGCGGTCCATCTGTAACCATTGCTTGGGCGTGCAGACACCTCCCGGCATGCGCACTCGAATCATGAAACTGTAAGCGGGTTCAACCCCTTGTGCTTGACGTTCGTCACGGATGTCGCGATCATCTTGTTGGTAGATACCGTGGAATTTGGTAAGTTGTGTGTCGGTGGGAGCGAGGGCACCAGTGCTCGTGTCTTGAAGACCTTCAACGATGGTGCCACGCAAGTACCCGGATGCTGCCTTAATGTGCTCGTTCGTGATCGGCTCAGGCTCGGCCTCCTTCACCTCGATGCTATCGACACCAAGGGCTTTCCATACCAACGGTTCCCATACTTTGTAACCAGTCTCAGGCCCGTCCGCATCCTGGTCGTCGCCGAGGCCAAGGGTTGCGAAACGCTCGCCGCCCAACTGTTCCAGACGCGAGTCAAGCTCTTTACCGGGTCTGTTGTAGAAGTGCGCATCTTCTGGTCGAGGCCAGTAGTGGCTGTCACCCAGTGCAAAGACAGCGTAGCGCAACTTCGAGAATGGTTTGTCTCCACGTCCAACGGCGGTGTTGAATGCCTTGAAGAGCGTTCTTCCGTTTTGTGGGGGCTCGCCCTGTCCGGCAGTGGAAGTCACGAATGCCACATACTCCTCGTTAATAAGGGTCTCGATAGACATCGAGTCCATTGTACCGATGCTCGCCGACAAACCCCTCGCCTTGGCCCGATTCATCAGTTTCTTGGCGTACTTCTCCGCAGTGCCACCGTCAGAGGCATACAGGATGACTAATGGTGGGGCGTCAAGTGCAACAAGTAGATCGCTGTACGCTTCTGCCGCCCTCTTTCTACGAGCCTCTTTCACGCTCTCTCCCAAGCTACTCACCAACTCTGTAGCTAGCTGAGGTTTCGAACGAACCAACTGCGACAGGTGATTCTGCCTATCGAGGAATTGCTGAAGGTCGTTCTTCACAGAGTCAGAATCGAGCGTGAACGGCTCCTGCCCGCCAGCCTCCTTGACGGGATCCCAGCGATAGAGTGGCCAGTATCCTGAGTCCACGGCGAGTTTAGTCTCCTTCAGCACGTCGAGAGCTGGGGTGTTCTCTGACTGATATGGTAAGTAGGCGAGTACGACGCTCGGACCTTTGTGCCTGTCAGCCTCCGTTATGGCTTGAAGTACATGAGCGTAGGAAGAGTACACGGCGACGCTGGCGACGTAGACATCGCCATGATTCATCGCATAGAGACCAGCATCCTGCTTGCGACGGTGAGGGTCGGCAGAATGACGGGCAGAGTAGGGAACACTGTCGAGAATGAGGATGTTAATGTCAAGGCCGGATGCAATGACGTGGTGCAGGCCAGAGGAGCCCAGATCATAAGACCAGGCATCCGAGCCGATAATCCACCTGGACCGGGCGGGCAGATGAGCTTGCAAAGCGAGCACGCGGTTGATGTGCGTATTCCGGATGCTCGTCGACTTGAGCGCAGCGACGACCTGGTCACCGACTGTGCGACTCTTGGCACGATCATCTTTCACAAGAAGCCACTGACCGAGACTTTTGTGCAGTTCGGGGCTAATACCTTCCACCTCCATCAAAGCCTGTATGGAGCTAATGAGCTGCGCGCGCTGCTCGAACTGTCCCCTCGCACGCCCTAGGGCAAATTCGGGGCTGGTTGCGATCGCACCCTGGTTCGGAACGAGCGAGGGGGAGTTGGAGATTTCTAGGTGATCGCCAAAAACGTAGGAAAGTATCTTGGTGTACGAGACCTCATGTTTAGGTACGTGAGGTACTTTCACAAGAGGCCCCGAGGGGACGTCGCCTCCAAGCTGCAGAGGCGAAGCACTCTTCAAATTCGACGTCGCATTAAGTAGCTTGAGTAGGCTGGGAGCGTTGATTTGTTCTGGATCTGCAAACCAGATACTTTGCACAAGTATTCGGTGGCTAGCTTGGCGCTCCTGTAGAATGGTGACGATGTCTAAGAAAACGGAAGTCCACTTTGTGTTTGAGCGGCGAAGCTGTTCAAGCAGGACGACACGAGATGCGGACGGAGGAACTACGTGGAGTACTTTAGACGGTAGCAAAGGAGTCAGGAGACCGATGGAGACGAAGGCAACACCGTCAATTTCAAGGGGGTGTGGCAGGCTACCGAGAACGAAGGCGACAGTGTGTGGGTTATCTACTCCACGGAACGTGAACGGACGGCAAGTGCGACGAGTACAAGAAACCGTCGAGAGTACGGCTGCTCCGTAAACCTCATAAAGGTTGTCATTGGCATGCGAGGGACCGTTCGCGACATCACCAGAGCCGTTAGTGACTCCGTTTGGGATGCCGGTGTCCGTGAGGCTTTCAGTACCGCTTGGGCTGTGGTTGCCGTTGGCGCCATTAACTCCGTTCGTCACAACTGCATGGTTAGTGTAGCCATTTGTTCCATTTTCTGGTGAGAAACTTGCACCTGGTGCGAGCTTTTCGGAGTGGAGCAATCGCCATATGTCACCTTCCGTAGTCACGTCCGACACATCGCCGCTATGCTCATAAAATGCGTGAACTACTGCCTTTCTCTCCACGCGTGCGATCCGAGAAGCCAGCAGAGCGTTGTCATGCGCTTGCTGAGCAGTGTACGACACCAAGAAAAAGGGTACAGCAGACCGGAGCAAGATCACATCGGAAAGGTCGTCGGTCACTGCGATGTGCAGAACAACAGGTAACGAAGATAATTCCGTCGCATGGAGAACAAGCCGGACAGCTGTATGGGACGTGACCGAAGCGGTAAATGAGACCAATGGTACGGTAGACCCGTTTCGGAGGATGGTCGAAGCTGGGTCACCGGCTAAAGGTACTGAGAACATTAGTGGTTGGCGACCTGTTGTCTCCGTGAAAGACTGGAAGTGTCTTGAGAACTGCGAGGTCGCAGGAAATGCAGGCTGTGAATCTACGAGCACGTCGGACGCCAAGAAGGCTATCCAAGATACGGCTGCGATAGAATTCGACATTGTGGTCTTCTGATAGGAGAGTGTATGTTTCAAAACATGTCAGGAAAGTTAGAGAACGGGCTTTACCTGCAACTGCTAGTTCTGCTGGCAACCCGGGAGAAAAGGGTGATGAGTGATTCATATTTTCTCGCTGACGAGTCTTTAGATATGCGACTGCAGCAATTAGCACCTCATCTATTTGTCCGCCAAACTTGAATTCCGAATTCATGTTGCCACTGTACCCACGCCCATCTCATCATCTCAGTAGCGCGTAAAACTTGATCGTTTCGGACTACATACACATGTTCGTTAGCAGGCTAACTGATATGTAGGAACGGCAGTAACGGGAATGCGTGTGGTGAAACATTGCCCGCATTCAGCTGGGCGTTTGAATTGGGAAAATAACATATGACATGATATCTGTAATCCGACGACAACCGACGCGTCAAGACTCTTCCAAGCACTCTCAAGCTGTCTTCTTCCCCAAGGATTTGAGATACATATGTGCCTTACCAAGCATCCAGATAGGGAATGAGAACTTGAAATTCGGGTAAGAAATCGCGCAGTTCTTGTTGAACACCCCCTCGATTGCTTCTTGAGGCCAAGAGCCATCCTACGCCACATATGTCAGGTAACGTCAACCAAAGAGCATCTAGAGCCAGCCCTCACAGGGAGTTGCCGGGACATAACGAGCTTGACTGCCTGTTCTATAGGTTTCGGATCGGGGTACCCCGCGTACATGAGGGCCATGGTGGCCCAGCAAGTTTGTACGACTTGAGTATTTTCATGTTCAACCCAGCTCGCCAGTTCGCAGGTCTACGAATAATTTAGGTGCATGAGCCCACATGCGCAAGCCATCATAGCACGACCTGACCTTGTAGCTTTCTCCCCACCCACCATCCTCTCGCTGATGTGATAGGAGAAATTTGCATGCACGCTGTACGGACGAACTGTTGGAATAATTCTCCCCCACCAATGATAAACTCTCTAGCGCGAATTGCGCCGCGTAAGTAAAGCAAATACCCCACGATCCCACCCATCCACCATCCGGTTTTTGCGCAGCGTGAAGATAGTCAATTGCTCTCCGAATAGTAAGGCTGACAAAGTCAGTCCCAAATAATAAACATAAGAAACGTGGCACATACTCAATTTCCGCCGAGCGATAGCTTGGATAGTGCTTTCTGAAAATGGACAGGGCCGTGATGACGGAGGTTGTACATTCTGGATAACAAAACTCAATCATGATGTCCCCTGCAAGTGTATCGGTGAGCTCGGCCGAACGAACTTATCGAACGTTGCTTACCAAAAACTTCAGCAGGGTTAAGCCATTCTAACCACTGGGGGCCCCTGACGAGTTCGTAGCTAGCAAATCCGCCGTCGGCGTTCTGCATGCTAAGCATAGTATCGACCGCATCAAACATCCGGTCATCTGAAATCAATTTCTCCACACCCCTGGAACATGGCTGAGATAGCAGCCCGTAAAAGAAGCAAAGACACTGACTCGACATTGTTTTGGATGTACAGAACGGACTTCAAACCTTCTCCGGTACAGTCGCTGACCGTGTAACCTTGCTCCCTCGTACTGAAAGGCCATGCTCCCTTCGTCCTGTGCCGATAGGCAGACTCGTAGTGCTTTGGGTTGTCTCTGATCTGGCAGATGTCTAACCACTCAAGAGCTTTCTTCAGGCTCTCCTTGTTTTCGCCATCATTCGCGAGTCCTGTTTCCACAAGTGCCTGTGAGATGAAACCGATATCCCAGAGTTGGCTACCGTTCGTTCCACACATCCTCATACCCTCCGGTCCGAGCCACATGAAGTCGGCGCGTTTAATAGCGTGTTGTTTGTACACCTCGTTGTCCGCACCTTCAACTATGAACCGACAAATCAGGTTCATCATCTTTGAGACAGGACCGATAGTCTGGTACTCCGTGTTTTCATCCTCATAAACGATAAGCTCGTATGCACGCTTTAATGCCGCTTGCCGTGCAGGAGGGATGGTACAACCTTCATACATGCTGAGGATGGCATTGAGAGTATCCAGCACGGTAGTGTGAGGATAATAGATGTCGACGGATGCAACGTTGTTGCGCTGCGCCGGCCAGTAAATGGAATGATAATCTGTAGTATACAGTTCCTGGTGACGGATTAGAAACGTCAGGAAGTAGAGGAAACGTCAGCTCACCTGGCGAAGGGAACGGATTAGATCATTTTCTTCTATCTGGAAACGTATGCCGTAGAGATAGCTCATTGGAATGTAGACATTGCGGGTGTGAATCCACCACTTGTGAGGGTGGAATGGAACCCAGTCCGGAAGGAGCCTTGAGCGGCGAACAAGTCAGCGTTGACTTGTCTTCCATGGAAGGAAATGGAAAAGTCACCATAGTTCTGGAGGAATAGGATTGACTCCCTCCCAATCGTACACGTTGAGTACTGCTAGCCAGAATTTGCCCCAGGCAGGAGTACCAGTCGCACCCCCTGAAAACGATCAATATACGGGCAGACTAGGACAGCGGAGAATTACCCAGTTTATGTAGGCATTCCCGGGCTTTGATGGCGACTGGATGGTCAGCGTGCATACCGAGAATACGAAGAGCAGCATAATTGAGTGCCGTTCCGAACACAGTAGAGTGTCCCTCTATATGACTGAAACGACTCGAGTCAGGAAGTGTACCAAAAATTCCAGTGAGATATCTTACATTCCCCACCCTCCGTCCTCGGGGTGTGCACGATGCATGAGGTAACGAATCATCTCGAGACGCTCTTCCAACGTGAACCCCATACCCGCAGCGTATGATCCGATGACCAGGCCCGGCAGCAAAAACATTGGGCCGCCATACTCTCCGGGCCAATGACCATCATGCGACTGGAGATGCTTGTAGAACGTGTACCCATTCTGCGCTGCTTCCAGGGGGTCCTTTGGTTTTGGGAGAGCAGGCAGGTTCTGGTGACGCGGGTGAGCCTGGACAGCGGGGTCCGCTCACAGGGTACACGCACCAGTGGTATACCAAGCCAGTATTTGTCCACGTCGTTCTGGGGCCAGTCCTTGCATTCCTCGTTGGTTCTCATATAATGCCACGTGTGACGGCCACCATCATTGACGAGGAGCCGCCAACGAGAATAGTCCGTGAACGGCTCCTTCCCGGACTCCGGAATGTCCAGGGGAGAATACAACTGTGCAAGCCTGTTGGGGTCTACTGCCATGGTCTCTTAGAAGAGTAGCTTCGTGCGCAGTTGTTCGCTTTCAGCTTTATTTTATATATCACGCCATGCGAACGCGCGGGTTACATATTTCATAGCACTGGTATTGGGCGCGCGTGATTTCAAGTGAGGAACGGGCTCAGCTCAGACAGCCATGGCCTCCTTCAGAGACTCCTCCATACTCATCATCGAAACTGGGAGGACCACGATACGAGCAGGTCTGGGAATTCATGAACTACTCAAGGCACCGGCCGTAGTCAGTATGTCTCTGTTACCTGACATCCTGGCCCTCATATACCACCTGGCCACAGGAGATATTGGCACGCGTTGGATTTCGACAGGTTACGGGAGAACCATCAAACGGTGCTGACACCAATGGAAAGCAGCTCTCGAACGATCCCGATATCTCGCGTCTATCATCCTCTCTCAGCCGCCTGCCCTATCATCCTAACCCAGCTGCCAAGGTCAACGATTACCTCGTTGGTACCCAACTGGACGAGGCTTTGGCAACAGGGCAGGACATCCTAATCTCGTGGCCATTTGCCGATGGAGATGTTCGCGACTGGACGCAGGCAGAGGCGCTCTGGTATGCCCTTTACACGCTGGACTATACAACTCCTCTTCCATCTGCTTCACTTCCAGGAAATACGTCATTTTTAACCAATTTCAGATCAAACGCACTCAAAACGAATCACCAGTCATACTTTCGATGCCAGCCGGCCTGTCGCGAGACTTCCTCGAGCAAGTGTGTCAGCTGTTCTTCGAACGGTTTAATGTGGCTGGGTTTGCAGTCCTCGAGCGTCCAATGGCACAGATCTACGCGACCGGACTGCTCAGCGGTGTCGTAGTGGACATTGGGTATGAGCAGTCGGATATTTCCCCCATTTACGAGGGCTTCATTCTGCAAAACACTCGCACTTCGACATCGATAGGCATACGAGACTGCGAAAACTACCTTGCCAACATCTTCCGCTCCAATCAGTCAGTCATGGCTGCTGCTTCGCCATCAGATTCCCCTTGCGACCCCCAAACTGCCCAACAATTCCTAGTAGACTTTGTGCAGCACATATGGAAGGAGGGTCTGGTCCGCGTCCCGTCTGATGGGCAAACAGCCGATGTACCTGAAGACGAGGGTGTTACCGACATTGCTGCAGTTTTAGTGGCTGGGAAGGAGAAGGCTGTCATTGAAACTGGAATGAAGAAGAAGGCTACTGCAAAAGCATCCGCCGCCGAACAGGCACGAGCAAGGGAAATAGAGGCTCTTGACCTCGTCACAGTAGAGTTCCGTGGACATTCGATAACAGTGGGGAAGGAGCGGCATCGCTTCTGTGAACCACTGTTTGATCCAACTTTACTGAAACCCATACAACAAGTCCCAGTAGATGATACACAGGACCAACCGCTCCCCCTGCAAGATGCCGTTGGACTGGCTGTGAGGCAGGCAGAAGTTGATCAAAGGCAGGCCATCTGGCAGGGGTTATTTGTCACTGGTGATCTCGGGAACCATGTAAAGGGTACGTTTTACAACGAGAGTTTCCCTTACATTTATTTTAATTCGAGTTGCTAGGTATCGGCGTAGCACTGCAGTCCCGACTGTCGCCTTACATCTTGAGTAATCCTGAACAACAAACGGAACTGCAACCACGATCAATCCGCGTTGTAAATGTTCCTGAATACTTTGCGGAGTTCAGAGAAAAGGGTGATCGTTTAGCTACATTCCTTGGGACAAGCATTGTCGCCAAGGTAAGGAGTAAAGGCTTACTCAGGCGACGACTGACGAACCATTCATTCGACCAGATTGTTTTCAACGATTCCCAATTGAAAAGCTTTGTGTCAAAGCCCGATTATGATGAGAGGGGCCCACACGCTATCATAGGAATGTCCCCTGCATTGTTTTGATCAGATTTAAACTGTATCTCTATGTAGTTTGCGAACCAGGGACTAATAATTCCCTCGACCGCTGTTAGGGGGGTGTGCTGAGTTCGAAACTTGTAAAACTGTACAGTATGTCCTTGGCGCGCCTGGCGGTCAACGCGCAATTTCTGATCATCGTCAAGGCAAGTCAAGACCTACGCCCGTCAAGTTTCACGACTTAAAAAAATCATCAATGGCACCCGCAAGCAAGACAAAAGCCGCTAAAAACAGCGAGTCCATTGCATCCCGCCTCGCTCTCGTCGTGAAATCGGGCAAGTACACACTCGGATACAAATCTGCATTGAAGCAGATGCGCAGTGGAAAGGGTGAGCACCTTGTCTTCGTACTCACGGGGACTGGAGCGTGAGGCTGAGAAGGTCCCTTGGCTAACTATGGTTTTCGTTGCCACCCTTTCTTAAACAGCCAAGCTGGTCTTGATCGCTGGTAACTGCCCTCCTTTGCGTAAATCCGAGCTCGAGTACTATGCCATGTTGTCCAAGACGTCCGTGCACCACTTCAGCGGCACGAACGTCGCTCTTGGCACTGCTGCTGGAAAACTTTTCCGTGTCGGGTGAGTGGATAGTCTGATTTGGTCACTATGCTTCGGCTGATCCAAGTCTTGTAGCGTCATGACCATCACCGACCCAGGTGACTCGGACTTGCTGACCTTCGCTGAAGGGAACGCTGCATGAAAATATTGTGTACCTACGAAAGAATTACATGCACTATGACAGCTTTTGGGATTTATGTTTCCTTCGTCGCTATAGCATTGTATGCAATCACCTGTGACACGCAAGGCATCTACCTCTGCAGTGGAACTGCTGTGGGTCTCCTGAGTTTAACACGCTAGTGTCGGAAGAGTGTTCTCCTGAGAATTGGCAAAGATGTATGGGTGTCCCCAAGCTCTTTGGGCGCTAGTCAGCGCCTAACTGAGGTAGCGCACTTGAAGGACCCATGCACATCGCTATGGTGAAAACACACGTCGGTATTTTTAAACAGTACAATGCAATTATTGCCGAGGGGTAAAAGTACGAAAACCACGAAAGCAACATGCGACGATTGAATTAACTTTACGACTCTAAGTGAATTTCCTCTACCTCTTCAGAATCCCATCCGCAACGAGTTTGTCCACCCTGCGAGAGAAAGTCGGATACAGTATGCTGTCGGGCACATCATCCGTGGAGATGGGTGGAGAAATAACGGGTTGCGGTCGTGATAGCTGAGCATGGACGTCGAGTGATTTTTTGCTCACTTCCACCGTAACTGGATCCACAGACCCCTTGCGAAGTTGGACGGATGGAAGATCATTGAAAACAATATCATTGTGGTTTTCATCCTCGTCCGAGTCGTCTTGGGCATTCAGCCTACTCCACTTCCGAGGAAGTCGGCTCGTGCCGTTCAACGATGTCTGGCCTGCGCGACGCTTGGAGCAGGTCACGGAAACCATCATGGTATACGAAGGGACGACGAGGGATAAGGGTGGCAGTGGTGGGACAAGAGTGGTAGGTATTGCAGGGGTAGCTTGATGAACGATTGCATGCGCAGGGACGTGATCACCAAAATCTTTGCGATGGACCTCTTCAAAATGAGTTTCTAGCAGTGGTACACGAACAAACTCTGCATTACAGCCTGAAATACGGTGTAATTATGCAGCAAATAACAAGAACTGACCACCACCACACACCTTGGATTGGACATGGCAGTGAAACACGCGAGAGGTGGCTCAGTTCTACATGTGATTTAAGTGCATGTCGCGAGCTATGAAGTCGACCTGCACAACGAGAAAACTTGCAGTGATACATCCCATCCTGCACAACTTAGTCAACATCCAAAACACAACTCCCAGAAAATGGCATCCACATTCACCTGCTGTGAAACATAAGCACAGTGCCTCAGCAGGTGCTAAAAGCAAGCATCAAATGTCAGTCACTGTCTGAAGATCCATCAAAGAGCACCACTTCTCCTTGAAAGCCTTAAGCAATCCTGCAGCTGATGCAAAGCACCAATCCTGCCATGCATGGGCTGCAGGATTACTTTGGGCTATCAAGGAGGTAGGAGCCTCCTTACAAGTAAATGAAGGCAATTACCTTTAACAATGTTTGCCAGCTATTTAATACTATCTGACAACCCTCCCACTCACAGGGTGTAGGCTTGATTGCATTACATGCAAGAGCAAGCAACTCATCCCTAGATAGTAAGAACCTCAAGGGTTCTACCAGTACCTCAGTGGATGTTGACATCTAGCCCATGAAAGATAGATGGTAAGAAGGAGAAAAGAGTGGAGCAATTTACCAAACAAATACAAAGAATATGCATGTGATGTTGATGCAAATGTTTGGCACTGTTATGACCCTTCAGACATACTGGAGGATTTCAAACTCCACTCCAAACCAATGGCAAAACTCCATCCTCAAATTTCAAAGCCCCCTTCAACCCTAACTGAATACATGGCTTCACAACCCTAAACCCAACTGAACCCTAACTAAATTGCAAATGTGAAGTTCAAAAGAATTTAACAGTTGATTTGATTTTCTGTGGCATGTTTGTTGGAGATATATTCTCCCTGGGTTTACTTGACTTAGGTGTGATGTTTACTTGCTTATGTAAGTGCTTAAAGTGCACATTTTACAGTAGTTTTCTTTGTTGTTCCCTCAGTAGTTGAGTCACTACTGGGGCTGCCTATAGCACCCTTTCAATACAGCTATCAGAAGCAACACTTGAAATTTAAATGTTTGTGCTGATGCTCATTGCCTTCCTTGATTACAGGGTATGGCTTCAAATGACTCCAATGCAAACTCTGATTGAGCTGGATAAAATGGCTGCTATAATAATGATCTGCAAAGCACTGTACTCAGAGAAAAAGAAAGTGCAGTGGTGCAAACAGCTGGAAACATGTTTGCAAGGTGCCAACTAAGTGGAAGGTCTAACTTGGAGGAAAAGTGTACAAAGTATATGCTCCAGGGTGATTATGTAATGAGGTAAACATCACACCAAAAAGAACAAAACACAGGGGAGAATAAATCTCCAACATAAGCAGTGAGGTTAAGGTTGCACTCCTTACTATTCACTATGATTGGTTACCTTCAGACACATTTTTATATGTACTCAAGTTCTAGAACTGTTGAAGTTGAGCAGTCCTGATCCATCACAAGGTAAAGAACAACTGTGACACTCACCACTACTTTGCTTGATCTGCAATCCACAAGTCTCCTCCATTGGAATTTTTCTCATAGGTTCTTCATCGATCATGGTGAGGTGCTGACTAAGCAATCTAGGCGGAATTTTTGGGACACGTAATGTGCAGTCTACCTCCTCGCCTGACCACTCAAGAGGGCAAGGCGTGCTTCAGCTGCTCGGGCTCTCCTCTCTCTTTCCACTTTTGCCCTCATCTCTGAAGTAAGGCCAATTATTCCATCTGCACGTCCAGAGGACCCTCCCAACCTTTGAGGGCCACCACGAGATTCTTGGTGGGTTTCCAGGGGTTCAGGGGTCGTTACCTCAGATGCTTCCTCAGCTGCCTTTGACCGTAGCATTTCATCGCGCTCACGCATCCTTTCTTTCAAGCCCTTTCTCCTTTGTTTCCGTTTATCATCACGCTCCTCTTCTTTTTCCTTGCTAAGGCCACTAGGCACTCGTGCCGCACCAAACCAATCCCACCAATCAGGGTGGTCGGCTGCACAGCGACGCAGCACGTCACGGACAGCACGAGACCGTGCTAAATCATAGGCGGTTCGGCGTGAGCTTGGCACATCTGAGGTATCCGAATCACCGCCAGCATCATCCGCTTTGGTCCATCTAGCCGAAACAGAGACCGTTGGGTCAGCACGCAGGTCGTAGAGCAGCCAACGGACTATTTCTTCGTGTCCGGACTGCGCAGCAACTTGCAGAAGAGAGGCACGCCGGTCGCCTATCCATTCTGGTATAGCCACGTTGACGCCGCCGATTGATTCGGCTTCCCGTTCCCAGAATGATTTTAGGGGGTCGAGGCGACCCTTGGTTATCATGTCGAGGAGGCGAGACCACTTTTCACGGTATATCTCTTCCTCTTTCGTCAAGCGTTGAGGTTTTGGCTTCTCGATGTCTGCAGTCGAAACGGGCGTTGGTTGCGGCTTTGGCCTTGGGAGGGAAGCGAGGAACGCTTCATCCTGTGCACGGAGGTCTTCTTCCGTAAAGTGTGAAATCTTGACCTGGGTGAGCTCTAAAAGGCACCGCGACAGCTCGGATTGAGTCTATTGGGCAGTGAAGAGATGTTGCAGGCACGTGCAACACGAGGAGACTTACCGGACGCCGTGTCGGGAACGGGAACGTTCGCAGTCTGTCATCACCTGCAAGTAATGTAAATGTGTTGTATCGATAAGAAGTTCGTGACAGTACTACCCACCTTTATTGATGACGCAACCTTCGTAATCGAGAAATATACGCCTATTCGATACGCTTGCTCGAATCCATATCCGTTCACAATCGTGAATGTCTTCCGCCCAGTCCTGCAATAGACTACGTATGTCCTAGGAGTTGGATTTAGTATTCATGCACGCCACCAGCTACCCGACCACTCACGTCACGTAGCGCTTGTTCTCCGTACCGACGTAAAATGGCGCCAGCACTGATGGCTGCGCCTTTCGCGTTGTCATTGATCGATTGTGACCCGCCCTGCTTCCGACGCGCTGTTCCAAAAATGAGATCTCAAACTCAACATCGCGTGGTGACCACTTACTGGTGTATCGATGGAATGTCTTATGCTTTATTACTAGAGTCTCGGGCTTAGGTTTCGGCGGCTTCTTTCTAGCATTCACAGGCGCTAGTGCCTCTTCTTCTGCGGCACGGCTTACGCGAACGATAGCTCCTGCGAAGTGGCCACCTGCGACCATGAACATGGCCCACTTCCTCCCACCCTCAATCGGCGTTTGCATTTCCTTTAGCTCAGACAAATAAGCTGAAGGTGGCGTTTCAAGTGGGAAAAGCATCCTGTAGGTGCCGATCTGTGTAGCGGGCGGCGAGTGAAACCAGATTACTGCGGAAATGGGAACCTTTGGTGTGCCTTCTTCCGGATTATCAGATAGGACATTGCGCCTGACCCTAGTGACGAGTGTATCCACTGCATCGGATTCCTCTGCGCTTTCGTCATCTGATGCAGACCCCGACAGGGAGTCCTCCAAGCCTGTTGCCATCGAGAGCGTCAGGGCGCGCAGCAAACCAACATCAGCAGTAGTTACCCTCTACCAGTTGTGCAAAGACCGATTCCGAAACAGGGTTTCCGCCCTTGAGACGTATCTTCACGTTGTATCGATGCCAATCCGAATGGAAATGGGAGCGTTGTTCGTCGACATCCGCAAAAGCAGCACCCAGGCAAACGTTGCAGGTCCTTGCACCTGTGCTTGCTTGCTCCTTTGCAGTGACCGGCGGAGGAGAAGGTTCGCGCTTCGGAGTCCGGTTGGTGATCAGGTTGCGGGGTGTTAGGGTATCCAGCAAGTCTGGTGGTAGTGAAAAGACGTGGAATCTCTGAGACATCTTGTGTCGTTCAGTTGTGGATGAGCTCTAGAAGCAAAAGATCAGTATGTACTCTAATGACTCGATGATGATGACTTGGAAATCTAGCCGACCACTGTTTGGTTCCGCTTTGGTTAGTCGGGTCCCTGTTCAAGTGAGATCTGAGATCTAAGACGCGACCATCATACGACAAGCGCAAGGATGGTCTCTGCGGATTTCGCTGATCGTCCCCAGAAAAAGCTGGTTCTTTTCGACGTCGATGGCCCACTCACGCTCCCAAGGCAAGCCAGTCCGTCGGGGTGACTTGCATTATCTTACACCGTACGCTCAGACAACAGGCCACTACAGAGATGGTCGACTTCCTTCGCAAGCTGAAGGATCAAGTCGCCATTGGCTTCGTTGGCGGCTCCGATCTCGTCAAGATCACTGAACAATTGTCTGTTAACGGGATTAATGGTGCATTTCGCGTAATCGCAGCCTACTGAGATCTCCATTGCTGATGTTTCCAAAAGCCCTAGAATTTTTTGACTTTGGCTTCGCAGAAAACGGGTTGATTGCGTACAGGCTAGGAAAGAAGCAAGCCTCTCAGTCGTTCATTAATTACATTGGCGAGGAGAGATATAAGAAGCTAGTTAACTTCATCCTCCACTACCTTGCGGACTTGGATATCCCTATCAAACGGTCTGCATTTTTGGACTGATTTTGGGGATCTGCACACTCATGCAACACCCAGAGGAACGTTTGTTGAATTCCGCAATGGGATGATCAATGTGAGCCCTATAGGCCGCAATGCAACGTAAGCGATTTCTTCGACACCCGTCAACGAGACTGGACCCTGTTTCAGCGTGAATGAACGCAACGAATTCGAGGCTTATGACAAGGTGATCAGTCATATCTCAGGTCACGATTCGCGCTGATCGGAACACAGATTCACCAAATACGAGCCGCTTTCGTTAATGTCTTACGAGAGAAGTTCGCGGATTATGGACTAACATATTCTATCGGTGGCCAAATATCTTTTGACGTGTTTCCGAGTGGTTGGGATAAGACATACTGCCTTCGTTTCGTAGAGCAAGAAGGGTTTGACGAGATTCACTTCTTTGGGGACAAAACATACAAGGTCGGTTTATGCACTCGATTCCTACAAATGTCTGAGTGACGGTATGATCCAGGGGGGCAATGACTATGAGATCTTCACTGACCCTCGCACCATCGGACACAGTGTTAAAAACTCAGCGGACACCATGCGAATTTGCACCGAACTGTTCCTCTCTTCCTGAAAGTGCAGTCTACATGAAGCAATTCCTCCGGGGGTTAATATTCATTCGTTCATGACGGTTTTAGACAACTGTTTCCATGATTCAATACTTCTGGTTTAGAAGGTGGAATTGGTATACCGAAGAACGAGCTTGTTCGTCGTTACGGAAATTGGGTGGCTGCTAAACATATGTATCTGTAGACCGATGGCAGTCTCGTACACAGACGATCTCAAATATTCACTTCATTGGATTGATTCAGGGGTTTGCTGGGTGTGATGTGATGACGTGACAACCGAGAAAGGCGTTACGTAACGCGACAGGACGCGCCTGCATTTGGTGCTCGCCGCGCACGTCTGCTTTCGACCTGTCCGCGTCGACGAGCTCTGTCTTCACCGGTTAACTCAAATTCGCTTCTGCAATGCCAAGTAAGAATGGAGCCGGTCTGCAAAGTACTCAGACAAAGTCAATATTCAATCTTGCACTCCAGACGGCGCGTCTCTGACATAATGTCCAATGTCAGGTCTAGGACGGACACGGAGCCATCTTTAAAAAGAAGAAAGCTTGGCCCATCGGGGTCGCAGTCCACGCAGCAGTCGTCGTTTGCGGATGTCTTGGAGCAGCTCACAATCGAACAGTCACAGAATGGCGCTGGCACGTCTTTTTGTTTTCAGTTTGAAAGTGGCAAAGTGGCGATAATTCCTACGTATACTTAGTGTCCGAAGGAGGTGCCGACTGCTGGTCGCGTCCTTTATTGAAGCCGATTAATGAGAAGAGAGATACTATCAGTGAGCATTACTGTGAAGCGTCTTGCCGCTGCCTCCTCAATGTTACCCCTACGACAGTATTCCAGCAGATTGATATTGAGGAGGGCACAGATTATAGCAACGGAAACATAATACTGCGGATGTTTGGCGTGACCGAGGTATTGTCCTTGTACTTCGACAGACGAAAAGCTGACCTTACTGACAGGATGGCCACAGCGTCATGGCAAATGTAACAGATTTCCCCCCTTATTTCTACGTACCCGTTCCCCGAGGATTCGATGCATCTGATTCGGGCTCGCTCACGGAGGCACTGAACGTACGTTCCTCGTTCTTCAGTGTCGGATAGGGTAACAAAAGTCATCAAAATAGAAAGCCTCGGGGGGTAATTATGTCCGCAAAATTGAAATCGTTATGAAGCGCTCTCTCTGGGGGTACCGAGGAGACGATTGGATTCCATTCATGAAGCTCACGACATCAGAAGCTAGGTCACTTCCCAAAGTCCGAGATAAGTATCTGCTTCAATTTGGAGAGTTGCATTCTTACATTTGGTTCTGGGTGATCACGTTTATTCGAAAGGGGCGAATGTCAATTCCGGGACTTCTTCCCATTGGGGCAGCCATATCCCACGTTCGAGAGTAATGTTCCATATGTACTTCGCTTCATGATTGATACGAAGGTTCGTCCCGTTTCGTAGGAGTACGTTGTGAGCTGACGCAGCGCAGGTGGTTGGTATGAACTGGATCGAGATTCCGGCGGGGAAGTATAAGCTCGTGTCGGAGGGGAGAAAGTCTACTTGTCAAATTGAATTGAGTATGAGGTATGATGATGTTCGTTTCACTCTCCTATGTGCTAATACGAGTGTTGAAAGATACGACGCCTTCATCTCTCACTCTCCAGAAGGAGACTGGCAAAAGATCGCCCCGTTGCGAATTCTCAGTTTCGATATCGAGTGTGCCGGACGAAAGGGCATCTTTCCCGAGGCAAACGTCGACCCCGTCATTCAGATAGCCAATATGGTTACTCGTCAAGGCGAGAGCCAGCCGTTTATTCGCAATGTCTTTACATTAAAGAGCTGCTCACACATCGTCGGTTCTCAAGTACTATCTTTCGAAGACGAAGATGAAATGTTGCAGGCTTGGAGGGATTTCATTGAGGAAGTGGACCCAGATCTTGTGATTGGCTACAACATGACGAACTTCGATTTTCCGTACCTCATGGACAGAGCTAAGCATCTTAAAATGACCAAATTCCCGTATCTTGGTAGACTCAGAGGTAAGCTGTGTTCATACGGCGTGCTCGCCATTTTATTCATATCGGTCCTAGGAGTCAAGACGCAAGTCAAGGACACCCACTTCTCCTCGAAGGCTTATGGGCAACGCGATTCCAAGGACACCGTCCTCGAAGGCCGCTTACAGCTTGACGTCCTCCAGTTTATGCAACGCGAGCACAAGTTGCGCAGCTACACTCTCAACTCAGTCTGTGCAAAATTCCTTGGCGAACAAAAGGAAGACGTGCATCACTCTGTTATTACAGAGCTGCAACTTGGGACTCCGGAGTCTAGGCGGCGACTTGCAGTGTACTGCTTGAAGGTATATTCATGCATAGCACATTGATGGCAAGGTTAACGTTTGACACATAGGATGCTTACCTCCCACAAAGGTTGCTAGATAAGCTTATGTGTTTTGTGAACTACGTTGAAATGGCTCGCGTTACTGGTGTCCCCTTCAATTACCTGTTGTCGCGTGGACAGTCCATCAAGGTTCTTTCCCAATTATTCCGCAAGGCCAACGAAGAAGGGTATGTTGTACCGTCTCTCAAAGGTGAAGGCACAGACGAGCAGTATGAGGGTGCCACCGTTATCGAGCCGAAGAAGGGATACTACGATTCTCCAATCGCGACCCTCGATTTCAGTTCGCTGTATCCTTCGATCATGATGGCCCACAATTTATGTTACACCACCCTCTTGGACAAGGCGACAATCGACCGATTGAATCTCGTCAAAGACGTAGATTACATCCAGACCCCTAACAACGGTAAGTTTATCCCTCCCTTCTGGGTTGTGTGAGATTACCCATGGGGTTACCTCAGATTTATTCGCCACGAAAGCGAGGAGAAAGGGGCTGCTACCCACTGTATTGGAAGACCTAATCGGTGCCCGAAAACGTGCCAAAGCTGACCTTAAGAAAGAGACTGACCCTTTCAAACGCGCTGTGTTAGACGGTCGGCAACTTGCCCTCAAAGTATGTTGTGTTTTGCTTTTGGCGCGATGAGGCTCATGCCATTTAGATCAGTGCAAACTCTGTGTATGGATTCACTGGTGCGACCATTGGCAAGTTGCCCTGTCTTCCTATCTCGTCTAGCGTTACTTCGTACGGCCGGCAAATGATCGAGAGAACCAAACAGGTTCGTGATCCAATCGTGAAATCCGGAGCTTGATTGAATTTGTTATGTCCTTCTGTTTCACCGGAAGGAAGTCGAAGCTGAGTTTTGTATCTCAAATGGACATTCGCACAATGCAGAGGTCATCTATGGTGACACTGATTCGGTCATGGTGAAATTTGGTCCAACAGAGTTGAAGGCAGTTATGGATCTTGGTTGGCACCATGACACCTCATTCTCCTACTTGCGTTAACTAGGCTCTATACAGGGAGTCAAGCAGCCGAGTTCGTCACTGCCAAATTTGTGAAGCCGATCAAACTCGAGTTCGAGAAAGTATATTTCCCATATCTGCTTATCAGCAAAAAGCGATATGCAGGGCTGTACTGGACCAAACCGGAGAAGTACGACAAGATGGACTCGAAGGGTATTGAAGTTAGTGTATACCCTTTGACCCTGATCGAATCAAGATTGACTGTGCTTTATTCAGACTGTTAGACGCGACAACTGTCGGCTGGTGCAGACAGTCATTGAGACATGTCTGCACAAGATGCTCATCGATCGCGATGTCCAGGGTGCTGAAGAGTAAATATAAATTACTTTAACCGGTTGCCAAACTGCTAATGTGCGTTGTAGGTACACAAAGCGTATCATATCCGACCTTCTGCAGAACAAAGTGGATATGTCGCAACTCGTGATTACCAAAGCTCTTGCGAAATCAGGTTTGTGGGGTCAGCCACTGTTGTTGACCATAGTGAAATGACAAAATTTTTGTTCAGACTACGCTGCAAAGCAAGCTCACGTTGAGCTAGCGGAGCGGATGCGACAACGAGATGCAGGTGAGTGCTCTATTTTGCTTCCTTTTTTCCCGCGCTCACCGTTGCCTGTAGGATCTGCGCCCGCGCTCGGTGACCGTGTGGCATATGTTATCGTCAAAGGCATCAAAGGTAAGCCGATGATCCTCAACATAGTACATTGTCATTGACCACTCTCAGGTGCTGCGGCGTATGAAAAGTCCGAAGACCCCTTGTACGTTCTGGAAAACAACATTCCTATCGATACCAAGTACTATTTGGAGAATCAGCTCGCGAAGCCATTGATGAGAATTTTTGAACCTATCCTTGGTGAGAAGGCGAACTCACTATGTGTGTATTTCTGTTGTTCGTTTATCCCGACTACGCTAACAGTGCTTTGTAGTATCGGGTGGCCATACAAGATCCATTGCTATAGCAACACCCTCCGTCGGTGGCCTGATGAAATTCGCAGTCAAAACGGCGATTTGTCTTGGTTGTAAAACACCTCTGCGTCCTAATAACAGCGTGCTGAGTATGTTCACATTATCACTCCTTGTTCGTTTCACAACGATTCCCTCTAGATGGTGCAGTCTGCAACAACTGTCGGCCGAGGATTGGCGAACTGTATAGAAAGCAAGTTTCCTTTGCTTCCGAACAACAAATACGATTTTCACGACTTTGGACACAATGCCAACGTTGTCAGGGATCCTTGCATCAGGTATGTTAACGTTTTAACCTGAGCCTCTTATTGGGCTCTCACACCTTCCAGGACGTGTTATGTAGTAGTAAAGACTGTCCGATATTCTACATGCGAAAGAAGGCGCAAAAGGATGTCGAAGACGCGAATGCGATCATGGAGCGTTTCGATGCAGACTTGTGGTAGTCTGTTTTTTACGTGCCTCTGGCACATGTCATCTCTACTTGCATACCCATCGTAGTTTGGTTCCTCTGATCGTATTTCTGTAGCACATTCGCATATAACAGTCATTGCAATTTTTGGAGTACTTTTTGGCAACCGGTACTTGGCGTGTAACGCGACGCGACGCGATTTGGTCACGTGTTTCGTGTTTCTACCATAATCTCTTTGTTCGTGACCATCATCGACGACCGCTTGCAGGCCTAACCTCAAGTACGTGTGGCGGGTGTCTGTAGCACTCACAACAGTGTATTCTTCAAGGACAAAGGAATGGTTCGATCGAGACAAGCGCGTGTTGTGGTTCAAGAAGAACACGATGACACCGACACAGGTGGAGACACGGAACCTGACACCCCGATACCCTCTCAGAGACAACGCAGCAAAAGACGCATCAGCGAACGCTTCGAAACTGACGGTAGCTTCGGTGCTGACGGAGGAGGACGTGCCCCTCTGCGTTCTATGAACATCAATGACGACACAGCTGAGAAACGCAGGAGGCGGAAGAGCACCAAGCTGGCCGTTATTGAGAATGCAGAGGCCGGTCCATCGACTGAACGGCAGGAACACTCCTCTGAACCCTCTAAGACACCCCAAGCGAAGCAACGTCCGCTGAACTCGGTACTTCCGCCACCAGTTATCAATGTCCCACTGGACGTGATGAATTCAAACTTTGAGGAGTGGATGAAGATGGCTACTGATAATGTCGGTGATTCCTGTGTGATGCGATCTAAGTCTGACCATTCCTTAGAAAATCAATGCAACCAATTCATGGAATTTTGCGCTCATTGACTATTTTCACGATATGTCCCTACTTCGGAACAATATCGACAACTCGATCAACTTCCAACGAGCTTCATGTACCCTAGACGGATGTGTGAAGATCTGGACGAGCCGAGTAGACAGTGTTGGCACGGAGACGGGCAAACTGCTTAGCAACCTGGCTAACGAAAGCGCGGTTGCGGAAGATGACGAGGGAGCTACGTCAGACAATCCTGATCCCCAGGACCCCTCCCAAGCTCGCAGAAAGAAGAAGGCACATCGTCCGGATTCGACTCTTGCGAAGGACGCGTCACAACTCCGAAGCAAGAAGCTAGACCTTGAATTCAGCGTTGATCCCCTGTTCCGAAAGACCTGTGCCGACTTCGACGAGGGCGGCGCTCATGGATTGCTTATGAACCATCTTAGTCTTGGGGTGGGTAGTGAGGCCAACATGCGCGTTGTCTTCGACGCAAGTGATTCTATGGGTAGGGTGATGGAAGAAGAGGAGCAAGAGTTGGAGCCAGAAGACGAGGTAGATTTGAGCCACTTGCGAAGTTTGTCGTCTCTTCCGAGCATGAGCTAAGTGGCTGACCTTGCCATAGGCGAATTCTTGCCCGACCTGAATACCCTCGAGGAGATGGAGATAGCTCACTCTCTTGCAGACTTCTCTTTCTCCCAAAGTAACCTCACTTTCGACGACACTACCCTCTATCGCGATGACACTCGAGTAGGAGGTGATGACGATGATGGTAACGATGCTGGCTTTGATGTGTTCGGTGCTGGCGATACAGCTATGGACGTTGACGGTGGGGGGCCTCCGCAGACAGAAGATTTTTTCCAGGGTGACCAAGCCGTTGATGATGACTTTTATGCTGGCGGAGACGATGGTGATTACGGAAGGGCAGAAAGTGGATCAGTCGCCACTGAGGGTGAACAGGGTCGGGGCCAAGCAATGCGATCCGGACCGTTCGTGCCCTTTGACCCCCGTAGGGTGCCGACTGAACGTGACCTCGTCGTGGCCATGACGGACGCAGACGGCCAAAGCGACGTGCTGGGTTACTTTGATCAGAACGTGATGAAGAATTGGGCGGGCCCCGAACACTGGAAAGTGAGGAAAGTGATACGAAAGCGTTAGGTTATTCTCGCTATACTTGAGTTAGAACTAACTGTGTACATAGCGGAGCCCGCTGCGGAGGGCGCGGCTCCCAAGTCCAAGCGGGAGAAAAAGGAAGCATTCAAGATTGATTTCTTAACTCCACCCGAAAAGGATGTCAAAACAATGGCGAAGGAGTTGTTTGCTCCGGTCACTCGCGGACACGGCATCACCCTTCCTCACTACAGCGCCTCGAAATCGGCAGGAAAGAAGGGCAGCCGGAGTAAAAGGATGAAGGAAGAGAAGAGAAACGAGCATACACTCCCTGATGATATGCACTTCTCCAGCAGACAACTAGTAACCCTATTCTTGAAACCCAAGTTCTCCGTAAGTAGTGCTTTGATTGTGCTTCGTGTCCATCTGACGAGAGTTTCAGTTGAAAATGCGCGGTCAAAGAGTCCGCTTTAATGAAGCTGGCGACGGCGAAGTCGACGAGAACTTCTGGGCACAGGCTGCAGCAGATCAAGCAGCAGGTCTCCTTGCGCAAGATGGTGATGAAAGTGGGTTTTCACATCTCCAATAGCCGAATCATGTACTAAAAAATACATAGGCGGCGAAGCTCCCGCGCCGTTCAATACCCAATTCTTCAATGACGATGACGATGCCCCAGCTTTCGACGATATTTACGACGGTGATGGTGGTGTGCCCGATGATGCAGGCGAACAAGACCTCCTGGCCGCGACACAGGGCATGAGTCGTCGAGTACGACCAGAGTTCGTCAACTACGCTCGACGAGCTAAGCGAGTAGACGTCCGCAAACTTAAGGAAAATATCTGGAAAGGACTTGACATTAAAGTGGCACAGAAAAACGAAGAGGACGAGGAAGATGAAATGGTACTTTATACTCTTCACTGCCACGCGGACCCCACTAATAAGTAATAAATATTCAGGATGTCGACCATCCACAATTAACTGATCCCTCCGAGGCACGGGATTTCAGTTCGGTCATATCTGGTTTACAACGGTCATATCCCAAGGACAAAATGGAAGATATCAGCACAAGTTTCTGCTTCATTTGTTTGCTCCATCTGGCCAATGAGCAGGGCTTGAAACTACAATCAACAGGCGGTCCCGGGAAGGATGATCAGGAGGAAAACCAAGAGACGACCTCGTCGTCACAACTTTCCGATAGAGTCGGAGATATTTGGTGTTTAAAGGTATACACGCTAGTAATTCTGGTGGGAACCTCAAACTCAAGAACCATGTATACAGGTCTCCAGGGATCCAAATGCCACACCAGCTGCATAGCGATAACTTATACGTATTCTAGTCTCCGTCTAGTTATGCATTTCTTTGTATCTCGGGTAATGTGCTCCCGTCTTTATACTTTTCTATCTGTAGTCACCCTACATAGCGTGGTGTATGATGGTTTCCTGATCACCCCCGGCGTTGTGGTTGCTAGACATGCACTTGCGCGTGTGCGGCAACGTTGCACTAGCTCAGCAAATGCATGAACCCTGCTTGTTGCAAGTACCACTCATGTCAGGCATCTGAACCGCAGACATACACCAGCCTAACCGAGGACGGTTTATAAGAAAAATGCCAGTTGCTACAGCAATACATACCTGTTCCAATGCGATTATCTTGCCTCACCAGAGTCTCATTCGCCGAGAGTGAAGCAGCCGCATCCGGCTCCAGGCCATGTCATTGCGCTGCGTAGGCAACCAACTAACTAATACTACCTTCACAACTCCTACAACTCTCCCCCAGTAACAGGTAAGTAACGGACACAGTTCATTGGAGTACATGAGAGTAAGAAGTGCCCAGCGGAAAAGTAAACGAAGAAGTGTCAAAAGTATATGGCTACAAGGATTGAGCTACAAACCCGATATTGATACAACATTAATGAAAAGAAAAGGAAAGGCAAACTGAGTGCTCTGGCCACCCTGAAACCTGAGCTATGTGGGGACGCCTGGTGCCCTGAATACCGCGAATCACCAGCTGAGGGCCCTCCTGGCCTTGCGGCGGCGCCACATGTTTTCATACTTAAGCCGATGTTTTGCATTGAGTTCCATAAACTCCTGGTAAGCTTGTTCAGAAAGCTCGATCATATCGGTGGTGGGCGTGCGGAAATGGAATATGGCCAGAAGGTCAGAAGATGCGATGCGCGCATAGGGGACAGGCGACGCAAGGAACAACCGGTCGCCAAATGGCACATATGTATACACATCCAGCCAACGGTCATGGCGAGCGTGCGATCGGCAGGCTACGATATCCACGATATCAGAAAACAAGTTGCAACTTTTGAGTCAGCGAAACTGCTCACCCTGAATGATCATGACCTGGCGTTGCACGAGAGCTATAGCGACAGTGCCGTGGTTCATGGTGAATTGCAAGTAGAAGATTTAGATATGGATACAGCGAGTTTAACTGAAAGACGAGAAGGAAGGAATGAGGAACAGGCCAATGCAAGACCTAGGAGTCTATAGGTGGAGATTTTAGTAGAAGAGTGGATATTCTAATGAGGGACCCACAGTACCTGATCGGAGGGCTTAAGTACTCATGCTGCAAAACAGGTCATTGTTCTTCACATTCTGCGAACAGTACCTTAACATTACGACATTCTGCGAACGGTACCTTGACATTACGATGGAAAGCTGCCTCGAGCCCCTGCCTCGCAAGGCCGACAATAAGCAGATGCCCAAATTCGTTGGTCCTGGCTTTGTCGGCGTTTCGTCGAACAATCCTTCCGGAGAACAATATCACGACCATTGACTACCATATCAGGAAGGTGTTTATGAACACACACCACTGCGGTCACTGGAGGACCTTGGCAGGAGACTTCGATCTCAACAACACCCGTAGCGAAGACCCCGAGGTTTGTCTAGATTGTAACAAGGGTGTTTCTGACGCTGAGTTTGAAGCAGGAGCATACAATATAATATGTCGAAGTACAAGCGCAGGTTCGCAAATTTTTGCAATGCCTGGTGACCTTCGTCTGGCAGCCACAATTTGCAACCGCGCACGAGCGACTCTCTTGTTCTGCCTGGACGTGAGTTCTTCTTTCTTATAGAAGCTCCTGGAAGGTGTGTGAGCTTTTTGTGCTATTCGAGATATCAAGGTGCATTTGTAAACCCGCCAACCCTTCCCGATCGTGCTGTGGGAAACAAGCAGTGTAGCGATGGTGTGGTAAGTTTTCGAATCCAGTAAACCAGAAGGTCTGAATGCAGCGTACTTCCAGGAAGTTTTTTTACAACTGACGATCATCATCGTAGGTAATGTTTCCTGTGTTTGCTGAGTGAACCCATATGTAGATTGTAATCCCGAAAACTGACAGCTGATAATGGGAATACCACATACGGACAGGGGTCATAACTGGATAACATGGTAACCGAAACATTCGAGAAAGCCGAAATAGCATCTTGAACTCCAGAAAAAGATAAGCAAACGACAGTTACCTCAAGGCAAACGGAGTAGGACGACGGTGCTTTGAGGTGTAAGTACAAGGCCGCACTGTCTCTATTTTGACGGTACGCACTGACCTTGTTCTTGGTAGAAACCGGCATCTGCTTCTGAGCAGGCCCTCGTACGGGTTTACCAAAACTTGCTAAGGGTCTCCGCGGGGGATAGAACAAGAAGAAGAAATGAAGGTGAAAGTCTTCACCAACTTGTTGGTAACCCGAGTTCTATTACGAGTCTGGCTAAAGTGGCCTCCACTGATGCGTGACTCAATGGAACGTCGAAAAACTAGCTGATTTTCAATTTCGTTATAGAGGTTTCGGCGTTGTTCCATTGGAATGTCCCGCCCTCATCGGTTGTTGTTTCATGCTCCCAAACACTGCAAGAGACATAAATACCTTACACCCCCGTCTGCAGGTCGCATCGTCTCTTGAGCACAGTTAATGGTGGTTAGAAGTATTCCATCATAGAAATACCTCCAGAACAGCAAGGTCCTGATGGAAGGTCTCACTCTCGGAGCGACGCACACAATTTTGAGGCCTCTGGTTGTACCAACGCAAAGCGGCATCCATGGAACTGTGGTACCGTGCCACTTCTCCATGACAGAGTAATGGAATGGTTTACTTCTGAAAACTTGGGCCGGTGGCGACAGGTTCGTGGTCCTTTCTATCGATGATTTCATGCTGTGGCCGAAGAAACCGATCGAGTTATGGCGGAACTTCTTCGTTTACGTGTATCAGAGCTGCGGTTCCTGCGGACACCGCTTGTCACTGCATTTTCCTTGCCATAGTAATTCGCTGCTCAATGACCGACACGCGCAAGTCGCAGAAATGCAGGCCTTATGAGAATGAGCGCTTGCATGGCAGGCCGTCATTATGTTAGTACTCCAAAGACGGGCTAAGAAATGCACAGTTACCACGGATCCTGTGATTTTCTCAGGATAGTTGGTAGCCCCTCTCCCACTTCGAGTTTCTGCGGGATATGTGGCCAGACCGACAGGGCCCGATGTAAGTCCGACAAACCCGAACCAACTCCCTTTCCCCGTAGGGTACGTCTAGGATTCCGCATAATGGGGTTGCCTGGCCTTCCAACTCGGCCGTCCCTTTGAAAATACGTATGGAAGCCCATCAATTCACCCAGCAGTAAGCGATTTGATGATTGTGTGTGAAACCTCTCACAAATCTCCTTAGGCAGCTGCGCTACTAGTATACCTTCATACGGGTTTGCGGGTCCCATTCGCTGCACCAGATGTAGCTCCGGTTGCGGCGACGGCGCATGTTCAACTTCCGATATTAGGGACGTTCCTACCGCTCCGAGCCTAGCAAGTGCCAGCTTACGGGATAACAATACGCAGGAGTTGTTGATCGCCGCCCAGTGGCTCACACTATGAATCTAGTGCGATCATGTGGAGTGGTAATGTATTTGCCACCTTCAAGAACACAATAGAAGTCACGGAAGTGAATTGGAACGTCGCGCCTGTGGCGAAGACCTCCACTGATATCTGAGCCACAGCACGAGGACCGCCACGGTTCCGCACCGGCGGGCCGCCTGATATACTGCGGACACTTCACGTATACAAACATGATTCGACCTGGCCCGTCACGACTGCGGTTCCGCAAGCTGTCAAGCAACAGAACCCACTGAATGGGTTTGATTTGTCCAAGCAATAACCAGGGAAATAAACGAAAGATGAAAACACACCTTTTTCAACTGACTTTAAATTTGGACGTGTGGCCATCAACACCAATATGTAATTCGGTTTCAGACTGTCGGGTGCGGCGTATCAGAGGCGCCAGTACCTTCCAACCATGGCTGCCGGCCTCCAGGGGACGCCGCTCGACAAGACCACCACTGAAATTGATTCTTGCAATCGGACCTTGCCATCAGACCTCCATGCACATACTTCACCCGAATTTTCAATTCTGTCACTGATCGGCCAAGTGGGATGTGTAGGATATCCGCAGCTAGTAGCCAATAGGGGTTGATGTCTTTCGCCCCCGAATTTCATGTGTAGTTCATCAACATCAACTTGAGTGACTGCGCTCACGCGCTGCCACCGATACGTGGGAGTGGCTATAGGCGTTGGCGTTGAGTTGATGGTGTAAATCTCAGTCGAGCTCAACATCAGGCATGTTGGGCAACTTCACCCACCCAGGTACCCTTGGACCTGCTGAGAATTTCCAACGACCATTGTTGACGAGCGAGTCTCAGTTGTGCCTATGTCCCCACACACGATCCCACCCTCTACCTAATCCTGGAGCCAGAGTTGGGCCTGGGTCACGCAAGGTTAGCTAGGTTAGTCATCTTCTGCGAGATTACTGTCTGCTTGTGACTCTCATTATCGTGCTTACGACTTGTTATTTCCGTCATCTACTACCTCAACTCCCGAAATAGTAAAGAACACGAAGCCATGCTACACGCCAACGCTGCCATGAAATTTCCGGCAATCCCCAAGATCTATTCGCTGTTCCTATGATAGGGTCTTTAGATGGGCCTCGCGATGTACACGTGCACTGTGTGGGGTCGGACAGGGTCGGGCACGTTCTGACTCGAGTCACGATGTAAGAGGACTCTGAGATACCCTAATCGGCGTAACCTTACCAAAGCCCGGTAACTTCTTGTGGTGGCTTGTCAATATCGCCCAATGGCGTCCTGCCGCCGCCGCTACTTACTGAAATGAATAAAAGTCGGAATATGATATATGACGCGCGCAGGATCTAACGCGACGTAATTTGAAGCCGAAGCTGTACGATGTTGGCTGTGGTTCCATGTTCACTCCATGAGAAACTTCGCTGAGTGCCAGTGCCTCACACAGCCATACAACCGTACTGCCGTTGTCATCGCCATTCAGTTATTTTCCCGTGGAACTTTTTCTTGTCCGTAATTCAAATTATATTTCGGTCGTAGACAGACGTGTGAGTTATCATTCCTGATGTAATAGAGATGTGATAACAAAGTGTCCACTTGACAAGGCAAGCAAGCTTGCAAGCCAAATCCACAGGGCGGGCTAGTCGATAACCAGGGGACCATGAACGACACCACAACAGCAACCTGTAAATCGAAATGTCCAGCATTCAAAAGGCAGGGGGGGATCCTGCAAACAAGAAAGCAGCCGCAAGGAAGAATATACACAAAAGGAAGATGCAACCTGGCGCTAAAAACGAAGCAAAGCTATTACAGACAACGAAAACGAAAGGCCTTACTTGAGGGATAACGGTTATAGTGGTCCGGGATATGCTATAGTAACATGAAGAGTTGGCTACATTTGGGTCTCGTCATTATATTGGTCCTATATTTCGTTCGTGGGATTCGGGCATTGCCTCGGATCATAGAATCATTGAGGTCCCGGCCGCAACAGCCCTCGAACGATGCACGGGGGGTTCCGGAAGTGGCCTACGAAGGCGTAGCTGGGGCTGCCAACTGCCTTTTGAGACGTGGTGGAGGGAAACCAGGATCAAATCTTCAACTTTGATATGCTTCGGGCCAACCTTCCACCTGCGGTCAGCATTTGTCTCCATAGGTTGCCTCGCTGCCCACTGTAAAGATCGTCAAAAGAGATTCCAATGCACAGCTATTCAAGCGTACCTCAATGAAACGCTTGATGCAGTTCGCTAGGTTTTTGGCCAGCTTGGCTCGAGTGATCGGTCCTTTGGGCGTTTTGAAGTCATTGGTGGGGATTTGCTTGGTCCATGGGCGATAACCCGGCCACTATTTGAGCGCGATGAGCGAGGTGTATTGGTAATTTTACGAAGGGGCGCACCTCGATGCGGATGGACACGGACGGACCACATCCCACAAACATTGGCTCGTCTTTGTCCTGCAAATCCTTGTGCTTAGACCTTATGGCGTCCTCCAGTGTGACACCGTATTCGTATGGATTACTGGAAAAGAAATAGATGATTGGCTTCAGTTCGCAGTCAGCGATGTAACGTTTCTGGTCCGCCTCCGTGTACGGACGGTATATTTTCTGGGGAACGAAGATTCCAGTTCCAGTCTCGATGATCGCGAATCTCTGAACCCAGAACCAGTTCGTGACGTGGGGTAGCATGGCCTCAGCTACTTCGTCCTGTGATTGGTTTGCATAGCTGGCTACTCGAAGATGTCAGGAAATCTTACGTCATCGTCATTGCTTTGCTCGACCTGCACACCCTCGATGGGTGAAATGGGCGAGGGAGCAGAACAAGGGGGTGACTTTGTTAGTTTCTACGGAGGGTTGTTCGTCGTAAGTTCCTTGAATCTCTTTAGATACGACATACGAAGTGTGTGACCGACGCATCTAGCACCGAGTACGGTGAGGTATCGATACGGATGTCGGGTAGTGGAGTGTCCATCGCCGACCCCAGACCCGGCGTGAGAACAGCAGAAGACGGAGCACGAGTCGATACTGCTGATCCCCCGGAGTCATAATAAGGAGGGTGCGGTGTAAGTCGTCTTGTGTCGATGTGCAGGTCAGTCGGGTAAAGCGACCCTTGATCACTTCCTGAGGAAAGGTCCGGAGGGTGGAGGAGGTAGGGAAGCGATTCGTTGTTACCAAAGTCTTCGGCGTTCTAAAACGTGTTGATAGTCGTCATGTGCGTTATGTCATCACTATGGAATGGCTCACCGACAGACTCATCGAGGTCAAAGACAAACAGTTATCGCTTGGGACATAGTAGTCGAAGTCGGTCGGCAGGAATTGAGGCTCATCGTAGAGTCCAGGGAATTGCTCTTCCTCTTGGTTGTCGCTCATGGCGGTGGGGGATGGTTGATACTGGCTTCAACGGAGCATGGTTCCTTTATAAAAAAGGGGGCTCATACAGCAACTTGCTGTATTGGGTTGAATCGATCGGCGCTCGTGTATGTACTGCTTACACTCCGGAAACTTTGTTTATTACATTACGTCGGCACTTTGCCATATTGAAAACGGATTTTGCCTCCGAGGACGAGTGCTAACAGGAACACCTCCCACCGAATGCTGAGTCCTGATGTCAGCACCGGAGTGCATCAGTATAGGGTTAATAATATCAAAAAATTGAACGACGACCATGGCACATTCCATTAGAAGATCACAGCACGTTGCCACCGACAATACTTTCTTTTAGAAACTCGAAGAGAGAATGGGTACAAGCCGCCGTTTTCCCCAAGGACCGCCCGAGAGTGATGACCCATTCGGGTGTCGCTGTCAAGGAGGCCGTCCATGACCCATGTCCATGACGCCGCTGTATGAGATCTTGGGGGATCTTATCAGAAAGAAGCGAGATCCACGATTCTGACACTGGCAGACCGGTTGTAACTACAGTACCGCGTCACCGTCGTTGCCTAGCCAGTTGCATCGTGTTCAGCCCAGCCGTGGCTGGCAAAGGTCCTCTCAGTATTGACAGGAGCCGTAGCCTCGGTAAGCCAAGCTTGGTCCAAGTTTATTGCTGCCGATTCGTGGAGTGCACTTCCTTATTTGGTCGACGCCTATTCCCACTGGCAATCGTTGCATGTTCAACAGTCTTCAACACTTGCCTTCGCGCTGAAACAATTCCACAATGTCATCTCTGGCAGGTGCTCTTGGTCAACCAATACACCAGAGTGCTAGTTACAGCTCCGTATATGGTTTGTCTGCGCGGCCAGAGGACGTAGAAATGAGCCCTCCGGATTCCGAGACCAGAGATAGCCCCAAGGAGGAGGATGACGAAGCGCACGTCGCTGGCGGTGGCGAAGGGATGGATGACCTATTTGGAAACGAGGCGGAAGAAACACGACCCGGGCGGGAGATCAATTCCGAAAGGTAAGCACAGAGTACACCTCTACTTTGTTGCGGCAACCTCACGATATACTTCATTGGCCGTCAGCATTCTTACTGGAACACCGGCGGCAGAATCGGGGTACGAATCAGACAACCTTTCCCAGGCCGAGCGGGAACGGCGGAGAGCCTTGGAATATGCTGAGCCGGAGGAACCTGGCGGCGTCGCCGCCCCTCCTGCTCAAGAGTTTAATGTCAACATTCCCAACATCCCCATCCCACGTAGCAGCGATGGCCAAGTGAGGCTTTTTTGCGATGTGAAGATCGTATTAAATTTACACGGTTCATAGTATTGGGTCATACGCATGCCTAATTTTGTCAAGGTCGACTCAAAACCATTCCACCCCGACACATACGTCGGTCCTGAACAAGAAGACGATGAGATCTCCCAGAACGAAAGCGTTCGTGAGAAAAGTATGACTATCAAACTTAAAGTCGAAAATACCGTCCGCTGGAGGTGGATAAAGGATGAGTTCGACCAAGACGTAAGTCTACAACTTGGCATCCTTGCCGCGTTGCCGGTTCTCACAAGCCATCAATAGAAGAGACAGTCTAATGGACGGATCATCCGGTGGTCAGACGGCAGTTTAAGTTTGCGACTGGGCAAGGAATTATTTGACATCAACCAAACCTATGAAACGTCTAGCAGCTTGCTAGGTAAACCAGCTGCGGGGTCCCAACCACCCGCATCACAAACCAGTCCATCGGCATCACAACAGACGCTCGCGGCGTCGAAACCCCAGGCCCAGGGCCTAACTTATCTCGTTGCACAGCACAAGCGATCAGAAGTCCTTCAGGCAGAAGCGGCGGTCACCGGGTACATGTCGCTGCGGCCAACGGGCATGCAGTCCGAGACCCACCGCATGTTAGTGCGTGCCGTCGGACAAAAACACAATAAGATCGCCCGTTTGCGTATGGCTCCTGATCCAACGAGGGACCCTGAACGGGAGAAAATGGAGTTGATGAAACTTTCCGCCAAGAAATCCAAAAAGAAAACAGAGGAAGGAGAATTTTCAACTCGCAGAAAAAGGACAGGTCATTCAAGGAAACGGGCTAATACAGATGTCTGGTCGGATGACGAAGAGGAACCCGACTACGAGGGGTCTGATGCCGATGACGACATGGGAGGTTCAAGTTCCGCCAAACGCAAGATGTTACAGGAAAAACGGAAAGGTCCAGGAGAATATCAAGAGGATGATTTTGTTGTGGCAGATGAGTCAGACGAGGACGGCGAATTTGGAGGAGGGACATCAGACAAGAAACGTCGCCATCGCGACGAGGAGGAAGAGGATCCACTGGATAAGCTTGATGCAAAGATTAGTCAATTAGAGGATGAGAGAAAACGGAAGAACCAAGATTCTGGAGGTGAGGTGGACGATGCCGATCAAGACATGGATGTAGAAAGCGAAGAAGACGAAGAAGAACACAGAGTACGAAAGGCTGGCCTTGGAGCACGGAAAAAGAGAGCAATAGCTTTCGATGAAGAGGAGGAATAAGACACCGTTCGTTAACGTCATGTCTCCTGGTGCTACTTGCTACCTTGGGTAGTTATCTCCCATTTACGGTAGCTCTAATTCGTTCAAAAAGGTTTTGGAGGGCCGAATGCTGTGCACTACAGCTTGATTATCCGTATTCCCTTCAAGGAGATTATGCAGCGTAAGAATCGCATGTTCACGAAGATCTTTCGCCAAGAGAACGTTAGTGCGGGGCAGACCGGTTCGACTGCATGGCACTCACATGGATTGCGCTCATCAATAACACACATGTTCATGATCACAGGTATGCCGTTACACTGGCGGATGCGGTCTTGTGTTACCCTGTCCCCGTGACAAATAATGCCAACTAAGCGCACTAGATCACGTTTCAAATACAAAAAACCGGTTGGGTCAGTGACATCGGCCGGACATTGTCGCCGGCCGGATTGCGCGACTGGCCTCCCAAAGTTTACTTTCGGAAGAAATATATCCAAAAGTTGCAGCAATTCTGATCGCAATCAGTGTGTTGGCTCTGGAAAGGAAGGCGCGAACACTGAGCACTTACCCACCGTGTGCTCCGCGATGACACGACCATGGGGCGAAGTGGACTCTCGAAAGGGTGGCCAAATCCCTCCTTGCAAATGTGTTGCTTCTGACGCCAACATAATACTTGCAACACATTGCGTCACGAGCACGAGAGCTTCGCAGGCCTTGGGTAGTATGGGGTCCGGAGCCGCGCGAATGCCGTTGTCTCGGTGTGCGACTTCGGCTTGATCAGAGCCAACTACATTCCTAATAGCGCCACTGGAATACATTGAAAGTTCGAAAAAGCATGCAATTAACATCGGGGTCATTCCAGAAAAGAGTGTTTCGGAGGGCGAAGACTGAAGGTATGAGTCCAATAATTTGAGTAATACGGTTTGGTGAGGGACGATAACCTCTCCGTCCCTATTTTGGATTTGAGTGGAACCACCAAAAAAGAGGGTGCGACTGACGCCTTCAAATTTCCAAACAAGTCCGGCGCAAAACCTCCACTAAACAAATGGGAAAAGAGATGGTACCTTGACAAGGTGGTCAACTCGGAGGTAGAAAATCACATCAGAACCCTTACCCGTAGTCAAATGCCCTACCTGCATCACTAGACTCCTCAGCGTCATAGAGATCAGTCATACGATCCAACAAAGTGATGCAGATCCGGACTCCAATTGGCGTGTGGACCAATAACGCCCTTAGGAATACCTCAGCAAACGGAGATGAGATAACGCGTCAACCTACTGGCGTGCGCTGTTATCATAGATACAGTTTACCAATAATACTAGGAGAGACAAGATTGTCCGGGGGTCGGGTAAGCCCAGCACTCTGCTACAAAAACGGTGTCAGGCGCCACCCCACAGGATGTTTTATCCGCAAAAAAAGGGCTTACACAAATACAGCTTGTTCCTCTGGAAGATTCATGTGTGTCTGCCAGAGACATGACATAAGGCTTTCATTTGTTGTGACCATATTTGAAAGTGTCTGAACTACCATACGAACGACGGGGAATGCTGTAGGCGCGCCCGTTACCCGTCGCCGCTCCCTCCAGAGGTGATAACTCACATCCAGGATCTTGAGATGCTGTCCAAGAGCTGTATGTATGCAATATTTGCCTTAGTTCGGGTTCATTTTCGCTTTTTCGTCTTCAATCAACACGTGTATGAAGAGATGGAATGGAGGACTTACAAAGCATTCTCTTGGTTTTTGGCCACTCCAGCAGCTAGGTTCCTTGTAAATCTGGAAGTGCTGATAACGACAGTCCGAATCAATTCTTCATCCCGGTGTGTGGCGGCCTTCTCAACAAGCATGAGCCAAAGGCTCCGAAGGTTGGGCCAGATAGTCGGTTGATCAGCGCCCACCGCTGTTCTGCCGGGAGTTTGTTCGCGTCTCACGGTTTTGCATTTGATTCAATACGTACCTGAGTCCCTCGTCCCTGGCGAGGTCAACGGCAATATCTTCCAGTGCCCGGCTTAGTTGGGGAATGGCCTCTTCACTTTCCCAACTCAGTAAACTCTTGGAAAGATCGCAGAACTGAACGTTGATGGAGACTTCTTCATTTGCGCTCATCGTAGCTCATGACAAAAATGGGAGGAGGAGGAGGGGGAGGGGCGTTCGCGATACACCTCAAACTTTTTGGTTGTCAAGTTGCAACGCCTGTGGGGGCCGTGCAAGTGATTGCAGTCGTGCCAACTATCAACTGTTATGTCATACACCGAAAAATATCATCGTTGTTTCGTATTGCCCGATTCACGAGTATTGCCACCGCGAGCCACCACGTTCTTGTGACGATCCCTGGATATTGACACCCCAGCGTCAGAATCCTGCAGGTAAACGTTGACGACAGCGACAAACCTGCGGAGATGTTCATTGCGATATGAAACGAGGCTACCACATACGCATCACCGTACACAGAAAGATAGAGATATCTCAGTCTCATCCGCGCGCTCCCGACACTTTCGTACCGGAAACGCTATTCCAACGTCTGCCATCGCATCGACCAAAGTCGACGCTGAAAAAGAACGCAGTCTTCGACCCTGCCCACAAAGATTACAGATACGGGCCCATTCGATTGGACTGGACTGATTTCGAACAACACATGAACACCACTGGATTGTCTAGCGGCAAGGAGAAAGACCGCATCGGAGGTGCGCAATCTGAAAGGCGGGCAGTGGAAATCATAAAACACTTGCATGACAGGACCTCTGATAGCGAGTTTCGTTCCAAGAACCAAGTCTGGCTCGACTAATCTGCCGGAAGGAGTAGTTCATCTCTACCGCGACTGCGAACAACCTCGAAGTAGCGAGACACAAGCGTCGGGGGGGCCATCTGATCCAGCAAGCGGATCAATCTCGGATGACGGGACCACGCTCGGGGTTTTGTCTGTTCCATCATGGATGACCCCCTCTGATTTTCTCGCTTTTGTTGCGCCAGCAGCAGAGGGGATGGCCCATCTTCGGCTGATCCGGTCAGCGCGTTCGCGCGTATTCGCATGCAATTCTCATGCACTCTGACTTGTTTTACTCAGTGACTCGATGCCCAATCGTTCTATAGCCATTTTAAAATTCCGTCGCTCAGAAGAGGCCACCGAATTTGCCGAAGCTTACAATGGAAAATCGTTTAACTCGATGGACGTAAGTCCCGCACACGAAACCCTCCAATATTCTGAATGACTCTTCGTTGTTTTCTAGCCAGAGACCTGTCATGTCGTACGCATTTTGTCCGTGGAGAT